>JAZDUH010000271.1:0-1230000 GCA_036419115.1 Scarus forsteni
TTTGTGCTGCTGCCTCAGTGTTTTGTACTTCCTGCTGGTCACTGCGCTCACTGCTGCTGCTCTGTCTTCTAACAGGGTGAACAAAGGAGGAGATGGTTCACATCTTCTCCGTCAGTCCACAGCCTCTCCACCACCAAGACCCCTGCAGTGCCTCCTCGTGGCCACACACGGAAACTGGGTCTGTCACAGTCCCAGGCTAAACTGCAGGGGATCTCGGAGCAGCAGTGGTCCCCAGAGATGCAGTGTTCAGGGCGTCCTGCAAACGGACAGGCCCTGGCACCATCAACCACTGCCCCAGCTATGGGAAAATAGGCTTCAGAATACCTGTCAGAAAATTCATAACATCACTGTCTGTGTACTTTTGATAATCATGCCTAAAAATAAAAATCACAACCCATATCTCACATTGTTTCAATCTTTCTTTGTTGCTGTACAAACTTGCTTAAGAAATAAGAGCTCATTTGACAAACATACAAAATTAGATCACAGATCCAGTTTTCCAACAGCCATGCTCTAAGGGGTTTGGAAAAGGAAGTCAGAACTGAAAGCTCTGTCGCCAAGGGTCCGTTTTGTGTTTGTGGGTACTGAGAGGAGCCCGAGGTCTGCAGATCTCAGGTTCCGCTCCGGGGAGTAGTCCTCGAGGAGACCTGACAGGTACTGTGGGGCTAGGGCATGGAGAGCTTTATAGGTGAGGATGAGCAGTTTGTATTTAATGCGGATATTCTTCAGCTTGATATTCCATTTTGACAGAGTGGACATGTTAAGCTTAAAAATATCCTTTTTCAAACACAATAAAACTAAATCAGTGATGACAGGAAATGTTGAACTATATTACAAATCAGACTCGAAATACCATCTTATTTAACTCAATAGGCTTTTTTTTAATGGCATCAGAGCCCACACTAGTAATTGCATGATGAAAAAGATTTTGTCATGGTGTTTCTGGGCTCTGCAACATGGATAAACTTCATCATCTGTTCCAGTGACAGATAAATTCACAAGAACTGAAGCAGAGACGGAGTGTGAACTGGCTCAATGTCTGCTGCCATGTAGTGCTTAAAGGCTGAACTACAACACGTAACAAATGTCCCCAACTTCTACATGCTGCCCACTAACAAAAAACGATATATTGAAGCAAAAGGTTACAATAACCTAAACCAAACGTGCTAACGTGCTCGAGGTAAGCGATCATCTACCAATTTTTGTGGTCTATGACCAGACCTATGAGGGGAAAGAGATACAGAATACAACTATTAACACAAGAATTAAATCAGAGGTATATATAAACAGATTCAAAAGTTCTCTACAAGAAGAAAAATGGGAAGAAGTCCTCAAGGCTACAGATGTGAACAGTGCTTACAGCAGCTTTTTACAGACATTTACAAAGCTGTTTGATAAACATTGCCCCATGAGAGTGTTGAAGCTTAAAAAACAAAGCAGAGAGAATAGACCTTGGATGACAAAAACACTGATAAATGCATGCAGAAAGAAAAACACACTCTACAGGCAGTTTCTGAAAAACAGGACTCCAGACTCTGAAAATAAATATAAACTTTACAAGAATAAACCAACTTCCATCTTAAGAGAGAAAAGAAAGAATATTACGGGGAACAAATACAAAATAATGTGAATCACACCAAGGAACTGTGGAATATAATAAACGGTGTAATCAAAAACAAAAAACATGTTAATAGCTATCCACTTAACCTTACAGACAATGCAGATAACATAGTGAATAAGTTCAACGAATTCTTTGCATAGGTGGGGCCAAATCTTGCCAGGCAGATCCCAGAGAATGACCTTAGCTGGAACCACTTTGATAGGGAGGGGAAATGTAACCAAAACACTATGTTTTTGACTCCAGCAGACAACAGAGAAATAAAACAACTGATTAATAACTGCACAGGAAAAACGTCAAAAGACGTCCATGACATTGACATGAAACTAGTCAAAATGGTACAAGAAGAGATTGCATCACCTTTGACACATATATGTAATCTATCGTTTCAGACAGGAAAATTCCCAGATGAGATTAAAGTCGCAAAAATAATTCCTTTGCATAAACAAGGTAACAAGGAGGAATTCAATAACTATAGGCCAATAGCAATACTACCACAATTCTCCAAAATACTAGAAAAGCTGTTCAGCAGCAGACTAGATAAATTCATTGAGAAACATAATTTGCTATATGATAGTCAATATGGGTTCAGAAAAAATCATTCCACAGCATTAGCGATAATGGAAGCTGTAGAAATAATCACTGACATGATCGAACAAAAAAAAATTAGTATTGGAATATTTATTGATCTAAAGAAAGCATTCGATACAATTGATCACAATATACTTTGTTATAAACTAGAAAAGCTGGGCGTAAGGGGTATAGCGCTGAACTGGCTCAGGAGCTACCTCAATGGCAGATACCAATACGTCCAATAGCAGGGAGAAAATCAAGGTGCCTCAACACTACTTGCGGGGTCCCACAGGGGTCCGTATTGGGTCCGAAGTTATTTACTCTTTATATGAATGATATATGTAAGGTATCCGAAAATGTTAAATTCATACTATTTGCAGATGATACGAGTCTTTTCTGCTCGGGAGACAACCTGAAGGAGCTGATCACTATGACAAACGAAGAGCTAAACAAGCTACAAATATGGTTCAATATAAACAGATTATCTCTGAACCTAGACAAGACAAAATTTATGTTATTCGGCAACAAAGACAGTGACTGTGATGCTAATGTAGATATAAACGGCACCAAGATACAAAGGGTTAATGAATTCAAATTTCTGGGAGTAATCATTGATGATAAGCTAAACTGGAAACCTCACATATCTTATATACAAAAAAAAAATAGCCAGGAGTGTATCAATACTGTGGAAAGCACAAAAACTGCTGAATCAGAAATCACTTCTCACAGTTTACTGGGCTCTGGTGGCACCGCACATACAATACTGCAGTGAGATATGGGGAAATACTTACAAAACGAATACTAAACGTATATTAACACTGCAGAAAAAAGCAGTAAGAATTATTCACCATGCAAGCTATGGAGCACACACAAATCAGCTGTTTATTACAGCAAAGATCCTAAAACTATATGACCTAATAAAATACAGGACCGTGCAGGTATTGTACAAGGCGGCACACGGTCAGCTACCGAGGAACCTACAAACAAGGTTCATAAAAAGACAGACGAAACATAACTTAAGGCAAGGCAAGGCAAGGCAAGTTTATTTGTAGAGCACGATTCATACACAAGGCAATTCAAAGTGCTTTACAGAACAAGAAAAATGCATTAAAATCACAATACAAAATAAAAATAAAATCAACATTAATCATTATAAAACAAATTTAAAAGGAAGAGTGCAGATAAGATCCTTTCAGTTATATGCACAGTTAAATAGAGCTGTTTTAAGCCTAGATTTGAACATTGTCAGAGTAGAGGCCTGTCTCACATCTTCAGCGAGACTGTTCCAGATTTTAGCTGCATAAAACTGAAACCCTGATTCTCCATGTTTAGTTCTGACTCTGGGCACCAGGAGAAGGCCGGCCCCTGAGGTCCTCAGAGTCCGAGATGGTTCATATGGCACTAACATGTCATAGATGTACTTTGGTGCCAGGCCATGGAGAGATTTGTACACAAGCAGAGCTGCTTTAAAGTCTATTCTCTGAGCCACTGGAAGCCAGTGTAGGGACCTGAGCACAGGACTAATGTGTTCGTACTTCCTGGTTCTGGTCAGGACCCGAGCAGCAGCGTTCTGGATGTACTGCAGCTGTGTTATGGCTCGTTTGGAGAGGCCGGTGAGCAGGCCATTACAGTAATCTAACCTACTAGAGACAAATGCATGGATAAGTATCTCTAGGTCAGGTTTAGACACTATACCTCTGATTTTGGCGATGTTTTTTAGATGGTAAAAGGCTGCTGATGTTATTGATTTTATATGGCTGCCAAAATTCAAGTCTGAGTCCATTATTACCCCGAGATTTCTAACCTGATTTGTAGGTTTTAGAGAGAGAGACTGGAGGTGACTGCTGACACTTTCTCTTTGTTTCTGTGGACCAAACACGATGACTTCAGTCTTCTCTGAATGTAGCTGGAGAAAGTTGTTCTGCATCCACACACTGACCTGATGGATGCAGTGACAGAGTGAATCCACTGGTCCATATTCACCTGCTGTCAGTGAGACATAGATCTGAGTGTCATCTGCATAATTGTGGTAGGACACATTAGTACTTTGTATTAACTGGCCTAAAGGCAGCATGTAGAGATTGAACAGGAGGGGTCCCAGGATTGACCCCTGGGGCACCCCACAAGTCAAGGCCATGTGGTCTGAGACACAGTTACCAATTTCTACAAAGTACTTCCTGCCTTCTAGATAGGACTTCAACCAATGTAGGGCAGTCCCCGAGATGCCCACCCAGTCCTTTAGTCTCTGTAAAAGGATCTCATGATCGACAGTGTCAAAAGCAGCGCTCAGATCTAGCAGGACTAAGACGGAGACTTTGCCTGCGTCAGGTGTTCAGGCGGATGTCATTTGTCACCTTAATAAGAGCTGTCTCAGTGCTGTGATGGGGTCTAAAACCTGACTGGAAAACATCAAATGAGTTGTTCATTTGGAGAAAGTCAGTGAGCTGTTGGTAACAACTTTTTCAAGGACTTTGCCTAAGAACGGCAGATTTGAGATGGGCGGGTAGTTGTTCAGTACTGTGGCATCAAGACTGCTCCTCTTTAGGAGAGGCTTTATGACTGCAGTTTTCAAGGCCTTTGGGAATGTTCCAGATTGTAGTGACATGTTAACTATCTGAGTGAGTGGAGGTAACAAACTGCTCAGCACAGACTTCAGAAATCTAGTAGGTAACACATCGAGGCAGCATGTGGATGAACTTAGACTGGTGATGATCTCTTGGACAGTTTTGTCAGTTACAGGTGTAAAATGTGTCAGCTCGAAGTGTTTAGGTGGCTGAAGGGTTGTTATTGGTGCTGTGGAATTGATGGAATTTTTAATAGTCTGAACCTTGTTGCAAAAGAAGACTGCAAACTCATTACACTTAGATGTGGAGATTAATTCCAATGGCAGTTGAGCTGGAGGATTTGTTAATCTGTTCACTGTTGCAAATAAGACATCCGAGTTGTTACTGCAGTTTCCAATAATTTCAGAAAAGTACATCTCCCTTGTTCTATGTAAGATCTGATTGAACATGTACAACTTTTCTTTATAAATTTCGTAATGAACATGGAGTTTTGACTTTCGCCATTTCCGCTCAGCCCTCCGGCACTCCCTTTTCTGTGCCCTGACCGAGTCGTCATTCCTCCATGGTGACTTCTGCTTATTTTTAACCATTTTAACTTTCACAGGGGCAATGGTGTCCAGAACATTCAAAACACTTAAAGTAACAGAGCTCAACAAATCATCAACATTAGAAAATGAGACATTTTCAAAGTTAATCATTTCCAGGAACAGAGCACCTGTGCTGTTATTTACGTGTCTCCTCTGTACTACTGCAGGACCAGCCGGTGGTGTGGGAGAAACAGACAGGTCAAAAAAGACACAGAAATGATCAGACAGGGCAACATCAACCACCTTGACATTTGAAATGTTAACCCCTTTTGTAATGAGCAGGTCCAGAGTGTGCTGTGCTCTGTTATGGGTGGGATCACACACATGCTGAGTCAGGCCAAAGGTTTCAAGGACAGCACTGAGCTCTTTAGCATTTCTGTCACAGACATTATCCACATGTATATTAAAATCACCTGTAATGACCAAACTATCAAAATCAGTGCATACAATTGAAAGCATCCCAGTAAAATCATCAATAAAACTTTTATAGTGTTGGGGGGGCTTGTATAGAACTATATAGAGTATGGACGGGGATAGTCTTATCTCCATTTTAAAGGACACATACTCAAATGATGAAAACACCCCAAATGACAACCTGTGCGTAACCATATGATCTCTAAATACTGCACAGACACCTCCACCCTTTTTGTTTTCTCGTGCTTCAGATTCAAATTTGAAGTTGGGTGGAGTTGATTCCATTAAAACTACATTACCTGTGTTTTTGTCAAGCCATGTTTCAGTTAAAAACATAAAATCAAGTTTATAAGAAGTGATCAAATTATTAATTAAAAATGATTTGTTGGACAGGGATCTAACATTGAGCACAGCAAGTTTCAGATTAGTTGTATTAGGACAGGATATTATCTTCTTACAAGGGATATGGATTAAATTTCTTTGATTGGACAATCTAACTGTCCTGCTGTAATCTAGTCTATGTGGTGTGACTGTAGATATGGCACTAGGGGAAAATGATGTCTCACAGGGCCCCAGCTTGATATTACCTTTATCATGACTGTAAGTCCTGGGACAGCAGAGGCCCTGTTCATCCTAGCGCTTAGGGATACCAGCTCTGGGGGCAGGCAGGGGAGGACGAGCAGGGAGGAGTTTGGGTGATGGACCAGATGAGAGCCGA
The DNA here is from genome assembly GCA_036419115.1 of Scarus forsteni. Classification (NCBI taxonomy): domain Eukaryota; kingdom Metazoa; phylum Chordata; class Actinopteri; order Labriformes; family Labridae; genus Scarus; species Scarus forsteni. Next base: position 6,475 of record JAZDUH010000271.1, read on the forward strand.
GGGGGAGGGGCTGGGGGAGCTTGTGTTTGTGAGGGGGAGTCGAAGTTCCTGTCGAGGAACTTCGACAGAGGCACAATTTTATACGGAGAGGAGTCTCGAATAGTTAGTGACAGTCTTGACCTTGCTATATTAGGGGTGAGGGGAACCATCTTGATCCCTGATTTGATCAGGCCTTCAAGATGGTTGGGAAGGCCCATGGGGGAAGGTGGGGATGAAAAGGAAAGGGACAAGTCTCTAGAGGGGGTAGATGTAGCTGGGGGGTCCCAGGGCTGGTCTGTGGATAGGGGAGGTGATAGGGGTGCTGCTGGGTCTGAAACTTCTGCTGGGGCCTTCACAGGCCTGTGATGGGGGCCTGGGGGAAGGTGGTGCCGATGGTGGGCCTGGATCAATTTGTGGGGCTGGTGGAGACTGTTGTGGTGCAGCTGGTGCTGTATCCTTCACTGGGGCCGGTGGAGGCTGTTTCGGTGGAGGCTGTTGTAGTGGAGGCTGTTGTGGGGGAGGCTGTTTCGGTGGAGGCTGTTGTAGTGGAGGCTGTTGTGGGGGAGGCTGTTTCGGTGGAGGCTGTTGTAGTGGAGGCTGTTGTGGGGGAGGCTGTTGTGGCGGAGGCTGTGGTGGCGGAGGCTGTTGCGGTGCAGGCTGTTGAGGTGCAGGCTGTTGCGGCGGAGGCTGTTGCGGCGGAGGCTGTTGTGGCGGAGGCTGTGGTGGCGGAGGCTGTTGCGGTGCAGGCTGTTGTGGTGCAGCTGGTGATGAAACTGCAGCAGAGGTTCTTCTCTCATTCCTCCTTTCTCTCACTGGTTGCTCAGGACCCTGTCCCGGACGATCCTGATGCCTCAGAGCGTGGAGGAGGTGCTCCGTTAGCACTCTCCTCCCACCTCTGCACAGGTGTGGACCCCTTCCCTTGAACAGGTCCTCTCGTTTCCAGAAGAGATGAAAGTTCTCAATGTAGTGAAATCCTCGGCGCGCACACTCTTTGGACAGCCATGTGTTCAGCTGAAGCAGCCGGCTGAACTTGTTAATCTTCCCGTCAATGTTTGGAAGAGGTCCACTGATGAATGTTTTGACCTCCACTTTATCAAGCTCCTTGAAGAACTTAGTGAAATCCCTTTTCAAGACTTCAGTCTGTTCCTTTCTGATGTCCACTGCACCCACGAGCATGATCAGCTATTTGACTCCTCAATGTGTTGACAAAACTTTTGGGAGGAGTGTTGTTATCTCAGAGACGGTGGCACTGGGACAGCAGCATGTTTGGATTCTTGTATGGTTCAGGCCACTGATAGCACCATCTCCTAGCAGCAGCGTATCTCTGACCTTGACGTTTCGTCCAGATTGTCTGTCTGCCTGCTGTCTTTTGCCGACTTTATGGCTCCTGTTTAGTGAAAACAATCCGTTTTCTCTCTGTTTGTAAGAATCATTGAATTCATTAAAATCAGTCTCTGACAGTGGCAAAAATCTGTTCGTAAGCTGTATTTCAGGTGATTTCACGTTGGTATTAGCATTGTCTTTCATTGCTTTGTGCTGCTTTGGCTTAGCACCAAGTTCTCTCCGAGATGTGGCATTTTGGTCTTTACAGAGTTTTGGAAAAGACACAGTGTCACTCAGGTTTAAGATGAAAGCAGCAGGTTTGTCACCCTTTTTACTGAAAGTAACTGTGGACTTCTTACCACTGGATGTCACTGGAAGCGTCTTGTGAAGTTCTTTTTCTGATTCTAAAGCAAAAATCCGTGCTTGTAGCTCATTAATTTCCTGTTGATATCTCCGACAGCGTCCACAGAAGGAATTTGTTTGGTTTCTTCCCCCGGACATGTCGCTGGCTCGTCAGATCCGTTATAAATCTTAAAATCTTAAAATCTTCAAAATCTTGGTTTATGTAAAATAAGTCATGAAATGATGGATGTAGAGATTTCTCCAGTATTTGTAGAAGTAATAAAATGATTAAAATGATTAAAAACCAGAGTTAAGAAGGAAGCAGGCTGGAGTAAGCAGGGAAGCGTCTGCACTCTTCAGAAGCAGGAAGTACTATGCTCCATAGTACTATACTACTAAGAGGTGAAATGATTTTCAAAAAGAAAAAAGTAAGAACCATATTGAAAGCCATGACTATCACAGTTAATGGAGTCAATCAATGGAACAGCTTACAAGGAGAAACCAGGTGCAGCGGTACCATGAAAGTATTTAAGAAAAAAATGGTCAAAATGACCTTTGACGGATATGAATATGATAATATGATTAAATGATATATGACAATACTTAAGGGTGTATAATCTAAAAGATATAAAGACCTGAAGGATGGTGAAACAAAACATGTGGGTTGTTTGGTCTGTAAGACGGCAGGAAAGACGAAATGTACCTAAACAATGATAGTGAATGAAGTGATGGTGTGAGTCAAGGTAGCAGTATATATCCAACTAACTGCAGAGGGACAGACAGTCTCAAAATGGATCCACTAAGTTGGGCTCTCAACGCAATCGATAAGGTTCTCTCAACCCGTCAAGCTGGCCCGGGAGAACCAAAATGCCCTGATGGAACATTACGTGGAACAAAGGATTGGACTCTGCCTTACGTGGAACAAAGGATTGGTCATAAAAGGTCAAATACGGACAATAAAAGACAGTCAAAAATTATGTCACACTTCTGTAAATGGGATAAAAATGTATAATAATCTGATGATATATGGAAAAGAGGAGACTAAACATTGAGAAAATGGGGACAGGACTAGATAAGCTCTGCTTCTCCCGTCTTCCCTTTCGGACATGTACAATGTGATCAACTATTGACAATGTGTGATGTCTTATAAGTGTGCTGACGTGACCGAAATAAATAAACGAATTCAATACAATTCAATTCTAAATGCATTTTAAAAGACGTTTTAATAATAAAATGATAGCTGCTTAGTAGCTTAAGTGTAGCTTAGTGTCTTAAAAATAAGACAAACCATAGTTTGATCAAAGTGCATTTTCTTTTTTTTTCAAAGACTGCTCATTCTTTCACTAATTTAAGATAGAAAAACAAAAAGAAATTTGAGACGTAATCTTTAAAAATTATTCCCCAGCAAAAAGTTACCAGAATTCTATTTTAAATTTAAGATTTAGAAATGGAAAGGCATCAGCCTAAGATTAGATTAGATTTCATAGAGCTTTATTAAGCCCTTTGGAAAACTCCCTCAGGGAAATTAGGATCAGTAACAGTTCAGTATAACAGATAAACAAAAGTTCACAAAAGAGATCAAGATAAACCAGACCATAAATAATATAAATAAAATATGGCTACAAGCTGGCTAATGCTCCTTCCCATCCTCTGTCTTCCCGTCCGCAGTCTTGGGCTTTTTTTTTTAATTCTACATTATGGATGCATAATTTGACTCATAATTTGCTTTAGAATAAATCATCCAATGTGGAAATTTTTTTTCTATTTACGTTGGACGCTATGTAGCACAATCAAAGTGAAAACAATGACTAATTTAATCAATTTCTTCACATTCTTTAAATAAACAATATACAAATATTTTTAGGATGCAGTGTAAACACTTTAGATGTGTTATGGACAAAACATCTTTGACTGTCATTAATATAGAGATGGCACAATGATGATGTGTAACAGGTTTTATTTCCTTTGTTTTCCTAATGAATATATTTTTGTAATGGAGCAGAAATGATGCGATTTTTAAAGTCTTGCTAAGGTGCTGAAATAGGTTTGGAAATTGTGATCCATGAATTATACAAACATGTTTGCTGTTGTTTTTGAGAAAGATACAAAACATAGTGAAGAAACTGCTAAGTCAAACTAATGTGAACAAAATAAACACTTTCTATACAGACTTTTATGCAATGTGACTGTAGAGTGGCGCTTTGATACGTGATGTCGTAAAAAAACAACGTTAGACAGTGAGTGACGTCAGGGTTCGGTCGCCATAACAACATCATATCGTTTGAAAAATATTAAAGCCCAAACCTTCACAAAGTGAGTCCGCACTCCGCAGAGATTGACGACGACTGTGAACATCTTCAGAGAGATTTCCGTGACAAAGTTTCTTTCAGCGAGGATTTATCGACCGAACAGCAGCCGAAAAAGGACAAACTTGATCTTTACTGGAGAAATGTAAGAGTTTAGACTTCATTAAACATCACGAGTTTCATCAGGTCAGAAACACCGTTTGGTGAAAACAGCCGAACTCAGTAAAACGTCCTGAAATGAGTCTTTTAGAGTTTATTCGTCACATTTAGCAGAATATTGAGGGAGTATTTACAGTTAAAGAGGAATAACATCGAAATGTTGGAATAACAAACATGTTTGAGACACAAGACAAAAACTAGCTAAGCTGTTTTAAGCAAACATATATGGGGATGTTTTAGGCTCTTTTCTTCAAGATTGTTTTTAAACTTTCTTAATTTTACACACAGAACTCTTAAAGGCAAAACATGTGTATTTATTGAGCACAACTCGTACACCAGGTTATTCAAAGTGCTTTACAGAACAAGAAAAATGCATTAAAATCACAATGCAGAATTAAAACAGAAAAACACATTATAAATGAAAATATCTATATGACGTTGAATTTAATGTCCAAAACATGAAGTGAAAGAGGTCAATCTGAGTTAATTAAACTTCCAAAATAGGACAGAAAAACACGTCTATTTGACATTACAATTGGGCGTCCAAATAAGATGTCAATCTGAAGTTACAATTAAATGTACAAAATTTGACAGATTAAACATTTATTGACATTACAATTAAACATCCAAAACATAAAGTCAAAGATGTCAATCCGACGTTACAATTAAAATGTCCAAAATATGACAACATCCAAACAGACTCAAAGGTTTGATTCAATGATATTCATGGCAAAAGGAGCAACACAGATATATGCATCAGAAATATTAATGAAGATTAATATTCTTTGGCCTTTTGCAGATTTTAAGTGTTTTCTCTGTCTCAGTCTTCTTAAAGGTGCAGATGTTAGCAAGGCTACAGCCCTTACATTTGACTCCACTTAACCACTATTAAAGATAATTACTGTCATTGAAATATGTTTGGATGGTGTAATTCAGCGTAAAAGGTGTCAACTTTCACATTTGTCTGACTGTGTTGAAACTATTTTTTGTATTATATTCTGAATGCATTGCAAACCACCTTAACACGGACTTCTAACTCAGAAAAGGGCTTTTTTATTTAGTGCTGGCCTGGACAATACATTGTTTAGGATTTTTAGATATTTTTTCAATCAGACTACAGTATAATGAAATATTGTTATCAACATAGAGGGAATTAAAGTTGTTTGAAAAACATGTGGCAGACTTTGTGCTCACATCCAAGTTTATCTACTGTTATATCTAATTGCTGTAATATTCTTCTTTACCACACAATAATCTACACCAAACATTTGTCCAAATAGGAATTTTTCATGACATTATCTTGTTTATTTTAGGTCCAATTCTGTTTATCTTTGTCATAATTTGGATATAGAGTTTGTTGTCATTTTACTTGGTTGTAGTTGCTTCTGTTAAACTCTTGGGTTTATTTTAAATAAAATAAAAAACACAAATATTTTTCACTTGAGCTGTTTTAAGCAAAGATACATGGGGATGATTTAGACTCTTCTTCAAGATTGTATTTAAAACTTTATTATTTTTACACATACAACTTTAAAGGCAAGGCAGTTTTTTTGACAGAGCACAACTCTTACACAAGGTAATTCAAAGTGCTTTACAGAGCAAGAAAAATGCATTAAAATGACAAGGGAGTATAAAAACAAAATAATCATTATAAAAAGACATCTACTCAAAATTAGAATTGAACATCCAAAACATGAAGTAAAACGTCAATTAAATTCAACAATTAAATTCCAAACATGACAGAAAGACTTGAATCTAACATGACAATTAACATCCAAAACATGACAAAAAAGATGTCTCTCTGACATTACAATTAAACATCCAAAACATGAAGTAAAAGACGTCAATCAAACAATTAAGCGTCCAAAACATAACAAAAAAGACATCTCTCTGATGTTACTATTAAATGTCGAAAACATGAAGTAAAAGACGTCAGTCCAGTTAACGTCCAAAAACTTGACAGGAAAAGGCGTGTATTTGACTTTACAATTGAATGTCCAAAACATGAAGTAAAACATGTCAATCTGAAGTAACAATTACATGTCAAAAACATGACAGAAAAAAAAATGTGACAGTTAAACATCCAAAACATGAAGTAAAGGATGTCAGTCTGAAGTTAAAGTTAAATGTTCAAAACATGACAAACAAAGACATTACAATTTACTGTCAAAAACAGGAAGTAATAGGTCAGTCCGAATAATCCAACTTTACAGTTAAATGTCCAAAATATGACAGTAAAGACGTCTTTCAGACGTTAAAATTAAATGTGGAAAACGTGAAGTAAAAGATGTATTCAATGTCAATCTGACGTCAATCCAACGCCCATCCATGCGTTACAATTAAATGTCCAAAATATGACAGTAAAAGACGTCTATCTGACTTTACAATTAAATGTGGAAAACATGAAGTAAAAGACGTCAATCCCACAAAATTAAACGTCCAAACATGACAGAAAAAGACATCTTTTAGATGTGACAATGAAATGTGGAAAACATGAAGTAAAAGACGTCAATCCCACAAAATTAAACGTCCAAACATGACAGAAAAAGACATCTTTTAGACGTTACAATGAAATGTGGAAAACATGAAGTAAAAGGTCAATCCGAATAATCTGATGTTACAATTAAACGTCCAAAATATGACAACATCCAAGTAGGCTCATTTGTTTACTTTCATGTTACTTAGGTCCACAAAAGGAGCAACACAGATATATGCATCAGAAATATTAATGAAGATTAATATTCTTTGGCCTTTTGATAAAGTAATGCAGATTTGAAGTGTTTTCTCTGTCTCAGTCTTCTTCAAGGTGCAGATGTTAGCAAGGCTACAGCCCTTACATTTGACTCCACTTAACCACTATTAAAGATAATTACTGTCATTGAAATATGTTTGGATGGTGTAATTCAGCGTAAAAGGTGTCAACTTTTACATTTGTCTGACTGTGTTGAAACTTTTTCATGTATGACTTTCTGAATGCATTGCAAACCACATTAACACGGACTTCTAACTCAGAAAAGGGCTTTTTAATTTAGTGCTGGCCTGGACAATATATTGTTTAGGATTTTTAGATATTTTTTCAATCAGACTACAGTATAATGAAATATGTTATCAACATAGAGGGAATTAAAGTTGTTTAAAAAACATGTGGCAGACTTTGTGCTCAGATCCAAGTTTGTTTACTGTTCTTTACCACACAATAATCTACACCAAACGTTTGTCCAAATAGGAATTTTTCATGACATAATCTTGTTTATTTTTGGTCCAATTCTGTTTATTTTTGTCATAATTTGGATATTGAGTTTGTTGTCATTTTACTTGGTTGTAGTTGCTTCTGTTAAACTCTTGGGTTTATTTTAAATAAAATAAATATTTTTCACGTAGTGGTACATTATGGTCTTGTTAGTGCTTTATCACGAGGCAAAAACAAATCCTGCCACTAAAACTTCTCTCTGAAGGATTTTATTGAACAACAAGTTCCATCTGGAGGTGCACATCTCCTGCTCAGACAGAAACTTCACTTTGTAGCTCTTGTTAAAGTTCTTCTAAAGGGGCTTTTGGTGAGCAAATGTCTCTCTTCTGCTGTGATTGTGCATTTATGTTCTTGCACTCACTGGGTGACGATTTTTGAAGTGATCAGTAAGAAACAAAGCTCTGATTGGCCTTATTCTGTTCATAGCTGCTTTAATCATCAAGTATTAACTGCATTTGGGTCGAATAATGTAGAATTAGCTTTCTGAACTCTTAAAAACTTTGTAAGTAATGTTTCTTCTTTACACAGTGTCTACTTAATAATGTGCAGTTACAGTAAAATGAATGAGGTCCTCTTGGTGAGCAGAGTTTCCTCCCTCAACTGTAAATAATGACAGATGTGTGTTTGTGTCTCTTTGTTGAAACTGTGCGTCAGGGTTGTGAGGACTTGATGAAAATCTGTCTGATAAATGTGCTGATGTTGTGTTAAGTTGTTGAGCCCTACATCCTGACACATTTGTTTTGTTTGTGTCTGTAGATCCCAGATCCAGCTCTCCAGCTCTAGAGGACAAAGACCTCCGCGCCTACACAGCTGTCCAGGTGACCAAACAGCCGTCCTTGTGGCCGCCCAGGTAAGTGTCCTTCATTGGTAAAGATGGAGGACTTTTCTCATTTATTGGACCCTTTTCTCACTTATCCCACTGCCCCACTTCATCCTTACTCCTCTGAGACTGCTCCCAACCAAGACTTCCTCTTTGACGTCTTTGGCTATGACTCCGACTGTGACTATCCCCCCCCTTCTCCAACTTTTCCATCCTATGATTTAAGCCAGTCCTCCCCCCCTCAATCTCCTCAGACTCCTCCACCCTTTGACTTCAGCCAGTCCTCCCCCCCTCATCCTCCTCAGACTCCCCCTCCAACTCCTGAGTCTCACCTTGGCTCCTCTGCTGTCTTCTGGCTGGCTCTAGCTTGGAGGCCAGGGGACAATGGGAATCCTTCTTGGACTCCCCTGTGTGATTTGCTGGGTTGTGCCCACCACAGTCTCCTTTTGTGGTCTCCAGGGTTCTCCTTCATATCAGAGTCTTCCTGCTCCTCCTATCTCTCTCTTTCTGGGCTCTCTTTCACTGACTCTGACTCTTCCTCCTCTCTCCAGTGACTCTTCCAGCCCCTTTTCTCTGATGCAGTCCTCTCCTCCTCGATCCCCAGGCTCCTCCCAGCACCTCTGAGTCTTTCTCTCCTCCTACACCTCCCCTTGACTCTGACTCTCTGACTCCTCATCTCCCTGCTTGACTCCTCCAGCTCCATCATCTGAGCTGGGTTCTGTCCTGTCCCTCCCTATTCTCCCCCAGACTGCCCCCCCACTTTTCTGAGTCTGCTCTTGACTCCTTATATCTCCTTCAGATTCTTTGACTTTGACGCTGACACTCATACCCTGACCTTCCTTCTTTGCCCCCTCCCCCCATATCCCAGACTCCTTCTCTGACACCTCCTCCTCCTCTTGACTCCCCCTCACCCTCTTTTAAAGCAGCTTATCCTCCTGGGATCTCCTCACCCTCCTCCCTTTACCTCTGATTCGCCTTCCTCTTCCTTTTCTCCATCCGCTCCTCCTCCTCTCCTCCTCCTCCTCCTAACCCTCTTCCTTCTGTTTTGCTGCCTGGGGCTTCAAATCCTGAGCCATTAAACACTACAGTTGCTCATGTCCAGACTTCACAGGTTTTGGTCCTGGAGAGGAACCAGCAGCGTTCTAGGTCTCAGAAGAGACGTGCTGAAGAGCCTGATGGTGCCCCTCCAAGGAAGCGCCCCGCAAACCTTTAACCCCTGTAATCTGTAAATGAGCGTAGAATGGACAACGCACAACTAACATCAGTCTGAAAAGAGACTTCTGTGCAAAGATCCATTGGTTTAATGTTCAGCCGTTATCTTTGAGCTCTCGATGCATTTCATGTTGATGATTTTAAAATTTCTCAAGATGGCCGCTTGTACAGATGCAGTGGCTCGAGGCTCACTATTAGCGCTTTCACACTTAACTTAGCAGGTCAACGCAAGTTTTTTCAATGCTGGTTAACCTGCTAACAATTGGCAAGTGACTCATTCCCCTCTGCCAATAGACCTGGGTCTAATCGGCACAAACAGTTGAGCGCTGAATGGCAGAATACAAAGGCGGATGGAGTTTGTTGCTGAGAGCCAAAAGTCACGTAAGTACAGACGGAGGGAATGGGCGCCATGTTATGCCGTCAGCATGTCACGCCGAAGTCATGACGTAAATTAGCAGGTTGACTCGGATTTGATGTTCCCACTGAAGCGGATCAGAGGCGATAAAAACCCTTGTCCCTTGTAGGCTTAGTCGACCTGGACTGAAATGCTGATTAGACTCTTTCAAACCGCTGACAGGAGCTGATTGTTACCGGGCTTAAACAGATTTTTTTGCTATTCTGAAAGGAGTAAATGACTGCTTTCTCTTCTATTCTAATTGATGTTTCAGTTTATTAGATATTGTCTTTGGTTTGTGATGTCTTCTGATGTGTGTTTGTCTTTATGTACAAAAAAAAACAAAAAAACACCAAAAAAATACATGTTATGTGTTGTTTTGTGTAGTCATGTGCTGTGTCTTTATGTTAAAAAAATAGAAAAAACACCAAAAAAAATACATGTTATATGTTGTTTTGTGTTGTGTTAAAAAAAATGTCATATACCGCTCTGTCACGTTTTTTGTCCAACTGTGTCATGTTTTGTTGTGCCATGATTTATGGTAATGTGTTGTTTTGTCTTGTGTTTTGTCCCCATGTTAAAAAAAAGAAACTTACAAAAAGATGATGAGCGATTTGTTTGGTTGTGCTACAATGTGTTGTCTTGATGAGGACATGATCCGTCCTGCGTATTTATGTGCAACAAAACAAACCATACACACACATATATATTGTGTTAGTACATGAATGTGTGTGTATTTAGTGTAAATGATTGGGTGAATGTGTGTGAATGTGTGTATGAAATTGTTTAAGTGCTGATTAAATGTTTGAGTGAACAGAATGGTGCAGGATTGAGTGCAAAAACGTGGACATGAGTCAGCATTTAGCACTTCCTGGTTCCTTGATCTAAAAATCTACAGGATTTTAGATTAGTTTAATAGATGAATACCTCAATTAAGGGTCACGATGGACACATGCTAACTCCAGTTAAAATTCAGTCTGAAATAGTGAACTAAATCTGATATTTTCTGCTTTTGATTTTTTTAAGCATTGTTTGTGTTAAAAGGGCACTTGCTAACAGACTGAGAGCATTTCTGTTATTTTTTTAATAATGATTTTTTCATACGCGATTGCCACAGCCTTTAAGAATATTCTGATCACGCCATTTGATGAAGAGGTCACAACAAGACATTATACACTAGAAATACTGTAACTGCTTCTCAGTTGAACTGCCATAAGTCCATAGTAACTATTAATGGCTTTTTGCTCATTGATTAAAAAACTAAGTTTGTTCATAAAAGATTATCACAAAGAACAGAACTTAGCAGTTTCATAATTTCTTGTTTGCTACAGAGCTTATTACCACTTATGATCCAAACACAGTTAATTATGCCATAGACTTTTAGCTAGGAGAACCAGCATTATGCTAACGTCCACATTGGCCTTCAAAACACATCATCCTCACTCCACTCTGTTGGGACTGATTGAGAGTGAATGTGTGTGAATGTGAGAGTGAACGTGTGTGAATGTGAGAGTGAACGTGTGTGAATGTGAAAGTGAAGGTGTGTGAATGTGTGTGAATGTGAGAGGTAATTGTGTGAATGTGAGAGTGAATGTGAGAGTGAATGTGTGTGAATGTGTGTGAATGGGGTGTGAATGGGGTGTGAATGGGGTGTGTGGGTGTGCATGCACACAGGGTGTGTGGAGAGTCTGGTGCAGCGGTTTGTGCCGTAGTGACCTGGTGGTTTGTGCTGCTGCCTCAGTGTTTTGTACTTCCTGCTGGTCACTGCGCTCACTGCTGCTGCTCTGTCTTCTAACAGGGTGAACAAAGGAGGAGATGGTTCACATCTTCTCCGTCAGTCCACAGCCTCTCCACCACCAAGACCCCTGCAGTGCCTCCTCGTGGCCACACACGGAAACTGGGTCTGTCACAGTCCCAGGCTAAACTGCAGGGGATCTCGGAGCAGCAGTGGTCCCCAGAGATGCAGTGTTCAGGGCGTCCTGCAAACGGACAGGCCCTGGCACCATCAACCACTGCCCCAGCTATGGGAAAATAGGCTTCAGAATACCTGTCAGAGAATTCATAACATCACTGTCTGTGTACTTTTGATAATCATGCCTAAAAATAAAAATCACAACCCATATCTCACATTGTTTCAATCTTTCTTTGTTTTCTGTACAAACTTGCTTAAGAAATAAGAGCTCATTTGACAAACATACAAAATTAGATCACAGATCCGGTTTTCCAACAGCCATGCTCTAAGGGGTTTGGAAAAGGAAGTCAGAACTGAAAGCTCTGTCGCCAAGGGTCCGCTTTTGTGTTTGTGGGTACTGAGAGGAGCCGAGGTCTGCAGATCTCAGGTTCCGCTCCGGGGAGTAGTCCTCGAGGAGACCTGACAGGTACTGTGGGGCTAGGGCATGGAGAGCTTTATAGGTGAGGATGAGCAGTTTGTATTTAATGCGGATATTCTTCAGCTTGATATTCCATTTTGACAGAGTGGACATGTTAAGCTTCAAAATATCCTTTTTCAAACACAATAAAACTAAATCAGTGATGACAGGAAATGTTGAACTATATTACAATTCATACTCAGGAAATACCATCTTATTTAACTCACTAGGCTTTTTTTTAATGGCATCAGAGCCCACACTAGTAATTGCATGATGAAAAAGATTTTGTCATGGTGTTTCTGGGCTCTGAAACATGGATAAACTTCATCATCTGTTCCAGTGACAGATAAATTCACAAGAACTGAAGCAGAGATGGAGTGTGAACTGGCTCAATGTCTGCTGCCATGTAGTGCTTAAAGGCTGAACTACAACACGTAACAAATGTCCCCAACTTCTACATGCTGCCCACTAACAAAAAACGATATATTGAAGCAAAAGGTTACAATAACCTAAACCAAACGTGCTCGAGGGTAATTTAATAAGTGGGCTGTTGGTAAATGACATAAGCGATCATCTACCAATTTTTGTGGTCTATGACCAGACCTATGAGGGGAAAGAGATGCAGAATACAACTATTAACACAAGAATTAAATCAGAGGTATATATAAACAGATTCAAAAGTTCTCTACAAGAAGAAAAATGGGAAGAAGTCCTCAAGGCTACAGATGTGAACAGTGCTTACAGCAGCTTTTTACAGACATTTACAAAGCTGTTTGATAAACATTGCCCCATGAGAGTGTTGAAGCTTAAAAAACAAAGCAGAGAGAATAGACCTTGGATGACAAAAACACTGATAAATGCATGCAGAAAGAAAAACACACTCTACAGGCAGTTTCTCAAAAACAGGACTCCAGACTCTGAAAATAAATATAAACTTTACAAGAATAAACCAACTTCCATCTTAAGAGAGAAAAAGAAAGAATATTACGGGGAACAAATACAAAATAATGTGAATCACACCAAGGAACTGTGGAACATAATAAACGGTGTAATCAAAAACAAAAAACCTGTTAAAAGCTATCCACTTAACCTTACAGACAATGCAAATAACATAGTGAATAAGGTCAACAAATTCTTTGCAGAGGTGGGGCCAAATCTTGCCAAGCAGATCCCACAGAATGACCTTAGCTGGAACCACTTTGATAGGGAGGGGAAATGTAACCAAAACACTATGTTTTTGACTCCATCAGACAACAGAGAAATAAAACAACTGATTAATAACTGCACAGGAAAAACGTCGAAAGACGTCCATGACATTGACATGAAACTAGTCAAAATGGTACAAGAAGAGATTGCATCACCTTTGACACATAGGGCTCTAATTTCTTGGCGCAGCGCAGGGGGCGCAAGCCTGGCGCCCCCCGCCGGTGTTAATTTCGTCCGGCGCACCGCCGTGCGCTGCCAACTTGACAATTTGGTAGACCGTCTGCGCAGAGGTGGGTGTGACGGCGCACCAAGGGGAGGTGATGGCGCACCAGGGGGAGGTGTCGGAAGATTCATGTTGGCGCAGTGACAATTTCGTGCCAAAAACAGTGCAGAAAGTGCGCTGAAAGCTCGCCAGCTGCGACCTGGTCTAACCTCGGCGCAGGGCGGAGCGCGCCCTCCGCAGCTGTAATTTGGTGACAAGCGCACATGTGCGCACGCCTCAGAGGCAGGTTTCCAAAGTGTCAGGCACATATTAATGCAATAAACAATCACAGCAATCACTACTTAATGTCCCCGTCTGAACGAGCATATATATTAGTATCTATATTAACCTTCCCGTCACATCTGATGTCGGATTAAAGCCGTTTGTCATAATGGAAACTTAACCTGACGGCAGCTGGAAGTTTGATGCACATCTTACAAGTCAACAATAAACAGCCTTAACATCTGATACTGAGTAAATATCTGGCTTCTCTCATTTCATTAAATTCAAAGAAAAAAAGGGGAAAAAAAGACGAAGAAAAAGGAGAGAAAATAAATGTATGTCACTCAGGATTTACCTGTTATTTCCCATATTCCTCTATTATAGTCTTTATTTTTAACGTGCTCTAAAAAGATGGAGACCATTATTGCAAGGAGGATGAGGAGGAGACACTGGAAGAGTATACAGTTTATCACTAAAGGCTCTGCTATTTGGCGATGACAAACCAGGAGTGCAGGTGGATCACAAGCATTATGAATGGATAAGCCAGCTGTGGTGTAACTGTCTATTATTTTTTTCACTCCTATTAATGACAAAGGAACAGATTACATCTCTCCCGGGAGCTGGCCCACACGGTGACGCGCCCCGCTGTCCATTCTCATGCTGAAGGGACAGCGTCTCCACTGCTGGGTCTTTCCAGCACACTGTTTCCGCGGTGGCGGGGATAATTTAGACCAATCAGACGCTGCGCCTCAGCCGCAGCGCATTTAAAGGAGAGGAGAGGCGCTCATTTGATTGGTGAAGACAGCGATCGGCTGTGATAATCCCACTCACGTCTATTCTCCTCCTATTCTGACATTTGCGCGGAGAGACAGAGACGTGGGCGTGGACGCGCAACCTCTGCGCCCCTGTGTGCCATGAGTGCTCCTCTCTTGGCACTGCAGGAAACTTGCAAAGTGCGTAGGTCACACCCAGTCCGCGCGGCGAAGGCCGGCGCAGGCAGGTGCGCCTGCGCTTGCGCCCGGTCTACGAAATTAGAGCCCATATATGCAATCTATCGTTTCAGACAGGAAAATTCCCAGATGAGATGAAAGGTGCAAAAATAATTCCTTTGCATAAACAAGGTAACAAGGAGGAATTCAATAACTATAGGCCAATAGCAATACTACCACAATTCTCCAAAATACTAGAAAAGCTGTTCAGCAGCAGACTGGATAAATTCATTGAGAAACATAATTTGCTATATGATTGTCAATATGGGTTCAGAAAAAATCATTCCATAGCATTAGCGATAATGGAAGCTGTAGAAATAATCACTGACACGATCGAACAAAAAAAAATTAGTATTGGAATATTTATTGATCTAAAGAAAGCATTCGATACAATTGATCACAATATACTTTGTTATAAACTAGAAAAGCTGGGCATAAGGGGTATAGCGCTGAACTGGCTCAGGAGCTACCTCAATGGCAGATACCAATACGTCCAAGTAGCAGGGAGAAAATCAAGGTGCCTCAACACTATTTGCGGGGTCCCACAGGGGTCCGTATTGGGTCCGAAGTTATTTAATCTTTATATGAATGATATATGTAAGGTATCCGAAAATGTTAAATTCATACTATTTGCAGATGATACGAGTCTTTTCTGCTCGGGAGACAACCTGAAGGAGCTGATCACTATGACAAACGAAGAGCTAAACAAGCTACAAATATGGTTCAATATAAACAGATTATCTCTGAACCTAGACAAGACAAAATTTATGTTATTCGGCAACAAAGAAGTGACTGTGATGCTAATGTAGATATAAACGGCATCAAGATACAAAGGGTTAAAGAATTCAAATTTCTGGGAGTAATCATTGATGATAAGCTAAACTGGAAACCTCACATATCTTATATACAAAAAAAAAAAAATAGCCAGGAGTGTATCAATACTGTGGAAAGCACAAAAACTGCTGAATCAGAAATCACTTCTCACAGTTTACTGGGCTCTGGTGGCACCGCACATATAATACTGCAGTGAGATATGGGGAAATACTTACAAAACGAATACTAAAAGTATATTAACACTGCAGAAAAAAGCAGTAAGAATTATTCACCACGCAAGCTATGGAGCACACACAAATCAGCTGTTTATTACAGCAAAGATCCTAAAACTATATGACCTAATAAAATACAGGACCGTGCAGGTATTGTACAAGGCGGCACACGGTCAGCTACCGAGGAACCTACAAACAAGGTTCATAAAAAGACAGACGAAACATAACTTAAGAGGTGAAATGATTTTCAAAAAGAAAAAAGTAAGAACCACATTGAAAGCCATGACTATCGCAGTTAATGGAGTCAATCAATGGAACAGCTTACAAGGAGAAACTAGGTGCAGCGGTACCATGAAAGTATTTAAGAAAAAAATGGTCAAAATGACCTTTGACGGATATGAATATGATAATATGATTAAATGATATAAGACAATACTTAAGGGTGTATAATCTAAAAGATATAAAGACCTGAAGGATGGTGAAACAAAACATGTGGGTTGTTTGGTCTGTAGGACAGCAGGAAAGACCAAATGTACCTAAACAATGACAGTGAATGAAGTGATGGTGTAAGTCAAGGTAGCAGTATATATCCAACTAACTGCAGAGGGACAGACAGCCTCAAAATGGATCCACTAAGTTGGGCTCTCAACGCAATCGATAAGGTTTTCTCAACCCGTCAAGCTGGCCCGGGAGAACCAAAATGCCCTGATGGAACATTACGTGGAACAAAGGATTGGACTCTGCCTTACGTGGAACAAAGGATTGGTCATAAAAGGTCAAATACGGACAATAAAAGACAGTCAAGAATTATGTCACACTTCTGTAAATGGGATAAAAATGTATTATAATCTGATGATATATGGAAAAGAGGAGACTAAATATTGGGAAAATGGGGACAGGACTAGATAAGCTCTGCTTCTCCCGTCTTCCCTTTCGGACACGTACAATGTGATCAACTATTGACAATGTGTGATGTCGTATAAGTGTGCTGACGTGACCGAAATAAATAAACAAATTCAATTCAATTCAATTCAAAATGCATTTTAAAAGACTTTTTAATAATAAAATGATAGCTGCTTAGTAAAACTCAAAAATAAGACAAACCATAGTTTGATCAAAGTGCATTTTCTTTTTTTTTCAAAGACTGCTCATTCTTTCACTAATTTAAGATAGAAAAACAAAAAGAAATTTGAGACGTAATCTTTAAAAATTATTCCCCAGCAAAAAGTTACCAGAATTCTATTTTAAATGTAAGATTTAGAAATGGAAAGGCATCAGCCTAAGATTAGATTATATTTCATAGAGCTTTATTAAGCCCTTTGGAAAACTCCCTCAGGGAAATTAGGATCAGTAACAGTTCAGTATAACAGATAAACAAAAGTTCACAAAAGAGATCAAGATAAACCAGACTATAAATAATATAAATAAAATATGGCTACAAGCTGGCTAATGCTCCTTCCCATCCTCTGTCTTCCCGTCCACAGTCTTGGGCTTTTTTTTTTAATTCTACATTATGGATGCATAATTTGACTCATAATTTGCTTTAGAATAAATCATCCAATGTGGAAATTTTTTTTCTATTTACGTTGGACACTATGTAGCACAATCAAAGTGAAAACAATGACTGATTTAATCAATTTCTTCATATTCTTTAAATAAACAATATACAAATATTTTTAGGATGCAGTGTAAACACTTTAGATGTGTTATGGACAAAACATCTTTGACTGTCATTAATATAGAGATGGCACAATGATGATGAGTAACAGGTTTTATTTCCTTTGTTTTCCTAATGAATATGTTTTTGTAATGGAGCAGAAATGATGCGATTTTTAAAGTCTTTCTGAGGTGTTGAAATAGGTTTGGAAATTGTGATCCATGAATTATACAAACATGTTTGCTGTTGTTTTTGAGAAAGATACAAATCATAGTGAAGAAACTGCTAAGTCAAACTAATGTGAACAAAATAAACACTTTCTATACAGACTTTTATGCAATGTGACTGTAGAGTGGCGCTTTGATACGTGATGTCGTAAAAAAACAACGTTAGACAGTGAGTGACGTCAGGGTTCGGTCGCCATAACAACATCATATCGTTTGAAAAATATTAAAGCCCAAACCTTCACAAAGTGAGTCCGCACTCCGCAGAGATTGACGACGACTGTGAAAATCTTCAGAGAGATTTCCGTGACAAAGTTTCTTTCAGCGAGGATTTATCGACCGAACAGCAGCCGAAAAAGGACAAACTTGATCTTTACTGGAGAAATGTAAGAGTTTACACTTCATTAAACATCACGAGTTTCATCAGGTCAGAAACACCGTTTGGTGAAAACAGCCGAACTCAGTAAAACGTCCTGAAATGAGTCTTTTAGAGTTTTCTTCGTCACATTTAGCAGAATATTGAGGGAGTATTTACAGTTAAAGAGGAATAACATCGAAATGTTGGAATAACAAACATGTTTGAGACACAAGACAAAAACTAGCTAAGTTGTTTTAAGCAAACATATATGGGGATGTTTTAGGCTCTTTTCTTCAACATTGTTTTTAAACTTTCTTAATTTTACTCACAGAACTCTTAAAGGCAAAACATGTTTATTTATTGAGCACAACTCGTACACCAGGTTATTCAAAGTGCTTTACAGAACAAGAAAAATGCATTAAAATCACAATGCAGAATTAAAACAGAAAAACACATTATAAATGAAAATATCTATATGACGTTGAATTTAATGTCCAAAACATGAAGTGAAAGAGGTCAATCCGAGTTAATTAAACTTCCAAAATAGGACAGAAAAACACGTCTATTTGACATTACAATTGGGCGTCCAAATAAGATGTCAATCTGAAGTTACAATTAAATGTACAAAATTTGACAGATTAAACATTTATTGACATTACAATTAAACATCCAAAACATAAAGTCAAAGATGTCAATCCAACGTTACAATTAAAATGTCCAAAATATGACAACATCCAAACAAACTCAATGGTTTGATTCAATGATATTCATGGCAAAAGGAGCAACACAGATATATGCATCAGAAATATTAATGAAGATTAATATTCTTTGGCCTTTTGCAGATTTTAAGTGTTTTCTCTGTCTCAGTCTTCTTCAAGGTGCAGATGTTAGCAAGGCTACAGCCCTTACATTTGACTCCACTTAACCACTATTAAAGATAATTACTGTCATTGAAATATGTTTGGATGGTGTAATTCAGCGTAAAAGGTGTCAACTTTCACATTTGTCAGACTGTGTTGAAACTTTTTGTTGTATTATTTTCTGAATGCATTGCAAACCACATTAACAAGGACTTCTAACTCAGAAAAGGGCTTTTTTATTTAGTGCTGGCCTGGACAATACATTGTTTAGGATTTTTAGATATTTTTTCAATCAGACTACAGTATAATGAAATATTGTTATCAACATAGAGGGAATTAAAGTTGTTTGAAAAACATGTGGCAGACTTTGTGCTCAGATCCAAGTTTGTTTACTGTTATATCTAATTGCTGTAATATTCTTCTTTACCACACAATAATCTACACCAAACATTTGTCCAAATAGGAATTTTTCATGACATAATCTGGTTTATTTTAGGTTCAATTCTGTTTATCTTTGTCATAATTTGGATATTGAGTTTGTTGTCATTTTACTTGGTTGTAGTTGCTTCTGTTAAACTCTTAGGTTTATTTTAAATAAAATAAAAAACACAAATATTTTTCACTTGAGCTGTTTTAAGCAAAGATACATGGGGATGATTATGAATCTTCTTCAAGATTGTATTTAAAACTTTATTATTTTTACACATACAAGTTTAAAGGCAAGGCAAGTTTTTTGACAGAACACAACTCTTACACAAGGTAATTCAAAGTGCTTTACAGAGCAAGAAAAATGCATTAAAATGACAAGGGAGTATAAAAACAAAATAATCATTATAAAAAGACATCTACTCAAAATTAGAATTGAACATCCAAAACATGAAGTAAAACGTCAAATTAAATTCAACAATTAAATTCCAAACATGACAGAAAGACTTGAATCTAACATGACAATTAACATCCAAAACATGACAAAAAAGATGTCTCTCTGACATTACAATTAAACATCCAAAACATGAAGTAAAAGACGTCAATCAAACATTTCAATTAAGCGTCCAAAACATAACAAAAAAGACATCTCTCCGATGTTACTATTAAATGTCGAAAACATGAAGTAAAACATGTCAATCTGAAGTAACAATTACATGTCAAAAACATGACAGAAAAAATGTGACAGTTAAACATCCAAAACATGAAGTAAAGGATGTCAGTCTGAAGTTAAAGTTAAATGTTCAAAACATGACAAACAAAGACATTACAATTTTACAAAAACAGGAAGTAATAGGTCAGTCCGAATAATCCAACTTTACAGTTAAATGTCCAAAATATGACAGTAAAGACGTCTTTCAGACGTTACAATTAGATGTCAAAAACATCAAGTAAAAGATGTATTCAATGTCAATCTGACGTCAATCCAACGCCCATCCATACGTCGAAATTAAATGTCCAAAATATGACAGTAAAAGACGTCTATCTAATGTTACAGTTAAATGTGGAAAACATGAAGTAAAAAATCTGACAAAATTAAACTTCCAAAACATGACAAAAACATCTTTTAGACGTTACAATTAAATGTGGAAAGCATGGAGTTAAAAACGTCAATCCATCTTGAAAATTAAACATCCAAAATGACAGAAAAAGACATCTATTTGACATTACAATTAAATGTGGAAAACATGAAGTAAAAGACGTCAATCAGATTAATCCAACGCTACAATGAAACACCCAAAATGACAGAAAAAGATGTCTATTTGACATTACAATGGAACGACCAATGCATGAAGTAAAAGGTCAATCCGAATAATCTGATGTTACAATTAAACGTCCAAAATATGACAACATCCAAGTAGGCTCATTTGTTTACTTTCATGTTACTTAGGTCCACAAAAGGAGCAACACAGATATATGCATCAGAAATATTAATGAAGATTAATATTCTTTGGCCTTTTGATAAAGTAATGCAGATTTGAAGTGTTTTCTCTGTCTCAGTCTTCTTCAAGGTGCAGATGTTAGCAAGGCTACAGCCCTTACATTTGACTCCACTTAACCACTATTAAAGATAATTACTGTCATTGAAATATGTTTGGATGGTGTAATTCAGCGTAAAAGGTGTCAACTTTCACATTTGTCTGACTGTGTTGAGACTTTTTCATGTATGACTTTCTGAATGCATTGCAAACCACCTTAACACGGACTTCTAACTCAGAAAAGGGCTTTTTTATTTAGTGCTGGCCTGGACAATACATTGTTTAGGATTTTTAGATATATTTTCATTCAGAACACAGTATAATGGAATATGTTATCAACATAGAGGGAATTAAAAAAAAAACATGTGGCAGACTTTGTGCTCAGATCCAAGTTTGTTTACTGTTCTTTACCACACAATAATCTCCACCAAACGTTTGTCCAAATGGGAATTTTTCATGACATAATCTTGTTTATTTTTGGTCCAATTCTGTTTATTTTTGTCATAATTTGGATATTGAGTTTGTTGTCATTTTACTTGGTTGTAGTTGCTTCTGTTGAACTCTTGGGTGTATTTTAAATAAAATAAATATTTTTCACGTAGTGGTACATTATGGTCTTGTTAGTGCTTTATCACGAGGCAAAAACAAATCCTGCTGCTAAAACTTCTCTCTGAAGGATTTTATTGAACAACAAGTTCCATCTGGAGGTGCACATCTCCTGCTCAGACAGAAACTTCACTTTGTAGCTCTTGTTAAAGTTCTTCTAAAGGGGCTTTTGGTGAGCAAATGTCTCTCTTCTGCTGTGATTGTGCATTTATGATCTTGCACTCACTGGGTGACGATTTTTGAAGTGATCAGTAAGAAACAAAGCTCTGATTGGCCTTATTCTGTTCATAGCTGCTTTAATCATCAAGTATTAACTGCATTTGGGTCGAATAATGTAGAATTAGCTTTCTGAACTCTTAAAAACTTTGTAAGTAATGTTTCTTCTTTACACAGTGTCTACTTAATAATGTGCAGTTACAGTAAAATGAATGAGGTCCTCTTGGTGAGCAGAGTTTCCTCCCTCCACTGTAAATAATGACAGATGTGTGTTTGTGTCTCTTTGTTGAAACTGTGCGTCAGGGTTGTGAGGACTTGATGAAAATCTGTCTGATAAATGTGCTGATGTTGTGTTAAGTTGTTGAGCCCTACATCCTGACACATTTGTTTTGTTTGTGTCTGTAGATCCCAGATCCAGCTCTCCAGCTCTAGAGGACAAAGACCTCCGCGCCTACACAGCTGTCCAGGTGACCAAACAGCCGTCCTTGTGGCCGCCCAGGTAAGTGTCCTTCATTGGTAAAGATGGAGGACTTTTCTCATTTATTGGACCCTTTTCCCCCTTATCCCACTGCCCCACTTCATCCTTACTCCTCTGAGACTGCTCCCAACCAAGACTTCCTCTTTGACGTCTTTGGTTACGACTCCGACTGTGACTATCCCCCCCCTTCTCCAACTTTTCCATCCTATGATTTCAGCCAGTCCTCCCCCCCTCAATCTCCTCAGACTCCTCCACCCTATTTCAGCCAGTCCTCCCCCCCTCAATCTCCTCAGACTCCTCCACCCTATTTCAGCCAGTCCCCCCCCCCTCAATCTGATTTATTGGACCCTTTTCTCCCTTATCCCACTCCCCCACTTCCTTACTCCTCTGAGACTGCTCCCAACCAAGACTTCCTCTTTGACGTCTTTGGCTACGACTCCGACTGTGACTATCCCCCCCCTTCTCCAACTTTTCCGTCCTATGATTTAAGCCAGTCCTCCCCCCCTCAATCTCCTCAGACTCCTCCACCCTTTGACTTCAGCCAGTCCTCCCCCCCTCATCCACCTCAGACTCCCCCCCACACCTCTGAGTCTCCCTTTGACTCCTCTGCTGTCTTCTCTGGCTCTAACTTGGACGGGGACAATGGGAATCCTTCTTGGACTCCCTGTGATTTTGTTGGGTTGTGCCCACCACAGTCTCCTTGTGGTCTCCAGGGTTCTCCCTTCATATCAGAGTCTTCCTGCTCCTCTATCTCCTCTTTAGACTCTTTCACTGACTCGGACTCTTCCTCCTCTCTGATGATGACTCTTCCAGCCTTTTCTCTGATGCAGTCCTCTCCTCCTCGATCCCCCAGGCTCCTCCCAGCACCTCTCAGTCTTTTCTCCCTCCTACACCTCCCCTTTGACTCTGACTCCTCATTCCCTGCTTTGACTCCTCCAGCCCATCATCTGAGCCAGTTCTGTCCCTCCTATTCTCCCCAGACTGCCCCCCACTTTTCTGAGTCTGCTCTTGACTCCTTTATCTCCTCTTCAGACTTTGACTTTGACGCTGACCCTCATACCTCTGACTTTCCTCTTTGCCCCTCCCTCTATATCCCAGACTCCTTCTCTGACACCTCCTCCCCTCCTCTGACTCCCTCACCCCCTCTTCTAAAGCAGCCATCCCCTCCTGGATCTCCTCACCCTCCTCCCTTTACCTCTGATTCGCCTTCCTCTTCCTTTTTCTCCATCCGCTCCTCCTCCTCTCCTCCTCCTCCTCCTAACCCTCTTCCTTCTGTTTTGCTGCCTGGGGCTTCAAATCCTGAGCCATTAAACACTACAGTTGCTCATGTCCAGACTTCACAGGTTTTGGTCCTGGAGAGGAACCAGCAGCGTTCTAGGTCTCAGAAGAGACGTGCTGAAGAGCCTGATGGTGCCCCTCCAAGGAAGCGCCCCGCAAACCTTTAACCCCTGTAATCTGTAAATGAGCGTAGAATGGACAACGCACAACTAACATCAGTCTGAAAAGAGACTTCTGTGCAAAGATCCATTGGTTTAATGTTCAGCCGTTATCTTTGAGCTCTCGATGCATTTCATGTTGATGATTTTAAATTTCTCAAGATGGCCGCTTGTACAGATGCAGTGGCTCGAGGCTCACTATTAGCGCTTTCACACTTAACTTAGCAGGTCAACGCAAGTTTTTTCAATGCTGGTTAACCTGCTAACAATTGGCAAGTGACTCATTCCCCTCTGCCAATAGACCTGGGTCTAATCGGCACAAACAGTTGAGCGCTGAATGGCAGAATACAAAGGCGGATGGAGTTTGTTGCTGAGAGCCAAAAGTCACGTAAGTACAGACGGAGGGAATGGGCGCCATGTTATGCCGTCAGCACGTCACGCCGAAGTCATGACGTAAATTAGCAGGTTGACTCGGATGTGATGTTCCCACTGAAGCGGATCAGGGGCGATAAAAACCCTTGTCCCTTGCAGGCTTAGTCGACCTGGACTGAAATGCTGATTAGACTCTTTCAAACCGCTGACAGGAGCTGATTGTTACCGGGCTTAAACAGATTTTTTTGCTAGTCTGAAAGGAGTAAATGACTGCTTTCTCTTCTATTCTAATTGATGTTTCAGTTTATTAGATATTGTCTTTGGTTTGTGATGTCTTCTGATGTGTGTTTGTCTTTATGTACAAAAAAAACAAAAAAACACCAAAAAAATACATGTTATATGTTGTTTTGTGTTGTGTTAAAAAAATGTCAAATACCGCTCTGTCACGTTTTTTGTCCAACTGTGTCATGTTTTGTTGTGCCATGATTTATGGTAATGTGTTGTTTTGTCTTGTGTTTTGTCCCCATGTTAAAAAAAAGAAACTTACAAAAAGATGATGAGCGATTTGTTTGGTTGTGCTGCAATGTGTTGTCTTGATGAGGACATGATCCGTCCTGCGTATTTATGTGCAATAAAACAAACCATACACACACATATATACTGTGTTAGTACATGAATGTGTGTGTATTTAGTGTAAATGATTGGGTGAGTGTGTGTGAATGTGTGTATGAAATTGTTTAAGTGCTGATTAAATGTTTGAGTGAACAGAATGGTGCAGGATTGAGTGCAAAAACGTGGACATGAGTCATTATTTAGCACTTCCTGGTTCCTTGATCTAAAAATCTACAGGATTTTAGATTAGTTTAATAGATGAATACCTCAATTAAGGGTCACGATGGACACATGCTAACTCCAGTTAAAATTCAGTCTGAAATAGTGAACTAAATCTGATAATCTCTGCTTTTGATTTTTTTAAGCATTGTTTGTGTTAAAAGGGCACTTGCTAACAGACTGAGAGCATTTCTGTTATTTTTTTAATAATGATTTATTCATACGCGATTGCCACAGCCTTTAAGAATATTCTGATCACGCCATTTGATGAAGAGGTCACAACAAGACATTATACACTAGAAATACTGTAACTGCTTCTCAGTCGAACTGCCATAAGTCCATAGTAACTATTAATGGCTTTTTGCTCACTGATTAAAAAACTAAGTTTGTTCATAAAAGATTATCACAAAGAACAGAACTTAGCAGTTTCATAATTTCTTGTTTGCTACAGAGCTTATTACCACTAATGATCCAAACACAGTAAATTATGCCATAGACTTTTAGCTAGGAGAACCAGCATTATGCTAACGTCCACATTGGCCTTCAAAACACATCATCCTCGCTCCACTCTGTTGGGACTGATTGAGAGTGAATGTGTGTGAATGTGAGAGTGAACGTGTGTGAATGTGATAGTGAACGTGTGTGAATGTGAGAGTGAATGTGTGTGAACGTGTGTGAATGTGATAGCGAATGTGTGTGAATGTGAGAGTGTGTGTGTGTGAATGTGAGAGTGAACGTGTGTGAATGTGAGAGTGAACGTGTGTGAATGTGATAGCGAATGTGTGTGAATGTGAGAGTGTGTGTGTGTGAATGTGAGAGTGAATGTGTGTGAATGTGATAGTGAATGGGGTGTGAATGGGGTGTGAATGGGGTGTGTGGGTGTGCATGCACACAGGGTGTGTGGAGAGTCTGGTGCAGCGGTCTGTGCCGTAGTGACCTGGTGGTTTGTGCTGCTGCCTCAGTGTTTTGTACTTCCTGCTGGTCACTGTGCTCACTGCTGCTGCTCTGTCTTCGAACAGGGTGAACAAAGGAGGAGATGGTTCACATCTTCTCCGTCAGTCCACAGCCTCTCCACCACCAAGACCCCTGCAGTGCCTCCTCGTGGCCACACACGGAAACTGGGTCTGTCACAGTCCCAGGCTAAACTGCAGGGGATCTCGGAGCAGCAGTGGTCCCCAGAGATGCAGTGTTCAGGGCGTCCTGCAAACGGACAGGCCCTGGCACCATCAACCACTGCCCCAGCTATGGGAAAATAGGCTTCAGAATACCTGTCAGAAAATTCATAACATCACTGTCTGTGTACTTTTGATAATCATGCCTAAAAATAAAAATCACATTGTTTCAATCTTTCTTTGTTTTCTGTACAAACTTGCTTAAGAAATAAGAGCCTATTTGACAAACATACAAAATTAGATCACAGTTCCAGTTTTCTGACAGCCATGCTCTAAGGGGTTTGGAAAAGGAAGTCAGAACTGAAAGCTCTGTCGCCAAGGGTCCGTTTTGTGTTTGTGGGTACTGAGAGGAGCCCGAGGTCTGCAGATCTCAGGTTCCGCTCCGGGGAGTAGTCCTCGAGGAGACCTGACAGGTACTGTGGGGCTAGGGCATGAAGAGCTTTATAGGTGAGGATGAGCAGTTTGTATTTAATGCGAATATTCTTCAGCTTGATATTCCATTTTGACAGAGTGGACATGTTAAGCTTAAAAATATCCTTTTTCAAACACAATAAAACTAAATCAGAGATGACAGGAAATATTGAACTATATTACAATTCATATTCGGGAAATACCATCTTATTTTAACTCAATAGGCTTTTTTTTAATGGCATCAGAGCCCACACTAGTAATTGCATGATGAAAAAGATTTTGTCATGGTGTTTCTGGGCTCTGCAACATGGATAAACTTCATCATCTGTTCCAGTGACAGATAAATTCACAAGAACTGAAGCAGAGACTGAGTGTGAACTGGCTCAATGTCTGCTGCCATGTAGTGCTTAAAGGCTGAACTACAACACGTAACAAATGTCCCCAACTTCTACATGCTGCCCACTAACAAAAAACGATATATTGAAGCAAAAGGTTACAATAACCTAAACCAAACGTGCTAACGTGCTCGAGGGTAATTTAATAAGTGGGCTGTTGGTGAATGACATAAGCGATCATCTACCAATTTTTGTGGTCTATGACCAGACCTATGAGGGAAAGAGATGCAGAATACAACTATTAACACAAGAATTAAATCAGAGGTATATATAAACAGATTCAAAAGTTCTCTACAAGAAGAAAAATGGGAAGAAGTCCTCAAGGCTACAGATGTGAACAGTGCTTACAGCAGCTTTTTACAGACATTTACAAAGCTGTTTGATAAACATTTCCCCATGAGAGTGTTGAAGCTTAAAAAACAAAGCAGAGAGAATAGACCTTGGATGACAAAAACACTGATAAATACATGCAGAAAGAAAAACACACTCTACAGGCAGTTTCTCAAAAACAGGACTCCAGACTCTGAAAATAAATATAAACTTTACAAGAATAAACTAACTTCCATCTGAAGAGAGAAAAAGAAAGAATATTACGGGGAACAAAGTCAAGCTAGCAGTATATATCCAACTAACTGCAGAGGGACAGACAGTCTCAAAATGGATCCACTAAGTTGGGCTCTCAACGCAATCGATAAGGTTCTCTCAACCCGTCAAGCTGGCCCGTGAGAACCAAAATGCCCTGATGGAACATTACGTGGAACAAAGGATTGGACTCTGCCTTACGTGGAACAAAGGATTGGTCATAAAAGGTCAAATACGGACAATAAAGGACAGTCAAGAATTATGTCACACTTCTGTAAATGGAATAAAAATGTATTATAATCTGATGATATATGGAAAAGAGGAGACTAAATATTGAGAACATGGGGACAGGACTAGATAAGCTCTGCTTCTCCCGTCTTCCCTTTCGGACATGTGCAATGTGATCAACTATTGACAATGTGTGATGTCGTATAAGTGTGCTGACGTGACCGAAATAAATAAACGAATTCAATACAATTCAATTCAAAATGCATTTTAAAAGACTTTTTAATAATAAAATGATAGCTGCTTAGTAAAACTCAAAAATAAGACAAACCATAGTTTGATCAAAGTGCATTTTCTTTTTTTTTCAAAGACTGCTCATTCTTTCACTAATTTAAGATAGAAAAACAAAAAGAAATTTGAGACGTAATCTTTAAAAATTATTCCCCAGCAAAAAGTGACCAGAATTCTATTTTAAATTTAAGATTTAGAAATGGAAAGGCATCAGCCTAATATTAGATTAGATTTCATAGAGCTTTATTAAGCCCTTTGGAAAACTCCCTCAGGGAAATTAGGATCAGTAACAGTTCAGTACAACAGATAAACAAAAGTTCACAAAAGAGATCAAGATAAACCAGACTATAAATAATATAAATAAAATATGGCTACAAGCTGGCTAATGCTCCTTCCCATCCTCTGTCTTCCCGTCCACAGTCTTGGGCTTTTTTTTTTAAATTCTACATTATGGATGCATAATTTGACTCATAATTTGCTTTAGAATAAATCATCCAATGTGGAAATTTTTTTTCTATTTACGTTGGACACTATGTAGCACAATCAAAGGGAAAACAATGACTAATTTAATCAATTTCTTCATATTCTTTAAATAAACAATATACAAATATTTTTAGGATGCAGTGTAAACGCTTTAGATGTGTTATGGACAAAACATCTTTGACTGTCATTAATATAGAGATGGCACAATGATGATGAGTAACAGGTTTTATTTCCTTTGTTTTCCTAATGAATATATTTTTGTAATGGAGCAGAAATGATGCGATTTTTAAAGTCTTGCTAAGGTGCTGAAATAGGTTTGGAAATTGTGATCCATGAATTATACAAACATGTTTGCTGTTGTTTTTGAGAAAGATACAAAACATAGTGAAGAAACTGCTAAGTCAAACTAATGTGAACAAAATAAACACTTTCTATACAGACTTTTATGCAATGTGACTGTAGAGTGGCGCTTTGATACGTGATGACGTAAAAAAAAAAAACAACGTTAGACAGTGAGGGACGTCAGGGTTCGGTCGCCATAACAACATCATATCGTTTGAAAAATATTAAAGCCCAAACCTTCACAAAGTGAGTCCACACTCCGCAGAGATTGACGACGACTGTGAACATCTTCAGAGAGATTTCCGTGACAAAGTTTCTTTCAGCGAGGATTTATCGACCGAACAGCAGCCGAAAAAGGACAAACTTGATCTTTACTGGAGAAATGTAAGAGTTTAGACTTCATTAAACATCACGAGTTTCATCAGGTCAGAAACACCGTTTGGTGAAAACAGCCGAACTCAGTAAAACGTCCTGAAATGAGTCTTTTAGAGTTTATTCGTCACATTTAGCAGAATATTGAGGGAGTATTTACAGTTAAAGAGGAATAACATCGAAATGTTGGAATAACAAACATGTTTGAGACACAAGACAAAAACTAGCTAAGCTGTTTTAAGCAAACATATATGGGGATGTTTTAGGCTCTTTTCTTCAAGATTGTTTTTAAACTTTCTTAATTTTACACACAGAACTCTTAAAGGCAAAACATGTGTATTTATTGAGCACAACTCGTACACCAGGTTATTCAAAGTGCTTTACAGAACAAGAAAAATGCATTAAAATCACAATGCAGAATTAAATTTAAAAAAACACATTATAAATGAAAATATCTATATGACGTTGAATTTAATGTCCAAAACATGAAGTGAAAGAGGTCAATCCGAGTTACAATTAAACTTCCAAAATAGGACAGAAAAACACGTCTATTTGACATTACAATTGGGCGTCCAAATAAAATGTCAATCTGAAGTTACAATTAAATGTACAAAATTTGACGGATTAAACATTTATTGACATTACAATTAAACATCCAAAACATAAAGTCAAAGATGTCAATCCGACGTTACAATTAAAATGTCCAAAATATGACAACATCCAAACAGACTCAATGGTTTGATTCAATGATATTCATGGCAAAAGGAACAACACAGATATATGCATCAGAAATATTAATGAAGATTAATATTCTCTGGCCTTTTGCAGATTTTAAGTGTTTTCTATGTCTCGGTCTTCTTCAAGGTGCAGATGTTAGCAAGGCTACAGCCCTTACATTTGACTCCACTTAACCACTATTAAAGATAATTACTGTCATTGAAATATGTTTGGATGGTGTAATTCAGCGTAAAAGGTGTCAACTTTCACATTTGTCTGACTGTGTTGATACTTTTTGTTGTATTTTTTTTCTGAATGCATTGCAAACCACCTTAACACGGACTTCTAACTCAGAAAAGGGCTTTTTTATTTAGTGCTTGCCTGGACAATATATTGTTTAGGATTTTTAGATATTTTTTCAATCAGACTACAGTATAATGAAATGTTGTTATCAACATAGAGGGAATTAAAGTTGTTTGAAAAACATGTGGCAACTCTAATTGCTGTAATATTCTTCTTTACCACACAATAATCTACACCAAACATTTGTCCAAATAGGAATTTTTCATGACATTATCTTGTTTATTTTAGGTCCAATTCTGTTTATCTTTGTCATAATTTGGATATAGAGTTTGTTGTCATTTTACTTGGTTGTAGTTGCTTCTGTTAAACTCTTGGGTTTATTTTAAATAAAATAAAAAACGCAAATATTTTTCACTTGAGCTGTTTTAAGCAAAGATACATGGGGATGATTAAGAATCTTCTTCAGGTTTGTATTTAAAACTTTATTATTTTTACACATACAACTTTAAAGGCAAGGCCATTTTTTTGACAGAGCACAATCTCTTACACAAGGTCATTCAAAGTGCTTTACAGAGCAAGAAAAATGCATTAAAATGACAAGGGAGTATAAAAACAAAATAATCATGATAAAAAGACATCTACTCAAAATTAGAATTGAACATCCAAAACATGAAGTAAAACGTCAATTAAATTCAACAATTAAATTCCAAACATGACAGAAAGACTTGAATCTAACATGACAATTAACATCCAAAACATGACAAAAAAGATGTCTCTCTGACATTACAATTAAACATCCAAAACATGAAGTAAAAGACGTCAATCAAACAATTAAGCGTCCAAAACATAACAAAAAAGACATCTCTCTGATGTTACTATTAAATGTTGAAAACATGAAGTAAAAGACGTCAGTCCAGTTAACGTCCAAAAACTTGACAGGAAAAGGCGTGTATTTGACTTTACAATTGAATGTCCAAAACATGAAGTAAAACATGTCAATCTGAAGTAACAATTACATGTCAAAAACATGACAGAAAAAAAATGTGACAGTTAAACATCCAAAACATGAAATAAAGGATGTCAGTCTGAAGTTAAAGTTAAATGTTCAAAACATGACAAACAAAGACATTACAATTTACTGTCAAAAACAGGAAGTAATAGGTCAGTCCGAATAATCCAACTTTACAGTTAAATGTCCAAAATATGACAGTAAAGACGTCTTTCAGACGTTAAAATTAAATGTGGAAAACGTGAAGTAAAAGATGTATTCAATGTCAATCTGACGTCAATCCAACGCCCATCCATGCGTTCCAATTAAATGTCCAAAATATGACAGTAAAAGACGTCTATCTGACGTTACAATTAAATGTGGAAAACATTAAGTAAAAGACGTCAATCCCACAAAATTAAACGTCCAAACATGACAGAAAAAGACATCTTTTAGACGTTACAATGAAATGTGGAAAACATGAAGTAAAAGACGTCAATCAGATTAATCCAACTTTACAATGAAACATCCAGAATAAGAGAAAAAGATGTCTATTTGACATTACAATGGAACGACCAATGCATGAAGTAAAAGGTCAATCCGAATAATCTGATGTTACAATTAAACGTCCAAAATATGACAACATCCAAGTAGGCTCATTTGTTTACTTTCATGTTACTTAGGTCCACAAAAGGAGCAACACAGATATATGCATCAGAAATATTAATGAAGATTAATATTCTTTGGCCTTTTGATAAAGTAATGCAGATTTTAAGTGTTTTCTCTGTCTCAGTCTTCTTCAAGGTGCAGATGTTAGCAAGTCTACAGCCCTTACATTTGACTCCACTTAACCACTATTAAAGATAATTACTGTCATTGAAATATGTTTGGATGGTGTAATTCAGCGTAAAAGGTGTCAACTTTTACATTTGTCTGACTGTGTTGAAACTTTTTGATGTATGACTTTCTGAATGCATTGCAAACCACATTAACACGGACTTCTAACTCAGAAAAGGGCTTTTTTATTTAGTGCTGGCCTGGACAATACATTGTTTAGGATTTTTAGATATGTTTTCACTCAGAACACAGTATAATGGAATATGTTATCAACATAGAGGGAATTAAAGTTGTTTGAAAAACATGTGGCAGACTTTGTGCTCAGATCCAAGTTTGTTTACTGTTCTTTACCACACAATAATCTACACCAAACGTTTGTCCAAATAGGAATTTTTCATGACATAATCTTGTTTATTTTTGGTCCAATTCTGTTTATTTTTGTCATAATTTGGATATTGAGTTTGTTGTCATTTTACTTGGTTGTAGTTGCTTCTGTTGAACTCTTGGGTTTATTTTAAATAAAATAAATATTTTTCACGTAGTGGTACATAATGGTCTTGTTAGTGCTTTATCACGAGGAAGAAACAAATCCTGCCACTAAAACTTCTCTCTGAAGGATTTTATTGAACAACAAGTTCCATCTGGAGGTGCACATCTCCTGCTCAGACAGAAACTTCTTTAGTTAAAAACTTGATTTTGACACCTGGACTTTGATGCATAAAACATGAAAAAGTCTTAAATTCAGACATATCATGAGCGTAGCTTTCTCTGCCATCCCATGCAGCTCTCTGTTCTCAGGGGCGTCATCCTGCAATTCTCTCACTCTCTCCTGTTACTATTTCGCATGAGTAGCTGCCAGCCCGTTGCTCAGACTGCAGAAAATGATTTGACTTTCAGATCCTGAGCTGTCTGATCAGCTGACTTTCATGTCTCTAGGACGAAACATCCACTTGAGAGAAGGATGCAGCTGACAGAACAGTCAGACTGACAAACGCTTACATTTACTGCTGTTGGTGCTCCGGTAACTGCAGTGCTATGCGGCTCTTTCCATTACAATTTTGAGGAAGTGCTCTGAAGGTCTGCAGAGTCTTTAATGACAGACTGGATTCTAGGTCCAGAATATCTAGTCTTCTGCTCTTTGCAGAGAAAATGTTGTTGCTCTGACTGGCTTTTTTAGGACGAAATGTGGCTATGCGTCATGGTTAATCTGTTCTGAATCCGAGCTCGATGATTGTCTGAGTGATATTGGGCGACATGAAGTAACTCCAGCTGTGTCAATAATACCATTAGTTTCCACATGAATAATCTTCAAGCTGTCCTTCATGCAAGCAATTAAAGTGAGATGGTGAGCAGGTTTGTCAGTTTGCACCGGTGATAATGACAGTTTTTGTTTGTCTCTGTAAGGCTTCAGCAAATGTCTCATGAGATTCTGTGTGACAAGACTCCCTCTTTGGGCATTAAATGCAGAATTTTTTAATAATGTGAAATTAACAAAAACCCTTTTCATTGGTGTAATGGACTTGTCAGCTCTCTCCATTAGACATGTGTAGCACTCCTCTGAGACTGCTCCCAACCAAGACTTCCTCTTTGGCGTCTTTGGCTATGACTCCGACTGTGACTATCCCCCCTTCTCCAACTTTTCCATCCTATGATTTAAGCCAGTCCTTCCCCCCTCAATCTCCTCAGACTCCTCCACCCTATTTCAGCCAGTCCCCCCCCCCTCAATCTCCCCAGACTCCTCCAGCCTATTTCAGCCAGCCCCCCCCCCCCCTATTCCCTTTATTGGATCGTTTTCTCCCTTATCGCCCCCCCCCACTTCCTTACTCCTCTGAGACTGCTCCCAAGCAAGACTTCCTCTTTGACGTCTTTGGCTACGACTCCGACTGTGACTATCCCCCCCCTTCTCCAACTTTTCCGTCCTATGATTTAAGCCAGTCCTCCCCCCCTCAATCTCCTCAGACTCCTCCACCTTTTGACTTCAGCCAGTCCTCCCCCCCTCATCCTCCTCAGACTCCCCCCCACACCTCTGAGTCTCACCTTGACTCCTCTGCTGTCTTCTCTGGCTCTAACTTGGACGGGGACAATGGGAATCCTTCTTGGACTCCCTGTGATTTTGTTGGGTTGTGCCCACCACAGTCTCCTTGTGGTCTCCAGGGTTCTCCCTTCATATCAGAGTCTTCCTGCTCCTCTATCTCCTCTTTAGACTCTTTCACTGACTCTGACTCTTCCTCCTCTCTGATGACTCTTCCAGCCTTTTCTCTGATGCAGTCCTCTCCTCCTCGATCCCCCCAGGCTCCTCCCAGCACCTCTGAGTCTTTTCTTCCCTCCTACACCTCCTCCTTTGACTCTGACTCCTCATTCCCTGCTTTGACTCCTCCAGCCCATCATCTGAGCCAGTTCTGTCCCTCCTATTCTCCCCAGACTGCCCCCCACTTTTCTGAGTCTGCTCTTGACTCCTTTATCTCCTCTTCAGACTTTGACTTTGACGCTGACCCTCATACCTCTGACTTTCCTCTTTGCCCCTCCCTCTATATCCCAGACTCCTTCTCTGACACCTCCTCCCCTCCTCTGACTCCCTCACCCCCTCTTCTAAAGCAGCCATCCCCTCCTGGATCTCCTCCTCCCCTCCTCCCTTTACCTCTGATTCGCCTTCCTCTTCCTTTTCTCCATCCGCTCCTCCTCCTCTCCTCCTCCTCCTCCTAACCCTCTTCCTTCTGTTTTGCTGCCTGGGGCTTCAAATCCTGAGCCATTAAACACTACAGTTGCTCATGTCCAGACTTCACAGGTTTTGGTCCTGGAGAGGAACCAGCAGCGTCCTAGGTCTCAGAAGAGACGTGCTGAAGAGCCTGATGGTGCCCCTCCAAGGAAGCGCCCCGCAAACCTTTAACCCCTGTAATCTGTAAATGAGCGTAGAATGGACAACGCACAACTAACATCAGTCTGAAAAGAGACTTCTGTGCAAAGATCCATTGGTTTAATGTTCAGCCGTTATCTTTGAGCTCTCGATGCATTTCATGTTGATGATTTTAAATTTTCTCAAGATGGCCGCTTGTACAGATGCAGTGGCTCGAGGCTCACTATTAGCGCTTTCACACTTAACTTAGCAGGTCAACGCAAGTTTTTTCAATGCTGGTTAACCTGCTAACAATTGGCAAGTGACTCATTCCCCTCTGCCAATAGACCTGGGTCTAATCGGCACAAACAGTTGAGCGCTGAATGGCAGAATACAAAGGCGGATGGAGTTTGTTGCTGAGAGCCAAAAGTCACGTAAGTACAGACGGAGGGAATGGGCGCCATGTTATGCTGTCAGCATGTCACGCCGAAGTCATGACGTAAATTAGCAGGTTGACTCGGATGTGATGTTCCCACTGAAGCGGATCAGAGGCGATAAAAACCCTTGTCCCTTGCAGGCTTAGTCGACCTGGACTGAAATGCTGATTAGACTCTTTCAAACCGCTGACAGGAGCTGATTGTTACCGGGCTTAAACAGATTTTTTTGCTAGTCTGAAAGGAGTAAATGACTGCTTTCTCTTCTATTCTAAATGATATTTCAGTTTATTAGATATTGTCTTTGGTTTGTGATGTCTTCTGATGTGTGTTTGTCTTTATGTACAAAAAAAAACAAAAAAACACCAAAAAAATACATGTTATGTGTTGTTTTGTGTAGTCATGTGCTGTGTCTTAATGTAAAAAAAACAAAAAAAAACCAAAAAAATACATGTTATATGTTGTTTTGTGTCGTGTTAAAAAAAATGTCATATACCGCTCTGTCACGTTTTTTGTCCAACTGTGTCATGTTTTGTTGTGCCATGATTTATGGTAATGTGTTGTTTTGTCTTGTGTTTTGTCCCCATGTTAAAAAAAGGAAACTTACAAAAAGATGATGAGCGATTTGTTTGGTTGTGCTACAATGTGTTGTCTTGATGAGGTCATGATCCGTCCTGCGTATTTATGTGCAACAAAACAAACCATACACACACATATATACTGTGTTAGTACATGAATGTGTGTGTATTTAGTGTAAATGATTGGGTGAATGTGTGTGAATGTGTGTATGAAATTGTTTAAGTGCTGATTAAATGTTTGAGTGAACAGAATGGTGCAGGATTGAGTGCAAAAACGTGGACATGAGTCAGCATTTAGCACTTCCTGGTTCCTTGATCTAAAAATCTACAGGATTTTAGATTAGTTTAATAGATGAATACCTCAATTAAGGGTCACGATGGACACATGCTAACTCCAGTTAAAATTCAGTCTGAAATAGTGAACTAAATCTGATCATTTCTGCTTTTGATTTTTTTAAGCATTGTTTGTGTTAAAAGGGCACTTGCTAACAGACTGAGAGCATTTCTGTTATTTTTTTAATAATGATTTATTCATACGCGATTGCCACAGCCTTTAAGAATATTCTGATCACGCCATTTGATGAAGAGGTCACAACAAGACATTATACACTAGAAATACTGTAACTGCTTCTCAGTCGAACTGCCATAAGTCCATAGTAACTATTAATGGCTTTTTGCTCACTGATTAAAAAACTAAGTTTGTTCATAAAAGATTATCACAAAGAACAGAACTTAGCAGTTTCATAATTTCTTGTTTGCTACAGAGCTTATTACCACTAATGATCCAAACACAGTAAATTATGCCATAGACTTTTAGCTAGGAGAACCAGCATTATGCTAACGTCCACATTGGCCTTCAAAACACATCATCCTCGCTCCACTCTGTTGGGACTGATTGAGAGTGAATGTGTGTGAATGTGTGTGAACGTGTGTGAATGTGAGAGTGAACGTGTGTGAATGTGTGTGAATGTGAGAGTGAATGTGTGTGAATGTGTGTGAATGTGAGAGTGAATGTGTGTGAATGTGAGAGTGAACGTGTGTGAATGTGTGTGAATGTGTGTGAATGTGAGAGTGAACGTGTGTGAATGTGTGTGAATGTGATAGTGAATGTGAGAGTGAATGTGTGTGAATGGGTTGTGAATGGGGTGTGAATGGGGTGTGTGGGTGTGCATGCACACAGGGTGTGTGGAGAGTCTGGTGCAGCGGTTTGTGCCGTGGTGACCTGGTGGTTTGTGCTGCTGCCTCAGTGTTTTGTACTTCCTGCTGGTCACTGCGCTCACTGCTGCTGCTCTGTCTTCTAACAGGGTGAACAAAGGAGGAGATGGTTCACATCTTCTCCGTCAGTCCACAGCCTCTCCACCACCAAGACCCCTGCAGTGCCTCCTCGTGGCCACACACGGAAACTGGGTCTGTCACAGTCCCAGGCTAAACTGCAGGGGATCTCGGAGCAGCAGTGGTCCCCAGAGATGCAGTGTTCAGGGCGTCCTGCAAACGGACAGGCCCTGGCACCATCAACCACTGCCCCAGCTATGGGAAAATAGGCTTCAGAATACCTGTCAGAAAATTCATAACATCACTGTCTGTGTACTTTTGATAATCATGCCTAAAAATAAAAATCACAACCCATATCTCACATTGTTTCAATCTTTCTTTGTTTTCTGTACAAACTTGCTTAAGAAATAAGAGCTCATTTGACAAACATACAAAATTAGATCACAGATCCGGTTTTCCAACAGCCATGCTCTAAGGGGTTTGGAAAAGGAAGTCAGAACTGAAAGCTCTGTCGCCAAGGGTCCGTTTTGTGTTTGTGGGTACTGAGAGGAGCCCGAGGTCTGCAGATCTCAGGTTCCGCTCCGGGGAGTAGTCCTCGAGGAGACCTGACAGGTACTGTGGGGCTAGGGCATGGAGAGCTTTATAGGTGAGGATGAGCAGTTTGTATTTAATGCGGATATTCTTCAGCTTGATATTCCATTTTGACAGAGTGGACATGTTAAGCTTAAAAATATCCTTTTTCAAACACAATAAAACTAAATCAGTGATGACAGGAAATGTTGAACTATATTACAATTCATACTCGGGAAATACCATCTTATTTAACTCAATAGGCTTTTTTTAATGGCATCAGAGCCCACACTAGTAATTGCATGATGAAAAAGATTTTGTCATGGTGTTTCTGGGCTCTGCAACATGGATAAACTTCATCATCTGTTCCAGTGACAGATAAATTCACAAGAACTGAAGCAGAGACGGAGTGTGAACTGGCTCAATGTCTGCTGCCATGTAGTGCTTAAAGGCTGAACTACAACACGTAACAAATGTCCCCAACTTCTACATGCTGCCCACTAACAAAAAATGATATATTGAAGCAAAAGGTCACAATAACCTAAACCAAACGTGCTAACGTGCTCGAGGGTAATTTAAGAAGTGGGCTGTTGGTGAATGACATAAGCGATCATCTACCAATTTTTGTGGTGTATGACCAGACCTATGAGGGGAAAGAGATGCAGAATACAACTATTAACACAAGAATTAAATCAGAGGTATATATAAACAGATTCAAAAGTTCTCTACAAGAAGAAAAATGGGAAGAAGTCCTCAAGGCTACAGATGTGAACAGTGCTTACAGCAGCTTTTTACAGACATTTACAAAGCTGTTTGATAAACATTGCCCCATGAGAGTGTTGAAGCTTAAAAAACAAAGCAGAGAGAATAGACCTTGGATGACAAAAACACTGATAAATGCATGCAGAAAGAAAAACACACTCTACAGGCAGTTTCTGAAAAACAGGACTCCAGACTCTGAAAATAAATATAAACTTTACAAGAATAAACCAACTTCCATCTTAAGAGAGAAAAAGAAAGAATATTACGGGGAACAAATACAAAATAATGTGAATCACACCAAGGAACTGTGGAATATAATAAACGGTGTAATCAAAAACAAAAAACATGTTAATAGCTATCCACTTAACCTTACAGACAATGCAGATAACATAGTGAATAAGTTCAACGAATTCTTTGCATAGGTGGGGCCAAATCTTGCCAGGCAGATCCCAGAGAATGACCTTAGCTGGAACCACTTTGATAGGGAGGGGAAATGTAACCAAAACGCTATGTTTTTGACTCCAGCAGACAACAGAGAAATAAAACAACTGATTAATAACTGCACAGGAAAAACGTCAAAAGACGTCCATGACATTGACATGAAACTAGTCAAAATGGTACAAGAAGAGATTGCATCACCTTTGACACATATATGTAATCTATCCTTTCAGACAGGAAAATTCCCAGATGAGATTAAAGTCGCAAAAATAATTCCTTTGCATAAACAAGGTAACAAGGAGGAATTCAATAACTATAGGCCAATAGCAATACTACCACAATTCTCCAAAATACTAGAAAAGCTGTTCAGCAGCAGACTAGATAAATTCATTGAGAAACATAATTTGCTATATGATAGTCAATATGGGTTCAGAAAAAATCATTCCACAGCATTAGCGATAATGGAAGCTGTAGAAATAATCACTGACATGATCGAACAAAAAAAAATTAGTATTGGAATATTTATTGATCTAAAGAAAGCATTCGATACAATTGATCACAATATACTTTGTTATAAACTAGAAAAGCTGGGCATAAGGGGTATAGCGCTGAACTGGCTCAGGAGCTACCTCAATGGCAGATACCAATACGTCCAATAGCAGGGAGAAAATCAAGGTGCCTCAACACTACTTGCGGGGTCCCACAGGGGTCCGTATTGGGTCCGAAGTTATTTACTCTTTATATGAATGATATATGTAAGGTATCCGAAAATGTTAAATTCATACTATTTGCAGATGATACGAGTCTTTTCTGCTCGGGAGACAACCTGAAGGAGCTGATCACTATGACAAACGAAGAGCTAAACAAGCTACAAATATGGTTCAATATAAACAGATTATCTCTGAACCTAGACAAGACAAAATTTATGTTATTCGGCAACAAAGACAGTGACTGTGATGCTAATGTAGATTTAAACGGCACCAAGATACAAAGGGTTAATGAATTCAAATTTCTGGGAGTAATCATTGATGATAAGCTAAACTGGAAACCTCACATATCTTATATACAAAAAAAAATAGCCAGGAGTGTATCAATACTGTGGAAAGCACAAAAACTGCTGAATCAGAAATCACTTCTCACAGTTTACTGGGCTCTGGTGGCACCGCACATACAATACTGCAGTGAGATATGGGGAAATACTTACAAAACGAATACTAAACGTATATTAACACTGCAGAAAAAAGCAGTAAGAATTATTCACCATGCAAGCTATGGAGCACACACAAATCAGCTGTTTATTACAGCAAAGATCCTAAAACTATATGACCTAATAAAATACAGGACCGTGCAGGTATTGTACAAGGCGGCACACGGTCAGCTACCGAGGAACCTACAAACAAGGTTCATAAAAAGACAGACGAAACATAACTTAAGGCAAGGCAAGGCAAGGCAAGTTTATTTGTAGAGCACGATTCATACACAAGGCAATTCAAAGTGCTTTACAGAACAAGAAAAATGCATTAAAATCAC
Source organism: Scarus forsteni (assembly GCA_036419115.1). NCBI lineage: Eukaryota > Metazoa > Chordata > Actinopteri > Labriformes > Labridae > Scarus > Scarus forsteni. The sequence continues at coordinate 46,891 of JAZDUH010000271.1, forward strand.
AATACAAAATAAAATCAACATTAATCATTATAAAATAAATTGAAAAGGAAGAGTGCAGATAAGATCCTTTCAGTTATATGCACAGTTAAATAGAGCTGTTTTAAGCCTAGATTTGAACATTGTCAGAGTAGAGGCCTGTCTCACATCTTCAGCGAGACTGTTCCAGATTTTAGCTGCATAAAACTGAAACCCTGATTCTCCATGTTTAGTTCTGACTCTGGGCACCAGGAGAAGGCCGGCCCCTGAGGTCCTCAGAGTCCGAGATGGTTCATATGGCACTAACATGTCATAGATGTACTTTGGTGCCAGGCCATGGAGAGATTTGTACACAAGCAGAGCAAGTCTATTCTCTGAGCCACTGGAAGCCAGTGTAGGGACCTGAGCACAGGACTAATGTGTTCGTACTTCCTGGTTCTGGTCAGGACCCGAGCAGCAGCGTTCTGGATGTACTGCAGCTGTGTTATGGCTCGTTTGGAGAGGCCGGTGAGCAGGCCATTACAGTAATCTAACCTACTAGAGACAAATGCATGGATAAGTATCTCTAGGTCAGGTTTAGACACTATACCTCTGATTTTGGCGATGTTTTTTAGATGGTAAAAGGCTGCTGATGTTATTGATTTTATATGGCTGCCAAAATTCAAGTCTGAGTCCATTATTACCCCGAGATTTCTAACCTGATTTGTAGGTTTTAGAGAGAGAGACTGGAGGTGACTGCTGACACTTTCTCTTTGTTTCTGTGGACCAAACACGATGACTTCAGTCTTCTCTGAATTTAGCTGGAGAAAGTTGTTCTGCATCCACACACTGACCTGATGGATGCAGTGACAGAGTGAATCCACTGGTCCATATTCACCTGCTGTCAGTGAGACATAGATCTGAGTGTCATCTGCATAATTGTGGTAGGACACATTAGTACTTTGTATTAACTGGCCTAAAGGCAGCATGTAGAGATTGAACAGGAGGGGTCCCAGGATTGACGCCTGGGGCACCCCACAAGTCAAGGCCATGTGGTCTGAGACACAGTTACCAATTTCTACAAAGTACTTCCTGCCTTCTAGATAGGACTTCAACCAATGTAGGGCAGTCCCCGAGATGCCCACCCAGTCCTTTAGTCTCTGTAAAAGGATCTCATGATCGACAGTGTCAAAAGCAGCGCTCAGATCTAGCAGGACTAAGACGGAGACTTTGCCTGCGTCAGGTGTTCAGGCGGATGTCATTTGTCACCTTAATAAGAGCTGTCTCAGTGCTGTGATGGGGTCTAAAACCTGACTGGAAAACATCAAATGAGTTGTTCATTTGGAGAAAGTCAGTGAGCTGTTGGTAACAACTTTTTCAAGGACTTTGCCTAAGAACGGCAGATTTGAGATGGGCCGGTAGTTGTTCAGTACTGTGGCATCAAGACTGCTCCTCTTTAGGAGAGGCTTTATGACTGCAGTTTTCAAGGCCTTTGGGAATGTTCCAGATTGTAGTGACATGTTAACTATCTGAGTGAGTGGAGGTAACAAACTGCTCAGCACAGACTTCAGAAATCTAGTAGGTAACACATCGAGGCAGCATGTGGATGAACTTAGACTGGTGATGATCTCTTGGACAGTTTTGTCAGTTACAGGTGTAAAATGTGTCAGCTCGAAGTGTTTAGGTGGCTGAAGGGTTGTTATTGGTGCTGTGGAATTGATGGAATTTTTAATAGTCTGAACCTTGTTGCAAAAGAAGACTGCAAACTCATTACACTTAGATGTGGAGATTAATTCCAATGGCAGTTGAGCTGGAGGATTTGTTAATCTGTTCACTGTTGCAAATAAGACACGCGAGTTGTTACTGCAGTTTCCAATAATTTCAGAAAAGTACATCTCCCTTGTTCTATGTAAGATCTGATTGAACATGTACAACTTTTCTTTATAAATTTCGTAATGAACATGGAGTTTTGACTTTCGCCATTTCCGCTCAGCCCTCCGGCACTCCCTTTTCTGTGCCCTGACCGAGTCGTCATTCCTCCATGGTGACTTCTGCTTATTTTTAACCATTTTAACTTTCACAGGGGCAATGGTGTCCAGAACATTCAAAACACTTGAAGTAACAGAGCTCAACAAATCATCAACATTAGAAAATGAGAAATTTTCAAAGTTAATCATTTCCAGGAACAGAGCACCTGTGCTGTTATTTACGTGTCTCCTCTGTACTACTGCAGGACCAGCCGGTGGTGTGGGAGAAACAGACAGGTCAAAAAAGACACAGAAATGATCAGACAGGGCAACATCAACCACCTTGACATTTGAAATGTTAACCCCTTTTGTAATGAGCAGGTCCAGAGTGTGCTGTGCTCTGTTATGGGTGGGCTCACACACATGCTGAGTCAGGCCAAAGGTTTCAAGGACAGCACTGAGCTCTTTAGCATTTCTGTCACAGACATTATCCACATGTATATTAAAATCACCTGTAATGACCAAACTATCAAAATCAGTGCATACAATTGAAAGCATCCCAGTAAAATCATCAATAAAACTTTTATAGTGTTGGGGGGGCTTGTATAGAACTATATAGAGTATGGACGGGGATAGTCTTATCTCCATTTTAAAGGACACATTCTCAAATGATGAAAACACCCCAAATGACAACCTGTGCGTAACCATATGATCTCTAAATACTGCACAGACACCTCCACCCTTTTTGTTTTCTCGTGCTTCAGATTCAAATTTGAAGTTGGGTGGAGTTGATTCCATTAAAACTACATTACCTGTGTTTTTGTCAAGCCATGTTTCAGTTAAAAACATAAAATCAAGTTTATAAGAAGTGATCAAATTATTAATTAAAAATGATTTGTTGGACAGGATCTAACATTGAGCACAGCAAGTTTCAGATTAGTTGTATTAGGACAGGATATTATCTTCTTACAAGGGATATGGATTAAATTTCTTTGATTGGACAATCTAACTGTCCTGCTGTAATCTAGTCTATGTGGTGTGACTGTAGATATGGCACTAGGGGAAAATGATGTCTCACAGGGCCCCAGCTTGATATTACCTTTATCATGACTGTAAGTCCTGGGACAGCAGAGGCCCTGTTCATCCTAGCGCTTAGGGATACCAGCTCTGGGGGCAGGCAGGGGAGGACGAGCAGGGAGGAGTTTGGGTGATGGACCAGATGAGAGCCGAGGGGGAGGGGCTGGGGGAGCTTGTGTTTGTGAGGGGGAGTCGAAGTTCCTGTCGAGGAACTTCGACAGAGGCACAATTTTATACGGAGAGGAGTCTCGAATAGTTAGTGACAGTCTTGACCTTGCTATATTAGGGGTGAGGGGAACCATCTTGATCCCTGATTTGATCAGGCCTTCAAGATGGTTGGGAAGGCCCATGGGGGAAGGTGGGGATGAAAAGGAAAGGGACAAGTCTCTAGAGGGGGTAGATGTAGCTGGGGGGTCCCAGGGCTGGTCTGTGGATAGGGGAGGTGATAGGGGTGCTGCTGGGTCTGAAACTTCTGCTGGGGCCTTCACAGGCGAGTCCAAGGCCTGTGATGGGGGCCTGGGGGAAGGTGGTGCCGATGGTGGGCCTGGATCAATTTGTGGGGCTGGTGGAGACTGTTGTGGTGCAGCTGGTGCTGTATCCTTCACTGGGGCCGGTGGAGGCTGTTTCGGTGGAGGCTGTTGTAGTGGAGGCTGTTGTGGGGGAGGCTGTTTCGGTGGAGGCTGTTGTAGTGGAGGCTGTTGTGGGGGAGGCTGTTTCGGTGGAGGCTGTTGTAGTGGAGGCTGTTGTGGGGGAGGCTGTTGTGGCGGAGGCTGTTGCGGTGCAGGCTGTTGAGGTGCAGGCTGTTGCGGCGGAGGCTGTTGCGGCGGAGGCTGTTGTGGCGGAGGCTGTGGTGGCGGAGGCTGTTGCGGTGCAGGCTGTTGTGGTGCAGCTGGTGATGAAACTGCAGCAGAGGTTCTTCTCTCATTCCTCCTTTCTCTCACTGGTTGCTCAGGACCCTGTCCCGGACGATCCTGATGCCTCAGAGCGTGGAGGAGGTGCTCCGTTAGCACTCTCCTCCCACCTCTGCACAGGTGTGGACCCCTTCCCTTGAACAGGTCCTCTCGTTTCCAGAAGAGATGAAAGTTCTCAATGTAGTGAAATCCTCGGCGCGCACACTCTTTGGACAGCCATGTGTTCAGCTGAAGCAGCCGGCTGAACTTGTTAATCTTCCCGTCAATGTTTGGAAGAGGTCCACTGATGAATGTTTTGACCTCCACTTTATCAAGCTCCTTGAAGAACTTAGTGAAATCCCTTTTCAAGACTTCAGTCTGTTCCTTTCTGATGTCCACTGCACCCACGAGCATGATCAGCTATTTGACTCCTCAATGTGTTGACAAAACTTTTGGGAGGAGTGTTGTTATCTCAGAGACGGTGGCACTGGGACAGCAGCATGTTTGGATTCTTGTATGGTTCAGGCCACTGATAGCACCATCTCCTAGCAGCAGCGTATCTCTGACCTTGACGCAGATTGTCTGTCTGCCTGCTGTCTTTTGCCGACTTTATGGCTCCTGTTTAGTGAAAACAATCCGTTTTCTCTCTGTTTGTAAGAATCATTGAATTCATTAAAATCAGTCTCTGACAGTGGCAAAAATCTGTTCGTAAGCTGTATTTCAGGTGATTTCACGTTGGTATTAGCATTGTCTTTCATTGCTTTGTGCTGCTTTGGCTTAGCACCAAGTTCTCTCCGAGATGTGGCATTTTGGTCTTTACAGAGTTTTGGAAAAGACACAGTGTCACTCAGGTTTAAGATGAAAGCAGCAGGTTTGTCACCCTTTTTACTGAAAGTAACTGTGGACTTCTTACCACTGGATGTCACTGGAAGCGTCTTGTGAAGTTCTTTTTCTGATTCTAAAGCAAAAATCCGTGCTTGTAGCTCATTAATTTCCTGTTGATATCTCCGACAGCGTCCACAGAAGGAATTTGTTTGGTTTCTTCCCCCGGACATGTCGCTGGCTCGTCAGATCCGTTATAAATCTTAAAATCTTAAAATCTTCAAAATCTTGGTTTATGTAAAATAAGTCATGAAATGATGGATGTAGAGATTTCTCCAGTATTTGTAGAAGTAATAAAATGATTAAAATGATTAAAAACCAGAGTTAAGAAGGAAGCAGGCTGGAGTAAGCAGGAAGCGTCTGCACTCTTCAGAAGCAGGAAGTACTATGCTCCATAGTACTATACTACTAAGAGGTGAAATGATTTTCAAAAAGAAAAAAGTAAGAACCATATTGAAAGCCATGACTATCACAGTTAATGGAGTCAATCAATGGAACAGCTTACAAGGAGAAACCAGGTGCAGCGGTACCATGAAAGTATTTAAGAAAAAAATGGTCAAAATGACCTTTGACGGATATGAATATGATAATATGATTAAATGATATATGACAATACTTAAGGGTGTATAATCTAAAAGATATAAAGACCTGAAGGATGGTGAAACAAAACATGTGGGTTGTTTGGTCTGTAAGACGGCAGGAAAGACGAAATGTACCTAAACAATGATAGTGAATGAAGTGATGGTGTGAGTCAAGGTAGCAGTATATATCCAACTAACTGCAGAGGGACAGACAGTCTCAAAATGGATCCACTAAGTTGGGCTCTCAACGCAATCGATAAGGTTCTCTCAACCCGTCAAGCTGGCCCAGGAGAACCAAAATGCCCTGATGGAACATTACGTGGAACAAAGGATTGGACTCTGCCTTACGTGGAACAAAGGATTGGTCATAAAAGGTCAAATACGGACAATAAAAGACAGTCAAGAATTATGTCACACTTCTGTAAATGGGATAAAAATGTATAATAATCTGATGATATATGGAAAAGAGGAGACTAAATATTGAGAAAATGGGGACAGGACTAGATAAGCTCTGCTTCTCCCGTCTTCCCTTTCGGACATGTACAATGTGATCAACTATTGACAATGTGTGATGTCGTATAAGTGTGCTGACGTGACCGAAATAAATAAACGAATTCAATACAATTCAATTCTAAATGCATTTTAAAAGACGTTTTAATAATAAAATGATAGCTGCTTAGTAGCTTAAGTGTAGCTTAGTGTCTTAAAAATAAGACAAACCATAGTTTGATCAAAGTGCATTTTCTTTTTTTTTTTTTCAAAGACTGCTCATTCTTTCACTAATTTAAGATAGAAAACAAAAAGAAATTTGAGAGTAATCTTTAAAAATTATTCCCCAGCAAAAAGTTACCAGAATTCTATTTTAAATTTAAGATTTAGAAATGGAAAGGCATCAGCCTAAGATTAGATTAGATTTCATAGAGCTTTATTAAGCCCTTTGGAAAACTCCCTCAGGGAAATTAGGATCAGTAACAGTTCAGTATAACAGATAAACAAAAGTTCACAAAAGAGATCAAGATAAACCAGACCATAAATAATATAAATAAATATGGCTACAAGCTGGCTAATGCTCCTTCCCATCCTCTGTCTTCCCGTCCGCAGTCTTGGGCTTTTTTTTTTAATTCTACATTATGGATGCATAATTTGACTCATAATTTGCTTTAGAATAAATCATCCAATGTGGAAATTTTTTTTCTATTTACGTTGGACGCTATGTAGCACAATCAAAGTGAAAACAATGACTAATTTAATCAATTTCTTCACATTCTTTAAATAAACAATATACAAATATTTTTAGGATGCAGTGTAAACACTTTAGATGTGTTATGGACAAAACATCTTTGACTGTCATTAATATAGAGATGGCACAATGATGATGTGTAACAGCTTTTATTTCCTTTGTTTTCCTAATGAATATATTTTTGTAATGGAGCCGAAATGATGCGATTTTTAAAGTCTTTCTGAGGTGCTGAAATAGGTTTGGAAATTGTGATCCATGAATTATACAAACATGTTTGCTGTTGTTTTTGAGAAAGATACAAAACATAGTGAAGAAACTGCTAAGTCAAACTAATGTGAACAAAATAAACACTTTCTATACAGACTTTTATGCAATGTGACTGTAGAGTGGCGCTTTGATACGTGATGTCGTAAAAAAACAACGTTAGACAGTGAGGGACGTCAGGGTTCGGTCGCCATAACAACATCATATCGTTTGAAAAATATTAAAGCCCAAACCTTCACAAAGTGAGTCCGCACTCCGCAGAGATTGACCACGACTGTGAACATCTTCAGAGAGATTTCCGTGACAAAGTTTCTTTCAGCGAGGATTTATCGACCGAACAGCAGCCGAAAAAGGACAAACTTGATCTTTACTGGAGAAATGTAAGAGTTTAGACTTCATTAAACATCACGAGTTTCATCAGGTCAGAAACACCGTTTGGTGAAAACAGCCGAACTCAGTAAAACGTCCTGAAATGAGTCTTTTAGAGTTTATTCGTCACATTTAGCAGAATATTGAGGGAGTATTTACAGTTAAAGAGGAATAACATCGAAATGTTGGAATGACAAACATGTTTGAGACACAAGACAAAAACTAGCTAAGCTGTTTTAAGCAAACATATATGGGGATGTTTTAGGCTCTTTTCTTCAAGATTGTTTTTAAACTTTCTTAATTTTACTCACAGAACTCTTAAAGGCAAAACATGTGTATTTATTGAGCACAACTCGTACACCAGGTTATTCAAAGTGCTTTACAGAACAAGAAAAATGCATTAAAATCACAATGCAGAATTAAAACAGAAAAACACATTATAAATGAAAATATCTATATGACGTTGAATTTAATGTCCAAAACATGAAGTGAAAGAGGTCAATCTGAGTTAATTAAACTTCCAAAATAGGACAGAAAAACACGTCTATTTGACATTACAATTGGGCGTCCAAATAAAATGTCAATCTGAAGTTACAATTAAATGTACAAAATTTGACAGATTAAACATTTATTGACATTACAATTAAACATCCAAAACATAAAGTCAAAGATGTCAATCCGACGTTACAATTAAAATGTCCAAAATATGACAACATCCAAACAGACTCAATGGTTTGATTCAATGATATTCATGGCAAAAGGAGCAACACAGATATATGCATCAGAAATATTAATGAAGATTAATATTCTTTGTCCTTTTGATAAAGTAATGCAGATTTTAAGTGTTTTCTCTGTCTCAGTCTTCTTCAAGGTGCAGATGTTAGCAAGTCTACAGCCTTTACATTTGACTCCACTTAACCACTATTAAAGATAATTACTGTCATTGAAATATGTTTGGATGGTGTAATTCAGCGTAAAAGGTGTCAACTTTTACATTTGTCTGACTGTGTTGAAACTTTTTGATGTATGACTTTCTGAATGCATTGCAAACCACCTTAACACGGACTTCTAACTCAGAAAAGGGCTTTTTTATTTAGTGCTTACCTGGACAATACATTGTTTAGGATTTTTAGATATGTTTTCAATCAGACTACAGTATAATGAAATGTTGTTATCAACATAGAGGGAATTAAAGTTGTTTAAAAAACATGTGGCAGACTTTGTGCTCAGATCCAAGTTTGTTTACTGTTCTTTACCACACAATAATCTACACCAAACGTTTGTCCAAATGGGAATTTTTCATGACATAATCTTGTTTATTTTAGGTCCAATTCTGTTTATTTTTGTCATAATTTGGATATTGAGGTTTTTGTCATTTTACTTGGTTGTCGTTGCTTCTGTTGAACTCTTGGGTTTATTTTAAATAAAATAAATATTTTTCACATAGTGGTACATTATGGTCTTGTTAGTGCTTTATCACGAGGAAGAAAACAAATCCTGCTGCTAAAACTTCTCTCTGAAGGATTTTATTGAACAACAAGTTCCATCTGGAGGTGCACATCTCCTGCTCAGACAGAAACTTCACTTTGTAGCTCTTGTTAAAGTTCTTCTAAAGGGGCTTTTGGTGAGCAAATGTCTCTCTTCTGCTGTGATTGTGCATTTATGATCTTGCACTCACTGGGTGACGATTTTTGAAGTGATCAGTAAGAAACAAAGCTCTGATTGGCCTTATTCTGTTCATAGCTGCTTTAATCATCAAGTATTAACTGCATTTGGGTCGAATAATGTAGAATTAGCTTTCTGAACTCTTAAATTTGTAAGTAATGTTTCTTTTTACACAGTGTCTACTTAATAATGTGCAGTTACAGTAAAATGAATGAGGTCCTCTTGGTGAGCAGAGTTTCCTCCCTCCACTGTAAATAATGACAGATGTGTGTTTGTGTCTCTTTGTTGAAACTGTGGCCAGGGTTGTGAGGACTTGATGAAAATCTGTCTGATAAATGTGCTGATGTTGTGTTAAGTTGTCGAGCCCTACATCCTGACACATTTGTTTTGTTTGTGTCTGTAGATCCCAGATCCAGCTCTCCAGCTCTAGAGGACAAAGACCTCCGCGCCTACACAGCTGTCCAGGTGACCAAACAGCCGTCCTTGTGGCCGCCCAGGTAAGTGTCCTTCATTGGTAAAGATGGAGGACTTTTCTCATTTATTGGACCCTTTTCCCCCTTATCCCACTGCCCCACTTCATCCTTACTCCTCTGAGAATGCTCCCAACCAAGACTTCCTCTTTGACGTCTTTGGTTACGACTCCGACTGTGACTATCCCCCCTTCTCCAACTTTTCCATCCTATGATTTCAGCCAGTCCTACCCCCCTCACTCTCCTCAGACTCCTCCACCCTATTTCAGCCAGTCCTCCCCCTCAATCTCCTCAGACTCCTCAACCCTATTTCAGCCAGTCCTCCCCCTCAATCTCCTCAGACTCCTCCATCCTTTGACTTCAGCCAGTCCCCCCCCCCCTCAATCTCCTTTATTGGACCCTTTTCTCCCTTATCCCACTCCCCCACTTCCTTACTCCTCTGAGACTGCTCCCAACCAAGACTTCCTCTTTGACGTCTTTGGCTACGACTCCGACTGTGACTATCCCCCCCCTTCTCCAACTTTTCCGTCCTATGATTTAAGCCAGTCCTCCCCCCCTCAATCTCCTCAGACTCCTCCACCCTTTGATTTCAGCCAGTCCTCCCCCCCTCATCCACCTCAGACTCCCCCTCACACCTCTGAGTCTCACCTTGACTCCTCTGCTGTCTTCTCTGGCTCTAACTTGGACGGGGACAATGGGAATCCTTCTTGGACTCCCTGTGATATTGTTGGGTTGTGCCCACCACAGTCTCCTTGTGGTCTCCAGGGTTCTCCCTTCATATCAGAGTCTTCCTGCTCCTCTATCTCCTCTTTAGACTCTTTCACTGACTCGGACTCTTCCTCCTCTCTGATGACTCTTCCAGCCTTTTCTTTGATCCAGTCCTCTCCTCCTCGATCCCCCCAGGCTCCTCCCAGCACCTCTGAGTCTTTTCACCCCTCCTACACCTCCCCTTTTGACTCTGACTCCTCATCCCCTGCTTTGACTCCTCCAGCCCATCATCTGAGCCAGTTCTGTCCCTCCTATTCTCCCCAGACTGCCCCCCACTTTTCTGAGTCTGCCCTTGACTCCTTTATCTCCTCTTCAGACTTTGACTTTGACGCTGACCCTCATACCTCTGACTTTCCTCTTTGCCCCTCCCTCTATATCCCAGACTCCTTCTCTGACACTTCCTCCTCCTCTGACTCCCTCCCCCCCCTCTTCTAAAGCAGCCATCCCTCCTGGATCTCCTCACCCTCCTCCCTTTACCTCTGATTCGCCTTCCTCTTCCTTTTTCTCCATCCGCTCCTCCTCCTCTCCTCCTCCTCCTCCTAACCCTCTTCCTTCTGTTTTGCTGCCTGGGGCTTCAAATCCTGAGCCATTAAACACTACAGTTGCTCATGTCCAGACTTCACAGGTTTTGGTCCTGGAGAGGAACCAGCAGCGTTCTAGGTCTCAGAAGAGACGTGCTGAAGAGCCTGATGGTGCCCCTCCAAGGAAGCGCCCCGCAAACCTTTAACCCCTGTAATCTGTAAATGAGCGTAGAATGGACAACGCACAACTAACATCAGTCTGAAAAGAGACTTCTGTGCAAAGATCCATTGGTTTAATGTTCAGCCGTTTTCTTTGAGCTCTTGATGCATTTCATGTTGATGATTTTAAATTTTCTCAAGATGGCCGCTTGTACAGATGCAGTGGCTCGAGGCTCACTATTAGCGCTTTCACACTTAACTTAGCAGGTCAACGCAAGTTTTTTCAATGCTGGTTAACCTGCTAACAATTGGCAAGTGACTCATTCCCCTCTGCCAATAGACCTGGGTCTAATCGGCACAAACAGTTGAGCGCTGAATGGCAGAATACAAAGGCAGATGGAGTTTGTTGCTGAGAGCCAAAAGTCACGTAAGTACAGACGGAGGGAATGGGCGCCATGTTATGCCGTCAGCACGTCACGTCGAAGTCATGACGTAAATTAGCAGGTTGACTCGGATGTGATGTTCCCACTGAAGCGGATCAGAGGCGATAAAAACCCTTGTCCCTTGCAGGCTTAGTCGACCTGGACTGAAATGCTGATTAGACTCTTTCAAACCGCTGACAGGAGCTGATTGTTACCGGGCTTAAACAGATTTTTTTGCTAGTCTGAAAGGGGTAAATGACTGCTTTCTCTTCTATTCTAAATGATGTTTCAGTTTATTAGATATTGTCTTTGGTTTGTGATGTCTTCTGATGTGTGTTTGTCTTTATGTACAAAAATAACAAAAAAACACCAAAAAAATACATGTTATGTGTTGTTTTGTGTAGTCATGTGCTGTGTCTTAATGTAAAAAAAATAGAAAAAACACCAAAAAAAAAATACATGTTATATGTTGTTTTGTGTTGTGTTAAAAAAAAATGTCAAATACCGCTCTGTCACGTTTTTTGTCCAACTGTGTCATGTTTTGTTGTGCCATGATTTATGGTAATGTGTTGTTTTGTCTTGTGTTTTGTCCCCATGTTAAAAAAAAGAAACTTACAAAAAGATGATGAGCGATTTGTTTGGTTGTGCTGCAATGTGTTGTCTTGATGAGGACATGATCCGTCCTGCGTATTTATGTGCAACAAAACAAACCATACACACACATATATACTGTGTTAGTACATGAATGTGTGTGTATTTAGTGTAAATGATTGGGTGAATGTGTGTGAATGTGTGTATGAAATTGTTTAAGTGCTGATTAAATGTTTGAGTGAACAGAATGGTGCAGGATTGAGTGCAAAAACGTGGACATGAGTCAGCATTTAGCACTTCCTGGTTCCTTGATCTAAAAATCGACAGGATTTTAGATTAGTTTAATAGATGAATACCTCAATTAAGGGTCACGATGGACACATGCTAACTCCAGTTAAAATTCAGTCTGAAATAGTGAACTAAATCTGATAATCTCTGCTTTTGATTTTTTTAAGCATTGTTTGTGTTAAAAGGGCACTTGCTAACAGACTGAGAGCATTTCTGTTATTTTTTTGATAATGATTTATTCATACGCGATTGCCACAGCCTTTAAGAACATTCTGATCACGCCATTTGATGAAGAGGTCACAACAAGACATTATACACTAGAAATACTGTAACTGCTTCTCAGTCGAACTGCCATAAGTCCATAGTAACTATTAATGGCTTTTTGCTCACTGATTAAAAAACTAAGTTTGTTCATAAAAGATTATCACAAAGAACAGAACTTAGCAGTTTCATAATTTCTTGTTTGCTACAGAGCTTATTACCACTAATGATCCAAACACAGTAAATTATGCCATAGACTTTTAGCTAGGAGAACCAGCATTATGCTAATGTCCACATTGGCCTTCAAAACACATCATCCTCGCTCCACTCTGTTGGGACTGATTGAGAGTGAATGTGTGTGAATGTGAGAGTGAACGTGTGTAAATGTGAGAGTGAATGTGTGTGAATGTGTGTGAATGTGTGTGAATGTGTGTGAATGTGAGAGTGTGTGTGAATGTGTGTGAATGGGTTGTGAATGGGGTGTGAATGGGGTGTGAATGGGGTGTGTGGGTGTGCATGCACACAGGGTGTGTGGAGAGTCTGGTGCAGCGGTCTGTGCCGTAGTGACCTGGTGGTTTGTGCTGCTGCCTCAGTGTTTTGTACTTCCTGCTGGTCACTGCGCTCACTGCTGCTGCTCTGTCTTCGAACAGGGTGAACAAAGGAGGAGATGGTTCACATCTTCTCCGTCAGTCCACAGCCTCTCCACCACCAAGACCCCTGCAGTGCCTCCTCGTGGCCACACACGGAAACTGGGTCTGTCACAGTCCCAGGCTAAACTGCAGGGGATCTCGGAGCAGCAGTGGTCCCCAGAGATGCAGTGTTCAGGGCGTCCTGCAAACGGACAGGCCCTGGCACCATCAACCACTGCCCCAGCTATGGGAAAATAGGCTTCAGAATACCTGTCAGAAAATTCATAACATCACTGTCTGTGTACTTTTGATAATCATGCCTAAAAATAAAAATCACAACCCATATCTCACATTGTTTCAATCTTTCTTTGTTGCTGTACAAACTTGCTTAAGAAATAAGAGCCTATTTGACAAACATACAAAATTAGATCACAGATCCGGTTTTCCAACAGCCATGCTCCAAGGGGTTTGGAAAAGGAAGTCAGAACTGAAAGCTCTGTCGCCAAGGGTCCGTTTTGTGTTTGTGGGTACTGAGAGGAGCCCGAGGTCTGCAGATCTCAGGTTCCGCCTCCGGGGAGTAGTCCTCGAGGAGACCTGACAGGTACTGTGGGGCTAGGGCATGGAGAGCTTTATAGGTGAGGATGAGCAGTTTGTATTTAATGCGGATATTCTTCAGCTTGATATTCCATTTTGACAGAGTGGACATGTTAAGCTTAAAAATATCCTTTTTCAAACACAATAAAACTAAATCAGTGATGACAGGAAATGTTGAACTATATTACAAATCAGACTCGGGAAATACCATCTTATTTAACTCAATAGACTTTTTTTTAATGGCATCAGAGCCCACACTAGTAATTGCATGATGAAAAAGATTTTGTCATGGTGTTTCTGGGCTCTGCAACATGGATAAACTTCATCATCTGTTCCAGTGACAGATAAATTCACAAGAACTCAAGCAGAGACGGCATGTGAACTGGCTCAATGTCTGCTGCCATGTAGTGCTTAAAGGCTGAACTACAACACGTAACAAATGTCCCCAACTTCTACATGCTGCCCACTAACAAAAAACGATATATTGAAGCAAAAGGTTACAATAACCTAAACCAAACGTGCTCGAGGGTAATTTAATAAGTGGGCTGTTGGTGAATGACATAAGCGATCATCTACCAAGTTTAGTGGTCTATGACCAGACCTATGAGGGGAAAGAGATGCAGAATACAACTATTAACACAAGAATTAAATCAGAGGTATATATAAACAGATTCAAAAGTTCTCTACAAGAAGAAAAATGGGAAGAAGTCCTCAAGAATACAGATGTGAACAGTGCTTACAGCAGCTTTTTACAGACATTTACAAAGCTGTTTGATAAACATTTCCCCATGAGAGTGTTGAAGCTTAAAAAACAAAGCAGAGAGAATAGACCTTGGATGACAAAAACACTGATAAATGCATGCAGAAAGAAAAACACACTCTACAGGCAGTTTCTCAAAAACAGGACTCCAGACTCTGAAAATAAATATAAACTTTACAAGAATAAACCAACTTCCATCTTAAGAGAGAAAAAGAAAGAATATTACGGGGAACAAATACAAAATAATGTGAATCACACCAAGGAACTGTGGAACATAATAAACGGTGTAATCAGAAACAAAAAACATGTTAATAGCTATCCACTTAATCTTACGGACAATGCAGATAACATAGTGAATAAGGTCAACAAATTCTTTGCAGAGGTGGGGCCAAATCTTGCCAAGCAGATCCCACAGAATGACCTTAGCTGGAACCACTTTGATAGGGAGGGGAAATGTAACCAAAACACTATGTTTTTGACTCCAGCAGACAACAGAGAAATAAAACAACTGATTAATAACTGCACAGGAAAAACGTCAAAAGACGTCCATGACATTGACATGAAACTAGTCAAAATGGTACAAGAAGAGATTGCATCACCTTTGACACATATATGTAATCTATCCTTTCAGACAGGAAAATTCCCAGATGAGATTAAAGTCGCAAAAATAATTCCTTTGCATAAACAAGGTAACAAGGAGGAATTCAATAACTATAGGCCAATAGCAATACTACCACAATTCTCCAAAATACTAGAAAAGCTGTTCAGCAGCAGACTAGATAAGTTCATTGAGAAACATAATTAGCTATATGATTGTCAATATGGGTTCAGAAAAAATCATTCCACAGCATTAGCGATAATGGAAGCTGTAGAAATAGTCACTGACATGATCGAACAAAAAAAAAATTAGTACTGGAATATTTATTGATCTAAAGAAAGCATTCGATACAATTGATCACAATATACTTTGTTATAAACTAGAAAAGCTGGGCATAAGGGGTATAGCGCTGAACTGGCTCAGGAGCTACCTCAATGGCAGATACCAATACGTCCAAGTAGCAGGGAGAAAATCAAGGTGCCTCAACACTATTTGCGGGGTCCCACAGGGGTCCGTATTGGGTCCGAAGTTATTTACTCTTTATATGAATGATATATGTAAGGTATCCGAAAATGTAAAATTCATACTATTTGCAGATGATACGAGTCTTTTCTGCTCGGGAGACAACCTGAAGGAGCTGATCACTATGACAAACGAAGAGCTAAACAAGCTACAAATATGGTTCAATATAAACAGATTATCTCTGAACCTAGACAAGACAAAATTTATGTTATTCGGCAACAAAGACAGTGACTGTGATGCTAATGTAGATATAAACGGCACCAAGATACAAAGGGTTAATGAATTCAAATTTCTGGGAGTAATCATTGATAAGCTAAACTGGAAACCTCACATATCTTATATACAAAAAAAAATAGCCAGGAGTGTATCAATACTGTGGAAAGCACAAAAACTGCTGGATCAGAAATCACTTCTCACAGTTTACTGGGCTCTGGTGGCACCGCACATACAATACTGCAGTGAGATATGGGGAAATACTTACAAAACGAATACTAAACGTATATTAACACTGCAGAAAAAAGCAGTAAGAATTATTCACCATGCAAGCTATGGAGCACACACAAATCAGCTGTTTATTACAGCAAAGATCCTAAAACTATATGACCTAATAAAATACAGGACCGTGCAGGTATTGTACAAGGCGGCACACGGTCAGCTACCGAGGAACCTACAAACAAGGTTCATAAAAAGACAGACGAAACATAACTTAAGAGGTGAAATGATTTTCAAAAAGAAAAAAGTAAGAACCACATTGAAAGCCATGACTATCACAGTTAATGGAGTCAATCAATGGAACAGCTTACAAGGAGAAACTAGGTGCAGCGGTACCATGAAAGTATTTAAGAAAAAAATGGTCAAAATGACCTTTGACGGATATGAATATGGTAATATGATTAAATGATATATGACAATACTTAAGGATGTATAATCTAAAAGATATAAAGACCTGAAGGATGGTGAAACAAAACATGTGGGTTGTTTGGTCTGTAAGACAGCAGGAAAGACCAAATGTACCTAAACAATGACAGTGAATGAAGTGATGGTGTAAGTCAAGGTAGCAGTATATATTCAACTAACTGCAGAGGGACAGACAGTCTCAAAATGGATCCACTAAGTTGGGCTCTCAACGCAATCGATAAGGTTTTCTCAACCCGTCAAGCTGGCCCGGGAGAACCAAAATGCCCTGATGGAACATTACGTGGAACAAAGGATTGGACTCTGCCTTACGTGGAACAAAGGATTGGTCATAAAAGGTCAAATACGGACAATAAAAGACAGTCAAGAATTATGTCACACTTCTGTAAATGGAATAAAAATCTATAATAATCTGATGATATATGGAAAAGAGGAGACTAAATATTGAGAACATGGGGACAGGACTAGATAAGCTCTGCTTCTCCCGTCTTCCCTTTCGGACATGTACAATGTGATCAACTACTGACAATGTGTGATGTCTTATAAGTGTGCTGACGTGACCGAAATAAATAAACGAATTCAATTCAATTCAATTCAAAATGCATTTTAAAAGACTTTTTAATAATAAAATGATAGCTGCTTAGTAAAACTAAAAAATAAGACAAACCATAGTTTGATCGAAGTGCATTTTCTTTTTTTTTCAAAGACTGCTCATTCTTTCACTAATTTAAGATAGAAAAACAAAAAGAAATTTGAGACGTAATCTTTAAAAATTATTCCCCAGCAAAAAGTTACCAGAATTCTATTTTAAATTTAAGATTTAGAAATGGAAAGGCATCAGCCTAAGATTAGATTATATTTCATAGAACTTTATTAAGCCCTTTGGAAAACTCCCTCAGGGAAATTAGGATCAGTAACAGTTCAGTATAACAGATAAACAAAAGTTCACAAAAGAGATCAAGATAAACCAGACTATAAATAATATAAATAAAATATGGCTACAAGCTGGATAATGCTCCTTCCCGTCCACAGTCTTGGGCTTTTTTTTTTAATTCTACATTATGGATGCATAATTTCACTCATAATTTGCTTTAGAATAAATCATCCAATGTGGAAATTTTTTTTCTATTTACGTTGGACACTATGTAGCACAATCAAAGTGAAAACAATGACTGATTTAATCAATTTCTTCATATTCTTTAAATAAACAATATACAAATATTTTTAGGATGCAGTGTAAAGACTTTAGACGTGTTATGGACAAAACATCTTTGACTGTCATTAATATAGAGATGGCACAATGATGATGTGTAACAGCTTTTATTTCCTTTGTTTTCCTAATGAATATATTTTTGTAATGGAGCAGAAATGATGCGATTTTTAAAGTCTTTCTGAGTTGTTGAAATAGGTTTGGAAATTGTGATCCATGAATTATACAAACATGTTTGCTGTTGTTTTTGAGAAAGATACAAAACATAGTGAAGAAACTGCTAAGTCAAACCAATGTGAACAAAATAAACACTTTCTATACAGACTTTTATGCAATGTGACTGTAGAGTGGCGCTTTGATACGTGATGTCGTAAAAAAACAACGTTAGACAGTGAGGGACGTCAGGGTTCGGTCGCCATAACAACATCATATCGTTTGAAAAATATTAAAGCCCAAACCTTCACAAAGTGAGTCCGCACTCCGCAGAGATTGACCACGACTGTGAACATCTTCAGAGAGATTTCCGTGACAAAGTTTCTTTCAGCGAGGATTTATCGACCGAACAGCAGCCGAAAAAGGACAAACTTGATCTTTACTCGAGAAATGTAAGAGTTTAGACTTCATTAAACATCACGAGTTTCATCAGGTCAGAAACACCGTTTGGTGAAAACAGCCGAACTCAGTAAAACGTCCTGAAATGAGTCTTTTAGAGTTTATTCGTCACATTTAGCAGAATATTGAGGGAGTATTTACAGTTAAAGAGGAATAACATCGAAATGTTGGAACAACAAACATGTTTGAGACACAAGACAAAAACTAGCTAAGCTGTTTTAAGCAAACATATATGGGGATGTTTTAGGCTCTTTTCTTCAAGATTGTTTTTAAACTTTCTTAATTTTACACACAGAACTCTTAAAGGCAAAACATGTTTATTTATTGAGCACAACTCGTACACCAGGTTATTCAAAGTGCTTTACAGAACAAGAAAAATGCATTAAAATCACAATGCAGAATTAAAACAGAAAAACACATTATAAATGAAAATATCTATATGACGTTGAATTTAATGTCCAAAACATGAAGTGAAAGAGGTCAATCCGAGTTACAATTAAACTTCCAAAATAGGACAGAAAAACACGTCTATTTGACATTACAATTGGGCGTCCAGATAAGATGTCAATCTGAAGTTACAATTAAATGTACAAAATTTGACAGGTTAAACATTTATTAACATTACAATTAAACATCCAAAACATAAAGTCAAAGATGTCAATCCGACGTTACAATTAAAATGTCCAAAATATGACAACATCCAAACAGACTCAATGGTTTGATTCAATGATATTCATGGCAAAAGGAACAACACAGATATATGCATCAGAAATATTAATGATGATTAATATTCTTTGGCCTTTTGCAGATTTTAAGTGTTTTCTCTGTCTCAGTCTTCTTCAAGGTGCAGATGTTAGCAAGGCTACAGCCCTTACATTTGACTCCACTTAATACAATACAATAGACAATACATTGTTTAGGATTTTTAGATATTTTTTCAATCAGACTACAGTATAATGAAATATTGTTATCAACATAGAGGGAATTAAAGTTGTTTGAAAAACATGTGGCAGGCTTTGTGCTCAGATCCAAGTTTGTTTACTGTTATATCTAATTGCTGTAATATTCTTCTTTACCACACAATAATCTACACCAAACGTTTGTCCAAATAGGAATTTTTCATGACATTATCTTGTTTATTTTAGGTCTAATTCTGTTTATCTTTGTCATAATTTGGATATTGAGTTTGTTGTCATTTTACTTGGTTGTAGTTGCTTCTGTTAAACTCTTAGGTTTATTTTAAATAAAATAAAAAACACAAATATTTTTCACTTGAGCTATTTTAAGCAAAGATACATGGGGATGATTATGAATCTTCTTCAAGATTGTGTTTCAAACTTTATTATTTTTACACATACAACTTTAAAGGCAAGGCCATTTTTTTGACAGAGCACAACTCATACACAAGGTAATTCAAAGTGCTTTACAGAGCAAGAAAAATGCATTAAAATGACAAGGGAGTATAAAAACAAAATAATCATTATAAAAACAAATCTACTCAAAATTAGAATTGAACATCCAAAACATGAAGTAAAACGTCAATTAAATTCAACAATTAAATTCCAAACATGACAGAAAGACTTGAATCTAACATGACAATTAAACATCCAAAACATGACAAAAAAGATGTCTCTCTGACATTACAATTAAACATCCAAAACATGAAGTAAAAGACGTCAATCAAACAATTAAGCGTCCAAAACATAACAAAAAAGACATCTCTCTGATGTTACTATTAAATGTCGAAAACATGAAGTAAAAGACGTCAGTCCAGTTAACGTCCAAAAACTTGACAGGAAAAGGCGTGTATTTGACTTTACAATTGAATGTCCAAAACATGAAGTAAAACATGTCAATCTGAAGTAACAATTACATGTCAAAAACATGACAGAAAAAAAATGTGACAGTTAAACATCCAAAACATGAAGTAAAGGATGTCAGTCTGAAGTTAAAGTTAAATGTTCAAAACATGACAAACAAAGACATTACAATTTACTGTCATAGACATGAAGTAATAGGTCAGTCCGAATAATCCAACTTTACAGTTAAATGTCCAAAATATGACAGTAAAGACGTCTTTCAGACGTTAAAATTAAATGTGGAAAACGTGAAGTAAAAGATGTATTCAATGTCAATCTGACGTCAATCCAACGCCAATCCATGCGTTCCAATTAAATGTCCAAAATATGACAGTAAAAGACGTCTATCTGACGTTACAATTAAATGTGGAAAACGTGAAGTAAAAGACGTCAATCCCACAAAATTAAACGTCCAAACATGACAGAAAAAGACATCTTTTAGACGTTACAATGAAATGTGGAAAACATGAAGTAAAAGACGTCAATCCCACAAAATTAAACGTCCAAACATGACAGAAAAAGACATCTTTTAGACGTTACAATGAAATGTGGAAAACATGAAGTAAAAGACGTCAATCAGATTCATCCAACTTTACAATGAAATATCCAGAATAAGAGAAAAAGACATCTATTTGACATTACAATGGAACGACCAATGCATGAAGTAAAAGGTCAATCCGAATAATCTGATGTTACAATTAAACGTCCAAAATATGACAACATCCAAGTAGGCTCATTTGTTTACTTTCATGTTACTTAGGTCCACAAAAGGAGCAACACAGATATATGCATCAGAAATATTAATGAAGATTAATATTCTTTGTCCTTTTGATAAAGTAATGCAGATTTTAAGTGTTTTCTCTGTGTCAGTCTTCTTCAAGGTGCAGATGTTAGCAAGGCTACAGCCCTTACATTTGACTCCACTTAACCACTATTAAAGATAATTACTGTCATTGAAATATGTTTGGATGGTGTAATTCAGCGTAAAAGGTGTCAACTTTTACATTTGTCTGACTGTGTTGAAACTTTTTTATGTAAGACTTTCTGAATGCATTGCAAACCACCTTAACACGGACTTCTAACTCAGAAAAGGGCTTTTTTATTTAGTGCTGGCCTGGACAATACATTGTTTAGGATTTTTAGATATGTTTTCAATCAGACTACAGTATAATGAAATGTTGTTATCAACATAGAGGGAATTAAAGTTGTTTAAAAAACGTGGCAGACTTTGTGCTCAGATCCAAGTTTGTTTACTGTTCTTTACCAAACAATAATCTACACCAAACGTTTGTCCAAATGGGAATTTTTCATGACATAATCTTGTTTATTTTAGGTCCAATTCCGTTTATTTTTGTCATCATTTGGATATTGAGTTTTTTGTCATTTTACTTGGTTGTCGTTGCTTCTGTTGAACTCTTGGGTGTATTTTAAATAAAATAAATATTTTTCACGTAGTGGTACATAATGGTCTTGTTAGTGCTTTATCACGAGGCGAAAACAAATCCTGCTGCTAAAACTTCTCTCTGAAGGATTTTATTGAACAACAAGTTCCATCTGGAGGTGCACATCTCCTGCTCAGACAGAAACTTCACTTTGTAGCTCTTGTTAAAGTTCTTCTGAGGGGGCTTTTGGTGAGCAAATGTCTCTCTTCTGCTGTGATTGTGCATTTATGATCTTGCACTCACTGGGTGACGATTTTTGAAGTGATCAGTAAGAAACAAAGCTCTGATTGGCCTTATTCTGTTCATAGCTGCTTTAATCATCAAGTATTAACTGCATTTGGGTTGAATAATGTAGAAGTAGCTTTCTGAACTCTTAAAAACTTTGTAAGTAATGTTTCTTCTTTACACAGTGTCTACTTAATAATGTGCAGTTACAGTAAAATGAATGAGGTCCTCTTGGTGAGCAGAGTTTCCTCCCTCCACTGTAAATAATGACAGATGTGTGTTTGTGTCTCTTTGTTGAAACTGTGCGTCAGGGTTGTGAGGACTTGATGAAAATCTGTCTGATAAATGTGCTGATGTTGTGTTAAGTTGTTGAGCCCTACATCCTGACACATTTGTTTTGTTTGTGTCTGTAGATCCCAGATCCAGCTCTCCAGCTCTAGAGGACAAAGACCTCCGCGCCTACACAGCTGTCCAGGTGACCAAACAGCCGTCCTTGTGGCCGCCCAGGTAAGTGTCCTTCATTGGTAAAGATGGAGGACTTTTCTCAGTTATTGGACCCATTTCCCCCTTATCCCACTGCCCCACTTCATCCTTACTCCTCTGAGACTGCTCCCAACCAAGACTTCCTCTTTGACGTCTTTGGTTACGACTCCGACTGTGACTATCCCCCCCCTTCTCCAACTTTTCCATCCTATGATTTCAGCCAGTCCCCCCCCCCTCAATCTCCTCAGACAGACTCTCCACCCTATTTCAGCCAGTCCTCCCCCTCAATCTCCCCAGACTCCTCCACCCTATTTCAGCCAGTCCCCCCCTCAATCTGATTTATTGGACCCTTTTCTCCTTATCCCACTCCCCACTTCCTTACTCCTCTGAGACTGCTCCCAACCAAGACTTCCTCTTTGACGTCTTTGGCTACGACTCCGACTGTGACTATCCCC
Source organism: Scarus forsteni (assembly GCA_036419115.1). Classification (NCBI taxonomy): domain Eukaryota; kingdom Metazoa; phylum Chordata; class Actinopteri; order Labriformes; family Labridae; genus Scarus; species Scarus forsteni. The sequence goes on from JAZDUH010000271.1 coordinate 69,565, forward strand.
CCCCTTCTCCAACTTTTCCGTCCTATGATTTAAGCCAGTCCTCCCCCCCTCAATCTCCTCAGACTCCTCCACCTTTTGACTTCAGCCAGTCCTCCCCCCCTCATCCTCCTCAGACTCCCCCTCACACCTCTGTGGTCTCCAGGGTTCTCACTTCATATCAGACTCCTCTGCTGTCTTCTCTGGCTCTAACTTGGACGGGGACAATGGGAATCCTTCTTGGACTCCCTGTGATTTTGTTGAGTCTTTTCTACCCTCCTACACCTCCCCCTTTGACTCTGACTCCTCATTCCCTGCTTTGACTCCTCCAGCCCATCATCTGAGCCAGTTCTGTCCCTCCTATTCTCCCCAGACTGCCCCCCACTTTTCTGAGTCTGCTCTTGACTCCTTTATCTCCTCTTCAGACTTTGACTTTGACGCTGACCCTCATACCTCTGACTTTCCTCTTTGCCCCTCCCTCTATATCCCAGACTCCTTCTCTGACACCTCCTCCCCTCCTCTGACTCCCTCACCCCCTCTTCTAAAGCAGCCATCCCCTCCTGGATCTCCTCACCCTCCTCCCTTTACCTCTGATTCGCCTTCCTCTTCCTTTTTCTCCATCCGCTCCTCCTCCTCTCCTCCTCCTCCTCCTAACCCTCTTCCTTCTGTTTTGCTGCCTGGGGCTTCAAATCCTGAGCCATTAAACACTACAGTTGCTCATGTCCAGACTTCACAGGTTTTGGTCCTGGAGAGGAACCAGCAGCGTTCTAGGTCTCAGAAGAGACGTGCTGAAGAGCCTGATGGTGCCCCTCCAAGGAAGCGCCCCGCAAACCTTTAACCCCTGTAATCTGTAAATGAGCGTAGAATGGACAACGCACAACTAACATCAGTCTGAAAAGAGACTTCTGTGCAAAGATCCATTGGTTTAATGTTCAGCCGTTTTCTTTGAGCTCTCGATGCATTTCATGTTGATGATTTTAAATTTTCTCAAGATGGCCGCTTGTACAGATGCAGTGGCTCGAGGCTCACTATTAGCGCTTTCACACTTAACTTAGCAGGTCAACGCAAGTTTTTTCAATGCTGGTTAACCTGCTAACAATTGGCAAGTGACTCATTCCCCTCTGCCAATAGACCTGGGTCTAATCGGCACAAACAGTTGAGCGCTGAATGGCAGAATACAAAGGCAGATGGAGTTTGTTGCTGAGAGCCAAAAGTCACGTAAGTACAGACGGAGGGAATGGGCGCCATGTTATGCCGTCAGCAGGTCACGTCGAAGTCATGACGTAAATTAGCAGGTTGACTCGGATGTGATGTTCCCACTGAAGCGGATCAGGGGCGATAAAAACCCTTGTCCCTTGCAGGCTTAGTCGACCTGGACTGAAATGCTGATTAGACTCTTTCAAACCGCTGACAGGAGCTGATTGTTACCGGGCTTAAACAGATTTTTTTGCTAGTCTGAAAGGGGTAAATGACTGCTTTCTCTTCTATTCTAAATGATATTTCAGTTTATTAGATATTGTCTTTGGTTTGTGATGTCTTCTGATGTGTGTTTGTCTTTATGTACAAAAAAAAACAAAAAAACACCAAAAAAATACATGTTATGTGTTGTTTTGTGTAGTCATGTGCTGTGTCTTAATGTAAAAAAAACAAAAAAACACCAAAAAAATACATGTTATATGTTGTTTTGTGTCGTGTTAAAAAAAATGTCAAATACCGCTCTGTCACGTTTTTTGTCCAACTGTGTCATGTTTTGTTGTGCCATGATTTATGGTAATGTGTTGTTTTGTCTTGTGTTTTGTCCCCATGTTAAAAAAAAGAAACTTACAAAAAGATGATGAGCGATTTGTTTGGTTGTGCTACAATGTGTTGTCTTGATGAGGACATGATCCGTCCTGCGTATTTATGTGCAACAAAACAAACCATACACACACATATATACTGTGTTAGTACATGAATGTGTGTGTATTTAGTGTAAATGATTGGGTGAGTGTGTGTGAATGTGTGTATGAAATTGTTTAAGTGCTGATTAAATGTTTGAGTGAACAGAATGGTGCAGGATTGAGTGCAAAAACGTGGACATGAGTCATTATTTAGCACTTCCTGGTTCCTTGATCTAAAAATCTACAGGATTTTAGATTAGTTTAATAGATGAATACCTCAATTAAGGGTCACGATGGACACATGCTAACTCCAGTTAAAATTCAGTCTGAAATAGTGAACTAAATCTGATAATCTCTGCTTTTGATTTTTTTAAGCATTGTTTGTGTTAAAAGGGCACTTGCTAACAGACTGAGAGCATTTCTGTTATTTTTTTGATAATGATTTATTCATACGCGATTGCCACAGCCTTTAAGAATATTCTGATCACGCCATTTGATGAAGAGGTCACAACAAGACATTATACACTAGAAATACTGTAACTGCTTCTCAGTCGAACTGCCATAAGTCCATAGTAACTATTAATGGCTTTTTGCTCACTGATTAAAAAACTAAGTTTGTTCATAAAAGATTATCACAAAGAACAGAACTTAGCAGTTTCATAATTTCTTGTTTGCTACAGAGCTTATTACCACTAATGATCCAAACACAGTAAATTATGCCATAGACTTTTAGCTAGGAGAACCAGCATTATGCTAATGTCCACATTGGCCTTCAAAACACATCATCCTCGCTCCACTCTGTTGGGACTGATTGAGAGTGAATGTGTGTGAATGTGAGAGTGAACGTGTGTAAATGTGAGAGTGAATGTGAGAGTGAATGTGTGTGAATGTGTGTGAATGTGTGTGAATGTGTGTGAATGTGTGTGAATGTGAGAGTGTGTGTGAATGTGTGTGAATGGGTTGTGAATGGGGTGTGAATGGGGTGTGAATGGGGTGTGTGGGTGTGCATGCACACAGGGTGTGTGGAGAGTCTGGTGCAGCGGTCTGTGCCGTAGTGACCTGGTGGTTTGTGCTGCTGCCTCAGTGTTTTGTACTTCCTGCTGGTCACTGCGCTCACTGCTGCTGCTCTGTCTTCGAACAGGGTGAACAAAGGAGGAGATGGTTCACATCTTCTCCGTCAGTCCACAGCCTCTCCACCACCAAGACCCCTGCAGTGCCTCCTCGTGGCCACACACGGAAACTGGGTCTGTCACAGTCCCAGGCTAAACTGCAGGGGATCTCGGAGCAGCAGTGGTCCCCAGAGATGCAGTGTTCAGGGCGTCCTGCAAACGGACAGGCCCTGGCACCATCAACCACTGCCCCAGCTATGGGAAAATAGGCTTCAGAATACCTGTCAGAAAATTCATAACATCACTGTCTGTGTACTTTTGATAATCATGCCTAAAAATAAAAATCACAACCCATATCTCACATTGTTTCAATCTTTCTTTGTTTTCTGTACAAACCTGCTTAAGAAATAAGAGCTCATTTGACAAACATACAAAATTAGATCACAGATCCGGTTTTCCAACAGCCATGCTCCAAGGGGTTTGGAAAAGGAAGTCAGAACTGAAAGCTCTGTCGCCAAGGGTCCGTTTTGTGTTTGTGGGTACTGAGAGGAGCCCGAGGTCTGCAGATCTCAGGTTCCGCTCCGGGGAGTAGTCCTCGAGGAGACCTGACAGGTACTGTGGGGCTAGGGCATGGAGAGCTTTATAGGTGAGGATGAGCAGTTTGTATTTAATGTGGATATTCTTCAGCTTGATATTCCATTTTGACAGAGTGGACATGTTAAGCTTAAAAATATCCTTTTTCAAACACAATAAAACTAAATCAGTGATGACAGGAAATGTTGAACTATATTACAAATCAGACTCGGGAAATACCATCTTATTTAACTCAATAGACTTTTTTTTAATGGCATCAGAGCCCACACTAGTAATTGCATGATGAAAAAGATTTTGTCATGGTGTTTCTGGGTTCTGCAACATGGATAAACTTCATCATCTGTTCCAGTGACAGATAAATTCACAAGAACTGAAGCAGAGACGGAGTGTGAACTGGCTCAATGTCTGCTGCCATGTAGTGCTTAAAGGCTGAACTACAACAGGTAACAAATGTCCCCAACTTCTACATGCTGCCCACTAACAAAAAACGATATATTGAAGCAAAAGGTTACAATAACCTAAACCAAACGCGCTAACATGCTCGAGGGTAATTTAATAAGTGGGCTGTTGGTAAATGACATAAGCGATCATCTAACAATTTTTTTGGTCTATGACCAGACCTATGAGGGGAAAGAGATGCAGAATACAACTATTAACACAAGAATTAAATCAGAGGTATATAAAACAGATTAAAAAGTTCTCTACAAGAAGAAAAATGGGAAGAAGTCCTCAAGGCTACAGATGTGAACAGTGCTTACAGCAGCTTTTTACAGACATTTACAAAGCTGTTTGATAAACATTGCCCCATGAGAGTGTTGAAGCTTAAAAAACAAAGCAGAGAGAATAGACCTTGGATGACAAAAACACTGATAAATGCATGCAGAAAGAAAAACACACTATACAGGCAGTTTCTCAGAAACAGGACTCCAGACTCTGAAAATAAATATAAACTTTACAAGAATAAACTAACTTCCATCTGAAGAGAGAAAAAGAAAGAATATTACGGGGAACAAAGTCAAGGTAGCAGTATATATCCAACTAACTGCAGAGGGACAGACAGTCTCAAAATGGATCCACTAAGTTGGGCTCTCAACGCAATCGATAAGGTTTTCTCAACCCGTCAAGCTGGCCTGGGAGAACCAAAATGCCCTGATGGAACATTACGTGGAACAAAGGATTGGTCATAAAAGGTCAAATACGGACAATAAAAGACAGTCAAGAATTATGTCACACTTCTGTAAATGGAATAAAAATGTATTATAATCTGATGATATATGGAAAAGAGGAGACTAAATATTGAGAAAATGGGGACAGGACTAGATAAGCTCTGCTTCTCCCGTCTTCCCTTTCGGACATGTACAATGTGATCAACTATTGACAATGTGTGATGTCGTATAAGTGTGCTGACGTGACCGAAATAAATAAACGAATTCAGTTCAATTCAATTCAAAATGCATTTTAAAAGACTTTTTAATAATAAAATGATAGCCGCTTAGTATAACTCAAATATAAGACAAACCATAGTTTGATCAAAGTGCATTTTCTTTTTTTTTTCAAAGACTGCTCATTCTTTCACTAATTTAAGATAGAAAAACAAAAAGAAATTTGAGACGTAATCTTTAAAAATTATTCCCCAGCAAAAAGTTACCAGAATTCTATTTTAAATTTAAGATTTAGAGAAATGGAAAGGCATCAGCCTAAGATTAGATTATATTTCATAGAGCTTTATTAAGCCCTTTGGAAAACTCCCTCAGGGAAATTAGGATCAGTAACAGTTCAGTATAACAAATAAACAAAAGTTCACAAAAGAGATCAAGATAAACCAGACTATAAATAATATAAATAAAATATGGCTACAAGCTGGCTAATGCTCCCTCCTGTCCTCTGTCTTCCCGTCCGCAGTCTTGGGCTTTTTTTTTTTTTAAATTCTACATTATGGATGCATAATTTGACTCATAATTTGATTTCTACTGCAGCGAGTCCGTTTGTCTACGTCACGGTACAGCTATACCTACTTTCATTCAGTGCTGTATCCTGATGCTAGACAGAAGCATGCTCCTTACTTCTGTATACTTTTGTATGTGTATCCTCAGCTCTGAAATCAACATTAAAAATATAAAAGTCACACTGAAGTGAGTCTCGCTTAACTCAAAGTGTGCAACAATAAAATATATTTTTTTCTTCCTGTTTCCTTCCTTTTTGTGTTTATTTAAAATAGTATATTATTTAGCCATGATTTTGGTTGGTTTGGAACTGTTCATTTGTAAACACTTTTAGTTTTGAAACTTTTTGTAAAAAGGTTTTCTATGCAGGAATTTAAACATATGATATTAATACTCTTTAGAGGTCTCTGCAGAAACTAGGTAAATGAGGAAGAAACAAGTTGGAAATAAAGGCACAACAACTCACTTTACTTTACAGGTCTGCTCTGCAGAAATTGGGTAAAAATGGGAGAAACAAGTTGGAAATAAAGGCACAATAACTCACTTTACTTTACAGGTCTGCTCTGCAGAAATTAGTTAATAATGGAAGAAACAAGCTGGAAATAAAGGCACAACAACTCACTTTACTTTACAGGTCTGCTCTGCAGAAATTGTGTAAACATGGGGAAGAAACAAGTTGGAAATAAAGGCACAACAACTCACTTTACAGGTCTGCTCTGCAGAAATTAGGTAAAAATGGGGAAGAAACAAGTTGGAAATAAAGGCACAACAACTCACTTTACTTTACAGGTCTGCTCTGCAGAAATTAGTTAAATGAGGAAGAAACAAGTTGGAAATAAAGGCACAACAACTCACTTTACAGGTCTGCTCTGCAGAAACTAGGTAAATGAGGAAGAAACAAGTTGGAAATAAAGGCACAACAACTCACTTTACAGGTCTGCTCTGCAGAAACTAGGTAAAAATGGAAGAAACAAGTTGGAAATGAAGGTGCAATAACTCACTTTACTTTACAGGTCTGCTCTGCAGAAATGAGGTAAAAATGAGGAAGAAAGAAGTTGGAAATAAAAGCACAACAACTCACTTTATGTCAGCTCTGCAGAAATTATTAGACAATTTAACTGGCCTGATCAATGGAAGTTAGTTGTCAGTTCTAGTTAAATTAATACTTGTCAACTATGTAGAATTTGCACATGTGGTCAGTGTATCTGTCTGTCATTTGACAACAAGGCCGTCAACTGTGCCTGGCCAGATCACGTTTGCCATGCACCTGTACTCACGGTGTCTATCACAATCAGGTAAGGCCAATTTACAACCCCACTCTTGGTGAATATCACATCTAACGCCTTTAATTGTATCATGTAAAACGTTATAGGCCTAATCATAAAGGTATATCATTTTGCATGTGATCTCTATTCTGCATATCAACAAACTTGGTACTAAAGAACTTTGTGAAATTAAATAACACATAGCTAACTATCAGCTGCTTATTGGGAAATTGAATTATTCGCTTAACATTTTAAAGGTAACTTTCAGGAAACAATGAACCTAACATCTGTATACCAGAACTAAGCAGCTATTTATCACCAGCTTCTAGCAGAAACGTTGGGATATTTTTAAAAACATTTTGTGGTGGGTTGTAATTTAATTTTAAATAAATTATTTGCTAATCGTCACCTTTTTCCCTTGCAATTTGGAGTAAATTTCAAAGAAACTGGAAAAAACAGTAACCTACCAATTGTGACTTGCAAAAATAAATTTGGACATTACTTCAAGGACGTTATGTGCTGATTTTAAAGAAGTTATGTCCTAATTTTCACTGTCAAATTGTCATGAAATTTCGGGGGTAATTTCAAAGAAATAAGAAATAACTTTGTCTAATTATTACCTAATTGCGATGAAATTTGTGGACCTCCAAACTAAAGTGTTACCTTTTTTTTTTTTTTTTGATGCCAGCATAAGGCACCAGTATAATAGAACTGGATGCCAGGGATGCACCAAGGAATGGACTCATTATAAAACCACAAAGAATACAAAACAGTAAATTGGATCTAGTTTTAGGGGATTAAAAAATTATTTAGAAGTATACAGTTTATTAACAGAGATAATGTTTGGATTTTTCTATAGTAAAAGGTTAGTCAAAACAAAAACTAAATAATTTGACAATGATGTCAAAAATTATTGGTTATTGAGACTAGCCAAAAGAGGAAGTCAGAGAAAAGTAATTAATGTACAGGTATGTCATAAAAAGGAAGTAGAATACTCTCACAGTAGTTATTAACAAAAACAGGGTTTTTACATTTTTACTTCTTACCACTCCCTTTTAAATGCGTTAATAAAATCAGTGTGGGTTGTTTTTCATGATTTATTCATCTGTTACTAAGCAGGTTTTGTTTTACCCTCAGGGCTGAGTGTAAAATTTGTCACCCTCAAAGTGTTCTTTTCTTAAAGCAAGCAATACAAAATATACGGTGATATTATGTTCTGCTTTCATTGAGCTAGTTTGTTCACCTACAACTGACCGAATTATTGATATTAAATGCTAATTGATTTTTATAGATCAGAAGTGGTGCAGAAAACAAATGAATGACCCTTTTTTTATCATGGTGCCACTATGTTTTCAGATTAAAAACGGGAAAAATGAATTATTTTTAATAGATGCATTATTATTTTCTGCCCAGTGTCAAATAGTCACATTCGACTACCTAGGACAAAAATGTACTTTTCATAAAGTAACTATGAACAGTATTATAAATTCATATTTCCATTTTTTAAGGTTTAATTTTTAAACATTCCTAGTCACATGTATCACATATTCATTGAGCTTCAAAGATTTAAACCCTTTCAATGTCATTTTTTTGTCAAAGAAATTTTTGAGATGAAACAGTACATCCTGGGATGTGTCGATGTTTAGCTGAACAGGCTGATTTTTATGCATTTTAACTTTTTGTGCAGCATCAAATACTCATACTGGTGCTTGTATTGCTGAAATGACCCCATCTGGTGGAGAGAAGTCAAAATGATCAGTTCCGAGGCAAAGACCCTGACAGGCCTCAGAGATAATAAAATGCCTGTATTGTGCTTTAATGGAAGTTAGATTAAAGTTACAATAAGCTTTCAGCAGGTTTCGATAACACATTTCTGCAGTCAACAGTGTGAAACACAAGCGCGTTTACAATGTATTTATGACTTACTGTCAGGGCTGAGCTGGAAATTAGATCAAATAAAAATACAAAATCTTACTTGAATCCATTTCAAATGCATGAACTAAAACAAATTACTTTTAAAAATCAGAAATGAAAAGCACGCAAAATGCGACCAACAATCACTCAGGAGCCATGGTTGAACTGTTTTTCCTTACATTTACACATTAAAAATGGAGTATTATTTTTAAAGTTATGACTTTTATTGTTATTAATATTATTATTTTTAATTTAATTTTGTTTATTACTATTTTATATATTTTTTTTATTATTTATGTATTTATTTATTTATTTTTTTGGATTGGATTGTTTTGCTACAGCTGCTAAAGAGGTGAACTGGTATATTCTGTAACAGTGTTTTGTCTTTAACTACGAATCTTAACTGCATCAAAAGTTGATTTGAATCCTTAAAATGATGTCTGATGAACCTGTAATGACCCTGTCTGCTAACTGTTTTGTTTGATTTTGTTATATCACATAATACATAAATAAAGTTTTTTTTTTTAAATGCAGTATTCAATCAATGAAATCAATTAACAGCTAATGAGAAAATATGATGGAATTAGTCAAATTGAAAAACACACGTTTTCATACAATATGAGTCGTTTAGACACTCTTTTTTTAAAGCATTATTCTTTGAAAAAAAAACATACAAAGCTCTAAAACTGAAACTGTTACCACCATGCAGCTTGTTAATATCTGAAGTATCGCGAGATTTGCGAAACGTTCACGTCGTTTACTGCGCCGCGCCCCCAGCCTCACATCTCTTCTGCTGCTGCTGCGACCCGGTTTGTACGTGCAGTGGCAGCACACCTGACAGTGAAGCGACGGCGAGGATAAACTCACTGATACTTTAACCAACTTAATCTGGACTTCATGCGCTGAACAGCTGGAGGGGAGGTAGCGGAGGGAGTGTTTGTAAGGCGGAACAGCGGATTGTTGAATGTTCTCGCGCAACAGAGGGGCTGTCACGAAACAGCTAGCAGATGAAGTTAGCTAGCGTGCTAACGTGAAGTGTTTCTGGTGATGGCTCTTGTTTTGAAGATATTTAGTTTGCCGTTACGTTGTAGCTAGTTAAGTCTGTACCTCTTTGGAGCATACTTCTGTCCCATCGGTATCGTGAGCAGAAACCAAGTTATTGTGCTGCTATTGTGTCTCGTGCTTTGAAACAACTTTTAGCTCGTTAGCACATGAGCTAAGTTAGCATAACACTGCCCCATTCATTTACAGAGCTCGTATTCTGGGCTTTTCAATTGTGAGACGTCCGAGGATCAGAGGAGCGGAGTTTGAGGCCGAGCTTTTGATTGTTGTGCAGCTACAACTTCGCAGAGGTGTCAGCGCTGTCCTGTCTCATAACTGGTTACAGGAAATCTAGAGGTTACTTCTGGTTTGCCCGGATAGTGTCAAACAGGTTATAGGTGTTTCCATTTATCCTGCCAGCGTTTGCGCAATAGTACAGTCAGCTTTACATATAAGAACAGTGACATTAAAGTTTGTTATCACTTAACAAAGGCAAAAGTCAGCATGGCTCCCAAAAAAAGACCAGTACCAGTGCCCCTAAACATCGCTCCCACTGGTGATGGGCTGTGCTCGTCCATCAACCCTGAGGTGGCATCTGAGTAAGTTTATCATCTCAACAAGAGTCGTCCTCCTGTTTTGTAAACGTTTTTGACATTAGGTCATCAGAAAAGATACACTTTAACACCAATTCTCTTTCATTTTCTCAGGGCCAATTTAGAGTCATTAAAGAAGATATTGGAAGAGCTGGACCTGGATGAACAGCAGAAGCAGAGGTTAGAAGCTTTCCTTACCCAAAAGGCCAAGGTGGGCGAGTTAAGAGATGATGACTTTCAACGAATCTGTGAGCTCGGTGCTGGCAACGGAGGAGTCGTCAATAAGGAATGCCACAAACCTTCTGGAATAATCATGGCCAGAAAGGTGACTGATTAAAACATTATTGTGAGTTAACGGCTGTTATCAGTGATTCATCACAACAGGCATGTGTCACAGATGAGAAGTGACAAAAGCTGCCACTCTGTGGGAGCATGCTGGACCGTACACTCGGGCATTAACCATTTGTGCAGATCAGCTGCACAAATAAAGAGACAGCTATATATTTAAAATATATTTAATGCAAGTTTTTAGTGGAGTGTGGTCTTACACTCACGTGTGGTGAAGCTGTGGTATGTAAAGTGTGGTTACCTTGAATCAAGCACTGCTGGGGCCTGTTTCACCTCACCATGTCTGCTTATGACAACTACAGAAACTCTGTGTCAACTATGTTAAAGCCTCCTGCTCTCCAAGGCTACAGAGTTACGAAAAAAAACTCTATGCTGCTGTGTTCTGCTTAAAGGATAAGTTCGGTTTCTGCAGCTTTCACATTGTTTATAGAATGAAGTAGAACAATATACTCACCCAGAAGGCTTTCCTGATCCAAACAGTGCTTCGGGAGATATTTAGATCCAAAATCGAGCAGCGGACGTCTGTATGATGGTAGCGGACGGGGCATGTATAGCACTGCTCCTAAAACTGCATTAATCATCCAAAATCTCATTAGTTTCACCAATATTTCATCATGGTCCGCTTGCGCTACTCCTCCACGACAGTCTGGTGTCACTCCAGACATGTTTTTGTGACTGTGCTGACCTCTGAACTGAAAAGTTTGTTTCCAGGTGCCGCGCGCATGCGCAGTATGGCTCGTTGTTTCAGGGTGGACCGCCGGCTACTCAACGACTTTCTTCTTCCAGTTTTGTGCAAAATGGACGAATATCTATCAGATGAAGATGTTGCGGAGGAGAACTTTGAATATGATGGGTGTCCTTACAATTTCGAGCCAGAGTTTACAGATGAGGAGCTCATTGAAAGGAGGATGCGGAGGCAAAGAGAAGAACAGCTGGCCAGAGAGCAGTCTTCAGTTCAGAGGTCAGCACAGTCACAAAAACATGTCTGGAGCGACACCAGACTGTCGTGGAGGAGTAGCGCGAGCGGACCATGATGAAATATTGGTGAAACTAATGAGTTTTTGGATGATTAATGCAGTTTTAGGAGCGGCGCTATACATGCCCGTCTGCTGACATTATACAGATGTCCGCCGCTCGATTTTGGATCTAAATTTCTCCCGAAGCACTGTTTGGATCAGGAAAGCCTTCTGGGTGAGTATATTGTTCTACTTCATTCTATAAACAATGTGAAAGCTGTAGAAACCGAACTTATCCTTTAAACTGTATGAGAAAGTCCTGAAACAAACATGCGCTATTTAATGATACATCTTCACAACATGTGCAATGGGCTGGACTGGGCTGGATACTCAACTTCGGGAACATGCAATTAAAACTAGAGCAAATTTACATTATGTTATTATTTATATTATACGACTTGCATTACTGGGCTGTAAGTAGCGATATATAGCCGACTACAAAACTACGATACTAAGTTTTCCAAAAATTGCTTGTTGTCACACATCAAAAACTAACGTTATGTAACTAGAAAGAGATTCATTACCTCGTCGCTTTGCATCCTGTAAGTTGTTGAAAAAAGAAGCTGTAAAGCAATGCAGAGTTCTGAGGAAGGTCCGAGCTGCATTTATCACAACAAACACACGCTCTGGCTTCAGTCACGTCTTTGGTGCATTCCAGTTGTAGTCAGAAGTAGGAATTTCCGGGTTCTGAGTAGGAAACTGCAACTGGAACGTTCCCCGAAGTCGGAATTTTCTACTGGGAACTCGGTGAAACCCCGCCACCCCCGAGTTGACAATCGAAGATGAATGCTCCCAGTGTGAACAGTTATTTAGCTCCTGTGATAATCAATTTATTTGCACTTCTGACTGGGGTGTGTCGCTCTAGATCAGCTGTATACATAGTATTGTTAGACTTATATTTACAAAAATGCTGCCATAGTGATAATCACATTCTTCATGTGATATTTGTGAACAACAACACAGGGCGTGCTAACAGCAGCTAACAATAGCCTGGTAGATCGGGATGTTTTTTCCGACTTCAACTGGAACGTCGATAAGTCGGAGATGATGTCACTCCCATTTCCGAGGATACTGGAACGCAGCATTACGACAGTCGCCGCGCATGCTCATGGGTAGCGGAGTCTTTATTTCGCTGGTAATAGATTCTCCTCATAGCACCTTTTAAAGCACAGTGATGCTGTGGCCCTCTTAACACAGCAACTCTCACCTATATTCTGGTAAGAAGCAGAAGTGCAATACAATGTTTTTTGTGGTGTTTATAAACACAACAGTTAGGACATGAGACTTTGTAAGCCATTGTTTCAACATATTTTGGGTCTTCTTGCTGTTTGTTTTATTCTCTTCTCTTGTAGTCAATGGTTCTATTCACAGTACCCTTCCACAAAAGTGCCACAGCAAGGCTTTGTCATATTCACATCGATTTTGTGAAGTAGTCATATCTGTGTCAATTTATGCTGTAATACAGCCTGACACAGCAAGATGCTCGTTTGTGATGCTCCTGTTTCTCACAGAGTCCACGTGTGTGACATGGCAGTGTGAATGTATCTACAACACGTAAACTCCTCAGCAGTAACTCTTTACAAATGCTTCTCACCTGCTGTGGTTAGAATTATGAAGGAAGTATTTGGATAGGCATATCATATTATTCAAAGGTCTTTTCAGAATATATTGCTTTCTGTCTTCTGATAAAGAGCAGAAAGACTAAAATAAACCAGCAGAATGAAGTCAAGTGGGAAAAACTGATTTTGTACCTTTGTTCTAAAGTCCAGCATCATGCTGTGGCTTCAGCTGGTTTAGAAAGAAAGAGATAAAGTAGATGCCAAAGAGGAAGTCCTCAGTTAACAAAGAAGGTAAAACAGCCTTTGCCATATTGAACGGCACTGAATTTGAAGATTTGGGCATGAAACAGTCCAAAATCTTAAAGTATTTGTTTCACAGTTTTGGTTGTCCTTCATGCAAATAGTGTTATATTTAATGAATATCAATCCAAATGAACCATGACTATAATTTTTTCCACAACTGAGCGGCTCTTACACACCCTGGATGCTCTTTTTGTCTTCCCTGTTCAGCTCATTCACCTTGAAATCAAACCTGCAATAAGGAACCAGATTATCCGAGAGCTTCAGGTCCTGCACGAGTGTAACTCTCCCTATATCGTGGGTTTCTACGGAGCGTTTTACAGCGATGGAGAGATCAGCATCTGCATGGAGCACATGGTGAGAAATATGAAGCAGGATTTTTGTATAAGAGGGGGCAAAAATGTACAACCTGTATTTCTGCTTTGTGCGGACAATCCCCAGGGGGGAGTATGTTCTTTTTCCCTTTTTGCACATTTTTTTAGGTCAGGTTCACAGGGGTTAGTTGTGTCTTTTTTTTTAAGAATGAAAGCATAAATCACAATGGGAATGAGCAGAGTCTCATTAGCCAGCTTATTTTTCTAATATGAGAGATTTGTTTATTAAAAGCAACCCACAGCAGTTTAAACAGAGATCTTCTTTCTATGGCTCCAGTTTTGCCTTAGGGATCATGGAATAAAAAAAAATGATGTGTTGCTCTGCTCACATTCTCCTAATGTTAAAGGTATTTGTTTCTATTGGTATTGCTTGAGTTCTTATGCTTGAATGTATTTTTTATCATTTAATGCACTTGTGCTTTGGGTTTATACTTTGTTCTTCTCTGTTAGTGATTGCGTGTCAAACACTTTGTAAACCTGTTTTTTTGTAAGTGCTTCATAGATACAGTCACTATTCATATTATTGTATAAACAATTAAACCTACGTCCAGGGAAAGAAGGCTTTAGTTAACTTTTCAAAGAAACAAACTACTTTCAAAGGGTAAATATGCTTGTGTTAGTTAAGGTTAAAAATAAAGCTAGATCATCGTGTTAATCACAGCTGGAAACCATACAGTACATTAAAGAGAAGCACTGTACTTTCTTTAACCCTTTGACTGGCATTCGAACTGTCTGGTTGACTTTTTGCCGCCTTTCCACTGATTTGAAATGTTTTTTTTTTTTCCTTATTCACAGGAGTTTGTAACATCAATATGTATCCTCTGGCACTGCTGTACGTTAATATATTCAGGGTTCCCAAATGTCCTGGAAAACCTGGGAAATGATGTGCCCAATTTTCCAGTCATGGAAAACATATGGAAAATGATGAAAACAATTGAATGTCCTGGAAAAGCTTGAATTGTCCTGGAACATTATTTTTTCTTCCTTCTGTCTTGTTGGTGAACCAAAATTAAGCATAGGAAATGAAGTATAAATGTACTTGGTAACTGATGTACATGTAGCCTTAAAATATGAGTAGATGAAATAATGAATGTTGAGGTATAAAATAGGAAATAGGAAATAAATGTGACGATAAAAAATGTGTCTATGGGGTGCTGGTTTGGCAGAGTGGTTAGCAACCAGGCACCCCCTGTACATGCTTCTGCCGGTCCAGGTTCGAGTCCCGCCTGTGACCAGTTTGCAGAGTGTCTTTCCCTGCTCTCTCATCCCCTTTCCGGGCCTGTCTGCTGTCTCTCTCCTATCAATGGGGGCAGAAAATGCCCAAAAAATACATTTAAAAAAAAAACGTGTCTATGATTCGTCAGAAAACTGGGTCAGTCATTGAATGTCTAAATTTTCCTCTCTGTGATTTTTTTCGCATGAAAACTTGAAAAATATATATTTTTTTTTTTTGCAGAAATGAAAGAAATCCTTTCATGCCCAGGATGGCCCTGAACAGGCAATCCAAAGAGCAGGCTGACCAACATATCATCTTCCTGATAGGGTAGTTTGAAAAACAAAACCTGGAATGTTGCAAAAGGAAGAAGAAATACATTATAACCAACAAATAATTTGCTTGAACTGTATTTCTTAGTTTGAAAGTCGAAGGGTTAAGCAAAGAACAAGTAGTGTAATGTTGCCAGTTTTGAAAATCAGGCCAAAACCTGTGTTCAGAATAACGATTTAGACAATCCTACCGTGTCAATTATTTTCTTATTTGATCATAAAAAAAAGAGTTCTTCAACCAGTTGACTTCTTCTGATCAGTAATAGTTTCTCTGAATCAGCATTTACATTTTACTTGATGCCAGCCTAAACTGATATGATAAAGCAGATAAACAACTGCAGTCGACATCTGTTCATGCCACATTAATTTCCAGTTCCTGAGTTTCCCCCAGTGGATGAATAAAGTATCTATGTATCTGTCTTTTGTTGAAAGGGCCAGTACTGGCCAGTGCCAGTGTCAAACTGAGACCTTGGACCTATGAGAAGAAGTATACCTTTTATCGATACTGCTATATGTCAGTATAAGAATATTTATGATGCAAGTATGATTAAAATGTATAAATACGAATGCAGAATTTGATTTTTGTTGTATGTCAGTATCTCCAGACTCATTATCACTGATAGCAATATCAGTACAAACATCTTTGCTAAAGAGCACAGAGCTTCCAACTAACGTAAAATTGACTGGCTCCTTCAACGGTGGCTTTGCATTTGTGTTGGAAACAGATGTAAAGCAATAAAAACAACATTCATTCTTCTATAAAAGACACTTTAATCTAGAAAAGTGGACTTCTAGTGTGGGTGAGATAAACCATAACTGTGAATGTTAAAGATTCTGCCATTTTGCCGGCCAATATTTTGGATGTTAAGGACCAGTTTGTACATCCTGCATACCAGCTACAAATATCAGCAAAAATCCTCTCTGCCAATGCTGATAATCACCTTGGAGGGAATTATCTGCTGATATCTATATTGTTTTGATGATATTGTCCATCTCTTATAGGGAACAAGTGCAGATATGGGCACCAGATATATTGGTTGTTCATATCTGTAGAGATATTTATATCTGCATGTACAAAACTTTAACTTTTTCTTCCATTACCTGCTGATAATTTTATTGTACTGATTATATTGTGCATCTCTATTAAACACTGTTTTGCGCACTATCGACTGTTAACCTGTCTTCACCATGCATCATTACCTCATTATTTCAGGATGGTGGATCTTTGGATCAGGTGCTGAAAGAAGCTCGAAGAATTCCTGAGGAAATTCTTGGCAAAGTCAGCATTGCTGTAAGTGTGCGCTCAGCTTTTTAAATTTGATGTTCCAGGCAGTGTAACATTATAGGCAATTGACAAACAGGAAGTCCTAATTCATGGATTTATTTCTACAGATCCAGACTTTTTTGATTGGATTACCCTCGCTCATTCAGTTAAATGTCTCGAGATAGAAATATTTAGAAGATTTGATACACAGACACACATAATCAGCCTTAATATGTTTAATTTGTGTTAAAGTTATTTTTCATGGACTTGTGTTATTCTTCCAAACAGGTGTTGAGGGGCCTTGCCTACCTGAGAGAAAAGCACCAAATCATGCACAGAGGTAACGTTGTCGAGCTGATGTTGTATTTCTCTATCATGGGGCTTTATGTTTAAGTGTACTTAAAAGCTTAAAGAAATTGTTTGGACTTCTTTAAAATGTGTTGTATGAGGTACAGAGCAGTAATCTGAACACTTGCCATGCAGACAGAAATCAGCCTTCAGTCTGTACTGAAATGGGCGGTATGGGAGCCAGGGCTATGCATTGCTGCAGATAGTGCTCCAGAACTAGTGTAATTTAAAGAATTTAGGGTGCAAACAAATCATAGAAACAGAAAGGGTGATCACTCGCTATATTCAGATGAATGAATGAATTACTTTTCCACTTCCGGGCTGCTTTCAGCCTACATGACCCTAGTACACAATTAATACTATATCCCAGATCAAATCATATGCATTCACAAATAATCCTGCAGACCAAGCATAGCAGTTTTGATAAAGTGTATTTATCTTTCTCAGCTTACCTCAACAAAAGCTGTACAGGATGCTGTCATCAAGTAAAGTTAGTTTCAAAATCAGGGCATCTGTCTTGAATAAACAGTCAGTGTAAGGCAAATAGTTAAAGATCAACTTCCATTCTCCTCCTCTGGTTCCTCTTGTTTTCAGTTTGAGTTTAAGAGACTGTAAATCTGATCTTAACAAATATAGTTCATTTCCACAGTGAGGCTTTATGTGACGTTGTATGTTTGAAGCTGCTGATAAACTGATCCTCATACTCACACTCTCATCTTATCTAGTTTGATGGCATGAGCTCATTATGTACACACCTGTATCAGCAGGTAGCGTGGACTTCTCTGTTCCTCCAGTCCCCAGCTTCCTCCATTTTTCATTCTGACCTCTTGACTTTCTACCATAGAAGTTTTCCTCTGCAAAACATCAATTAAACACAAGTGCCCAAAGTAAGCAGCAGTCATATTTGCTGCAAAACACCCATTTATCCAGTTTGGTTGTGGCTGTTTCAGGGCTCCAGACTGTTTGCATTGGTTGCCATGGTGCACCTACAAAATTTTTTTAGGTTGCACCAGCACAAAAATTAGGTGCACCCAAATGTTTTATAGTGTCGACCTTAAAGGCATATGTCACCATTTTATCTGTCTTTTATCTCTCTCTCCATAACTTGTATACATAATATAAATGAGTAAAGAAGTACTTGCCTTTATTTACTTTGTTTCCCTTGTTTTTGTTGGTGTTAAGTTTTTATCTGACAGTCACTAAGATGAATTTGGCAGACCTTCAGAGTTACCGCTCCATGCTGAAACCTAACACCACAGTCAGGCTCCACCTGGGCTAATTTGCATACTAACAACTGACTGGATGATTACTGAGCACTGTGTGCGTGCGTAAGTGCATGTGTGTGCATGTGTTGGGCAGGTCTACAGCCTGCAGCCTGTAAAGATGCAACGCAGGGACAGAGAAACGACAGGAAGCAGGTGCTGTGTCTTGTCCATTTTTGGTAGATTTTTAGCTACTGTGGTTACTGTTGTCAACTCAAGTTTTTAAGAGTGCGCCTAACATTTTTTCTTGGTGCACCAGTGCGCCCAAGAAAAAATGTTCAGTGCATTCTCACAAATTTTGGGTGCATGTGCACCCAAAATGGTTGCACTCTAGAGCCCTGTGTTTCCTTTTGTGAAGCGAGCTGGTTCACACTGCTGGTGGAAGGACACATAGACTGAGCCATGTGGTGAAGTAGTGCCTAAACAAAGCATCCTGCAAGTGGGAAAGTAAGTCATAGTAATCATCTGAATATGGAGTGCAGTCACCCTGTACTGTCTTTGTGTTACACTCGGTCTGTAGCACCATCTATAGCCATGTCCCAAATGCAACCCCCTGTCAAAAATATCAGTGAGGTCCCACGCATATTCATACCCACAGAGAGTCTGCTTTGAATAAGTCACTCCAATAAAAACTAAATCTTAAGTGGTGTTCATGTACGCATGTGAAGAGAATCATATGTTTTTCATAAGCACAGTTCAAGGAATGCAGTTTTTATTCAAAATACTTTTTTTCTCTTTTATTTGTCATGAAATGCTTTGGCAAAAATTCCCCACACTTGTGCCAATGAAGTTCTTTTAATTGTGAAATTGTGACTCCTCGGTCAACAAGTATGCAGCAGAGACGTGGGCTCAACTCAGTGTGTCTTTATAAATGTGTAGCAGGGCCAGACTCTGAGGGTTTGAGTGGGATAGAAAGTGTTTGCCAGTATTTGGATTTGAGTCAGTATATTGGCTGACCCAGAGCAGCTTCTTTCTTATGCATTTGTGTTTGATCTCCTGTCTGGTAAGATTGTATGATTGTTGAAAAAGTCTCTTAATCCCTCAGATGTAAAGCCTTCAAACATCCTAGTCAACTCTCGTGGGGAGATCAAGCTGTGTGATTTTGGTGTGAGTGGACAGCTCATCGACTCAATGGCAAATTCTTTTGTTGGAACCAGATCGTACATGTCGGTATGTTGATACTATCATACATTTTGAATAGCTCCTCATAAGTTAGCCTTCTTTCAGGCTTGGCAACTCGCTCTCTTTGTTATTTTGATCATTACTGACTCTTGACCTGTATGAAGTCACTTTATTAATATGCTGTTAATCCTGGCTTTGCCTCATGTTTACTTTTGCTCTGTAGCCTGAGAGATTGCAGGGAACCCACTACTCAGTGCAGTCAGACGTGTGGAGTATGGGGCTGTCTCTGGTAGAGCTGTCAATCGGACGCTTTCCCATCCCTCCTCCCGATGCTAAAGAGCTGGAGGCCATATTTGGTCGTCCCATTTTGGACGGAAGTGAGGGCGAGACGCTGAGCACTTCACCAAGACCCAGAGCTCCTGGTCGACCCGTCAGCGGTGAGATTATTGAACTGTAATGAGTCATGTTTAGGTTATTGTTTAGCTTAAGGTGAAGGTGCCAGAAAATATTTTTAAAAACGAATTAATAAATTGTTCAGCAAAGGGTTTCAGCCTGGCTCATTATTTTTCTTCATGGTGGTGCCTCTTCTTCTAGGTCATGGTCCCGTGATGGCCATCTTTGAACTCCTAGACTACATTGTGAATGAGGTAAGAATTAAAACTAAAACTACCCGCTGGTCTGAAGTCTGAAATATAAGTTACATGGCTGCAGTACACAGTCCGTTTTGATGGGTCTCACAGAGGACATATTGAAATATCTTTCTGCATAATTCCCTTTAATTCAGTACAGCTCACAATTAGAAGAGTTTCCACAGTTCCTGAAAAAGTATTGAATTAGATTTTTGACCTTTTAAGGCAATTAAAATGTTTTTTCTATCTGTGGAGGATCTTGAAATTTGAATTGCACTTTGAAAAGGGGCATCTTGAAAAATAGTGCAGTTATTGTTTATGTTTTTAGTTTACTTTTGTATATTTCATTTTACAAATATATAATTTTCTGCAGAGCATTCATATCTAAGACCTGCCGCTCAGTGTTATACCTGACTTACACTTTAATGCTAATTTTAGCCTATGCTAAGGTCCAAGTAGCCCTCAACTGAAGCAGAAGGATGCGTTTATAGCCTGACATGCATCTTACCAACAAGATGACAAACAGTTTTTCTTGTACTTTCTGTTGTAAAAAAAAAGGCACCTGCAGCCTAAGCTTTAACAGGGTTCCCACGCATCCTGGAAAACCTGGAAAACTGGGAAAATGATTGCCCAATTTTCCAGTCATGGAAAACAAATGGAAAATGAGGAAAAAAGTGAAATGCCCTGGAAAAGCTTAAATTGTCCTGGAAAATTATTTGTCTTCCTTCTAGCTTGAAACATAGAAAATGAAGTAAAATGTACTTGGTAACTAATGTACACGTAGCCAGAAAATGTGAGTAGGTAAAATAATGCAAGTTAAGGCATAAAATATAAAAACTCAAAACCATAGGGGACAAAAAGAAATAATAAAAACTGACAATAAAATTTTGACTAAACTAACAAAATGTATTCATAAAAAAAGAGTAAATATAGATTAAAAAATATGTTTAACCATAAATTCATAATAGTAAGACACATAAAAGCCCGATTAAACAGATAGCTAACGGACAATGCTCGTGCTGGAAAATTAGAAACAAAGAAATTCTAAGATCATTATGATCAGTAGCTAGAGATATTCTTCATCAACCTCTAATCTTGTTTTTTGAAGGCTAACTACAATTGAAAATTGAATTGCCCACAGCAACAATGTAACTTCAGTTGGTTATGTGACACTAGAAAAAGTCCTGGAAAATGTCCTGGAAAATTCCTGGAAAATGATTTCTAGAAAAGAGTGGGAACCTTGTTTTAAGCTTTTGGGATTTTTTTTTGCCTTAATTGATTTGGTGGGTGGTGGTTTTTGAAACTTTTCCAGAAGCAGAATTCCGAACTTGAGGTGCTGACAATCCTCTCAGCTTCAGGCACTAAAACTGTAAAACTGTTCTTTGAACTAAATACTCCAAGATGTTTGTTTACATCACTGTTACGGTCTTTCTACACATGTTTATCAGTCAATGAAGAAGAAACCTCAAAATGTGACTCTGCAGCCTGGTCCACATCCCACAGTGAATCAGTCTCTTGTTTCACACAACAACATTTTCAGTAGTTCAGGTTGTTTATGGCAGATCATGGTGGCAGCTGCACATGCACTCACAACAGTGCATGTTATACTGGGGCTGTGTTTGTTAAACCAGTGTATAGAAAGCAGCCCACCTTTGAGATGATACCATAATTCCTTGAAAGTTTTGAAAAATACTCTTCCTTCTGTTGACTAAATTGTAATGTGTTTAATTTCTGTCTTCAAGCCCCCTCCCAAACTACCACATGGTGTCTTCACCACGGATTTCCAGGACTTTGTGACAAAGTGGTGAGATATCTTCAAAGCCTACACACAATGATTATTTTAATCTCCTCTGTGCAGTTTTCTGTGTTGATTGTCAGCTCAATGATAAGTTGTCAGAAGCATTTGATCCAATTTTTCAAACAACTCAAAAGATAAAAGGCGTAGGTTGGTAAAAAATGTCTATCTTTTATTTTCAGTCTGATCAAAAATCCAGCAGACAGGGCAGACTTGAAGATGTTGATGGTGAGTGTCCTGATTTAAAGTTTATTAGTTAAAGCATTTCATCAGCCTGTTAAGACTGAGTCAACATCAGCACTCATCAGGATGTGTTAAGAGTTCATTTTGAACATTTGGCATCTTGATTTGTGTCATTGTGGTTTTTGTTGTAGAATCACACCTTCATTAAGCGCTCTGAAGTGGAGGAGGTGGACTTTGCTGGCTGGCTGTGTAAAACCATGAGGCTGGACCAACCTGGAACTCCCACACACACTGCTGACTAAACACTTTCACAGCACACTCATGCTCGCAGTACGAGTACAACTTTGTGAAGCTGCTATTGAGAACATTAGACCCACATACACACTTGGTTTGAAACATCCCTCCCTCAGGTGAGCCTCTGGAGTCTCAGACTCTAAATACGCGTTTAAGAAGGTATCACACCATTGGCATCTTTTGTCACAGATTAGGTTAAGTTAAACCCACATTCTTTAGACATGAAAACCTTATCGAGAGGCTGATGAAACTGTAGCTGCTTGGTTGAAATTCTGTGTAAGCTTCAGCATTTATTTTCATTTTTTAAGTAATAAAATAATGCCATGTGTCAAATTTTTCTTTAGTTAATACCAGGGCCTGTTCGATTCAAAACTGAAAAAAATCATCTTAAAGAAATAGATATGCATATTTCTCTGACTTGTTGTGAAGCTTACAGCCCCAGTGCATCAATCCCAGATCGTACTATCATGGTTCAGCATTTGTAAATGTGTACAGGCAGATACAGATATGAAGTTGTTTTTATATGGTTATGCAAACACATTTAAAAAATGTCAGAATATGTTTATTTTAATAAGCAGGTGGGCTTATATGTGGTCTTGTTAGCATGGTTGAATCTTAGTTCTTAAGTTCTTGCATTTGTTATAAGTAAGATGTCTTGAGGTGAAGCACAATGTGCAAAACATTCAGCATGAACCTCATTTCAAAGCCAAAAATAAAGTTATATCCAAAAATGTACTTGCTGTGCCCTCTTTTTTCAGAGGTTGTTCTTCTGTAACAGCACTAGCACAATAAAGCACATACATGGTGATAGTATTAGAAATGCTTGATTACTACTGTATCCAAACAAATCTTCCTAAAGATGCATCCACAGACGACAGCTTCAATGACTGGACTTGTGTTATTTGCAGGGGGATGAGCTATGAAGTGAGATTACAGGCTAAGATGTGTCTGCGAGCCTTGAGTCAGAGTTTTTGTCACAAAGCTGGCTGTCATGTATCTCGGCTGGATCACAGCAGTAACTGACTCATAAGTTGACCTGTTTTAGCTTTTGTTCTCTGGATCAGGGTTGGCATTTAATTGTCTTTTACCTGTTATTACCTGTTAATCTCTACACACATTGTGAATTGTAAGTTAAAGGATTAACAAGCTCAGTGTCATTTTTGCTTTTCTGTTATGTCAAATTTAGATTTGGTGAAAAAAAAACACTGAAATTAAAACCATAAAGGTCTGCGTCTACAGAAACGTCCTTTTTTATTTGGTCCGATAATGCTTTAGGACAAACACTGATACTTAAATGATCAGACTTTAGTTTGCTGGTCCTCTTTTCAATCTTGATAACTGAAGATATTTCACTAAAACTTATAACGTAATTTAAAATGAAAGGGTAAAAAAGGCAGAGAGAGTGTGTGGGGCTGTTCCTTAAACTGTAGATCTATGGTTTTAAATGTCTCCAGCTAATATTTAATCGGGTTAAAAACACCTAAGTCACCTGATTTTGCTCTTTTTATCCTGTACAAAAAGTTAGTGTAGCTCAGTTACATCAACCAGCGTATAGTACCAAGGTCAATGCTGTGATGTGGACATGGCTTTTCATTGAAATGCTCCCCAGCTTTAACAATTTGGCATTTTGCTCCTTTGTTTGGCTCTTAGTCATCTCATAGGTTATTGTTATTGTGTAAATTACTGAAGTTATCTCTCCAATGAAAAGAAGAGCTATAATAAATCATAGTTTACATTAAGAGAAAATAAAAACAAACCCCTGAGTTTTAAGGTTAACTTAAAACAACTTTTTAGAGAACTCACTGAAAGAGGAACGGATGGACTGCTATCATGAGTCCATAAAAAGGTCAAGTCAAAAAATGAAAATAACTTAAAATAAACTAACACATATCTAACCAGATGTTCTCAAAGAGCAAAAACTCTCACCAAAGTATATCCAACATTGCTGAGCCAGTTATTGTCAAAAATTTGGAAAACTATCATCTCATACCGTTAACAGATGCTGAAAAACATTCCTGGATCTTCATCCAGATTCAAATCACCAAAATACCACATCTGTTGAAAAGTTATTGATCCATTAGTGAACGTGGAAACTTTTCTTTCTCGCAATGTTAACAAATCCTTTAAAAACTAGAAAAGCACTCGGAGAGCGCAGACCTCCGCCAGCGCCACAGTCCTCAGCCATATTGTGATTTTCACCATGAATATTAGTCCCGCCTTTATTTCATCTAAATATTTAGATTCCTTGACCATGAAAACATACCATTAACAATTGGATTCATAATGATATCTATTTTAGTTCAGTAGTAATTCACAAAAATCACATTTTTGGCCATGGCAGCCAGACGCTGATCCGGATCAACACCAAAATCGAATCAGTTCTTATTTTTCCCATGCTGAACATTTTCTGAAAATTTCATCAAAATCCATCCGTAACTTTTCGAGTTATTTTGTTCACAGACAGACAGACGGACAGAAAGACAAACAAACTCTCCCAAAAGCATAACCTCCTTGGCGGAGGTAATTAGATAAAATATTAGGAAGTTTATGGAATAGTAAAACAAAGTAGCACTTATACTAAAATAATTTAAAATAGACAGCATATTACATATTGACTAAATAAGTAAAACTTACTCAACAGCCAAACTAAGCCAGATCCTTTTAGTGCTACAATCATTTCCCCACAAGGGGGAAGCAAAACTGTCTAAATGCACAGGACAACAAAGCGTGTTGCCAAACAGAAAACACTCAAATACACCCTGTTTTGTACAATAAGGCGCCTTCGAGTTCGATCATACTCAAACTACCGAAGCTGAGAAGCAGAGTGCAAAAATACATGAAAACAATCCAATTCATCATAGCATTTAAAAGCCAGGCAGATCATAAGTCAGCCTCGTAGTGATAATAAAATATTTTCCACTCCCTCTCATTCCTCATGGATGTGCCTCATTTTACTCCTCTTTACTGTTACAGGTTTATCTGGTGTGTTTCCACTCAACTTTATTCAGAAAGTGTGAGGCTCTCGGCTCAGAAACCGTGGTGTTGCAGCATGTGGGGAGCCTGAGCATCATTGATGGGAGGGGGACTGCTGCAGCAGAAAAACAGCAAAGTCTGCAGTCATTAATATGCAAATATGCAAATGAGAGGGTAATTAAGATTGGGCGTTTGTCAGTGGCTCTTTGATTGCTAATGAATTCAAATCTGCAAGAAAGGGGGAGGGGATGATGAGCTATAAATGTGGGGGGAAACAATAGTAATGTGCTGGTGCTCAAAAGTGAGTTAGGCATCTATAGGATGAGCAGGCCATACTAGACAGGACAATCTCTGAATATCAATGCCTTTACATCAGCTGCACGCATGAAAATGACTATCAAACATATCAAAATGCAGCAAATGATGGTGTTTAAATCTCATGCACCGACCTAGACAACAGCATAAAGGAAAGGAAAACGCTCTCCTGAGTTTGTGCTGAGACAATTAAGCGTGCTTGCTGTCACTGAGCTTTCAGCATGGCAGGCTTCAGCCACCGCAGGGAGGTGGAGAGATCTCTGCTCATTAAGAGTGATGTGGCTGACCCCTGCAGAGACACGCTCAGGTATCTCAGCAGGGTGTGTGCGTCTGTGCAGCAGCAGCATGCTGTGTGTCACAAACAGTGTTATTTTCATATTTCTGCCAAACACTGGGGGGGCTTACGGTTCACACACCAGCACACACCGCTGTTATTGCTGTTTCAGAGGTCCCCTGACACTTGTACATCTTCCTCCGCTGGCATGTGAAATGAGGATATGTACACAAGAAATAAAAACAAATTTAATGTTGTGGTGGATGGGGGACGACAGATGCTCTTGTCACCTCACTGCGTAATGACTCTCTTACATTGCTGCAGATTTGCATATTTTCAGGCTTTTAACACTGACCACAACAATGTCACCTTGATTACTCAGTCAGGAGACACCAGATAATATTTATTTTGGTTTGAAGTAGGAATTCACAAACATGGATTATTACTGATATGGTATGTGGCAAAATATTCAAACTCATTTGAATCAATTCTAATAAATGCACACACCATGACGTCCTTCTCATACCAGTTTTTACCTGATAGTCTGACTGTCAGAGCCTGTTTTCTTTGTTTCATACAGAACTGTTGTAGAATCCAAACAGTGAGTGCACAGGTCTGTTTTTATGGCTCTGTCACCACAGTCATAGGGATGGGTATTGATAAGATTATATTAATACCAATGCCATTATTATTTCTACTTATCAATCAATCAATCAATCTTTATTTGTATAGCACCAATTCATACCAAGCGTTATCTCAAGACACTTTACAAGAGAGCATAAAGCTCTTCATTTTATGGATACACATACATGCATAGATACATATAGGGTGTGGGATATGACGATATTAAATCATTAAGGATTATAACGTGGGGATGATCTCATAAAGCAGAAAGATCGTCTGTGTGGGCGCAAAGACTTTGACGCACACCCGACTAACCAATCGTAGCACATTACGCGCAGTGCATGGTAGTATCTCCTGTTTGGTTATGTAGCATGAAGCCATGGTGGAAAGAGAAAAGGAAATAAAAGCTTGAAGATGTCTGAACAAAAATCTGTTCTAAAGCAGCTGTATTATTCACTCAGATTATAGACATTGCAGTTACATAACATTTGTTTTAAATTGTTGGACTTTAAGAGATAATGTTGATATTGTTCATTACCTTTTATGTTCACATTTATTGCACATTTTTATCAAAACTGTACTATTTAAATTAAAACCTGTTCAGAAAGTTTCTTTGGCTTTAATTGTCTTTTTTTCTTTTAGGGTTTTACATGTTTTATATGTTAAACATAGGGAAAAAATTGTCAAACATGCAAATTAGTCTAGAAAAATCAACGTAAAAAAGAATCGTGATAAAATCGTGATCGTGATTTTATTTTTAAAATATTGTGATATGATGTTTTTGCCATATCGCCCACCCCTAGATACATATATACATATAAAATACACATATACATATATATACGTCCAACACCCATCATGGTGGCAAGAAAAAACCTTCTGTTAAGCAGCAGGAAATCTTGAATGTGGATCCCAGTCTCATGATGAACAGCAAATCCACACGATGCTGTGTTGGGTGTGATGGCGAAGGAAGGGAGGTAAGAGGAGACAAGTGGACTAAAGTAAGAACTAAAGTTAGTGACAGATCCATGAACCATAGACCTATCGTCGAGATCATTCTTTTACAATTCCACTACTGATTCCATTGGACACAAATTAATCCACACAGATTTTTGGAGGCAATTGCAGCTTTTTTCAAAATGTTATCACGCAAAAGCACCACAATGAACAGGGTTTGTACAAGTACTTGAAATCCTTGAAATGGCTTGAAATTTAATGTGTTTTCAAAGTTTTACAAAGTGCTTGAATTTGGGACCACGTGCTTGAAAGTACTTTTTTAATGATATTCTGTTGTTATAACCAGTTTGCACATAAGACTGTATAGAACAATCAAATCACAGATGAAGCAGTGATACTTTTTCCAATAATTTTCAATCCTTTCGGAACTTTTTCAAATGACAGTTTCTAACTAATAAGGACTACAAAATTTTTTAAAGATCATAATGCAGGCACCTCTGCTGTGTTTTTAATGAACAATTATTCACTCACCATTGCCACAATCATGAGGACCAACTTGACTAGATACAGTCATTTAAAATATTGTTGCTGATTCTGAGTCATGCCGCCATGTTGTAGTTTCATAGTAGCTTAATAACAGCCTTTTACTCTCACTGAGTGCATTTTAACTTAAAAATCATGAAAGTTAGATTTGCTCATCAAAAATGTGCAAGTTTCACAGTTGTTGTTTTTTTTTTTGCTACGGACTTTATTTTCAACTCTGATCCAAGACCGCAGCGGTAAAATCCTAAAGGCTTTTAAGTTGAGAGAAGAAGCATGATCCTCCCTGCACACCAAGACAAAGACACCCAATCACAGTGCTTCTGTCTCCCACTGAGTCCACATGCCAACTTCCTTCAAATATTACACCTCCATTACTACCTCTCAAGATGGATCAAAAGGGGTCAAATCATTCCTCCACTGGAACATGCAGAGTGGAGCCAAAGTATCACAGGGGCATTAACATCATGGCTTGAAATGGCAGCATGGATGGGGTGGCATGGATTTCACATTTGTGTGATGTTACACAGGCACAGACACCGGATGTTGAACAGTTATTGTCATTTTTTTGTTTCTGCTGACTGCCTATGGTAAGGGTCTGACCTTCTTAATTTGTAAGGCATTATAACCTAGAAGAAGGAATTGAAAAGGGAATTATTAAAATAAAGACAAAGTCTAAACTATAAACTCTGAAAACTATTCTATTATCGATTCTCAATTGGAGTTGTGTATTTGTATTATTCCTTTTTAAAATGCAGATCTAAGTGTGTGTTCTGTTTGTGTGGCTTGGTGATGTACTTATACATCCCCCATCACCCACCCATCCCCAACCTGTGGAGAATCTTAAGATGAGGTGCTTGGACAGAGTTAATTTGAAAATTTCATAATGTCGTCAGAAGAGGACATACAGCCTCTTCCAGATGGGGGACAATTCAGTCCAGAGCTTGCCACAGTGGAAGGAACATGTCCAGGCATTTCTGTTGTAGACAGTAGAGTGCAGTATTGTGAATGGTCAGGCAGAGCTTTTGAGGGTTTACACTAGGGATAACATTATTAGATTTTTAGCCAATATCCAATATGCTAATATTTCTGAACTCATTATCGCTGTTTCTGTTATTTTTTTTATACAAAAGTACAAAGTTCTGTATTTACGTAAATTCACCCCTTTCTTTCATAGGAATGATTTATTTGTGAAACATGAAATTATATCCTTTAACTAGAAAAGCACTTGGAGAGCACAGACCTCCGCCAGCGCCACAGTCCTCAGCCATATTGTGATTTTCACCATAAATCTTAGTCCTACCTTTATTTCATCGAAGTATTTAGATTCCTTGACCATGAAAACATACCATTAGAAAATTCAATCAAAATCCAGCCATAACTTTTTGAGTTATTTTGTTCACAGACAGACGGACAGATAGACGGACGGACGGACGGACAGACAGACAGACAAACAAACTCTCCCGAAAACATAACCTCCTTGGCGAGGTAATAAACCACACTTGACTTATAAGAGTGAATATTCAATGGTAAATCATTACAATACATCCATACATTTTGCAAATGGCAATTTTGTGTGGCCAAAATATCAGCTATAAGCATTGGCAAAATTATTTATAATAATATTTTTTAATTTGGTATCTGCCAATACCAAAATCCAGCTTTTCAGACAATTATCTGCCAGTTACAATACTTTCATTCCTGGTTTACACCAAAATAGCCTTTTGTGAACAGGGCTGAAACAGAGGAGTCTATACAGATGCCAAATACCTGAGATGTTTTGTATGCAAGACAACTCAAAAATATATTCCTTGGAAATGTGGGGTCGCTGTAAACTTGTCGAATAGGAATAAGGTATGGGTTGTAAAAACTTGAATATTAAAGTACATTCTTTTTTTCTGATTTAACTTTTATTAAGTTTTAACTTGTAATATAAAGCCCATCCAACAATCAATATAAAATAAGACAAAATTAAGATACACAACTCACTGCAACACAGAGACATACACCAAAGAAAAATAATAAGAAAAATAAATAGTAAAAAAATAACAACAAAAGAATAAAAAAATAAATAAATAAAATACAAAATAGAACTAAGAGAGGTACAAGACCAGTCTATTACAGGTAGTTAGTTTAACTCATATGTGTCAAACTCAAGGCCCAGGGCCACATCCAGCCCGATGGACAATTATATCTGGCCAGCGAGATTGTTTTATATAGTTTTTGTTTTTGTTATTAATGGCCTGGCAGTATGAATTGCTGGTAACACACAAACTGCAGATCCCATAATGCAGTGCAACAGCTGCCTTGCTGAACAATAGACAACTTGGAACAATAGCACCATTTTTATATAATATTTTCATTTTTTTTTTGTTGCATGTTCATATTTTCAACTTTTTATGTTGATAGGATATATTTTTATGGAGAGCAAAAGCTTTTTAAGTTATTTATAGTTTCAGTTTCTTTATTCTGTAATAATAGTATTTGTGTCCATTTATTCATATTTATAAAAAATGTTTAGTTTTAATGTGCTCAATAAATATTTTTCCTTTTAGGCCCTTGACCTAAAGTGTGTTTTGAGTTTTGGCCCCATGTGCAATTGAGTTTGACACCCCTGGTTTAACTCCATCTGCTCAACAGTCTTCCCATGGAATGTCCACAGCACCGTCAAAAGTCCAATCATGTCCCAAGTTTAATTCAGTATCAACAAATGCTCTTCCAGTAGTCAGAACTCTTTGTTGCACCCAGTCCACCTCCATCCACAATTTCATGCCAATCCCCTCAAGCACAATATATAACGAGCAGATATACAGGCACACTTTAGCTACTCCTTAAAGAATATAATCTTAAAAACAGACCCCATTTCTCATTATATTTATCAATATAATTTGTCATACCATGGGAAATCCTTTCAAAAGCAGCTACTTTGCCTAGTTCTGAGAGCCAGTCTTGAAATAATGGGCCTTCTACTACTTTCCACTTTCTCATTATCATCTGTTTACCCATCATTATACTTGTCTGAATCCATTTGGTTACAGGTTTTCTAACATGGGCCAGGGGTTTAGGATTGCCTAATATATAAAGGCTGGGGCAGAACCCAAAATCCACCTGTATGACCTCCATGATGACCTCAAGAACCCTTTCCCAAAATGCCTTCATCTTTGGGCACGACCAAAGGGCATGTGTTAGGGTGCCCGTTTTAAAGTAAGTTCTTACACTCTGTCAGATACTAGCAGACACTTTCAAATCTGTCAGTGCTGATATAATCTTGTACATTGTTTTATCTGGTAATGCTAATCCAAAGCAGGATGAATCTTAAAGTAAAAATGTTTCTTTATTTGTTTCTTAAATCTAAGCAGCACTGCAACATTTTTATTTAAGGCGTTCATCTTCTTTCTGAGCACAAAACCATAAACACATTTGTTGTTGTGTTGAAGCAGCTGATTCAGGCCTGCTCTGTTGTGTGACAAGCGGTGGAGCTCAGGAGTGTTTGAGTGAGAGGGGGGCTGTATTTTTTACAGGAAACAGGAAACCAGAAGTCATAACAGGATGCCCTAAGTTTCTATACTGTACCTGATGCGTGGGTGGCTGCATGGGGGTAACCCATTTACAAAACTATAATGCTCAACTACAAGAAAAGAAAAAGAAAGAGTGGGTGGAGAGGAGTTACGCACTTTGAGGGTTAGGAAAATGGAGTTTCACTCTAAATATAGAATTTTCACTTCTAACCAGAAAACCTTCATGTTGTTTTGCCTTCATGCTGCTTGTCCTACTTTTAAAAAGGCAGCATTGTTTGATGTTTGCTGTGGAGCTGAGATACGATCACTTCCATGGCAAATACGTGCACCATCTTTCCTCAGGTGTACGCGGTGAATCTGTGACATGATGCCAGTTTTGTCATAATGAGGTTGATCCTCACACTCGATGACTGAGTCCCTACCCTTTATGAGCAAACATATGAAAGAGAAACCAATGTTGCATTACTGTCTCTTGTCTGACTTATTTAGCTCTCTTTAAACCTGCAGACCCGTGTGTTATTTGTTAGTTTGGCTCAGTGTTGTATTCTTTGAAGCATTTTTCACATTTATGTAGCTCCAGAGGAATGACAGCTACATATATTCTCCTAAAATCCCCAGTGTTCGTGTAAGAACATTACATTTTGTACAGCAAGTTCGCTATCATTGCATTAGTTAATATCCATGCAATCTTTATATATTTATTGTTTATCCTTTTTGGAGTCACAGACAGCTGGAGTGAGAGGCGGGGTACACTGATTCGCCAGCCGGGCCACATAGAAAGACAACCATTCATGCTCTCACTCATTCCTAAGGGCAAATTGGCGTCACCACTTGACCTAATAAGCATGCTGTTGGGCTGTGGGAGGAAGCTGGAGTGCCCATAGAACCCACACATACACAGGAAGAACATGCAAACTCCAATGGTCCTGACCAACAAGGAGTTCGAACAAGCAACCTTCTTGCAGTGAGGCACACGCACTACCTGCTGCACTACCATGTCACCCTTTAATTAATATATGCACCATATTTCCCAAGCTCAAAGATGACAGAACCCTTTCACCCTCCTGACATCTTTGGTTTCTTCCAGGAAGGCCAGGGTCTCAGGTTAGGAACCAATTTACGAAGGAGGCTTTCTTAGACTTGTTAGACTTAGACTGGTTTTTAGCTCCAGTGCTTCCTCATGGGGGCTCTCCATACTGGGAGCTGCTCCTGGTCCACTTGTGGGGCTGCTGCCGTGGGATGGCTCCACCATCATGGCTGTTGGCCCCTGCGCTGTTGTGTGGGACCTCGAGTCTGTACGGGGTCTCCAGCCGTGCTCCTCGTGGGCCGGGAGCCCTCCTCAGTGTTGATGGCCCCCAAAGGTAGCTTATTCTTTACCTCAGTCCTCGGTGCACAGCCATGTCTTTCTCTCTTTCTCTCTTTTATGACAGCTCGTATGAATGTCTGTGGGTATGTGTGTGTGGGTGTGTATGTTAATGTCTGTGAGTGTGTGTCTGGATATGTCTCTGTATTTGTGTGTGTGTGTGTGTGTGTGTGTGTGGGGGGGGGGGGGGGGGGGTTGCCGGGTTTTCTGTTTTGATGTTGTTTTTTTAGCCTCTGTGAGGCACTTTGTGTTGCTTTTAAGAATGAAAAGTGCCTTATAAATAAAGTTTGATTTGATTTGATTTGTTGGCCAAATTTGTAGACACTCATGTCCCCACACTGTGGTCAAAAAAGAAAATAAGACTGATCAGTGTTAATTCAAAAAGGCTGCTATCTTCACTAATTCCTTTTCAGTCGGTTATACAGAGGTTGACTACAAACAAAGCCTCTGCATGTTGAATGGCTGAAGCTTGTGATTCACACTAACAACATTTGTTGCTTGGGTTTTACACGGATGAT
This sequence comes from Scarus forsteni, assembly GCA_036419115.1. Taxonomy (NCBI): domain Eukaryota; kingdom Metazoa; phylum Chordata; class Actinopteri; order Labriformes; family Labridae; genus Scarus; species Scarus forsteni. Next base: position 103,001 of record JAZDUH010000271.1, read on the forward strand.
TTTATCAATAGCTACAAAAAACTAGTTAAGACACAGTTAAGTATTCATATGAGGACGCATGGGACTTAACCAATGTTAAAGATGCCAATTCATCACTTTTAAGATTGACTTAATATGACATTGTGAATGGTGCCAGACTTTTACAGAAATGCTAAGAAATTCTCAAGGATATAAAAAATGAATGGAAAACTTCAAAGATTTTGAAGACTTCTGCTTTTTACAGAAATGTTATTTTTCAGTTTTGCTGAAAGTTCTGGTATTGGCTCTAACAATTCCCTGTATCCATTCACCAGAATAAAAAGACCACATTATTCAAACTGACTGCCTGACACATCTGTCTCACAGACTGCAATAAATGAAACCAGTTTTCTTTGAGAATATTGTTTCCTTTCCTATAAAAAAATAAATAAATTGTATTCTTTGTTATACAAGAGTGATTAAACTATTTTATACAACACTTTATAAATGAATAGTTTAATAAGACAACATCCTTTTGTGATTACTTCCTGTTTACAGACCATACCTGAATTGATCCCTATAAGCAGCTGGATTCTCCAGATAAGATGTTTGCCATCAGGCGGGGCCAAAGCTTCCTGCTGATACATTTCTAATCCGCATTCCTTGAGGAGAATGGGGCGTTAACTTAGCATGTTTTAATTGTGTTGACAGCAAAAGTTAGTTATTGCTTGCTTTTGATTGCCTTGTAATAAATGTGACAGACACAGTACATGTTCAATCCTCTCCCAGTTTTTATATTTTGATATTATATTTACAAACACCGACTATGAGATGTTGTCTAGTTGGATGTAAAATATTTCTAATAAAAATGTAAAACCAGTGTCAGGAAAACTAGTATCAAAGAAATGAAAGGAAATAAAAATGCACTGCAAAAGAAGTTCTGGTCTGAGAGAGTTAGGTCGGTTAATGGCACACAGATTTGAGCTTAGGTTGCATGTGTGCAGGGCATGCTGAACATGTGTGTGTGGTATGTGTGTGTGGACCACAAAGTGATTGGCTGAGTTTTCTCGTAAAGGCCGAGACAGATGTTATTTAGGTTGTTTCCCCTCAAAGCAGTGGAGGTTTTCTTTAGAAGTCACAAAAGCAAAACACTCAACATTAGGTGCAGTCCTGTTTACATAACCACCAAAGGTGCAACTCGTGAAAAACAGCATCAGGGTCTTTTTAGGGGAGAGGCCTTGGTTTGTAGCCTTTACATGTTACTAAGATGGAAGAATATTGTCTCGTGACACTTGTTTTTTTTTTCTCATTTATGCAAAAAAAACTACCCATGAATTCACATGTAGTGCTGTAAATGCTGGGGCAGTAATCAAAAACTAGTGGGTCCGGATCCAAAAGTGGCTAGAAGAGCCTTTTACACTGGTCACTGTTTGCCTGGCAAAAACAATCAGTGAGACAGACAGGTCCTCTGATTGAATATTCTTTATTTAACAGTTATGTTAAGAGTGCATCCACTGACAGAGCAACAATCACTAATGGTGACATCTTTCAAGTCTGAAAAGCTCTTAAGTACTTTCAATAAGTAGTGAATTTTTATTTATTTTTTGTTTTCGGCTGGCAAAAAAAACTCACATTTTTATTTCAAATAAGGATTTTGTTTTGTTTTGGGGGTGTTGAAATATTGGGATGTTTGATAAGAAATACTTTTATTAAATACATTTTAGTTGTTTCACTTAAAAGTAATGATGGTACAAAATGGTAGATGTGTAAAATCAAAAATGTTATATATGGCCATATACACATGCCACTGTGATGATTTAAAAAAAAGCATGTTTCTGTTTATCATTTCCAAGACTACATTGTCATTTACTCAACGAGAAGTGCTCAACAAGCTATGTGACAAAGCTAATATTGTAAATACAATATGATGGTTGAAACCTTAAACTCTAGTAACAGGAATACCTGTGCAAGGATGAATGTCTATACTCAAACATCTGTTTGTTTTTGCCTCTCTGTACATATAACTTTCATTATTTAATGCACACTGTCACTTGATGTTAATCCTAGTAAAAAAAAACTTAGTTGATTAAAAAAATGTGGTTGAAACCTGTTAGAATTATTTAAGAAAATGTCATATTTATTTTTTTATTTTATGTGATTTTTTATTTAGATCAGACCAAGCACAAACCAGTGGACAAAACATGGAGAATGATTGGAGTCTGATGATCAGTAAAGTCAAATGTTAAAGTCAACATCAGTGTAAAAACCCTGAAGATGTGTTTGTTGCTCTCTGAAATTATGAACGAAAAGTTTACCTATGTACATTTTGTTTTGAACCATGGATTAAAACAAGGTCAATTTAATGACTTTGTGTGAAACTTTTTTTTTTTGTTGTTGACAATCCTACTGTTAGAATGGATCTGTGTGCATGCGTGGGTCGTTCTAGGCACTCCAGCTTCCTCCCACAAACCAAAAACATGCTCGTTAGGTTGACTGGTGATTCCAGCTTCACTAGCATGTAACAGAAAAGCGTTTAGTTGGGATATGACAGAATTATCACTTCCCACAGCTGAATCCAGAGATAAACAGATTATTTGTATTGGCTGTTTAGGTCTCTCTTGTAATGCTCTGTTCCATTTACCTCAGACTTGGGCAGTGGGAATTCCATCACATCCTGCTTAAATGCATTTTAGTTATGGGTTGGTAGAGTTGGGGTATCTATGAGGATCATCTGACTTCTTGTTGGACATTCAGACCAAAGAGGGTGTTCCCAGTGGCATATCTAATTTGCAACTTGAACAATCTAACTTCCAAGATCAAATGGAACACACCATAAAGGAGACTTTTTTGTAATGTATTTTTGGCATAAGTATGTATATAAGACATGCCTGGTCACTATCCACCCTGCCAAACCAGAACCCCATAAAAGAGGCTTTTTAATCTGGGCTTTTTAAAGTGGGAGTTCCTGGTAAGATAAATAAATACAAATAAAGGTGCATGTTCAGCTTGGTAAAATACAAGCATATTATTGTTTATCTTGTGTGATGTAGTTGTTACTTAATTTTGACATCCATATTTAACTGTGACACAGAAAAGTGGATGTAATTTGAATATGATATTTGAGAAGCAATGGAATTGTATTCAAATTTTATATGAAATCTCTGATTACACATTCTGGCTGGGGTGCTGTCTGAAATGTTGGACCCCATGAAAAGATATCAGATTGGGCTTTATCACCAACCAGCTCTGCCCAGCTCTGAGAGCCACAGATCTGCAAAGCAAATTGTCAAATAAGTATGTTTTCTAGCAGACCACTAAGAGTTATTACAGACAGGTTTTCTGTCTGAAAACACAAATAAGCTTCACACAGAATAAAACACTTCTTAATTAGTTCATATTAACACTCCACAGCACAAAGAGTTTTGGTTTTAATTATTTGGGAGAGTTGTTGCTTTAACTGAAGTGTAATTGTTGTCTCTTTTTGGAGTAAATTTTAAAAACATTTGACAGTATGACTTTTGATTCACACATTATGTAATGTCAGAAAAATTCACTCTCTTGGAGTAATTTTAACTACTTCATTATTAACACTTTATTAAAACAGCAAAGTTTAAACACTGCTGTATACTTACTGTACAGTAATGGGGGGAATTAGACAATATAAAAAGACAATGTTTGTTTGGAGCATATGTTAAAAAAATATGCACTGCAGTTTTCATGGGTATGTGGCTTCAGTTGGTCCTTGCCATATAATGAACGAATGTCACTTACAAAGGTTTACAGTTAAAGATCATACCACTAAATGTGTGGATTTGATTTACAGAAACATACATTTAAACTTGATTTCTGAAATCAGCCTCTTTAATGCAGTGCAAAATATGCCTGGATAACATTTTTATGGAGGTGAAAAACAAAAAACGTGTGGTGTTTTTCTATGAGAAGACGATGAAGATACTTTGAAGCCTGTGGCAAAGAGTTATAAATTTAGATTTAAAAATGACTATTAATGTAACATTTTAAGGGTCATTGTCAGTCGTGGGCTCCCAGAGTCTTCCTCACTCCCCCTTGTAATACCCTTTGCTTGCTTTATCTCTCACTTCTTCCACAGGCCTATCTGTCTCCGGCACACAAACACATTCACTTTGTAGCTTGAAGTAAAATTAGCGAGCTTTAAGCCCGTAGGCAGAACGAGGCTGGCCTAAAGCCTCTGATGAAACATATTTGCCTCTCGACGTGCCCATCAAATGGTCGTCGTATCCAATTGGCCCTCCCCCTGATATTATCATCCCATCCTCTGCTGCTCTGCCGGGCTTTCCGCTGTCCTCCTCCGCCAGTCGACATAGATCCCCGCGAACCAGCGGTAGTCTGCTCGGTATTACTCTCGACCACATCCACTGAACAGTGGCATTTTGCGGCGTGAAAGATCCCCACCGCCTCTGAACCAAGACTTTAAAATCCACCGCGCCGGGTTTACTTCGTTTCAGCTGACATTGGAGCCGCGGATGTTTCAGCGTCCATGTCCTCCCCTAGGCAGCACCGCGGAGTGATATTTCTTTGGAGCCGACAATGTGGAGGCTGTTAAAATGTCTACTTGGAAAATGAAATGGTTACAATTTCTCTGAGATTACGGAAACGGGCGACTAAAGAGTTATGGTTTGTGCGAGAAGCGTGCTTTTAGTTTCGTGACAAGGACGACAGCCAGACGTGGCGGCGGAGGAGAGCTTCGTGTAGTGTTTCCTCGTTTTCATCAAAGCCACAGTCCGGAGCACGGGGGCAGGATCCTATCCCTAACTTTGTTTTTCTCTCTACTCCAGCCGTCTATTTAACCCCTTTGGATGCCGCAGCATTGAATTCAGGTAATTGGGATTTTAACACACATTCATAACACACATTTGCATGCTAAACAGACGCTATTAGCGGGAGAAATCACAAGTTTTGAGCGCATCGTTCAAGTTGTAACCGAGTGCCACCGCCGGGAAAAGCAGGGTCTCGGATTTTACGTCCCTCCGGCCTGAGCGAACTTGCAGAGCTGCTGCTGAGTATAACCAGCTCATGTATGAGAGCTGCAAAAGACTTCTTTGTTCACTTCAATGGGCTTTAACGCTACAGCACATTAGCATACACTCACAGTGACTTAGCCCCCCGGTCTTCAGCAGTCTGCTGTAGCATTGAGCTGTTTTTAGAGAAGAAATGTTCGTGTTAGCCGTTAAACGTTGGACCAGACGTTATTTTGTTTAAGCTAACTGTAACGGTCACGTTTGGGCTAATAGCACTGTCGTCCACTTGTTAGCAACACATAGACATTTATTAATAACGCCTCTGCTTACGTACTACTACACGTTACCTTCAAAATATTGCTGTAATGTTACCTAGATGGTAATAAAAGTGTAATACGGGATAACGACCCCCCCTTCCAATACACACACACACAGACGCACACACACACCGCAACAACAACCCACCAGTGTAACACGCAGCAGTATAGCAGCCTAGCTCCATTAACTGCATCATTCATTGTTTGAACAAACTTTTCAGCACGACTTGGAGGGAAACTACAACTACACTCATTACACTGCCTTTTATTCACTCAAATGAAACTTTGTCTGCCAGAGTCTTTGTGTTCATCCGTGCCCCCGTCCTCCTGCGCGACGTTAGGGGCAGGCAACAGGTTTTTATGTCCTTTTAAACTTCCTTCAGGATTTTAACCCATGTTCAAAGCATGTAAACTCACACCACCTACATGCTGACTCTTATTTAGCTCCAGCAGTGAGCTGTTTGGTGTCATTTCGTCCTCAAAGCTTTATTTTCCCAAATGGGCAGGCTGGAGGTGGGGGGTGCTCAAGACGAGCGTATGCAACTTCCATTTGTTAGGAGGGGCCAAACACTTCTCCCCCATTTTGACCTCAGCTTAACGACTGGCTGAAATTTAGAGATAATGCTGTGTTGAATATTTTGGCTCGTCTGTGGCTGAGCACATCTTGCCCTGGTAGATTATTTGGTGCTTTTTATTCGTTGTCTTTCTGGTAATATAATGTTTAGACTCTTTTGACTTGATTGTGTTCATTCACGTCTGCAGCTGTTTGGTTTTCTTTTATGAGTGTGTGTGTAGAACAAAGTTGAATCTTTTATTGGTGTTGTTGTAGATGTAGTATTACACAAAATGAGAATCACTCTTGTAAACCAAACAATATTTGCATATAAAGTAGACACTTGTTTTTGTAGTTGTTGAGAGAAGTTTAAAATCTGGGCCTTTTTCTGTTTGTAGTGTATTGTTAATAACCAAATCAACTTCAGTCTAGTCTCGAAATAATACTCGGGTTTCCAATTACTGGCCGGATAACTAGTCAGAGTACAAATTTAGGGCAGCACAACATAATCAGAACATTATCAGGATTGGCAGATATGAACATTTTTGCCAGTTTTTACAGCCAACATTTTGGTCATACAACTTGACCATAAACATCCCGTATATTGGCTGTTAGGTGTCAAATTGTACAAATATACCATAATGTTTCATATCATCTTTACTGAATGTCAAGTGTAATACATCAAAAGAATAATCTATTAAAGATAAAATGTTTATCTCACGAAACTCCTGTTTCTAACACTAATTAACTGTAACCATGAAAGAAAAAAGTCATAATTAGTGAAGTGGAGGCTTTGTGCTCTGGAAAAAATATTAGTATCAATTTAGATATCAGTTATAATGAGTGTAGAAGGATTGGCATGTCAGTATTGTGTGTTTCAAAAAAAATGTCATCATTCCTGCACTGTTTTTGCCCTCTTTCTTCAATGCTGGCAGAATGTACAGGATTGTATGCACATGAGCCAGTTTTTGTAGATTTTTCCCCCCTCTGTGTTGCTTGCTCAGGGGACATTATATATTTTCTATTATCAAACGGAGGCAAGTGAATGGTGATAACTTTTTGGGTGCTGAGAACAAGTATTTGCAATGTCAACAAAACTGTTGCATGGACAGCTGTCGTTTTCAAATCTCAGTAGATGCAGTCTTTCTGTGTGGTCAAATATTTTTCAGATGCTATTTTAATTTAAATGTTTCGCAGCACTGGTGTTCAGGCTGACATATACACGGAAGAAAAATTCAAATACATTTGTATGGTTCTACTCATGTTCATTTAGATCTTTCAATTCCAATTTTAATTTTATTTAATGAAAGACAAGTGGGCTGTAAACGTCCCTTTTCTTTGATACTACAGCTACTATCAATATTGCAATGTAGGTCATCATTTTGCAATTCTATAGTTTCAAAAAAATTTTCAGCATCAGTGTTGAGATCTTTTAATGAGTATTTTACATATTGACTCCTTATTTACCCTAACCGCAAGAAATATTTTCCATATTGATATAATTATGCTATATATGGTATAACTTTTAAAGAATGTACAGGGTTGAATAAGGTGTATTTTTAGGTGTCTGGTTTTCTTACTCATCAGATCCTATATACTTTTAGTTATGTTTACTTGTCTCTAAAACATAACATCTACGCCTTAGCAGGCTTGATGAAGAACTCTGCCCAATCCTTCCCAATGCTTCTGAAATGATCAGTTAAAATACAAAAAGGCTTTTCAAATGTTAGATTGGAAATAATATACAAAGCTGAAATACATGTATTTTCTTTTTTCTATTATCATTAACAGTTGATATTCTGAAAAGTATACATCTCAAAATAATGACAATCCACGTGACACCCAGAAAACACCTGAGAAAAAAATTCTACTTAACAGTCTACAGCAGAGGTTGGCAACTGGTGGCCGAGGGGGCTACAGCAGCCCTTTTACTTCATTAATGTGGCTGCCAGTCAGAATAACATAAGAAAAATGAGTGACCATGATTAAAAGCTGAAAAAATGCCACAGAAACATTAAATAATTCCCCCTTCTTTCAATAAAATGGAGCACCAATTGGTTGTAGATGTATTTGTGTCACACGCTTTGAAGCCTTAGTTAGAACAAGAATTGAAATGGAATTAAAATATACTTCTGATAACCATTACATGCCTTGGCACAGGCTTTATGAACTGGCTTAAATTCTGTGTTTGTCTCATAAGGTGACATTTTTAATGGCATTTTAGTTTTAATATATGGAAACATTGATGAGCTAACTTCTTATGACAGCAATATATACATTTTTCCTGATGTAATCATTGAGGCCTGCCCACATAGTAATCAGTTTCCCATCTTCGTTTACAAAAAAAATTACATCCGTAAACTTCTTGTTCAGAATTAAGGCCCCTCTCAAGCCCAAGAGGTCATATTTACCCTTAAATCAGGTTTACAGATCTCAATTTTAACTGGTTGGGTGTGTTCATAATCACTGATGTTAGCACTCTTGTACTTTTTAAGGTTCCCTTCCCAGCATGAGCCCAGTGGACTCTGATTGATTTACATGTCAGCTCTGTGGTTACTCGTCAGTTCAGGGCTGTTCTCTGCCACGCTGTCATCACCTCAGTATGCTCTGCACTGGGCTTGCTGCCATGTGCCATGGGCTTAAACTGATGATGAAACAATGGTAGAACATCACATTGGTAGGTCTATGTGGAGGGGAGGGGCTTTTTAAGCAGCTGCTAGGGCCACAAAGAGGGGGAGAGTTCATGCCTTGTCTTTTTTTTTATTATTTTTTTCAACATATAGGTGCTCTATCATGCAAAGAAAACATGCTAAGCACACTAAAGTGTACAAACAAAAATAAAAGCATGCTATGACCTCTTTTGTCAACACTTCTGGTTCTTACATGGATTAGGATTTTTTTCTAGCTTATTTTTACTGCTGTACATCCTTTGTGTTGCAAAATATCTCTACTGGTTTGTCAAACAAACATACAACTTTCTCATTTAAATGTTTAACACAGTCTGAAATGACTTTGATTCAGACTGTTGGTGCTGCACAAAGCGAGTTAAGAGCTTGATGTGACACAACTCAGATGTTTTCACCAGAGGTCGGAGAGCAGGTTTGGTTTTGAGGTAAAGGAGGCAGCCTGAGCTCAGGCTCGAGAACCAACAAGAGAAGACTGACTTGTGGTTTAATAATTTATAATAAACCATAATAAGATGTGGGTCAACAGAGGCAATCCTAGAACTGGCTTACATCTAAGAACTGCGCTGCATGTTTATTTTGTACTTTGTACTGAATTTTTAAGATAAATATTTTTCAAAGTAAATAAAGATTAAGACTATTTATATTGGGTTAGCACTCCTTGGTTTGAATGTTAAGCTTTATGACTTCATCAGACTATAGTTAATTACAGTGTTGGATAAACTTATCAGAAAAATATTGGCAAACCTGATATTCAGTGAAAATATTGTTTATAGTAAGATCCAATCACAATAATGCTTTTTGACCACAAGATATTATATTTCCATTGTCTAGACTCTGTTGTAATAATCGTTTCAATTGTTTTAATTAATTCATTATGTAAGTAGAACTCAGCTGATACTGATACCTGTTACAATACCATGGTGACAACAAAAAAGAAGCTTTAGATACAAAATGATAAATAGATTAGAGCTGAAACGATTCCTTGAATAATCCCGATTCTTCGATTAAAAAATATCCTCCAGGCAAATTGTGTGCCTTGATGCCTCGTTTAATATATAATTATACATATAAAATGTATATCTGGACTCCTATACAGCGCACAGTGTTTGACACGGACGGTCATTTCTGTGGCACAACGCGCCTGCTACCTCCGCTGCTGCATGGCTTGTAAAATCATGAAGGAAGAGAAAAGAGAGGGACAGAAAGGAGAGAGTCTGCAGAAGAAATGGCAGATAGTGTCCCAAGTGTGTGGTCACTACAAGAAGGGACAAAAAGAAAACACAGTGCAGTGTGTCTGATGTCAAACGGAGTTAGCTTAGCACGTAGCTTACCATGATAGCACGTCATCACACGTCAACAGTAAACACCAGTCTGTGCGTCAAGTCCTCAGAGCGACACAACAGGATGACACTCATGATACATCAACAGAAGCAGCTAATGTGATCAATAACTGAGATATGGGCTAGTAAATAACCTACTTTGATTATGGCTCCGTGTAAAGGCTGGTTCAGAACATAAATCAATGCGAAGGCTACTTGCCCAGAATTATGTGTATTTTGTTAACATGCTTTTCACATCCAATAACTTTACATTTAATTTTATTGCAGGGGGTAGAACAGGAAACACTGACAGTGAGTAGAGAAAGCAGGTGCAGGAAATGCTTTCATATGTTATAGAAATGTACATTAGCTAGTTAAATTATCTTTGTATCTAAGTATGATGTTATTTGGTCCTAGAAATAAAGTAAGCAAAATAAGATCATCAATATGGTACAGCAGTTAAGGCTATAATTTAGCAAAAAGAGACAAGCATGAATACAAATAAAATAAAAATAACCAAACTTTAAAAAAAAATACTGGAAAAAGCAAGATATGGCCCAGAGTAAAAATGAAAGTATAGGTTGTGATTTTGAGATCCCATTTATGCTCAGAATGTTCAAAATAAGAAAAAAATAAATTGTTAATTTAAAGGTCCAGTGTGTAGTTTTTAGCAACATCTAAAGGTGAGGTTTGAGATTGCAGCACTCCGGCGATCCTCCCTCCCTTTCGGAGAAGCCCTGAGCTACGGTGGCCCTCCAAGCACTAAAAGCGTTTTTCAACATGGCGTCGTCAACAAGTGTTTTCGGCTACCAAGCTATCAAATATCTCTGTTGATTCACCACATTTGAAAGTTCAGAGAGTACTTTAGGCGAGAAAGTCACCACGTAGAATACCAAAATGTGGTCATTTGAGCCATAAAACGCACGAATGCAAATTTCATTTCGGTATTTCGGACATTCTGTTAAAGGATAACTTCGGTTCCTGCAGCTTTTACATTGTTTATAGAATGAAGAACAACAATATACTCACCCAGAAGGCTTTCCTGATGCAAACGGTGCTTCGGGAGATATTTAGATCCAAAATCGAGCAGCGGACACCGATATAATGTAGCCTGTAGGGCATAGATCGCCGCTCCTAAAAACTGCATTAATCGTCCAAAAACTCATGTTTTTCACCAATATTCCATCATGATTGCGCCCGAATGGGCCGGCCATTGCAGCCTGTGTCTCTCCACACAGCGCTGTGTGGCTGAACTAACCTCTAAACAGACGAGTCTGTTTGCATGCCCTTCAGCGCATCGCAGTACTCTCTGGAGCGTTGAGATCACTTCCTCATTTCTATCAGCTCCTTATCTGTATAATCTGGCTCCAAACTGTAAGGGCGTCCATCATATTCAAAGTCCTCCTCCACAACTACTTCTTCACATAGATATTCGTACATTTTGCACTTAACTGGATGAAGAAAGGCGTTTTGTAGCTGCCCTGAAACAATGAGCACTTTTCATCTTTGAAGAGCATGTAAACAAACTCGTTGGTTCAGCCACACAGCGCTGTGTGGAGACACAGGCTGCAATGGCGTCCATTAAATCATGATGGAATATTGGTGAAAAACATGAGTTTTTGGGCGATTAATGCAGTTTTTAGGAGCGGCGATCTATGCCCTACAGGCTACCATTATATCGGTGTCTGCTGCTCGATTTTGGATCTAAATATCTCCCGAAGCACCGTTTGCATCAGGAAAGCCTTCTGGGTGAGTATATTGTTGTTCTTCATTCTAGAAACAATGTAAAAGCTGCAGGAACCGAAGTTATCCTTTAAGCGGGCCAGTATGCTTTAGGAGATAATGAAGAATGCTTTTGTTTTGAAAATGTGAAGTTTGCTAGTGGCTGATTTTTAGCTGAATGCCGTCTCAAGCCAACTTGACATTTATATTACGATAAATGTAATATATAATATTATGATATTGTTACAACCTGAGGCTGTTTTTATTTGAGTCCGTTTTTCCAGTATTTTGTCTGATGACTTTCATTTTGAAGCCTGAGGCCGTATTATCTGATGGAGGTTTTATTGAGGGGGGTTTTTCTGAGGCCATTTGGTCTGAGAAATGACACAGAGGTTTTCCTGAGACCGAGGATGTCCTAAAATATACACCTTACTAATGTGTATATGTGCTACTAAATAACAAATTAGGAGCAAACAATAAGATTAAGGAGTACGGTGAAAATCTTTATCTTTGTCTCATCAACAGCGCTATATAGCTCAGTTATCAGCCTATGTTTTCTGTCCACATAAAGTTGCTTGTGGCCGTGAAATAAGCCTCTCTTAGCAGACACATTCTCTGCGTCTTACTCCTACTTCTCCCGAAAGTAAACAAATAAATTCGGCTCCATATAAGAGTGCAAGTCGACACTTAGTCTTACCTGTCCAGCAAAAAACAGGCAACTTCTGCGTCTGTCTGCAAACTTATCCTTCAGGGACTTCCATCTGGGAAAGGCAGCGCCGATGTTGACCCTGTTTTTTATGTCTCAGTCTGTCTCGATTGCGTTTGGCTTCATCCCGTTTTCGTTTCTTTGACAAAGTTTCATGCTCCTCTGCTGGCAAATTGTACGTGTGGTCCTCCATGTTTGTTTGTATTAGCACAGCTGCTTGGTAATCACTCTCTTCTTCTTCGTCTATTTCACAACTGTGCATTTCCGGTAGATGTCGAAAAAAGCGTATTTTTGTCCGTTCTGGAATTCTGATTGGAGAAGATGGTGGCATAAAATGGAGCCCCCCATAAGCAGGCGACCCACTCCTAGATTGATATAAATGACTTTTTCTAAGGATACTTGAAAACAAAACATTAATTATTTAAGGCTGATTAGAAACTACTTTAAATATACTTTAAAATAATATATTCCATTTTTACCAAGTCTGTTATTTTATATTTTTTTTCGTTTAGCATTTAATAATACACACTGGACCTTTAAGTGACCTGGCCTTTCTGTTTTGTGTGTTACTAATAATGATAATGTGTAGTGAGTCAATGTAAAAAAAAAATAGCAGTGAGCGCAATGTAACAGCTATCCGATTAATCGATTAATTGACAAAAATTTGAGAGAGTAATCGATTACAAAAAGAATCGATAGATGCAGCCCTAAAATAGATTGCTTTTTAGTTATCTATAATTACAGAAAAAAAGCTCATGCACATTGGATACGTGGCCGGAAGTTGAAAGAAGCCCATTGTCAGTGCTTTTAAAGGTGTGTTTCTGTACTTTTCATTCATCGGCTCTTTACAGTAATGGGAGATTTAAGCATTGTGATGGTCTAGAAGCACTGAAGATTTTTTTACCCCACTACACAAATTATGTTGTCAGTGTTTTTGTATAATCTAGACCAGGGATAGGCTCCTTTGTTCCCATTTTTTCTCATTTTTGAAGGGCCAAATTGTTGCGACTGGGGTGATACTCAAAATACAATGGGTTGATACAGGTAAAACATTTATAGTAGCCCATTAAAATAAATATTTGTTTAGTGAGCTAAGCACAGCATTGGAGCCAGTTTCAGCTACTTCTCTTATGGAAGTTAATGAGCATTTTCTGGTCATCAAAGTATCTTTTGCTAACATTTCCATTTCCATTATCACATAAGCACTTAGAAGATCATTAAGTGCAGAAAGTGTTACTGTCACTTTTAGACTAGTTTTCCTGAGATAATGCTATTTACAACGTTTTTAAGGCAGAATTGTCACTTTTCTGTCATGTATGTACAGTTCTAGATCACTCAAATTGATTGGCAGACCACATTAAGGGAGTGAGGTGACCATATGTGGTCCCTGGGCCATCAGCTTTCTATCCCTGATCTGGTCAGTGTTTCGTGGTTTACCTGCAATATTTGATAGTTGAAGTTAAACAACAAGCAGCAGTATCAGGTTTGTAGTACTCCTATGGTTGTGTTTTGTCTTTTTTCTTTCTTTTCTGCCATGTTGCTAAATTGGTCCCACTGCCAGAGCTTCAATAATACAAAAATCATCAATTATGTCACCTTTTATTGTGACCCCATGCGATGGGACATTTGTTAAGTGGAAGAGCCAGATTGGATAGCTAACAGCAGACAAGGCCCCTAATGTGTTAATTGATACCCTAAAGAATCATGGAAATCTCAGTTGTAATAAGCAATGATCTCATATAGAGGTGTGAAAAAATATCGGTATCGCAATATATCGCGATATTTTGACTCCCGATACAATATCGATATTTCAATTCTTAGTATCGATATTTTTGTAAAAATAAAAACTCATATTTTATCAGAGTTGGAAATAAAATACAACTTATAAATATGTATGCACAGGTTTTGTTTCATGCAGTCTATTTAGTTCAGACAGTGACAAGAGAAATATGTAATTTATTTTTTACTTATTGTTGTGGTGTCAGTAACTCAAAGCACTCTGTTCCTCATTTGTTTGGTTCCAGTTTGAGCTGCACTGGAGGTTAGGATGCTTTCAATACTTTGTTTAAAGGGAAAACAAGAATAATTTCTATGCAACATTATTTTAATTGACTTGATGCACTCTGTGTTGTCAAGTTGAGTGTATTTATGTAACACCGCATTTGACATATTTAAATTATAATAAAATGGAAAAGTTACATACTCACTGTCTCTAGGTTTTCCCTAGTTTACTGTATAATATTGCAATATATCACAATATTTTGATATCGTGATATATCGTATCATGACCAGAGTATCGTGATACGTATCGTATCGTGAGGCTCTTGCCGAAACCCACCCCTAATCTCATACAAATAGTAACCCTGATTTCAAATTGCAGTGCTTCATCAACAAAAGTTTCAGCATTATCACTTTCATACTAAAATTAGCGAGTCAGTGCTAAAAAATGTGTGCTGATATTTGTATGTTCAGGTTAGATGGGTTGTTCTCAGATCCTCACATTTTAATATACAGTATTTTAAAATTTTCTAATTCTCCTGGTAGATATGGAATTTTCTGAAGATGATCTATATATTAAGGCCCTGTTTACATGGAGACTCGGACTTAAAACACAAAGATTTTTCCATTGTGTATTTTAACACTATCTGCATTCAGATGGAGACGCTGAAACAAATGAAAACGCTGTAGTGTGCGTGCCGGTTCAGTAGATGCCGATGTATGTTTGCAGAGAGGCCACGCGGCTACAATATGCGTATGAAGAAGAAAGACTTCACAAACAACAATGGCGAGTGGACGCACAAAGATGTAGGAGTTTCTATTCTGGACAACAAATCTGTCTGAATAACAAACCGAGCACAGTAAGCAGCACACATGTTTCTCAGTAGATGGCCTAAGCTGCTGTTGTTCCTGGTATGTGTGCGCAGCCTTCATGTGAACGAGTACTGCACATGTGGTGATGTCAGCGTTTCACCCTGAAACGCTCTGACTTTGGTTTACACGGTGGTGCATGGAGAGCGTTTCGAAAACTCTCCACTCTGGACCCTGGTTTCAAAAGTTTCTGGATTAGGGCACTCACTATAGAGTTCCCGTGTAAATGTAAGGCCAAGACGCAATGAAAACAAGTCGGATTTGACCGTTTTAGCCCAAGTGTAAATGGCCCCTAAATTTCTGTGTGTCTGCAAGTTATCTGGAGATAGTAGTCCTCTCTCACAGCGTGATATTTAGGGCAGGGTGTGAGGAGGTGGAGCTCTGTCTCTGTCTGTTGGGTGTCACAGTGGGGTTAGAGTCTGTCCTCTGTGAGCCAGCTCTTTTTTTGACGACCTGTTAATATAACTAACCTGTGGTCTCGGAGTCTGCTTTACTGGGGCTTTTTCTCAGTGAAGGATCTTTTACAGAACTCTGGTAACCTATCAGTCTGTATTCTCTGTTTAGAGCCAAATAACATGGGTTATTGGGTTGCTTCCCAGTATTTCATGTACATTCTTTCTATTGGTTAATGACTTGATTGGGTTTATTTTGGGGAATGATTTGGAGTTTGATTTGGATTTGTTGGGGGTATCTCTTTCTGTCTGGTTGCAAACTGATGTCAAAACAATGGTTTGACTTCATACAGGTGGGTCTATTGGGAGGGATGGGGCAACCAGACATTTTTGGCAGCTACTGGCACCATAAACATGGTCAGAAGGAGACTTTGTGATGCTGCAGACTTTGTGTCTTATTCATAGAAGTGCTCTATCATGCGCAGGAGACATGTTAAACACTAAAAGGCATATAAGAATCTTATTAAGCATAAAATGGGTTCCTTTAGAAAGATGACATTGTCTTGAGTGTTGCTCTATAAAAAGCTAATTTTGTGGTTTTGTCTGATCCGTGTGTCTTTGTGATTGTAGACTGCTTTGAGTCATATACCTGAATCACTCTCTAATCCTCTGTTAAACTAATGGGAGATAGATGACATTGTGATTTGAGTCAACTGTCTGGTGATGTGTGTATAGTAAATATTCCTGTTAAAAAGAAAGCCACATTGATTGTTCTCAATCTTTGTGTTATTGGTTCAGACTCATTTTGTTCTTGGCTTGTCTTTCTGAGCTTTAGGGAAATGACAAAAGACTAGACACACATTTTCCAAGATGCTGCAGCTTCAGCACTTCTGCAGGTTTAAACATGTTTCCAGTTAAACCGAATCATCTGTTTAAGTGGAAAGGAAGTCACTTTAATGCCCAGTTACCCACAGTATGATATAACAGCTTACATGCACCTTTGCTTTTGGCTGTTTCAGAGGGAGAGAGACAAAACACAGATAACGCAAACATCTTCATTTGAGATACACAATCGTTTCCATTGCAAGGCCATTTTTTTTATTATGATTTTTGTTGAAATGTCCAATTACAGTTTTCACACTACTGCCATATAGTGCAATGAGTGGTGCAGTATGGAGTTAAAACACACTGGTTCAGTTGCCTTAAAGTCTGTTGGCTTTTTGTATAAGTTTGTAAATGAGCTGTTAGAAATTAGGTCAGTGGTCAACACGTTTTGAGATTTCTTTTTTTTTCTAGAGCTGGAAATGCTACAGTTAGGAATGTAAAGATACTTCTACTTTATAATACAAGTGTCAATTGCAAAAAAAAAGTGGCTAATGAGAACAGTAGCTGTTTTGCTGTCTTTCAGAAATTATTTCTGCCCCGCAAGTGACCCACCAATCACTGTTCAGGACCGCGTACTCCATTCAACAATAATGTACCAATACCATACGTGTTTTGATAATATTATTGCTGATTTTATTGTTGTTTTTCTATTCTTTTACAGCATCCGTGAGTGTCATAAAAGGTGCTTTCAAACAAAACACATTATTATTATTATTATTATTATTATTATTATTATTATTATTATTATTATTATTATTATTATTATTATATCAGATTATCCAATTTTTCTGTTGTTGCAGTGGTCACTATGTCAGACTAAATAACCATGAGCCTTAAAACTATGCTGTGACTTGGCTGACAAACATGATATACCAGGCTGTTGCCCCAAGCTTCACATTACGATCAACAAGATAATCTTAAAGGAAGAGGGTGACACCAGAGACAGCAAACATGCAGTATCTACACGAATATTCTTTGGCTTGTCTTCCCAAATGTTTGGATGAATAATATTTTTTGCTTGATGCTTGTTGCTTGTAATTAGTCACATCAGTGTTATTGTTCCTCTGCTATTTCTTTTAATGTTTCTCTTTTTCAGTCTGATGTGGTAGTTCCTCTACGACACGTCATAAAAGCAGAGATGCTGTTTTTATAGCTGCTTCATTGTTTCAACTCAAGGCAACAAGTTTTGTTTGTTTACATTCATGATTTTTGGGCCTTCAGAGTGCCCTGTCTTCTCATCGGTTAGAGTTCTTGACATGGCAGGACGCAGGATAAAAAGTAGAAATGGTAAATGTTTTGTTTGGAAGTCAGTAAAGATGAAATTTAAAGGGAATAATGGTGAACAAGGATAAGGGGCTAGGATATGCACAGAGTTTTTAACCTGGGTAAGGAGGACCAGCCAATCAGTCTAGAACTGCTCAGTGTGATCAGTATGTTATCATACAGGCAGATTGGTCCTAAAAAGTTCAGTCTCAGTATTGGCTGATAGTGAAATTGTTGCCAGTATTTACGTCTGTTATATGTTCCATAAGGATTGGCCGTGGATATGACTTATATTGACAAAATACACAAATGTTCCACATTGCTTCACCTGATCATCCAGCATTGGTACATTCAAAAATTAAGAGTTTCACTTTTTTAAGAGGAAAATATTGTTACCTCCACCAAGGAGGTTATGTTTTCGGGAGAGTCTGTCTGTCTGTCTGTCTGTGAACAAAATAACTCAAAAAGTTATGGATGGATTTTGATGAAATTTTCAGGAAATGTTCAGCATGGGAAAAGGAAGAAGTGATTCAATTTTGGTGTTGATCTGGATCCGCCATGAAGAAAAATGTGATTTTCGTGAATAACTACTGAACTAAAATATATATCATTATGAAACCAATTGCTAATGGTATGTTTTCATGGTCAAGGAATCTAAATATTTACATGAAATAAAGGTAGGACTAATATTTATGGTAAAAATCACAATATGGGAGAGGACTGTGGTGCTGGCAGAGGTCTGCGCTCTCCGAGTGCTTTTCTAGTTTTTCTTGTTTTACATTTGTGCCTCACACAAATAGACTATCACATTGAAAGTAAAAAGTCTTTTTTACATTAAGTAAAGGCTTTGTGCTCTTGACGAAAATATCAGTATAATCAGAGTTTGGAAGTATCAGACACTGGCAGAAACCTAATGGCATGCATCCCTTGATAAGTCTTTTTAAATCAGAAAAGTACATAACTAAGTTGTAGTCAAGGATATTGTCAAGATCCAGGAAGCCTTAAATATGACATTCCTGATTTAAAAGAAAGTGTTGTTGTAGAGGTATAAGCAGAGAATAAAAGAGGCTCAAAGGTGCCGGTTGATGTCATTGCTTTCTCGATATTAATATCTGGAATGTTCATATCCCGATATCAAAACGATAATGATATATCCTTCAGCCCTATCTTGTGGGGTAGTATCTATTTTATAACCTGATATCAGCTGTCATAGCCTTTTCTGATTACGTTTGTTCTTCAAAACTTATGAAAGCATTGGTTTATTGCAAGAATTATCTTACTGGACAATGAAGGGGCTTATTTAACTGGAGAACTTATTTTCTGTTATAATTCGAAAAAAAGGTTGAAGTTTTAAGGAACCAGCTTCTGGATTTACTTACAGTTATATCATCCCTGCAACACCACTGTCACATGTGATCCACAAAAACATTGTGATTTATTTCTTCTGCTGTTTATTAATCATAAACCAACCTTTTCGGTGTATTCACATGTCTTCTCCCCTCTTATAGCCTCTTGCTGAGACTGAAAGGCCCACGTGCACAGCAGCAGAGAATGGCTGCAGTGGAAACAGACAAGGAGCTCAACGACTTGCTGGATTTTAGCGCGGTGAGATTTCTCTAAAGATTGCTTGAACTTTTCTGTATGAATCCTTCACAGCTTATTCCCTGCACAAAGAGAGACAGTTTTGTAATATTGTATGATAAGATAGTTTTATGCTGTTTCTGAGAAGTTCAGGGGCATTTTAAGTTAAATGCTCCTGAACTGCCATGTCAAGTCTGCCAGGTTTTGAAGGATTACAGAGAAGTTACATTAGCTGATGTCTCCTCATGTCTTTTGTTACATCATTTTTTCTTCAGCCATCACTCATTCAGAACTGGTATGAGTAGATTTCTTCATGCCCATCGTAGGTGTTGGTTTGATGAAGGGATGAGCAATCATGGTTGAAAGGCCTAATACATGATGATCATTTTGCCCAAGGCCTTAATTGTTAAATAGAAGGAATCTTGAATAGTTATCAATATTTAAGATTAAATAAAAATAGCAAACAGACATTGTTTCAGCATTTATATTTTAAAATGCAAATTTTCCAACAATTAAGCTTATTTAATTTATTTCTGCTTTTCCCCAACTGGATTTAGGAATGTACACTGAAGTTTAGGGCTCCTGTAGAGCTTGAAAAAGTCTGAAATTAGTTTTGTGAAAAGGCAATAAAATATTTTATTAAGAAGTGAGATATCTCAGATAATATTGGTTACTTTAGCCAAGGGAGTATTCAATAAATCAATTTCTGACCTTGTCAAGGGCTGTTTAAGAAAACACTTGAAGGAATTTGTGGTAAAAGGTGACACTTGATAAGTATCCTAAAGTTTCTCGTTTATAACTGCACAAACTCTCAGTCCTGCATCTTTCTGCCTTTTTGGGAACAGAATTCAACTGGAAATTCTTTTGTTACATTTCTATGTAGCACCCTGGTTTTACATACTCTTTGAGAGCACACAGTAGAAAAAAAAACTTTGATATAAAATTATTCTTGGTTGCTCATCAGTAAAAAATGATCTTAATCATTTTCAGTGCTGGGTCTTTAGAGGTCTTACAAAGTCTTAAATTTGACTGGTAAATATGTGTTGAAACCCTTTTTATAAATTTTAAAGAAACAGTTGTGTTATTAATTATATACTTAATTCCTACTCCCTAATTTCTACACTGCATTCAGGCAAAAGTGCCACTTTAGTGCTACACCATCATTGTACCTCAAGACTTAACATTAATTCCGTAAAGACCTGGTATTTGTGTCTGATTAGTGCTGTATGGCCTTGGCTTTCTCCCATGCTTCCTATACACAAAAGCAGTAATACACACCAACAGCAGTCCTGACAGTGCTGAACCCACATGCAACTTTTCACCAATTTTATGCTTGTGATACAACTTCTAGAGATGGAGCTGTCGGGTCACCTCATCCCACCCCCGTACTGTCATCGCAGTGTTTAGAGTGGAAATGAAGCATCATAAAGGCTTAGATATTAAAGCTTGAAATGGCAGCGTGAATGGGGCTATTGACGGTGGAAAAAACTTTCTCACACGCCACCATGAGGGGGATAGCAACGTCGTCACACTCAGTACATGCAGCAACAATGGTGGAGGATTACGCAGAAATAACATCAAAATTTAACTGGGGACTTACTTCACTTAAGTTGTTTTCATGGACAAAAGATACAATACTCAATATAGCAAGTCTTGGAGTTTTTTTAGCACAAGTATAATCAGTCTTTTGAGACACACTTTATATATTCTTTCATTAATTTTACGTGCAATTCTCAAATGAAAACACTGTAATGTTGTTAGTCGATATTGACCTGTGCCAAAGAGATTGTTTTTGCAAGCATTTGTCTGTTTCATTGGTTTGTTTGTCAGCCTGTGAGCAAGATGACTCAAAGTTCTCAATAGATTTTTCTCATACTTACCCCAGGTTTAATTCAAAAGGATATATCATTTTTATTTTTCCTGTTATTTAATTTGACTACCAAATTACAAACCTTTGCACAAGAAAAAGAAAGTGAACTGTTACAAAGTCTTGCAATGGTTGATCAGTGTCCTCTTTTTCATGACAGATGTTTGAGCCTCCAGTTTCAAATGGCAAGAACCGACCAACCACTCTCGGCAGCAGTCAGTTTGGAGGTTCAGGTAAGACAAAAAATATCAAAACCCTTATTTACCTGCCTTGTCTTTCTTTTTTCTTTCTGGTTTATCTTTCTTTACATTCAGTTGAAATAAATGGACTGATGTATCTGGCTGCAAAAAATGTTTTTACATGAAATTAAATGACAATAGAGAGAAATTTTCTCTTTATTTTCTTACGCACAAAGCTGGTTCAACTGCACCTATTGGATCGTAAAGCACCATAGTACATAACCTGACAGTAAATCATGGCAATAAAGGACTATTAAGGCTTCTTGTCATCTTACTACTACAGCCCCCATTCATTCATGGTGGTTTGAATAGTAAGAGGGTGAATCTTGACCTGCTCACCTCCTCTGATCATGAGCTGTGTGTCATACCACAGGTTATTGGAAGAAACTTAAGGACAAATTGACAGTTTTGTTTCAGGCCGTGTAGCCCAGGTGTCATCTCCTTTACACTCTGTCATCCTCGCTTTGCAGGTGTCCCTTTCCTCACCTTTTCAGCTGTTGCCATTCAGTTTCTTTTCTAGGACAAAGGCAGAAGGGTGGGGGTTGAGTGTAACATCCCAGTGACCATGTTCAGTCACCGTTAATGTAGAGTTAAACCGAATATGTTCACCTAGAGCTGTTCTCCATGTCATCATATGAGTCAGCGCTTAACAAATACAGACACTTAACATTAGACACACTTATTTATAATTTTCATTCAGTTATTTTTGGTCTCATATTTTGTGGATAGCTTACAAACATGTCTGATGTTGCTACGGCAGATCACATTGGCCTACATGAACATTTTTCTGTCACCAACTCTGGGAGTGCAGCAGATCTATCATCTGGCATTAGAAATGAAACGGGATATTGAAGTAAAGATAAAAGATGAAGCATGAGCTGGCAGGGTGGAGTACCGGGGGCCATTTTTTCTATTCTCTTGAGGACCACTTGTTTGTACTCTTTGCTAGGTGTGTGCTGACAGAAAAGACGCTCTGAGCGTCTGCTCTTGACATTGTCAAGCAGTTAAAATGTAAACTCCACCCAAAACCAATCCTCAATGTATCAAATACTCTTTTTTTTTTTTTCTATGGTTGTTTATGCAGTGTAGTTTCAGAGATTAACATCTTTGGGTATCAAGTTGACAGAGTGCAACAAAGCCTTACAAATACATCTTCAGTGAAGCAGTGTCAAATTGATGGGGGTCAACAGTCCTGAGCCAACAAGTTAGAAGCTGTCTTAAACCACATTCTCCCTTTTTGTCATAAAAACATGCTTTGAAACACAGCAGTGATACACAGATTTGGCAAATAAACTTTGTAGGGTGCTGGATAAACGGAAAGGTCTGCACAATTCACAGAAAGACGTGTTGAGGGAGAATTGATGTGTTGTTTGGAAGTGAGCTCTCGTAAGAGCTGACTCTGAGTGAATGATGGGAGCTGGCTCCAGTTTGAGAGACAGTTACCTTTTTTATTATTTTACACAAAACTGCAGCAGATAATGGTATATCACTTGACGAGGCAGTGTTTCATTTATGTCAGTGTTCATCAAGTCTAAACGACCAACTCAATCTGGATGAAGACAGTCAGTACAGCCTCTTTATATAGCCTGAGGTTCTGCACACCAAACTGATTTAAATACATCTGGAAAGGGAAACTCACAAAGTATCATAGATTGTTGTTTGATTATCAATAACCACATTTTTACATGGACATTTTATAAAAGTTGAAACGCTTTGGTTCAGAGTAAATTGAGGGCTGTAAAAATTTTTAGTGAGCAGACATGTGACACCACTGCAGTCTCGTCACAGGCTGAGAGGTTGGGAACTATCAACCCAGAATCATAACCTTCACCAAAACCTGTGCCCACTAGTGTCTGAGTGGAGTCTGTATACAGCAGTGTTGCTCAACAATACTCTGCAAATTAACTTATATTTTTCAAGCAAGCTTGTGTTTATCTTTACATTTATCTTTTTACTTAAGTTTCTTTCTATTTCCCTTTTTTATTTTTCTGAATGTAAAACTCCTTATATAGAAAAGCTGAGTTCCAGAATGCAGTCCTGCTTGATGGCACAGTGGCATTTCTGTCTAAAGCTGGTGCTAATAATTAGCACAGTTTTCTGGGTACTTTAAGCAAATCTATGCTCTCCTACAACTGTTGCCAAATATTGCTGAGCGACTGCATATGTGGACTCATATATGGTGTTGGTTCTCACAAAAATGTATAAAATAAACACTGTCCAGACCTACTCCTTTTTTTAACCTCCTGAAATAATCATAAATGTCTTTCAGCTATATTGAACAAAGTTTTTGCTTAAACTGACTGTATTATACTGTATGAAGGGATGTGATTCTTTTTTTTTAAATATTGATACCTCTGTTGGTCTGAGACTGAATCAGTACCATTTTTTGATGCTTTTTGTTGTTTAGTTGAAAATTAGAGACTTCAAAACATTTTATCAGAACCGTTACAGCCTGAATAATGCTTGTGTTCATAAGCAAAAGGGGTTTGAACTTAAATATTTTTCATATATATTCTTGTTATAATATAAGCCCAGAGATGTATTTTCATCTGTTTAAAATTACAGGAAAAAAATCACTTCTAAGCAACTGTATTCATTCAAGTAACTCACAAAAACAAAAAATGTCTCCAGATGTTTGAACCACCCTTCAATGGCAAAGGTATCAATAGGTGTTTTTCCAGGCTGTCATTTTAAAGAGAAGTTATGGCCTTTTAGTTTCTTGTGATGCTCAGTGCTGACACATGCAACATTCATCCCCCTCTTACAGAAAAAATTAAGAATGTATGTACACAGGTGGTATATAAAAAGGTTTGTCACAGAACCGATGAAATTCAATAAAAGTAACGAAAAGGTTAAATGTTAAAGTTTGTTATAAAGGCAGAAAAGACTCATGTTTCGGTCTCCATTTCTAATCAGAGAAGGAACTGTACTGCTGTTGAGTGAAACAGCTACCACAGGAGGCTTTTTCCTCTTGTGGTTTAGGTTTTGGATATGTGGAGGTCGAACTTTTAAGGCTTTTGGGAGCCTCCCTAAAGAGCAGACTGTAACGATGTCAGCTTTGTTCTTCAGTCCCTTTCTCACATCAGTTGAAGTTGTTTTTACTTTCATTTTTTGGTCTCTAGAAACTGAGAATCCAAAAATGTATTTTACCGGTTTCATACAGCTTTATTTCAAGAAGGTGAATTTCTCAAATTTGCATAAAACATTCTGTATGATGAAATGCTGGATAACAAGTAGTTCTAATGTTTGAAACCAATATTCCTGGTACACAATGCTGTTGAATTTTGTGTTATATGGCACAGATCAGAGTTAGACTATCAAATCTAATCTGTTTTGTTAGTGGATGAAGGTACTCTTGTGTTTGAGAAGTCTCTGGTGACTCACAGGTTAAAACAGCCAGACCGGTGTTATTGTACATTGTTCAGTATTTCATTAACAGTGCTGGCTCTCATGAGATTTGATCTGACATCATGCTTTTTGTCCGTGTGACTCACTTTGCCAAGGGAAGGAAAAAGGTGTGTAGACAAAGAGGCACACGCAGTTATAGGTGCCTGGGGCAATGTTCCTGTAAAAACTCAGGCTTGTCTGCAAGTTTGGTCAATGTATGTGCCGGAGTTTTGCTCATGAAGCTTATGACTCAGGCTGCCTGTCTGTTCGCTCTATCTCTTCCTGTGTAATTATAGACTAGCCATGCTTAAAGGGGCGTTGCATGTGGGGAGGAGAAGTGCATCGGGGTTCACCAGAGAATTCGTCTGATGTTACTCACCCCTCTCTTTAGCTTTTTTTCTCTTCAGTCCTTTTGGTCTGTCTGAGAAGAGCACTACTCATAGTTTCCTATTGTGTTTTGGCACTTGTTGTTGTTGCACTAATGAAAATCCTCTTGTAATAATGACAAAATTCAGTTGAAATATTTTAGTCAAAATTTGATTCAATTTCATACCTCCACAGAAATGCAATTTAGACACTACTATGATTTTTACCTCCACAGCAGCGTCATCTGACTTACCTGTTAAAATACTAAACTTAAGGCCAGAAAACACAGACCAGCGAGAAGTCAATAGTGTATGGCATGTAAAAATGATAATGTTAATTAAATTAAAATAATATAAGCCTTAATCAACAAATCTTTCGGAAGGCATTGAAGAATAGGAAACAGACTTACCTAGAGCCCTATAAAATCTGTTTTATTTTTTCCCAAATTCCATTTTTTTCTGTTTTATTTTTTAAGAATGTGTTTTTTCAGTATTTTAAACAAATTTAACCCCAAGACACACTATAAAGTAATGAAATATAGTCACTCTTTCACTCACTCTTCAGATGGTCCTCACACATACCTTTGTTTCCAGTCAACAGTATGTTGACTAAATTTAAAGAACATTTGATTTCCTGACACATATTAATGATTGGCAAACTGTTCTGTCCTGAACTCTGGAGTTAGCTGGGCATTTCAAAGCATCCTGCTAACTTGCACACCACGCAGTGATGCTTGTTTTGCACACAACACGCCACTAGTAGCCCCTCGATGCCCCTCAACGCCAGTGATCATTGAAAAAGAATGGCAGCTTGACACGTACCATTTGATTAGGGATGGACAGTATTATCAGCAAGACACAGATTATAAATGATAATCCTGGTTACTGGTTCAGGCAGATATAAGAGTATCTCCCTTATTTACATCCCATTATATTATATTGGCACTTGCTGTAATTCAATTTGTGCAGATATTGTTCTATTTATATTATTTTGTTTAAGGCTGTTAGTGTTATTACAGCAAATTACCTTGTAAACTTTAAAGTTAACTCCAGGAATGCACTAGAGCTGAACTGTATATTACAATATTGTTTTTCTGATAAATACTGTCCTTACGCGTTACAATTAGAATTTCATCTTCCTCTTGTTTGTCTTTGAACCTTCCTGTTCTTCCATTGCACTCTGCAACCCTCTGACAGGGACTTTAGCAGGTACACCTACACACAGAGGGGAAAGAATGTAACACTTCACCATAAACTTTACTTACAGTATAAACTTGTGGCTTGCAGTTGCATTACTTAAGCTAACATTATCATCCTTTTCCTGTGTTGTTAACTGTATATTCTTCATAAGTAACTCTTTTTAAAGTCCTAAAGGCTCACTGTTTGAGCTGTGCTGAGCATCTTTAGCTGTCACTGTTGAGACAGAATTATATATTGTGCAACCCTACAATGCTAGGTGTACGATAATATTGCATCAACCTTTTTACTACAACTAGGCCCTTTTGCCCACACAGAGCATCAGCAGGAGTTGACATTGGTATCAATAAAATCATTATCAGCCCCCATACATACTGCAATTGCGATGTGAAGTTGATTTGTTTTTTACATTATGTTTAGTAAAGATAAAAACAGGGATGCATCTTGTCTGAAGGTTTTGATTAAATTATTTACAGATAAATGTTTACTCAGTCATTCTTTCATGAATGTTAGTTCTTTAGGGTTTTATTTCAGGACTTTGATCCAACACAGCACAAACATCACATTAAAAGTTAGTCTTTAAAATTATGGTTTGTATTTAATATGTCACTTCCTGTCATCTGTTTCATGTTTAATAAGGAGGCTGACTGTTATATATTTGAGTATGGAGTCATTTATATAACCACATGAAAGAAATCTTAAACTAGAAAGACATGATGCAGTTTGGGGAGGGGAAAACCTTGTTTTTCCTAACCCATGACCAAACACACAACCTGAGGAGAACAAGTGAACCCCAGTTTCACATTTGCCCTCATTATATTTTTGTGGGCAGATACATGTGTCACACTTCCAGATTTGTAGTCACGGTTAGACTCCCCCTCTCTACCAATCAACGGATGCAGCTGAGCTTTTGGAAAAAAGGCCTCAAAGTGAAATGGTGTCGCTTTAAAAGTGAAGTATTGTTTTTGAACAATGAGAGTCAGGCAGTCACTCACACTGGGCAACAATGCTGTGGTGGCATGTCACACACCAGCTCACGTTGTAGCACAGCAGTGTGGGATTTGTAGGATGATGCACAGTAAGTTGTGGTGATTCAGTTTTTCCAGCAAGTTAAGTGTTTTACTGGTCTTTAATTTTTTTCAATAATAGCAATAGCAATGAAACCAGAAAATCTTATCGGTAACAATGCAGTGACAGTTCTGCACATCAGTCAAATTCTTCAATGATTCCTTTGTCTATTCTTGTGGATTTTCTGTGTGAGAAAAGTGATCTTGCACATTTGTTGTCAGTGTTTTCCAGCACATGGCTTCCCTCCTGATGTTACAGGCTGTGCAGCTATTATTTTTTTGGACTATTTTGTTGTCATTGAGAGACCAGCACAATTCTTTTTTAGGCCATGCAAAGAACTAAGTGATGAAATGGTTAAGGAAACTGTGAAGCATAAAAGACAAATGATATCTATTTCTTTAACTAGCTGGAACCATTTCCCATCTCCTCGTAGGAGCATGAGCTGTGTGTAGAAGCTTGGATACAAAGGAAGGCTGCCTTTGGTGAAAATGGAGTATTAATGGGAAGCTTTAATAAAACTTGAAACATCGGTTGGTTTTCAAATATGAACATGTAATTTTTGTTTTTAGTTTTGTTCTAAGGTTGAGGGGGCTTACAGTAAAGATGCTAACAAGAGATGCAGAAAAAAATAATTTTCCACAAAATTCTTATAGACCTAACTCGTTAGATTTTGGATTGGGCCAAAATATAAATGGTAAATGGACTTGATCTTAAATAGCGCTTTTCTATTTTTTTGACTCCTCAAAGCAGCTTTATGCCACAGGTCACATCTAGCCATTCACACCCATTCACCCTCACATTCACTCACTGATGGTGCAGTTTCTATGTGTGTTGTCCATCAGCATCAGCTAACACATTTTTGCTCTTTCATGCCCATTTACACAACACTTTGGGTTAAGTGTCTTGTCCAAGGACACATCACCATGTGTCGCCTAGAGCTGGGCTTGAACCTGCAAGAACCCAATTTCAGACCGAACGCACTATCCAACTGTGTCACAAACTTCCCGGAGTATTAATGAAGATGTGAATGTAGACCTATTTTTAAATGTTTATTCTTTCATTATTCATACAAATGATTGATTTTCACCAGCAGCCCAGCACAATGAACCCACTGCATCTCTCATCCCCCTTCATGTTGCTTCTCTCTCCTCTCTGTTTAGATGCTGTAGCCAGAAATGTGCTGAAACATTAGAAGTGAAGCGTTTTATATCAAAACTAATTCAAAATGACCCCCCAGAATCATGAATGAGTTGAATTGCAGTTACAATTACAATGACTTTTGTAATCTGAAATCTGGTTACTTCTTTGACATGATTCATATTGTTTTTTATATTTTAGATGCACACTGATACAGTGATGTCGGTAACGTGTTACTTGATAGCATGTTACTTATTAACATGATACTCTAATATGACCTCTTTTTCTGGTAACAAGTAATTTAATGTGTTTCTATTTCCAAACCAGTAATCAGATTTAAGTTACTTATTCAAGTCACAGTGCATAACTATCTTTGTAGTTTTCCTTTGTAAAAGATAGATTTGCTTTCCACTTGTGTCGCAGGAATAATGTTGCATATGTGGCAAGTTACATTTTTGTTACCTATGTTAACAACAATAGAAGGAGTAGAGTGTGTTTTCTAGCTGGAAATACAGTCACTTTTTTGAGTTTGTGTCAGCCAAAGATGACGGTATTAAAGTTCATTGTACACTCTGTGCTGGAGACAAAGTGCTATTGAGCTTCAAAATCAGTTCGTCAAATTTGTAGGAGCTTCTGGAGTCGCCGCATGGCACAGTCAAAAAGTCCTACCAGGTGGTGCAAAGCAGTGAAGTGTGACTTATGCAGGAGGTCCCCCACCACCCAAACTACAGAAATGGACTGAAGTGCAAACCCAGTTAGTGGGGGAGAGTTGAAAAAGTTGGTCGGGCAGTGTGTCATAGAGGCAATGCTGCCATTAAATATGTTTGACTTGCAATATATGAAATGTATAGAGATATATATTATATTTGTGATGTAAAGTGACTTGTAGATTCACTGTTACTTTTTAAAGGAGTAATCAGATTACTTTTTCAAGATAACTGTGGCAACACTGGATACAGATGAACCTATAAATAAAACTAGATCCACTGCATGGTGGTTGGACATCTGCATTGTGCATAATCACTGTGTATTGATGAGAAAAGGAGAGAGGTTTGGGTTTGTTTGTGGTCATGTGATGAGTAGAAACCCTATTTTTTAAATTGTTTTAAGATGGATAATTTGTTTAAAAAAAGATGTGAGTAAGAGCTGATATTTAAACAACATTGGAAAAAACTTTCAAGTGTTTTTGAGAAACCATGTTCACAAGAAAAGCCTGGATGTGTAAAACTACGTAAATGTGCACAAACTGGAAAAAGGGCTAACTGTCAGCTCAAAAACAGGATGCCCTTTGTACATCTATGTGAACTCAAAAGTCTAGTCAGTTCTGAAAAACTGCTGGAATCTCTTGTCAGTCAAATTGAGTCAGCTCAGATTTTCTCTAAAACTGTTAAATGTGTCGTTAAGCATATGCATGTAAATTCACATTTTTTTACTGTCAAGCATAGACTATTTCGTTCCCTAAAAGATTTATTCTGTTGCTCCTTCGTTAGTTTAAAAAAACATTAATATTCCCTTACTCAAGCCATTGAAACCAGAGATTAATGCTGAAGTTTGTGTGCAACAGTTGTTTATTCTGCACCTTAATTCCTTTACAAAAAGTTTAATACAAGTTAGATATAGAGATTACTGGAGAGTCTTATATTTCAGTTTCTATCGATGTCACAAATGGAGATTTATTCAAATTTTTCACAAGCCATGTTCACATGTGGAACTTTCTATTTTGCTCTTATTAAAATCATTCTGATTGAAATTTGCAAACTCCTCGTTCTCATGAACTCATGCCAGTCATGACGCGTGTGTGTGTACATTTTTGTCAAACATTTAAATAAAATAAAAAAGAATAAAAATATTCTGGCATGGGCAGGACTGTCCCCTTGGTCTTAGCTCAGAGACAGCACAAATAGCAGCAGTACCTTCCTCTTGAAATAAATGGAAAGATGATCTAACTTGTAAAAATGCTATTTTTGGTCAGTATCCATTTGCCATGAAAACGTATATTGGCAGCAGCCACAATTATGAAAGTATAAATTATGATGAGGCCTGTATGTGCTTCTGTTAATGAGTGTGTGTTAATAAAGTTTCCCCCTGTTATGCTGCCCAGCTAATTTAGTAATGAGACTCCACTGTGTGATTTATCCTTTCTTGATATTTGGCTGCAATAAGAACGCTGCAGTCTTGGACTTTTTTAAACCAACACAGCCCCTCGTCAATGATATCGATACCAACCAATATAAGCCAAAAGATCAATAAGAGTTTCATTTTGTCTTAGACTTAAATTTTATTTTTCTTGTTTTACAATGGTTCCTTATACAAATAGATTGTCAAATTAAAAGACATAAGTAAACTTTTGAAATCCTAAAGCGCTTGTGTTCTTGACCCTAAAACATTATCAGTAATAATGAGTTCAGAAATATCTGCATTATCCATATCAGCAAAAATCCAGTTTCCTGCATCCTCATTCAAAAGAATTCCTTGATTTCAATTGTAATGGTTTATTGTTTTTGTATTTTACAGCTAATTCCCATTTCAACTAGACTCCAGTGCAGCCACTAGCATAAACACTGAGTTGCATCTCTCTTTTGTCGACTCAAGTAACTGTTGGCTTTCAGCAGCGACCAATGGTTTATGCATTTTCTTTATCGTCTTTGATTGACGTGCAGAGTGACAGTCAGCCATAGAGAGGGGACAAGACATTGTCTCCTTCATCTCTTATTCTGCTGGTGTCGTGCGTATAGATCACAGTTGTCACGGCAGCTCTCAGCGCTGTGGACCCATCATTCTGTTCTACTGCTGATCCTGTCATGATTCTAGCCCGCCCCTGCCCCCCTTCCCTCCCACCTCTCCGTTTTTTAATTAGACAACAAAACAAAAATATGAATATTCATAGAGCTGAGCTTCATTAATATGCACAATTATGCAAATCAGTGCACAATTAAGCCTCAGCTTTCCCCCAGAGATGCTGTGTTGCAGTATGAGAGGAGATTGAGAGAGAAAGGGGACGGGCAGGAATTTCTGCTTCACCAATCTTTAAAATCACTGCTTCCAAACACATTCATCTCTCTGAAAGCTGTAGCACTATTTCAGCGGATAACGTGCAATGTAAGATTGAGCCTTCGTCTGTATTTAGGTGAAGGTGTTGACCAAGAGCATAGACAGGCGGTGAATGAATGTTGCCATGGAAAACACAAAGGAGAGTGGGAGACTGAAGAATGTCGATGATTTCTGGGAGTTTCATACTGGTTGTTAATTATTCAAACTACCTACAGTTCATATCCATGTTATGTGACAGCGCTGTCACTGTGCTTTGTGAGCAGTGAAGTGAAGCTCTTCTATGTGGGTTACTCTGCACAGCCTGAAAAACCTGTATCAAAGCAGTCAACTCTGTCTTCTCTGAAGTTAGACTCAGTCTAACTGTCATTTCCTATGAATGTGTTTCACCCCAAATGCTTCATAAGACAAACTGAGTTCTTTGTGTTCCAGGTATGGATGAGAGGAGTGGGTCCAGTCCCTGGGGGCAAGGACAGCAAAACAGCCCGTCTTTTAACCAGGGAAGGGTGAGTTTGTTTCCACTTTCTTTGTTCATGTGGCAATGAGGATGTCATTCCTCAGAGCGTGAGAGAAAATGATATAATAATTCCATCAACACTTTTTTTTTTTTTTACATTGTGGAAGATACATTAATCAACATGCACTGACTGAAGTCTCACTGACCTAATAGTCTCATACACTCTACTGATGTCACTTGGTTTTGAAATTTATTTGAAATTTAGGTATAAAGTAGGTGTAAAAGGGTTTTACTGATGTAAATGAAAAGTTTAAATCGCCCATACACGTACTTTTTGGTGAGTAAATGCAACAGGTCCGTCACAAGCATCATACAGGCAGATCCCTGTATTTGCCCTATATGATGTTTATTGTATGTCATTGGCTATTTTGAAACCATTTCAGCAATAAAAAAAATAAAGATCATTTTTGGGCTTTTCCCTTTTATTCAAATAGACATTTGATAGAATGAGGAATAGGGATGGGTATTCAAAATCCAATTCCTGCCGAGAATCAATACCAGCTAGCTTAAAGAATCCATATCATTAGTCCTCATGCTTAACAATTCCCTCCACTTTGTTCCACATGTCTTTCAAACCGAGAATGCCATACTGTCATCAGAGGCAGTCAGCAGAAACTGCAATGATAAAGTTTAAGATGTGGTCGTGTTAAACAGGAGACAGAAATGGTCAAAATAGTGACTTTTTATTCAATGTGACATTAAGTATCTGTACTTTTAGCAAAGATGAAAACAAGCAACTTACAGAAGCTGAATACATGCTAGGCCTGTGCTCAAAATATCGATACGGCAATATATCGTATCGCATTCTTTGGGATACGTGTATCAATACGGATTCTACAGAATCGATACAGCCTAAATATTTTGACAGTTGTTGTAAATACACTTTGGGTAATGTTAACAGTGGCACAGTTCAAGGTAGAAGACGAGCTACATAATGAAGCATATGTTCTAAATTTGAACTTCTTTGGTCTACCATCTTTGAGGATCTGAATTTATGTCTCTCAAGTTGTAGAACCACTTAAAACTCATCCTTGCTCTTTTTCTTCTTATAAGAAAAAAATAAACTTGTCAAGAATTTTGCTTAAAGTACAGTCAATGTTCACAATTTACGTGTATCAGGATACGTATCGTATCGTGGCCTTAGTATCGGGATACGTATCTTATCATGAAGTTGCTGGAAATACCCAGCCCTAATACCTGCATAGGATGACTTTTTTCATACAGAAAATGCACAGGAAAATTGATAAAAGAATCCAAAAAGAATTGTATGGACAGAATCAACAACAGTATTGGTATTAACAAAACCTTATTAATTCCCATTTTTAGTAAAAAAAACAACAAAAAAACAACAGGAAGATAAAATGGGGAATGACATCATGGAAATGTCCTGCAAGTTGAATATTAATGTGGACTGCCTGCTTCTGGACTAAAGTCTTTGTTCAGAGGTGCTTACCTGACCAGTAGCTGATAATAACTCTCAGAGAAATCGCAACTTTGCATAAAAATCATGAATCACGTCAAACAAATATAATTTGGGGACATATATATGGAAATGTAATGGTGCAGTGGATTCATGATACAAAGATTCCATCTGTGAAAGCATATTCATCCTTTTCATAATCTGTCTAGTCTGGACTTTTTACAAAGCAGTAAATGGTAACATGTATTTAGAATGATATTTCACTTTTCTGTTCTTATGTATTCTGTGTTTCTGATAAACTGTTCAAATTATGGCATGAAGTACCAACTTAGACACCCAGAGATCCATTGAAATATCTTTCCTAACAGTCTGGTCTATCGCTTTTTCATTCAGTCGAGTTACTGTTATAAAGATGCGTTCATTGTTTGATAATATAGAAAATTGAGTTGAAGAATGTGACTGATTTCTCTGCTTCATTTTTCTTCAGGGTTATGGAGAAGACGGCCTTTACAGCGAGCAAGAGGGCATTGCCTCTGCCCCTATTTTTGGATCAGGGATTGTTGGTAAGAAGGTTTGAATGAACCATGTCCTCAATGCAAAGTCTCCACATCTTTCTTATTCCTTTTTATACAATTCAAAGAGAAAAGTGGAAATTTAGGGTTAGAGTTTCTAACTATATAGCTTTCCGATGATTGACACAAGTTTGTATCAGGAGACTGTGTATGTGAGCCAGAACAATAGGTTTTATTGTTTCAGAAAGAGGCTGTTCACCACTTAAACACTGATGTGACACTTTACAGCAAAGCATGTGTATGCTTAGGTGGCAGTTAATGAAGGAACGGGGTAAACGGGGAGGATGTGGAGGATGGGTTTGTTCGTGTGCTCAGTGAGGAGGGGGGTGGGGGGTGTAAAGGGCACCCATGCACAAACAAGGTTCTCCCCTGGGACTACAGTGGACTATAGCTCTACTCTGTTTAACTGTCAGGGGAGGGGGCTGAGATTGGGCACAATTGGCCCTGAACCATTTATAATGGGCCAATTTGTTGTTGTTTTTCTGTCCAAAGCCACAAACACCACACATCATCATATAGACTCACATAACAGATGGGAGGCACCCACATGGAGGGTGGAGAACAGCCAGATTGTGATTTAATATTGACATGAAGGCCCAATTTTCACAATCATGACCTGATTAAGTATTCTTTTCTCCAAACAGGAAAGGCTGAGCGAGGACCATACTCGTCATTTCCTACACAGGTAATGTTGCTTTTGCATATTGATGAAAACATCCGCAAATTCTTCAATTTACAAACGTCAGTACGCTGGAATTAACTGGATAGCCATAATGTATTTGTAGTCCTTAAGTAGGTAATAACCTGACACATTCACAGTGAATCGACACCTCACTGGAAAATTCACAAGACAGAATACAGAAAAACAAAAATGAAACCATTTGTACATTAATAGTAACAGACTATACTTGTCACAGTATTAGAATTTTAACATTTACCATACAACAGATACAAATACGCTGGTCTTAAAAAGCCGGCTTTTCCTGAAGCTCCTGGTACAAGTGTCAGAAGAGACAACGCACGTCATGGAAGAGGACATTTACAGTTTGTTTTAACCCATGTTTGAGTAGTTCTGTGAGATGTTTAAAAGCTTTCACATCTCTGCTATGTACTGGAAATAAAATGTGGCAGGAACGAGTCCAAAAACACAGAGTTAGCATTTGACACCTCCTGACCATTGGGAATTGCATAGGATTTTAGAATAGCTTAATAGACGAATACTTAAAATAAGGTTTGTGATGAACACAAAAAAAGCTTCAACTTTTAATCTAAATTTATAAAATGTGTTTGATAGTACACTTTTGTGTTTAGAAGTATGGATGACAGAAAAGTCCAGGGACCCTTATGCAAATACTTCTAGTGCACCATTGGCACCAACTTGATTAGGTCACTGGATTTAAGAGGACATTTTCAAACAATTAGTTACAACATGACATTACACATTGGAAATATCAGAACTGCTATTGAGTCTAACTGCTGTGTTGCAGGGTCACAGCAACTTTTTGCCCTCAACATTTACGTTTAAATGCATCTGTTGAAAATTATCACTAAACATGTGTCAGAATTCTTTGTTTGCTGCAGACCTTATGATCAACAATGATCTAGGAACCTGGAAAAAAAAAACATTTGAGAGAATCAGCCTGACTCTTACTGTTACATTGGCCTACATGATGACTCATCCTCTATTTGCCTTGTTATTTTGTGGCCAAAACAGACATCCTCCTCTAACTTAATTTAGATCTATGATTTGGTACATTGTGGCCCCATCTAGTTTGATTTTGGTGCTTTTTGTAATTTCAAAAAAATAATTCAGTGGTGGGGGTAAGGCCCATTAGAAACTTCAAACTGTACATAAATCATCCTAAAGTATTTGCTTACTGATGGTATTTTAATAATGGAAAGCAGAAGCTGCCTCATGCTGTCTCCCACTCTCATCAGTTTTCTTTCCCTGTTTGACCCCTTGTTCACAATTTTTCCTTTTCTTTTATGACAATGTTGCACTAATTTAGCTCTTGTCTAATCATACTGTTCATAGCCGGGATTCATGCCCAGTGAGATACCCATGACAAGTCCCAACACCCTGTCCCCATCTGGCCTGAAGTCCAACACCCAGTTTTATTCCACTTATGAGGGAAGCAACGCTCGCCGGAGACCGTCGCAAGACCCCATCGGTAAGATTGTGAACAGCTCAGATAACCATCAAAGGTTTTATTTTGTAGGAACAATTTTCTGTTTTGATTTTGTTTTTAATGTTAGTGTGTATAACCACTTATCCTGCTGAGGGTTTTAAAAAGTGTTTGAATAAAATCTCACTTCTGCCTAGTTAAAGAGAGTGAAATCCCTGCGTTCTCAGAGAGGAAAATCAGTGAACAACATCAGACTAGAATACCTTTTGATGAGGCATTAATGAGTAGTCACAAGACAGATGGATGGATTGGTTCAGCAGGACTTCAGAAGGAAGAGGGCTGCGTTAATGAAATCCCTCATCGTAGGTTTACTTTAATTTTAGCAGTAAGTGAACATCTCTGCGTTTGTTAGCATGCTTATGTGATTTCGCTGTTTTCCTCCCTTCAGAATCGCAGCCAAAAAAGATCAGGAAGGTGCCCCCTGGCCTGCCCTCCTCGGTGAGTACTCGCAGCCACAAACATTGGAGCTCTGAACCGTACACCTCAGCCAGTCCATGGGAGTCTGTGTTTTTAGTTTTTTATGTTTTAGGCCCATTTTCACATTCCATTTGGCAGCTCCAGCCTCTCCTTGGCTTTCAAAGCGGTAAAACCTCAGCTATACAGGACATCCAGCTCGTACAGCTGTGCATCTGCACAGCCGAAGTTTAAAAAAAAAAAAAGGGGGGGAGAAAAGGAGGGGGGAAAAGCCACTCATTCAAGCAGTCACTCATTTGCAGCATGTATTTATAGTGTGTCGTATTTGTAGGTCCTTTACTTTATGGCCACATTTCTTCCCCTCTGCCAAGTGTGCGCGTCAGCCAGCTGAAGGGAATTCATCTTGGGGTTTGATGCTTCTCACTCCACCTCATTTTTCCCCTCCTACTCTTGCTCTCTGGGCACCCCATTTCCTCCTCTTTTCTCCCCCCCTCCTCCTCCTC
The DNA here is from genome assembly GCA_036419115.1 of Scarus forsteni. Lineage (NCBI taxonomy): Eukaryota > Metazoa > Chordata > Actinopteri > Labriformes > Labridae > Scarus > Scarus forsteni. The sequence goes on from JAZDUH010000271.1 coordinate 140,169, forward strand.
CTCTTTCTCTGCCCTCCCCCCTTTCTCCGCCTCCTTCTCCTTCCCGCCGCCTCCCTCCCCTTTCTCTCTCTCTCTCTCTCTCTGTCTCTCTCTTTCTCTCTCTCTCTCTCTCTCTCTCCCTCCCTCCCCCATCCCTCTATCCCAGCTGCCAGTGGAGTTGGCTGCCGTCCAGGATTCGGCAGATGGTTCAGTAATTAGGAGTGCATCTCTCCGTTCCCTCTTCTCCTCTCCCCTCTTTTCCCTCTCCTTTTTCTCTCTGTTTAATCAGATTACAGAAGAAAACTTCAGTCCTTTTGGACTTGAGTTTTTCAGACACAGTTTGATACTTGCTTTTGGCCTCCAATAGTCTTGATTCAGGAAGATATGGTGTTTCAGAACATTGGTTCCTTTATACCCATTATACTACGCTCCACAACCAACTGCATCTCCCATTGTGAGGCAACATTGCTCTGTGTTAGAGTGTGAATTATGTATCTGTAAGCCATTCAGTGTGTTTCTGTTTAGAAGGATAATAAGAAAAGCTCTACAGAGATGGGCGATGGTGCTCAATGAAATCCCTGACACTGCACATTCAATACATAATGCTCTTAGCTCCAGTCTGCAGACATGTTGCAACAGCCTGTTTATTGAATCAAGTAATAAAACCAGATAGTAAAAATTGACTCCAGCTTGTGAAGGAACACATACTTTAAAAGAGCTGTTTTAATATAATTACCTTTTATTGTTGAAGTCTATAATGCTGTTCTTTTGTTATTCCACTCTTGCACTGAATGTTTAAAAAAAACAAGTTAGACAAGGAATTTGCAGCAATAACGTGGTTTGTGAAGTTTTCACACACTCAACTGAACAGTTTAATCTTATATTGTCCGTTATCTTATTTAGGTTTATGCATCAGCCTCAGGAGAGGATTTCAACAGGGATAATGCCAACTATCCGGCCTCCAAGGCAGGAAACGTCTACCCACCTCCCTTCTACATGCAAGGTCAGTTCAAGCAAGCGTACCTTCAGGTCCTCCTCTTGTCCATTGTGTTAGGTTGAAAAGTTAGATTAACCAGGACATTTGGTTTCTGTTTAATGCTGTGAAATGTTTCACACACCTACACAGCTGAAATTAAAATGGACTTTTCTTTCAAATCAAGAACACTTGTGAAACTAGCTGTTACTCATTTGGGAGTGCAGATGAAACTACAAGCTTTAGCCATATGTCACCAAACACCCTGTGGTGCCAGGGTGCTCAGTAGTATATTACAGTTGAATGAAGTCATCACAGTAATGTGACATGTCTCAAATGTGGCCTTCATTGTCTCCTCATCTCCTGTGGCTGGTTATCCCTCTCCCTTCTTGTCCCCCACCTCCTCCTCCGCTGGATGCCAACCAACAGACGGACTCCACCCGCCCTCTGATCCATGGGGCTCTGCCCGGTCGATGGTTCAGCCCGGTTATTCTGCCATGCTGGGCAACTCCCCCCATCTGAACCAGCATGGCCCCTTCACTGCCATTAACCCCCAAGACAGACTGGTAAGTTGTGCCTTTACAGTTTGGACTTTAGTTTTGTCTCATAATGCATGATGAAGTTTTGGGCCCTTTTTGACTGATGCTTCTTTGAGCCTGCGTATCTGATCTTGTAACGAAATGAACTATCATTGCCTCCAAGAAACGACAACCACTGCCCCTCTCCCCACAAAACTACCCCCTGCACGGCAGTGAGGTGAATGGAGCTCATCCCGCTGGCTTCCACTCTGGTTCCAGCAGCTTTGGTGTCCCCAGCCACACACCCCCTATCACTGGCACTGACACCCTGATGGGTAAACCTTGATATTTTTGGCCTTTATGTATATCTGAAGTATTTTTTAATATTGTAGATTCTAAAAAGAAATCACACCAGTGGGATCAAATCTGGATTATTTTTGTCTTTCTCTAAAGTAAATCGAGGAGCAGTACCTGGAAGTTCAGGTGATGAGATCGGAAAAGCCCTGGCATCTGTAAGTGATTTTAGATTAAACAGTCGAAGATAATTGTCACACAGATGTTGTATATTAACTTTGTACCCCAAAGTAGGTGTTAAAGTTGTTGTTTAATAGTTCAAACATGTCTTTGTCCAGATCTATCCTTCAGACAGTTCTGCCTTCCCACCATCTCCATCAACACCCTCTTGCTCTCCGCAGGCTGTGTCAGGTGAGAAAATAGCTTTGTTCATTTTTACAAAGGCTTTCAATTCATAATCTGTTGGTGTTTGTTTGCCATATGGATCTGACATGGCACATGAAAGAGTAGAAACTGTTGATTTGTGTTATTCTTGCTCAGCTTGAATGGCTCAGAGTGATAATGTAGCTCCATCTATTGGGTTATACATGGTAGTCGAACAATGCCTTAATATTTTTTCAATCTCTGCTCAACAGGATCTTTATGCTCAGTGTTTTACTGTCAGTGAAACATATGATCAAGACGCGTTTCATGGAATACTTTACATTGGCTTTTGTCATGAGAAGGAATGGTGTTTCTGGTTCATCTTTTAAATGAAATTAAATCACAGTACCTGACATGACCCATGATAATCGTGAAAAATACAGCTATGAAAAATATTAATGGGTCGGGCCAATTAAGAAAACTACGGACTGAATGTCTGAACAGCATTCCATTTGATGGAAGCATAACATGATAGTTTAATCAAATTATTTTACAGATTTAAATATCCAAGATGTATCCTGTGTCACTGAGTTCAGTCAAACGTTCTTGCGCTTGCCCTGTATAAACATAGAGCAGGGACAAGTTTAACATCTAAGACTATATTGACATTTGGGTCATCTAATTCAGCATGTTCTTCTTTGATTATCAGACCATTTCAGTTAATGATTTCTGAGATTTTGACCAAACTTATGATGATACACATCCTTGTTACTCCTTTTCTGCAGTTTTTAAACTGTTTCACCTTGAGTCACACTTTGCCATTCACTTGACCTTTCAGACACACACTGTCCAATTATAGCTTATGAGAGAGGAAGGGAAAACATAGTAAAAATAAAAAGAGGTGGGGTCACTTCCCCATTTGCCTTTGCTCTGAGGTTATGAGTGAGCTTAACACAAGCATGTCTTATGTTAGTATTCAAATGATGCTGCGAGCTCATAGTGAGAGAAATCATAGAAGCTGGGAATGATAACCTGTAACAATAACAGTGACAATATAAAACAGGAAATGCATTACTTTGAAATGAATTATGACATACATATTCACATGGGTGGTGGCTGAATTTGGATGTACTTCTTTATATTTTACTTTTTTTTTTTTTTGTAAGCCCATCCAGTAGTCCACATGTACAAGTAAGCATTCTTTAGGGGAAAGGGGAAAAGAAACATCCAGTGAGTCATGTTGTCTTTGACACATAACATCTGAAGCTTTGCTATGACAAACAAAACCAAGTCTTTCCAACATGTGGTAATACTTTGGCAGTCCATTGAAGACTAATAATGGCTGCCCAAGTATATTTGCCAACTTTATTTAAAGGATAAGTTCTGTTTCTACGGCTTTCACATTGTTTATAGAATGAAGTAGAACAATATACTCACCCAGAAGGCTTTCCTGATCCAAACAGTGCTTCAGGAGATATTTAGATCCAAAATCGAGCGGCGGACATCCGTATAATGGTAGCACATGGGGCATGTATAGCGCCGCTCCTAAAACTGCATTAATCGTCCAAAAACTCATTAGTTTCACCAATATTTCATCATGGTCCGCTCACGCTACTCCTCCAAGACAGTCCGGGGTCACTCCAGACATGTTTTGTGGCTGTGCTGACCTCTGAACTGAAGAAGAAGAATGTTTGCCTCCGCGCATGCGCAGTACTCTCTGGAGAGCTGTTCTTCTCTTTGCCTCCGCGTCCTCCTTTCGATGAGCTCCTCATCTGTAAACTCTGGCTCGAAACTGTAAGGACACCCATCATATTCAAAGTTCTCCTCCACAACATCTTCATCCGATAGATATTTGTCCATTTTGCACAAAACTGGAAGAAGAAAGTCGTTGTGTAGCCGGCTGTCTTCCCCTGAAACAATGAGCCGTACTGCGCATGTGCGGAGGCAAACATTCTTCTTCTTTAGTTCAGAGGTCAGCACAGCCACAAAACATGTCTGGAGCGACCCCGGACTGTCTTGGAGGAGTAGCGTAAGCGGACCATGATGTAATATTGGTGAAACTAATGAGTTTTTGGACGATTAATGCAGTTTTAGGAGCTATACATGCCCCATGTGCTACCATTATACGGATGTCCGCCACTCGATTTTGGATCTAAATATCTCCTGAAGCACTGTTCGGATCAGGAAAGCCTTCTGGGTGAGTATATTGTTCTTGCACAAATATTGTTCTTTTTCATTCTATAAACAATGTGAAAGCTGTAGAAACCGAACTTATCCTTTAATACCATCCTATTTGACTGGTGCAGTGGTACCCATTTTTTACACTAAAAAGATAGAGGGCACTTTTTAAAATTGTGTAAATATGATATAATATAATATTTGGAAAAGTGGTGATGACCAAGGATTTTTACTTTTCAGTATTGCTGTGAGTGCTTTGAACCTTAAACAGTCCTTTTAAGTGAGCACTGCTCTTGGTATCAATTTTTTAAAACTAGGTAACTTAAATTGGTATAGGTATACAATAATGTCTGAAAATGTATCAATACAAGCATCACAAAATCTGGATATATTCTCTTGCCCTATCACCTATGCAGCCAGTTGTAGTGTTATTTTAAGTGACGAGGATGCATTCAGTGTTGAAGTTAATGAGGAGAAACACATGCTCTTTCCTTCAGGCACTGCGTCCCAGTGGACCCGCTCCTCAGGACAGGCCACACCTTCTCCCAACTATGAGGAGGGGATTCAGTCCATGGTGAGTCAACAGTTCATTATTTTTCCATGTCAGAGATGCAACTTCAGGTTGTCAATGCTGAAAACAAAGGTAAATGTTTGAGAAACATCCTCTAACTTTTAACACTCCCTTTAGCCAAGTAAGCTAGAGGATGGTCTGGATGAAGCCATCAATGTTCTTCAGCGTCATGCCAGTGAACAGGGGGGTCGGAGCCTGGCAGAAATGCACAGTCTGCTCTCATCTGGCTTAGGGTTACCTGCATCCTTCAGCGGAGCCCTGGGACTGGCTGGTCGCCTGCCTGGACTGGTGAGATGATTATCAGCCAGAAAATAATTCAGTTCTCAACATTTTTGATGGTGTAATAAAGAACACAGTGAGCACAGAATACGTGCTTTAATACCCTAAAGCTTCAGCTGAAAACAAAAAAATTGACTAAGCATGTTTTATTGTGAACCTGAAGCTGTCCGGCCACAGTGAGGACTCTGTTGGTATGCCCTCTAGTGGAGGCCTGATGCATGGACACCACGGCCCTTCATCTGTTCAGCAGGGCTCTCAGCCTGAAGGATTTCCTGGTGAGACACTTTTTGGATTCATTGTCTTTGAAATTATATTTGGACATTAAAATAGTGATAACAACTAAACATTCTGGAAAATTTTATTGAAGTTTTTTGCACTTTGTGAGTTAAATTCAGTCTGGGTGTTAATGAACTCTCCGTGCAGGCCTCATTGGCAGCATTAATCGCTCCAGTGGTCATGAAGTAAAGCGAGAGGAGAAGGTGGATGATGAAAACTGCTCCATTACTGACAAGTCAGAGGACGAAAGGAAGGACATGAAGGCCCACCTCAGAACAAGGTGTCTAAAACTTTTTCTTCTTCATGTGCAATATTCTCCTTTATCAATGCAGGATGGTTAGGGGTTTGACAAAGTGCATGGGTTCAGGTATAATGTTTATGCAATAAGCTTACAGATGAGTGTATCTCTTTTAAGTCCCTAATATGTTACACCATTAATGTTTAGATGATTTAAAGATCAAATTTTGTCCTTTTTTTGCAACACCAATGTAATACCATGCAACTTTTCCACCTTAAAATTGTTATTTCATGGTTTCGAAGAAACGTTACTCTCTAAATGAAAAATTAGGGTACAGTAGTTGAGCTTTGTGCTTGGTCACTCTTTTTCTCTTTTTAACAGTAATCTGACAGCACATCTTCCCTCTCATGATCTCAGTCGAGGTTTTATAAAGTACCTTGATGTGCTAGCTTACTTTTATTTGCAGAGGGCTAATGTGTGAACTAGTGCTAGAAAACATAAAATTCTAGTAGGAGAACTGTGGTCCACTCCTAAGTTACTCTGCTTAAAAAGGTGTTTGGGATAATCTGAAAATACAATATTGTACTTTCAATTTGGATTTGAAAGTAAGACCTAGCAGAAAGATTTATTTTAAGGAATTTAGGCTTAATGCAACCAGTGGCTAGCTTCCTATTACATCCTTCAGTTTCAGTTCCATCTAACTTTGTTCTTTGCCTGTACTCTCATTGTCATACCTATATTTGCTTCCTGCTTCAGCCAGCTTGCCCCCTGATTAGCTTTGTTCTGCTCCATATGACAAAAATTAGATTTGCTCCACTGTCCCTGTGTGCTCCACACATAAGGATTTCTGATCGAAAATATTGAATGTTTAATATTTAAAATTTTAAGTTGGGGCAACTCCAACCCTCTTTCAAGAGGATGAAATGACTAAACACTCCCCATCACATCGGGATAATCAAATAAGATAATAAATTTGGACCACCACATAAACCAGCCTTTTCTGATTTTGGTCAGAAGCGGGGATCTGAATCAAAACCTGGGTCAGTTGTCTTGTAGTGCGTACCCTGCTTAAGGTGGAAGAGTTGCATGTTGTTACTTAAGTGGATTGTGTCTTCATTTGGCACATGATTGAGGGGTAAACAGACCGGTCATGCGTATTGTTCAATTAAAGTTGACCTTGAAGTAAAACTAAAGGTCAGCAAATCTATTTCGGTGAGTGTAGAAGTTAATTTGTTAAATGGGTGGGATTTAAATATGATGTGCAGTGCATTAAGATGTTGTGAATGTTGTTTCTCATACTGCCCTAGAGTACACCTAAGGAAACATTTAAAACATTTAAAATATCAAACAAAATGTTATTTCCTGACTTATCACTCTTGATGCAGCACTTCAGCCTGTATTTGTGTGGTTAACCTCAAAATCTTCAGCTACCATTCTACACAAAGTCTAAGTATAAAGAAACTGAGGAGTAAAAGAAGAAATAAAATGACATAAATATGTTATTGTTAGCTTTTTATTTTAGGGCATTAGAAAAACAATGTCTGACACCATATTCTGAAAAATGGGTAATGTTTGATTAGTTATACTTACAAGACTTTATTAAACATGTGTCGAAAACGTAATAACCTTACTATTTTAAATCAGGCTTAGTAATGGGTGACTTTATCTGTGCTGCTTTATAAAGCCAGTTTTAGATTAAGCATCAAACTCCTGCGTGATCACCTTTTGAGGGAGTGTTTGTTAAAGGTAAAGCATTTCTCTGATCCTTCCTCTTAAACTTTAAACAGTGTTGACTCTTTAAGAATAATGAAATGCATTTATCTGGAAGTGATTTTTGGTAAACTGTACCCAAACTGTTGTTTCCTTTCCTCTTCATCTGCCATTGGCTCTTGGCCAGCCTTGGTGACGAGGAGGATGATGCAGATCTGCCAGTGGAGATTAAGGCTGAGCGGGAGAAAGTGCGGAGGATGGCAAACAACACCCGCGAGCGGCTTCGCGTTCGGGACATCAACGAGGCTTTTAAGGAGCTGGGCCGCATGTGTCAGCTCCATCTGAGCTATGAGAAACCACAGACCAAATTGATCGTGCTGCAACAGGCCGTTAACGTTATTCTCAACCTGGAGCAGCAAGTCAGAGGTCAGTGGGTGTCCAGGGAGGAAGGAAGAGGAAGGGCTTCTCTTACAAATAGAACTCACTCACAGCTTCACTTCCAAGCTTCGTCCTGTCAGGCGTATACAGTCTTTTTTAAGACCATGCAGTTGTTGATTTTATGAATGCAAAACGGGATTTGAAGAATATACTGCAATTTCAAAACTCATTTTAGGCTACACTGATGCAAATATTGACAGCTGTTGTTTTTTTATTGTCATGACACCAAGCCTTACCTGCACTGGAATTGACTTGGTACTCTTATTTTTGCATTTTTCAAAGTAAACATGAAGCGAAAAAACTGAAGATCCTTAAAATTCTAAATATTTAATTTTAATAATTAAAGGCCTTAAATGTCTTCAAAAGTCTTATATACCTGAGTTAGGTCTTCAACTTTGGGTTGCATGCTGACGAAGGCCTTCTTTATCAAACTAACTCTTAGGCCGCTTCCAAAAACATGTTAACTGCACAGTGTTCTTGGAAGAGTTGAATGAAATAGTGGTACATTAGTGTTAATCAAATTAATTCATAAGATTCTGAATCCATTTAAAACCTCCTGTGATTGATTTTGTGAAATGTTCTTAATTTCAACTAAAATATTATCCAGCCATGTAGCACAGCAAACCTGCTGCTGTTATTTTCCTACATGCAGCCTCTCTCTCCTCCGTCTTTGCCTGTTAGCTGTGCTGCTGAAACATTATCAGGTTTTCTAACAATAGAATAAACTTTACAGTTATGCAAAATGTATAACTTCAGCACATTTAATCTGGTTGTTAACATCAAATCAGATTTTAAAGCCTCAAACTGCACAGCAGGCCGGGACATATCCTGAAATAGCACCTTTAACAAGAACATAGTGCATTGCTAATCTGATTGGATCAGAACTTATTTGTGAATCAGATTGTGACTTTTTGAATCAGAGCAAACTTAACTGTTGACTTACTGGAGGATTCACCCCTCTCAGTGCTTGTACAGTAAACATAAAAAAAGTGTGCATACACATGCTACCCTGTAATTGTATCTCTTTCTCACTCATAGCGCAGCAATGCACTTTTATATCCTATTATCAAAATAATGTTCAGCACCCTTTCTTTTTGGTTTTGGTAAAATATCAATCTTCATTGAGTAAATAAGGATATAATATAAAAATGCATATATATCCACCCTGTATTAATACATATTTATTTTTAAATCTTACTGACATTTGAGTTTTAAAAATTGTTGGAAAGAAATGAGTATTTTCAACAGTAAAACTAAACATCATCTGCCTTTTTGAGAGCTAAATCATCACTGTAGCTGTCAGCTGACACTGAAGTGCAAGAAATGAATTGTTCCCCTTTTAATGGTTAAAATTCCTCTAATTAGAAAAAGGACTGGTGAGCAAGATGTTGAAAGTGCTACAAAGAACATAAACGACTTTGTGAAACACAAATAAATGAAGTAGTTAAGACAGAAATCACCAGTCTTTAGATCTCCCTGCAAGATTGGAGATTGAGGTTAAAAACTTCAGCTGAGGTAGGTTCTTCCTAAAATTCTACAAACTTCATGTTTCTTCTCTTAAAATAAATCATTATGTACCCTCAAGCTTATGCTGATATCAGCCATACAGAACAGCAGAGATATTCAAATCCACTGTCCAATAATGCACTTATAATTCGCTTTTAAGACACTATCCGCTGATACCAATACCATGATAACAGCATTGGGTCTCACTAATCAATGTCCCTGCATTCTTGGCACTAACATTTTATTTGTGTAGTTGTAGTTCAGTTATCAACAGTGATCAAAACCGAGATGTGATGAGGAAGTGAAGCTGTGTGAGTGTTTTTAGCCATGCCGTTCTCCAGTTCATCCTCTTAAGTTTTTCATTCTTTGGTAACACATGTAGGACTGCTGTTTTTTTGTTATGCAGTATGTGTTACCTCAGCTCAGCGCTAGCTATCTGTCTCCACTGTGAAAATGCTTCCATGTCTGTACCTCGCCCTCTGTTTATATTAACACATCTCTTTGTGTGCCTCATTTGCTTTTTCCACTGTTGCCACACTGTGCCTCATTAATCCCAAAGTTCTTTTAATATCAGGAGTTGTCTCAGCGTTTCAGTGCTTTCTCCTCATTGTCTGATCAGAAGTGTCATGTGTCCTAACCTGTCTTCAGCTCTGTTCCAGTGCTTCATGTCCCTGTCCCTCTGGCACTAACTTTTCCATTTGCCCCCTGTTTTCAAGACCCCTCCGTTCATGCCCCCCTCCTTCATCAGTTTCTTTTTACAGATGGCAAAAGTGACCTGCTCTCCTTCACATTCAGATAAATACATCTACTGCTGATGTATTTAACCAAATACCCTCAGTCTCTCCTCCTGGCTTTTTCTCTGTGTGGCAGAGGGTTTTGCTTCTTTTCTCTCCCTTCTTATTACTTCTCTCATTCTGCTGGAAAGACAACCAATCCCCCCTCAACTTCCATCCTGGACTCCAATGACCAAAAAGAAAACGTTTGTTGGTTGTGTCGATTTTAGGGAGCATCTGTACAGCTTGTCTGTAAGGTGAACTGTTCTATTCTGATGTACAGTATCCTTATTATTGGCTTGAAATCACTTAATGATTTGTCAACCTGCAGCACATTGATGTGTGGTTTATGATAATATTTCCTTTGATTATGGTCTGAAGTACACGGAGAAAACAAAACCTATCAAACTCGTCCCTCCGCTCACTCTCCTGCAGCCCTGCTCCACTGGGATCTTCTTCAGCATGGCCCCTGGTGTTGTCTTAAGCTCAGACATTTAAGTCAACATTATTTGGAGAAACAACACAAGATGAATCATTTCCAAGAAGGAAAAAGATTTTGAAATGGAAAAAACTTAAATGCATTGTCAGAGTTTTTTTTTTTTTTTTAAACTTAACACCTTCAGCTTTAGAAACACCACCAGACCTAGGTTCAGGTTCAGGGTTGTGATTCGGGTTTGTTAACCAGCCCCTGCGACCCCCTTCTCCTCCTGGCTGCAGCATTGTCACGGTGACGGATGAGAACCTCACTGCCGAGGAGAAGGAGCAGAGGGAGCGAGAGCGCCGCCTAGCCAACAATGCTAGAGAGAGGGTGCGTGTGCGTGACATAAACGAAGCCTTCAGAGAACTGGGCAGGATGTGTCAAGTCCACCTGCAGAGCGACAAGGCCCAGACCAAGCTGATCATCCTGCAGCAGGCCGTCCAGGTCATACTCGGCCTGGAGAAGCAGGTGCGAGGTAGGTCAGCCAATAGACAAAGGTCTGATCCAGAGGCAACCAGCTATCTCTACTCAGGACAGGACTGAAGTCCATCCTGAATAAAGGTCTTCCCTCACTCTGCTCTCACTCGCTGTGTAGCATCTTTTTGATCTTGCCCTTTGCTTTTTAAAAAGAAGGAAAATATTAAGAATCTGAGGAAAAAATCCCCGCTTTTCTGCCAAGCATCTCTATCTCCCCCTGTCTCCATTGTCCTGTCTTTCTCTTCACCCTTTCTGTCTTTGCTCTGTCTTTTAACATGCTTTTTGCAGTTTAGGCTCTTCTGAATGTTTGAAAAAATCTGAGCTGGAGGACTGCTGAGATTTGCTCCCTCCATTCAATTCTGTTGTTATTTATGTTTGTTTTGTTTTCTTCATTTCAAAGAGCGTAATCTGAACCCAAAGGCTGCCTGCCTAAAGAGGAGGGAGGAGGAAAAAGTCTCTGGCGTGGACCCCCAGATGCAGCTTGGTGGGGGACACCCTGGTCTTGGAGGAGATGGACATATGTAATCCTCAGGTAAGATGGAGCCAGAACAGTGACGGTGTAAAGTAGATGCAGCTCTGACTTCAGGCTGCCCTATACTGGAAGGCTTTTCTTTCTTTGTGATTAAGTATTTCAATGTGAAAGAATAAAAGACATTATTTCAAACAAAAACAACATTCTGTAGACATAAATATGGATCATTTAAATAAGAAATTCTGATCATAGTTTCATCATTTGGTACTTTTTGTCAAATTTTCCAGGGCATGAGCGATATATGAGAAAAATATGAACATGAAATACCTCATTTCAGCAGTTATTCCTTGATATCCTTCATGTTGATATTAAATGTAAAAGCCATTTCAATATTTAATGATTTTTTTGTGTGACTTGCTCCAACTTTTCATGTGAGCTCTATTCAAATACCTACAGTATGTAACTTTTGCTCCGTTTCTAATTTTTCCTAATGTTGTGATCTGCATAAAGGCATAAAAATATGATTTTATTTACAAATGATAAACAGGGGTGGTCATTAGGTTGGGTTCTTTTTTTTGTCCTGCTGACAAACATACTGTGATTTTGTGAAGCTGACTAAACAGATATTTTTTGTCTTTTTATGTGCATTTCTCTCTGGGTTTAAAGTGAATCTTTCATGGGCAGTACAATATTTTTAACTGGTAAAATATTACAGCTTAACTCTGCTGAAGACCTGGGCTGGTTACAGTGAAGACTGTGGCAAAGTGCTAAGAAATGTTGCTTTGTTTAGATGCTCTTCAAGGACACATACTGTGATTAAAATAATACAAAAATGAAAAACATCAACAAAGTCTCCATTTAACACAGTCACTCTCAGAAACCATAACCCCACTGTATCTGCTGATGTCTTTAGCTTACACATTTTTCATGCAGGTGACACACAAAATCTGCATTTACTGTGGCTAATTAGTTAAGTCTACTAATGGTAACAAGCAAAACAAGATTAAACTCTTTAAAATCGTCTGGAAGAGTGAAAGGCCCAGTGAAATATAAGGAGGACGAGCATTGTCAGATTTTACAAAGATTTCTCATCAGAAATCTGCAAACAGCAACAAGGCTTTGATTGGCAAACACAGAATCCTGTTTGTGACTTGACTTCTAACAGACGAAGAATTTAGAGAAGCTATGTTTCCTTTTCACAAACATCTCTCCTCTTTGACATTTGGACTGCTTATTTCTTAACCAGAGTTCACTTTCGGTACGTAGTAGAATTGAGATGATGGTTCGTGTGATGGTAAGTCAGCTTCACAAAATCCCAGTATGGATGATGAGTTAATCAATTTTTGGCCTCAGTGTTCTCCCCTAACCCCTCTTCTGTTTATCCTGGCAATAGCAATCAGAACACATCAAAATATCACAGGAATAAACCAGAAAAGTATACAATAAAATGACCCTTTTTGCAGATGATAACATTAGTTTTTTAATTAATTAGACTCTGTTCCAGCTTTGTTAGATCTCATTAGTCTCTTTGGTAAGATATCTGGTTAAAAATGAACACCTCAAGGTCAAGGTGTACTGGTACTTAAATTTAAAATTCCAGAGAATTTTACCTATCGGAGCATCAACATTACCAGACAACTGAACAAAATTGTTTCCATAAATAATGAACGAGCTATTGGGCTGTATCACAGTCCATTGATCATTGGATGAATAAGCCTATGTCTCTCTATAATGAGATTAACTGACTCAAAATGAACATTCTCCCAAAATGTGACAGTCTGTTTCAGAATGTTCCATTAGCTCCACCTACTTACGTTTAGGTGGAGCTAATGTTTAAAGATGCTAGGAGGAGTTTATAAGTAATTACAAAAAAGTCCCACTTTTAGATATATGCCTGATCGAAATACACACTTTAAGATGAGTTTTATAGCATCAAAATAGATTATCTATAAATGCTATTCCTTAGCTTCGCGGTCAGGTCGGACAGGGCTGGACTGGCCTGGATACTCAACTTCGGGAAAAAGACAATTAAAACTAGAGCAAATTTATATTATTCGGACACATCTTAGAGCACCGGGCTGTAAGTAGCGATATATAGCCAGCTACAAAACTACGATAATAAGTTTTCCAAAAATTGCTTGTTGTCACTCATCACAAAAGTCTTGAGTAAGATACTAGAGATACATCTCCTGTAGGTTGTTGAAAAAAAGGAACAGTTGAAAAAAAGTTTCAAAGCAATGCAGGCATCTCAAGGAAGGTCACTGTGTGTCACACACATCACACACCACACACACACACACACACACTGTGTCATGTCTGAAGGCAGGTGGCCACACAATGACTCATGGGTAACAAGAAACAAACGATAAACTGCTCATCTGGTTAGAGATAGAATTTGTATTATAAGGTAATTATTGGCATTCCCATCTGAAAAAAGGTCTTACATTCTTTACAGGCATAGAGGGACACCCACGTTTAAGAAAAAGGATTGAACAAAAACTAGTGTTTGGTTATAATTTTATCATCCTCTCATTTGATGATTGAATGAAATGGTCAGTTTGAAGATGTCCAGCCAACGACGGCCACTCAGCCGTCTTCTCTGTTTGACATGATGGTAAGCCTGGCTGTGTTTATGTTATTTCTTGCTTTGGCTGTAAAGATGCCACAGTGATAGACTCACACACTTTGCGGGTTATGTTTTTTTTAGATTTTGTAACTGTGGATCCCTGAGTCTTATCTCTGTAAGTCCTGTACATCTGTTATTGTTGTGGCCATGCAAGTGGAATGAAAAGGCTGTTGGAGAGTGACCAACCACTGATGCAAACAGGAGCAAAGACTCCATCCTTTCCCTCTGTGAGGCTGCCATTGGACTCATGCGGATACAGATGGCCCCCCTCACTGCTCAGCCGTGCGGTCAGATTGAACCCTCCAACCCAAATCCAGCCAGCGTTGCATCAGCCTGCGCCTGTTGAATCACACCCAAAGACACTATCACCGCGTTGTGAAGTCTGGTAACTCACCACAGTTTTGTTGTGGTGGACGACATTAACTAATGAATAATGAAAAATGGAGTATTGAAAGGGATCACGAGTGTTACTGCTACTTTGTGGAGAATTTACTCAATCGCCATTGACTGACTTGTGGTTGTTGCTCTGTGTGGAGCAGTGTCTTTTCTTTTTTGAACAATTACAATTCTTGTTTAAAGATCTTCCTTTTGTAGAATTGATTTATTATACCATTTTTTTTATTTCTTATTTGTAAGATAGTTTGTCTGAGTTATGTTTTTTTCTCATTTGAATGCTTTCTTTGTGTTTACATTGTTTTATAATAACATGAGTCTCAATTTAGATTCCAGGAACAAAGTGAGTGTTTCTTTTCTTTTGTGCCAGGTGCTTAGAGATAGTAGCGATGACAAAAAAAAAAAAATAGACCGCCCATTTCGTCTCCACACAAAGCTGTCAGGCCAGTTGTTGTTGGATTCTTCTGTTTGGGACATTTTCTTCTAAAGTGAAATATCATTTGTGTGAAGCACACTGTCTCCTCTCCCTACGGTCGAGCTCTCTGATGAGCTTGTTGATTAGTTTGAGGAAGAGGCAGAAAGGGCCATGAGAGCGAATTCATTTTTTCAAATGAACTGAAGCATAAACAAATCAAAAAGGGTGGCCTTAGTCATTTTCCTGACTGAAGGAGTTTTGATAACGGTTACTCACAGTGCCTGAATATCTCTGCTACATGATAGATAATGTTGCATATAAGGACTTTTAAGTTTGTTCCTTTTTTATAACACAGATGTATGAAACCATGTTTACTCTTGTTATGTCCCCCAGTGTCTGAGAACATAGAAGTGAAGGGGACGTTTATTGACTCTGATTCCTCTGAGCCTGTCATTAAAGTGACAAATATGTAAACTACAACTCAAATGAGCAGAATCTCATCATTGAGGGACTGATTTTGTTACATATTTTCATGGACTTGTATGTGCATTAAGAAAGCACAGCTGCAGGATGTGTGGTCAGCTTTCTCCTGGTAGGCGGACGTTGATATGTAACAGTGTTCGGTTTACATCTCCCTGTCATTTTGTCAAGTGATGCCCAATGGACTGGCCCCAAAACATTACTTTTTTTTTTTTTCAACAGGAATATGTGTTGTGATATTGAAAGTGGGCACTAAAGACTTTTTTTGTTTTTTATTTCTTTACATGAAATAAGTGTCTGCGGTATCAAAACATGCACCTGACCTTTGTAAACAGACCCTTCCTGTCCTCCACAACAGGCGACCTGCTTCAGATCTTTGTCTTCAATCGTGTTTGAGGACAACATCTATGTAGGCTATGTCCTCAAAGTGCCTCCAGTTTCCTATTTTTTATATATAAAGTAGATATTGAGAACTGTTGTGTATATAACAGTAATGTAGCAATAAATGTGCCATTTTAATAACAAAGCCTCTGTTTTCTGTCTCATTTTTACCCTTACACAACCAAACACAATTCAACTTCACCTTTAATCTGTAACTTATGTATTAACTGTCTTGCCTGCTTTGATTTTAGTCTTGGCTTTACATGGTGGCTTTAGAAATGACATGACTTGTATTGTCCACTAGGGGGCAGAAGTAAGCCGCATCGTGATCCACTCAACCCTTCATGTAATCCCAGACACATCCAGTGATGAGGACGGGGTTCTATGTTGACCATACCATCACTTTCAGGAGCCTGTCTACACTTCAGCTATTTTTTGATGACACAGGCTGTATCTTTTGGAGTTGCCATTCCTAAAAATAAGCCTGAAAACAATCTCATATCTTCCTGGTGGTATTTACTATGTGATAGTATCTACCTGTACTATGCTTTTAGGGCATCATTATTTCCTGAATAAATCCCCAACTCCATTTTCCAGAAAAACAGTCCCTAAACTTGATAGAAACCATCACCATGATTCACTGTTGTCTCATTTTTTTCACCACTCCCCAGTCCCTCACCGGCCCTGACATACTATTCTCTTACAGCCAAGTATTTCAAATTTGGACTCATCAGTCCAGACTGCCTGCTTCATCCCAATTCTGTTTTTCAGCACAACTGAGTCCCTTTACCTTGTTTCCACATCTGAGGTAAAGATTTTCAATCACAAGTACTCCATGCATCCACTATCTGGCCAGACTTCTGACAGCAGAAGGATATAGGGTCCCACTGATTTGTTCCAGTTCTGAGTTGGACATCTTCTGATTTTAGAGGGAAGTAGGTATAATGTGCATTTCAACCGCTGCACTACATTTCTTTCATTTTACATTTCAAAAGAGCCAGAACAGCACTTATAAAGAGATCTGTCTGCCTTCAAAATCTTTGACTGTGAGACCTTGCTGATGTTGTGTAACTATCTAGTGTCACTGCTGTGCTCAGCCTTGCAAATTTGTGTACAGTTCTAACATGAAACTGTCATCTACAGTCTTACCTTGTTTAGCAGAATTCTGCTTTTCCACAGCCAGTTTTAAGTACAACTATTTCTGTTCCAGTTAATGACTGTCTCAGCCTTCAGTGAAGATAATTGGCACCTGTTTGCTGGATTGGGTTAGTCAAGCACCTGACCAAAATCCCACAAAATCCCTGACTTTGTCCTTCTATACCTCAAAGATTTGATGCAGGTTTGAAGGCAAAGGATGATCACGCTAAATATTGATTTCATTTAGGTTTCCATTCTGTTCACTCACTTTGTCATTTCTGTAAAATATCTTTACATCATGAGGATTTCTAAAAGCCAGAGCCTTTATATATATGTATATATATATATATATATATATACATAGATAGATAGATAGATAGATAGATAGATTATAGATATAGATATATAGATATAGATTTATAGATATATATATAAAACCTCTAATAAATCAGACGACAGGTCTATGGTTCATGGATCTGTCACTAACTTTAGTTCTTACTTTAGTCCACTTGTCTCCTCTTACCTCCCTTCCTTTGCCCACACACCCAACACAGCATCGTGTGGATTTGCTGTTCATCATGAGACTGGAATACACATTCAAGATTTCCTGCTGCTTAACAGAAGGTTTTTTCTTGCTGCCATGATGGAGGGATTCATGATTGGCTATATGGATTCATGTTGGATGTTGACTGTATATTTTTGTATATAAATGTATATGTGTATTTTTATATGTGTATATGTATCTATGCAGATATGTGTATCCATAAAATTAAGAGCTTTATGCTCTATTGTAAAGTGTCTTGAGATAACACTTGTTATGAATAGGCGGTATACAAATAAAGATATGTATATATATATATATATATATATATAGATATATGTATATGTGTGTGTGTGTGTGTGTGTACATATATATATATATATATATATATATATATATATATATATATATATATATATATATATATATATATATGTATATATGTATATGTATATATATATATATATATATATATATATATATGTATGTATATGTGTGTGTGTGTGTGTATATATATAGATATATACATATATATATATATATATATATATACATATATATATATATATATAGATAGATAGATAGATAGATAGATAGATAGATAGATAGATAGATAGATAGATAGATAGATAGATAGACAGATAGATAGATAGATATAGATATATATATATAGATATAGATATAGATATAAAACAAAGATAAAAGCTAGATACCAAACAAACACTAAATGAGAAAAAAAAAGAGAAAAACTAATGAGAACAAAACAATCACAGTCCAGCACAGAGATGGGCAGCTTGGTTACCAACAGTTCCACAATAATGTTGTCCTTGCAATGTAAAGGTTGTTTTCTAATAGAAAATAAAGACTGACAATGCTTTAGCAATAGTTAAACTGCTGTTATTAGTTATTTTGATTTTCTTTTCTCCACATTTTAATTCAATTGCAAATAGCAAGACCCACTAAAAACGACAACACAAAAAGTAAAAACTTTTCAAAGCAAGTAGCTGGGTATTTATTACAGTATTAATGTTATTTTATTATAGCATTATAATTATTATAGAAGTAGTATTATAATTATTTTGCTTTGCAATGCATGAAGTGATGCACAAGTTGCTGTCTTACAGGAACAATAACCCCCAATGATGGCTTTTTATTCACAAAACTATCTTCATTATGATTTCATGCCATTTTTGTCACATTTTTTAATGCGCATCTTTTCGTACATCAAATTGGCCTCCACTTGTCCAGCACAACAAATTATAAAAAAGTATTTGGTCCGCCTATGTAACTTAGACTATGCATCAATAAGTGTTAGTTATTAAAGATCAATAACAATAGTGAGCTTAAATGTCGGATGGGGAGAAAGGACCAGGACGAGGACTTTTATTTTGGTAAGTTAACGGAAGAAGTTCTCGTCGCACATGCGCACAAAGTGTGGTTAGGATCTGAAAGCGGAAGTTTCCGTTAGCTTTCACCGCGACACGTCCTGTGCGGAGGTACGGGTATTTAGGCCAAAATGATCGGAAAAATCATCGGACAGAAGTATGTGGCGATCGCAAAATCATGGTGAGATGTTTGTTCAATAATATTCTATCGGTTTAAAGAGATAACATGCCAGTTTTACAAGAAATGACACCCTGGTTTGTCCTCAGCTAACTTTAGCTGTTAGCTCGATTGAGGTCATCGCTACAGGGACAAGTTTTGTGTTTCAAGGTGTCTGCTCAACCCTGTCTGAAAAGACTTAAAACCACTGTATAAAAGGTATAGACAAGGAAAACCTGAGTCAGCTCTGAAGAAGCAGCTGTTCTACACCGCCATCATCTGTAAAGGGAAAGAATGGCGTCCCTGTATTTACATAATCAGTCGGGGATGTGACTGTCTATCTCAGTCAGTATAACTGGGTGTGCTTTGTGGACATACATGATTCTTTAGTCGGTGACAGTTTCATAAATCACCTCTGGATAAATTCCTACTAACCATATCAAGCCCCTCTGATTGACAGGATTCCCACCATGGCGGTATGGGGCACAGCAGGAGGCGTCGCTCTGGTCTACTTCACAGACTGGAGGGTGTTTCTGGATCATGTCCCCTACATCAGCGGCAAATTCAAGAAGGACGAGTGATGGCATCCAGGTGGGGGTCATGGTGTCTATAATATCACCCTTGAAATGGTAAATTTGCAGACTGGAGTCTGGTATTCCACTAACAAAGAGAAAACAACAAATAGCAACATATACCAATTTTAAAGGCAGTCCAGACAAATACAGCAATAACACACATTAAATATATAAAAACAAACAATATAAGATCTAATAGAATCATAGTAATTTGCTCTCAAAGATGGCCACCCTGCATGAAGCTCCCCCTCTAAAGATTTAGGTTCTTCATCTTGTGCTGCCTTGGCTAAATAAAGTTAAAATACTTGCACAGAAGAGTTTCTGTTGTTTTGTTTTACCCTTACAGACAACAAACAGACAGCCAGAGGGAGGAAGTCAAAACTCAGATTTACTGCATGGGAGGTGAAAAGTCTCAGGAAAGAACAGGAATGATTACAGGAGTGGAGGAGGTGTAAAAATGTGACACCACAGTTGGAGCATTCAGGCGTTTGGGGCCTTTTGGCACTGTAATCTTTGACAGGGTCACATCTTCACCCACTGTATCTGTCAAAGCCAGACACATGAATCAGACGCTGTGGCCTGATACACCAAATAATGCCTTTGCTCATCATTTCAGTCTGATGAACTGGCACTTGAAAGATTCTCAGCAAACATTCTGTGGATATTTATTCTGTAGCTACCAGTTTAGAATAGTCGGTGGAAAATTATAATGTAAAGAAAACCAGTTTCTTGATCTTGTTTCATGTCCATTTGGATTAAGGAAAACTCTTCATGTGTGCACTCCAAGATTGAAAATGGATCCTGAAGGGCTGTATGCTGATTCAGGTTGTCTAAACAATGGGAATAGGGGTAGACCTTTATCTTATCATTACAGCTAGCTCTGGGTTGAGGTTTCCAGTTTCAGCAAATTATAACTTTAGGTTTGACTCTGAAGCCATGACCTAAAGTTGGGATCAGCTACCATCTGAAATAACAACATTGTTTTCATAATTGTTATTACAAAAGTTATTTTGTTACAACTTAATCAGATGTTAGGACAGATTGTAGAGTTTGTTGTTTGCTGTTATCAGACCATTACAATCCATACTCTTGGGTCAATAATAATATGAGCCTCCTCTTGATGATCCAGTTTTAGGGCAACTGGTGGCAAAGATTTCACCAATTATCCTGCGTGCTTGGTAAAGTCATGGACCACACATCAAATCTACCATTCTGAAAACAGTAAAGGACAGGCACAAAATGCTATTCAGTAAAATCATTAACCTTGCACGCTCTTGTTACATTTCAGCAGAACATGAGTATCTTGCTTCGCCGTTGCTCTGTCCAATTGATGAATTCATTTCCAGAATGCTTGTGAGTTTAACACAGCACTACCTTTTTTACTGTCAGACCCCAGAAAGTGTTGCAATAATATGATCTGTAAAGTGTCGGTATCAAAGTCCATATGGAAGGTACTTAGTACTGTCATTCCTACATTGCTTTTGTGAATGTTATTGTAGTATCAACAAATCTTCTCAGTGAGAAAAGCTGCTCACTCTTGGTTAGCATTAATGGTGTCTCGACAATAGACTGGAAGATACCAGGTTACAAAGGGAATTGATAAGAACTTCTTTATAAATCAGATAACTGATTCTGCTCATTGATTCTTTCTTTTATCACTTGTGGATTTTCTGTCTGGTGAAAAGCAACCCTTCAAATATTTTCAAATTATACATCAAAACTGGGAAATCCTGATGTGTAGTCTGTTTGTTTGGGCTGCCTCTTAAAAGAACACATCAGTATTGTTTTACAAGGCACACAGAGTTAAGAAAGATGAATGAATAAGAGAATAGATGTGTGTTATTATTAGTTATTGTTTTCAGAAACTGATCTCAGTATAAGCTGCTCCCTGGTTATTAGTGGATAAACTTTATCTTTTTTTAATCTTAACTTTTTCTTGATCTATTAGAGGTACAGGATGTGACCGTCTTCTTGAGTGTTTCCTCTGGATTCAAATAAAAACAGAAAACTGAATGTGTGTTAAAGTGCTTTCCGCACTCATTTCCATCAAACTTAATACCTCTATTTTTCCTTTTTTAGGTTGGTGCTTTTTTTTTTTACACACAAAGATTTAAATATTGAGCTCGAGCTGCTGCGGTCCACTCCATGCTCTCTGCTCCGACTGCTCACCAGGCTGCTGGACGTTGTCCTCTTCATCCTGCAGCTCAGTCAACATTTAACGACCAACATCAGCTTTCTGTTCATTCAGCTGCTGTGTGGCTTTGACGGCCAGGGAGAACCAGAAGTGAGGAAGACGAAAACAGAGATCAACAATGGACTTTTTGTTTTTGTATTCTTCTTTGTGTTCAGATATTTATTGATCACTGTCCTCTGAACTGTAACTCACATCTGATTTACTAATGAAAAATCTGCCTTCATGTGGTGCTGTAAAGGTTTTCAAGAGGGAAGTAAAGTCTGTGAGAATGACCAGATGTTGTCATTGAGAATCATTTTTTCACATCTAAACTCCTGCTCTGTCCTGCACAGGGGTAAGAGCTGTACAGCAACACAGCAGAAAGACTCCTGGTTTGTGTCTCAGTCCGGACCTCCACTGAGTTAGTCAGCATGTTCTCCATGTCCATGTGTGGGTTATCTGCTGGTACTGCAGCTTTGTCCCATAGACCAAAATCATAATCATTATGTAAATGCATATCTTGAAATAGCCTGTTGATGTAGTGTGTCTTGTTATCCCCATGTCTCCAAACTGGACAGTAACAAAGAGAATGGAAATAACATTTTAGTTTCTGCTCTAAATACACAGAATGTGCAGTTAAAGAAAAAATATGTGAACCCTTTGGGATTACTTGGATTTCTGCTTAAATTGGTCGTAAAATGTGTTCTAATCTTCATCTAAGTCACCACTAGTCAAGCACAGTCTGCTTAAACTAATACTGCACAAAAAATAAGTTTTCATGTTTTTTTTCGACACAATATGTGAACAGTCACAGTGCACGGTGGAAAAAGTATGTGAACATCAAGGCTAATTACTTCTCCAAGAGCTAATTGGAGCCAGGAGTCAGCCAACTTGGGGTCCAATCAATGTGATTAGATGGGATGTGTTGTTTAAAGCTGCCCTACCCTATAAAAAGCACACACCAGTTGTGAGTTTGCTGTTCTCAAGAGGCATTGCCTGATGTGAACCATGCCTAACACAAAAGAGCTCTCAGAAGATCTATGATCAAGAACTGTTGACTTGCATGAACCTGGAAAGACTGACAAAAGTACCTCTGAAAGCCCTGATGTCCATGTGTCCACGGTAAGACAGACTGTCTACAATTGGAGAAAGTTCAGCACTGTTGCTACTCTGCTATGGTGTGGTCGTCCTGTAAAGATGACTGTGAGAGCGGTGAAGAAGAATCCTAGTGTCATTCTGCTAACGAGGTAAGACTAGACGAGTGTCAGCTGAAGACTTACAGAAATCCCTGGCACATGCTAACATTATTGTTGACAAATCTACAATATGTAAAACATTACACAAGAATCTATTTCATGGGAGGACACCACGGAGGAAGCCATTGCTGTCCAAAAAAAACATTGCTGCACGTTTGAAGTTTGCAAAAGAGCACCTGGATGTTCCACAGCACTACAGGCAAAATATTCTGTGGACAGATGAAACCAAAATTGAATTGTTTGGAAGGAACACACGATGCCATATGTGGAGAAAAAAGGCACAGCACACCATCCTTAAAACCTCATCCCAACTGTGAAATGTGGTGGGGAGTGCATGATGGTTTGGGGCTGCTTTGCTGCCTTAGGGCCTGGATGGATGCTGTCATCGACGGAAAAATGAATTGCCAAGTTTATCAAGACATTTTTCAGGAAAACTTAAGAACATCTGTCCGCCAACTGAAGCTCAACAGAGGACGGGTGATGCAACAGGACAACGACCCAAAGCATAGAAGTAAATCAATGGACTGGCTTCAACAGAAGAAAATACGGCTTCTAGAGTGACCCAGTCAGAGTCCTGACCTCAACCTGATTAAGATGCTGTGGCATTACTTTAAAAGAGCGATTCACACAAGACATCCCAGGAATATTGCTGAACTTAACAGTTTCGTACAGAAGAATGGTCCAAAATTCCTCCTGACCGTTGTGCAGGTCTGATCTACAGCTACAGGAAACGTTTGGTTGAGGTTATTGCTGCCGAAGGAGGGTCAACCAGTTATTAAATCTGAAGGTTCACACACTTTTTCCACCCTGCACTGTGACTGTTTACATATTGTGTCGAATAAAAACTTGACAACTTGTAATTTCTTGTGCGATATTAGCTTGAGCAGACTGTGTTTGTCTAGTGATGTGACTTAGATGAAGATCAGAACATGTTTAAGGACCAATTTAAGCAGAAATCCAAATAATCCCAAAGGGTTCACATACTTTTTCCTGCAACTGTATTTGTTTCTCTATTGCAGCCCATTAGTGTGGCTTTGCGAGAGTTTGGTGAGATTAAACTGTGATAAAAGACCCTGTGTTGTAATTAAAGACCCTCTATGAGTATCAGTCAGTTTCAGTTAAAGGTGATCAATCAATCAAATCAATCATTGTGTTGCAATTTGAGCTTAATTCAGTGGCTTTGGCTCCCAGGAGATCGAAAAACCTGAGGCACTGACAGCTGTATTGTTTGTGAAGTATTTGAATTTGATAAATCAACACTTCTCCCAAAAACAGTTTTCTCTCTTGATGTCCAAAGAAAGCATGACAATACATTTTCAATAAACCAGTCATCTTACTGCCCTGACCTTGAAGATATCTCATTGTAATATTTTTTCAGCTTGTTCACTTAGAAGATAGAAAAGTCCCTGCCAATTTAACCACAGATTTAAACACTTGTTTTTTTTTTAAACAACCAGGACTCATGGTGATTGTTTTTTTTTTCTTTCAAGCTTACAGTCAGTTACAGTTTAAAAATCCCAAAGAGACTCTTTTTCCATCTATATCATAACTTTAGTTCCCAGAGCAGGACTAGCACTGATAACAGCAAATTAAAAAATGGTAAGCTGATGTATACTTGTAGTAACAACACATAATTGTTCAAATTCTCATTGCAGACGTGGATTTGTCTCCAGAGACACCCCCACACTATTTGAGAACCACTTGCATAGAGCATCAAAATAGTCTGTCAAAAGAAGTGTAAGAGGTGCCTGTGGCGTATTCATTTATCTTTGACTGAATTTTGTTTTGCTACTGATTAAATTGCTCTTAAGTCTCTCGTACAGAAACATTGGTGAATTTTAAGCAGGATGTTGCTTTCACAAAAATCTGAATACATTTGCAATTTGTATTCAATAAATAGTGAACTTTACACACCAAATGGCATGGAATTTGGAAAATATTAGAAATCAAGCAGTTTTGACAAACTTAAGGTGGGATACAACTATGTTTTTTGAAGCAAGGGTCTTGACCCCTAGGGCAGTGATCATCAACTGTTTCCTTGGGGGCAACACTGACCTCCACAGCATCAAATCTGAATCCCTGAATGATTTCTAATTCAGACAGTTTAATGAAGAAAAATGTGTTATTTTAAACGGTTTTCTTGTTCTGAAATCCCTAAAACAATTCATGCACCTCCCAAAACAATTGGGACTGAAATCTTTTATTAGACCTTTCTTTATATTAAACATATTTCAGATAGATCGACCTAATCAAACTTTTTTATAAACTCTCATCCAGGCCAACTTGTGATGCAAAATATTAAAGTCCCAGAGAAAAGCAGCCAAGCTCCAAGTGACTGACAGCATCAGTGGTAGAGACTGATCTTACTTTTAAAGAATGAGAAATACATTCAATTCATACTCATAGGAAGCATACATTATTTCTCTAATAAAACATTTTAGACCAAAATATTTTGGTCATTTCAGTTCACCTTAAAATTTGGCGCTAAAGTGGATAGTCAGAGAAAAATAGGTCCTTGTACAGATGTGGCTGATGACCACTGCCCCAAGGGGTTACCAGAGGACAACGGGGTGGTCTGGGAAACCAAACAGGAGGGGTGAATTTAAAGTTTATGTGTAAATAGTGCACAGAAAAGAGGACATTTCCCCACCTGGTAAAGTAAAGACCACCTCAGACATCTACAGAGAGTGAGTTAACAAAAAAAAAAAAATACAAAAATGTAATACAGTCATGACCACAGTCATTATTTGGTCAAATGTTCCCACTACGGGCGGACTGTTTCCCTCCCTGTGCCGATATACAGCCCACAGACCGTCGTTGAACGGACTATTTAACGGGCAGCTGGCGGCGGATGTGCGCGGCTCATTATTGTCCTTGGTCGGCGGAGTGATCTGTGGTAATAAAGATCCTGACGGGACACAGACAGCAGCGGATCGATAACAAACAGACTCGGACAATTATTATGACTGTAACAAGAGGCAGCTAGCTCACTGATCATCGTTTAGAAGCAACCCTCGCTGACAAGCAACCCGAGACGGCGGAGACAATGGAACGAAAAAGGTGAGACTTTAAAATGTTTTGTTTTCGGAGTTTTAAGGACCAAAGTTTCTCTGCAGGAAATGCATGCATGCATACGAGAGGCGTGCGGCTTGTTTAGCACTTAGCCAAAGAATGCGACTTTTATCAATCATACATTTTTATTTTAGTAATGAAAAGCTCTAACGACGTGGTTAAAGTTTCCCGTTTGGGCACCCTTGAACTGCAGTAATTGCTCCTCGTGCTGCGGGCACACACACGTCCCTGACGCTGCTAGCTTGATTAGCTTGCTAAGTTTCATTGTTTACACACGCTTGACTTGCGGCTCGTCGGGCCCCCACTCACGGTCACGTCAGTGCTGCAAGAGACATGTCAGCACCAACCGGACTTCAACGGGGAAACGCATACAATGACCTTATGCTTCACATTATGTAGCCTGTTGTGTATGTATTCACTTGTAAGTCCCTGTAATGAGTGTATTGATCCCTGCACAGCGACAGCCTTTGTTAGAGCACCAGCTTCAGACTGGGGTTCACACATAGGCCACATGATGA
Source organism: Scarus forsteni (assembly GCA_036419115.1). NCBI lineage: Eukaryota > Metazoa > Chordata > Actinopteri > Labriformes > Labridae > Scarus > Scarus forsteni. Next base: position 166,801 of record JAZDUH010000271.1, read on the forward strand.
CATGAGGAGTATAGAACTGAAATTACATGATAAAATCCAAGGTGATGTGAACTAAGAGAATAAGTTACTAAATTTGTCTGTATTTAGTTGAAATAGTTTCACAGTTTTGCATCTCTTCCCGTGAAGATGGGTTCATCTGAATATTGTATAATGATATTCTGTGTGTGTATTTGGGGATAATATTCCTATTTCTCAATCTGAGATCTGGGGAAGGATGTGAGGATGTACCAGCTATGTCTCCACAGAAGGGGCACTGTCTGTCATCCACTGGAAGCCAGCTCTTTTTGTGAGGACCAGTCTTTATAGTCAACCTGTGGTCACTGAGTCTGGACCTCATCAGGACTTTTCTCAGTGAATGACCCCAAACTCTGGACACCAACATCTCTCAAATTAAAGGTGTAGTCAGCGATGTGGGAGAAAACGAGTGGAGAGGTTGTTTATAAACAAATTTAGACCCGCCTCTCCCTTCATACCTCACCCCTGGCTCCACCCCTGAAAGCTGATGGACGTGCATCGTCATGGAAACCCCATAGAAACTGCGTAGCTGACCAACGTAGCTAAAGTAACCCCGACTTGTCAGACAACTCGACTGCCGTTATTGATAACATAACAACAGTACATTTTGGCAGATTAGACAATAAGATGAATGCCCAAAGGCTGTTACTGTTATGTGAAGCACCACAAAGCTAATGTTGCTCACCTATCCAGCAGACAGACGGCAACATCCACGTCCGTTTTCAGGTCTTTCAAGTGGCGGAGTTCCCTCCACCATCGGAAAGCAACACCAATGATGACCCAGGTCTTCGTTCTTTCATGGTCATAGTCCTTCTTTTTCCTCTTTTCGCTCCGCCGACCTTTTTCTTTTGGGCTGTTTTTCAGCCATTGCTACTGCACATATTGTATCTCTCTCTTACGCTAACTTCGGACGCTACGCAACCTACGACTCCCCCTCCCCCCTCTGTCTGATCTGTGCATGAGTATGATCGCCCCCTGGATGTGGGGGGGTGTACCCTGTTTTGGTGACTCGGCTTGAGCCGCAGTATTTGCCTGCTGAAATTCAGAGCCAAGGCTGTGTATTGAAACTGGACTTTTTTTTCAACATGCTGTCAGTGGTGATATCTTGTGGATGGAGAGGAGAAGTACGGTGAATTTGACAAATACTGCATTAGATTAGAAGATTAGAAGGTCGCTGACTACACCTTTAAACCAAATCAAGTTTTAGCCAAGTGAAATGAGCTTATGTGAAATGCCAAGAGTAAGCAACTCAAAACAATGTAATTTAACATGTTATTTGGCCCTTTACAGAGAGTACCGATGGGCACCCGAGCTGAGCCCTGAGCTCTGTATAGGATCATTTACTGGGAAAAAAATCCTGATTAAGGACAGACTCAGTGTCCACAGGTTGCTACAAAAAGAGCTGGCTCCCAGAGGAGGATAGACTGTACCCACTGTGTCACCCAACAGGTAGAGACAAGGCTCCACTAATATCCTGCCCTAAATATCAGGCAGTGAGAAAGTAATCCTGTCCCATAATAATTATCATGCACCCAGAGTTTGAAATTACAGGGGAAAAAAAGAAAAGCCCATATTTACAGTGAGAAATGCAAAACTGTGTATTATTATAGCCAAATACTGTATATCAAAGTATGTGAAGACCTGGAGACAACTTGTGGAGCGTGAGCAAACATAACTATAGCCAACACATGTCTTCATATTTTCATATTGTGTTTATTTTATAAATATTTAATCTTAATTCTTCTTTATCTTTTCCAGCCTTGACTATCACATTACTGCTAATGTTAGCATTCTTCTCTTTCTTGCCAAAAGAGCTCTTGAATTGAGTTGATTGAGTTGATGGAAAAAAATTTTGCCTCCTTGTCCCAACACTTTTTGTCCATCCTTTTGGGTGGGAGATAAACAAGGCTGTGTCAGTGTCCCAAACAAAAACGATGTAGTGTAGTGTGTCTTAACTCATTGTGAGACCCCCCTTGTGCTGAAGTGTGTTGTCTTGCAGTGTACCTGTTCAGCGCATTCTCAACAAGCCTCAGATCGTCCGCAGTCTGGGCAGCAACCTGAACTCACACATGAATGCCAGCTCCTCCATGACTGGACGCTCGCTCCTGACCAAAGTGCAGCGCAGCAGGCACAAGCACCTCTATGACACCAACCATCACATCAGGGTGAGCCTCTCCTTGATTTTCTAAGGCTTTTTTATGACTCTGTGTAGCAAATTCAAGGACAAAAAACCTGAGGAAAATGTAAATATTGCTCTTGAGTGACAGCACAACCCTGAAATCAATGCATTCAGTCTCCATGAAATTTTTCTATTTCCTTTTGACTTCATTTGCACTCCTAATCTACTCACTCTCTCCTCACACTCCAAGGACTTTGACGGCACTCAATAGCCCAAGTCACAGTGCTTTAAGCTGCAATGAGGCTCTGCTATATTCACACCTCAAGATAGTTCACATTCCATTCTCAAGGCTGTAACATCTGTGCAGGTTCATAGTGCAGTATAGCTTGGATGGGCAGGACATTGCGCTTGCTCTCACAGAAAAGTAACTATACCTAATTACTATTTTAAAGTATTTTGCCCAACAGTGGTTATTACTTCTGGGAATGGAGCAGGGGTCAGCTTGTTCCCTCCATTCTGCCTCCAGGCTGTTCACAAAGGAGGTGAAACGTCACAGAGGGGTAAATATTAAGACTTGAAACATCAGTGTGAATTTGGCTTATGTGGCAGACCCTCGATGAGAGCACACAAAATGAGAGGAAGTGTGTAGGGAGAGGGTGAGCAGGTTGATTTTTTACTTGCACACTGTAAAGGTTACCAAGAATAAGACACTTTGTTAAAGCCAACTTTTAAGAGGACCTTTTTGAAGCATTTTGGCACTGTAGTGTGTAAAAGCATATACGCATGCCCAATTTAAAGGGCTGTTTAATTTGTACACTTATAACACTGCTGATTTTGGGGAACCTGGCAGATGCTACCATTTGTTACCACTAAACGGTTTTTTTTGTATTTGATTTCTATTCTTTTTGAAATTAAGTTTTTCTTCTCTCTTGAAAAAGATGTATATGGAAATAAAGGTTAATCTTTTTACAACAAACAGATATCAAATGTGTGTCTGCAACTTTTCAGAAACATAGAAAAAATGTGAAGTTATTGTGATGAAAAGTAATGATCATATATTTGTTTCTTTACAGGCCAAACCTGATTTAAATACAACACTACCAGTAAGACAGACAGCGTCCATTTTTAAACAACCAGTGACTAAGGTAACAAATCATCCCAACAACAAGGTGAAGACAGACCCGCAGAAGGCTGTGGATCAGCCCAAACAGGTGAGTCAGATGGAGGAAATGTGATTAAGTACTTCCCCATACACTGATGATATAATGATGATAATTACAAACGGTCACGTCACACTTCCACAATTGATGCCATAGTTATCTGAGTCAAAGAAAGTCACCGAACCTGAAAGTCGTGTGGTTTTATCGTTCAGATGTTGTCCGGCTGAATCATTATGCTTTTCTGACATACTGATGTTCTTAAGCAGTTAAAATCATGATTATTGGAAAATGTAATTGTTGTTCTGTGACCTCCAGCTGTTCTGGGAGAGGAAGTTGAGCGGGTTAAATGCTTTTGATATCGCAGAGGAGCTGGTAAAGACTATGGATCTGCCCAAAGGCTTACAAGGTGACATATACCAGAAAAAAAAAAAAATGACAGCCCAACTGTAGTCTAAGTTGGATAGTGTTGTTTGACCTTGACACATTGCTTCCTGTTGTCCTCTGGTCAGGTGTTGGCCCTGCATGTTCAGATAAAACGCTCCTCTCTGCCATCGCCAGCGCACTGCACACCAGCCCTGCACCTGTCACCGGACAGCTTACTGCTGCCGTGGAGAAAAACCCTGGAGTCTGGCTCAACACAGGACAGCCTCTGTGCAAGGCATTTGTGGTGACTGATGATGACATCAGGTAGGATTTTAGTTTCATGAGCACATCGAGCATCAGAAGGCTGAAATCACAGCCAGTTGTTTTCTTTTTTTTATAAGGTCATTTGTCAGTAGACGCTTTGGCTTTCAAATGGAAATCATGTTAACTGTAGAAGTGTATTAGTGTATTAATCTAAATAAAATAAAAATAATAATAATATATTTATTAATAAAGAGACTGTGAGGAGTTTCTAGGTAATTTAAAAAAAGTCTCAGTTTTAGACATAAGCCTGATTAAAATACACACTTTAAGATGAGTTTTATAGCATCAAAATAGGTTATCTATAAATGCTATTCCTTAGCTTTGCGGTCGGGTCGGACAGGGCTGAACTGGCCTGGATACTCAATTTCAGGAACAAGACAATTAAAACTAGAGCAAATTTATATTATTTGGACACGTCTAAGAGCACCAGGCTGTAAGTGGTGATATATAGCCGGCTACAACTACGATACTAAGTTTTCCAAAAATTGCTTGTTGTCACACATCAAAAACTACCGCTGCGTAACAAGAAAGAGATACATTACCTCGTGGCTTTGTATCCTGTAAGTTGTTGAAAAAAGAAGTTGTAAAGCAACGCAGAGTTCTGAGGAAGGTCTGAGCTGCATTTATCACAACAAACACACGCTTTGGCTTCAGTCACGTCTTTGGTGCGTTTCATTTGTAGCCAGAAGTAGGAATTTCCGGGTTCCGTGTAGAAAACTGCAACTGAAACGTCCCCCGAAGTCGGAATTTCCTACTGGGAACTTGGTGAAACCTCGCCACCCCCGAGTTGACACTCGAAGATGGATGCCCCCAGTGTGAACAGTTATTTAGCTCCTGTAATAATCAATTTATTTGCACTTCTGACTGGGGTGTGTCGCTCTAGATCAGCTGTATACATAGTATTGTTAGACTTATATACAAAAAAATGCTGCCATTGTGATAATCACATTCTTCATGTGATATTTGTGAACAACAACACAGGGCGTGCTAACAACAGCTAACAATAGCCTGGCAGATCGGCATGTATTTTTCTGACTTCAACTGGAACGCCGATAAGTCAGAGATGATGTCACTCCCAGTTCCGAGCTTACTGGACCGCAGCATTACGACAGTCGGCGCACATGCTCATGGGTAGCAGAGACTTTGTGTCGCCTGTAATAGATTCTCCTCATAGCACCTTTAAAATATTAATTAAAAATAAATAAATAAATAAAATAATAAAACAACGTCCCCCAACCTTAAAGAGGGTGTCATTTCAAAGTTTCCAAAGTGCTTGAAGTTTTTCGTGAAATTCTTATTTTAAATGTATAATTAAAAAGTCATGAAGTCAGAATAAAAAAGCTGTCCTTTTGAAAAGTGTGTTCACTGGACATACTGGCAAGTTAAAATAAGTCTTACTTTAACATAATGATGTGAAGGTAAGACTGACTGCACATCTAGCCAGCAGAAATGTGGTCATCAGTGTCACTCGTTGGTTTGACTCATGGTTCTGGTGCAACATTAACGTGAATTACTTCTTTGGTTAATATTACAAATGGATATATTTATTGTAAGTGTTAGGAAATATCTAAGGGGCTGTCCACACAGGGATAAATTCAGGTGTGTCTGCACAAGTTTTTAATTGAAATTGCATGATGTCCACACAGATAAAGCATTTTGGGTGCCTGAAAATCCACATATTTAAAAAACAACTCCCAGAATGGATGCATACAAGAATGCTGGCCCTGTGTTTCTGTGTTTACAAAGAAAGCACCCATTTCAGAAAGAGACGTCATGTCCCCACCTCCCCTTAAACCCAGAACAGTGTACGCTAATGTTTGTTTACATGTCTAATGATGGATGTATAATCTCCATGTGTTCTCTGGTTTTGGTGTATGTCTGCAGCAGTGTTACAGCACCACTCACAGGCCTGGCATATGTACTACAGTGTTTTGAGTGTTTTTTTAATGGAGACACACTTGCTTCTTGAAACAGTGCCGTCCTAGAAAACATTTTGAAAGGAAAATTTTAGTCTCTGTGTGGACAGGGCCTAATTCACATCTCATCCAACAGTTTGTCATAGCTGATATAAAGCTACCAAGATTTAAATGAATAATATTAACCTGTGTGAAACAGGATTTCATCAGTTTTGTTAGAGATGAACCTTTGAAGTGCTTGAAAAAATCTGTGTGTCCTTTGGGTGGGTTTTGGCGTTGCTCTGGCAATTGTCTTTTGTCAATCAATAAACTAAACCAAACCTAAAAAACTGGCCTCTAGGAATGGGAGTATCACAGCTGCAGTACTGAAGTTTCGATACTTGAACAAATACTCTTTTGGTATCAAGTACTTCCACAGAGAATCAAGAACCATAACATACAAGTAAATGATCATAAATAATTTGCTCCTGGCTGTTTTCATTGTTTCTCTTTCCCAATGAGATGAGACAGCGCTTCTTGTATTGTTTGTTTTGGATATGTGTATGATGTTGTTGTAAAACTTCATTTTGTTGTTGAATTGTGAAATATCGCAAAATTGGATTTACTTTGTACCAAGACTTCACACTTAACTTCCCTTATAGATTTGATGGCATTTTTCTTATTCCTCCATGTGCTATTGTTGATTGAAACGACTGGAAATTTAATGTAAAAATTATATTTGCACTCTACTAGACAATTAGTATCGGCATCTGTATCGCAAAATGAGTTACCGTACTGGTATAGTATCAGTAAGAAAAGGCTTATCTCCCTTTAATACTGGGCCATTGTGGCATGTGAAGTATGGATTTTGTATAGAATGAAAAACTGACAATGTCAAAACATAAATGCAGGTATTTTTTAGTGTTTATTCATTTATTCTTCTGACTAAAATTCAATCATGGCGTGCTCCTGGCTGTGCTGTGACCACTCACCTCCTCCTCTGTCTGCCACATCACTTTCCTAACAGCTACATGTATATTAGGGCTGGGACGATACACTTTTCTCCCAATTCGTTTTTTTACGATATTTTTTTTTTTTTAATGTGCCAATTTAAATTGAGATTCTACGATATGGCCGATTTTTGCGATCTTTAGTTAGTTTTTTTAACACCAGCGAAAAAGGTGAACGATGATGATGCCTACAGACTATATCGGGAAAAATACACATCACATGTGAGTCTGTTTTTAGGATTTATTCAGCAATATATTTTAACCTGCTGTTTATACTCTCTGCCTGGATGGATTGCAATTAAAAGTGGCTTATTAACACAGACTAAAGTAAAGCATTTAAAGGATAAGTTCGGTTTCTACAGCTTTCACATTGTTTACAGAATGAAGTATGCTGGGGTATACTCACCCAGAAGGCTTTCCTGATCCAAACAGTGCTTCAGGAGATATTTAGATCCAAAATCGAGCGGCAGACATCCGTATAATGGTAGCACATAGGGCATGTATAGCGCCGCTCCTAAAACTGCATTAATCGTCCAAAAACTCATTAGTTTCACCAATATTTCATCATGGTCCACTCGCGCTACTCCTCCATTACAGTCTGTGTCACTCCAGACATGTTTTTGTGACTATGCTGACCTCTGAACTGAAGAAGAAGAATGTTTGCCTCCGCGCATGCGCAGTGCGGCTCATTGTTTCAGGGGAAGACCGGCGGCTACACAACGACTTTCTTCTTCCAGTTTTGTGCAAAATAGACGAATATCTATCAGATGAAGATGTTGTGGAGGGGAACTTTGAATATGAAGGGTGTCTCCAGAGAGTACTGCGCAGGCCAACATTCTTCTTCTACAGTTCAGAGGTCAGCACAGCCACAAAACATGTCTGGAGCGACACAGACTGTAATGGAGGAGTAGCGTGAGCGGACCATGATGAAATATTGGTGAAACTAATGAGTTTTTGGACGATTAATGCAGTTTTAGGAGCGGCGCTATACATGCCCTATGTGCTACCATTATACAGATGTCCGCCGTTCACTTTGGGATCTAAATATCTCCCGAAGCTCTGTTTGGATCAGGAAAGCCTTCTGGGTGAGTATGTTGTTCTACTTAATTCTATGAACAATGTGAAAGCTGTAGAAACCGAACTTATCCTTTAAGTTTGGAAAAAAATCTATTTAAAAATCGTCAAACAAAAAATCCCGATACTTTATGTGAATTGTTTTTTTCTCCCACCCATAATGTATATGTGCCAACTTGGGCTACATCACCATCTTAAGATCAACTAAAACATTCATTAAGAAGTGTAATATTTTAATGACAACTTTTGCATTATCAACTTGGTTCTTTAATCATCAGTTAAAATATTGAGGATGGACGGATAGCTAAATGGAAATTACAACAATACTTGAACATGAAATATATATATACCTTTAACACAAACTGGTGTAGACTTTGTTTGCTGTTTTATCATCAACATTACATCTCTAAGCCATGAATGACTTGTTTTCATCATTTCCTCGTTTTTAATCTTTGTTTCTTGCCTGTGTCCATCAGGAAGCAGGAGGACCTGGTGCAGAGTGTGAGGAGGCGGCTGGAGGAAGCCCTCACAGCTGACATGTTGGCTCACATAGAGGACACCGCCGCAGACACCGCTGCCAACAAAGAAGAGGAAAAGAGCGAGCAGGTTGAAAAGGAGGAATTATAGCCAAGCTTCACACAATTGCAGGACTGGTGTAAGTGTTGCTGAATCCCTTTCTGACTCTTTGATTGACATGCACTGTAATCACCTGCAGCACACGCTAACATGTAACTCTGCCATCTCTCCCACAGGCTCGTCTGACTTGAAGTGTGCTAATTAACTCTTCTGTTTTCAATAATCGGCTCAATTAAGATTTTTATACACTTTCAAGTACCACAAACCCTAAATGCAGGTGTACTGCAGATTCCTAAACATTGACTGATTTCTTTAAATGTCATGACAGTGAAATCCTGAAAAGGTGCTTTGAGTTTCAGTTTGTGTTTTACCTCTACTAACAATGGCAGTTGTGAAAGGTGCTTTATCCGATGCAGTGTTTGTTTAGGAAACAGACAGGGTTTCCCACTCATAGACCGTACTTGGTGGGCCAGCAAGACTTACCGACAGCTTCTTGACGAATATTTTCCAATAATTTTTTCTTAAAGAGACTGTGAGGAGTTTCTAAGTAATTACAAAAAACACACTTTTAGATATATGCCTGGTCAAAGTACACACTTTAAGATGAGTTTCATGGCATCACAATAGGTTATCTATAAATGCTATTCCTTAGCTTCGTGGTCGGGTTGGTCAGGGCTGGACTGGCCCGGATACTCAATTTCAGGAATAAAACAATTAAAACTAGAGCAAATTTATATTATTTGGACACGTCTTAGAGCACCGGGCTGTAAGCAGCGATATATAGCCGGCTACAAAACTACAATACTAAGTTTTCCAAAAGTTGCTTGTTGTCACACATCAAAAACTACCGCTGCGTAACTAGAAAGAGACACATTACCTCGGCGCTTTGCATCCTGTAAGTTGTTGAAAAAAGAAGTTGTAAAGCAATACAGAGTTCTGAGGAAGGTTCGAGCTGCATGGTTTATTAGCATCACAACAAAGGCACGCTTTGGCTTGTGTCTGTTGGTGCGTTACAGTTGTAGTCGGAAGTAGGAATTTCCGAGTTCCGAGTAGGAAACTGCAACTGGAATGTCCCCCGAAGTCAGAATTTCCTACTGGGAACTCAGTGAAACCTCGCCACTCCCGAGCTAACAACAGCTAACAATAGCCTGATCGGCATGTTTTTTTCCGACTTCAACTGGAACGCCGATAAGTCGGAGATGATGTCACTCCCAGTTCTGAGGTTACTGACAGTCGCCGCACATGCTCATGGGTAGCAGAGTCCTAATGTTGCCGGTAACAGATCCTCCTCATAGCACCTTTAAGTAAATATCCATATCATAATGCACAGTATAAATGGCACAGTGTGTGGACCAGCAGATAACAGCTTAAATGTTAAGTATTAGTATCAGGAGATAAAAACATTTCTGCTGATATTGACAGCCGTATTGTGGCTATTAAAAGTGTATATATTTACTATAATAATTCACCTTACTGTTGAAAAAAGATTTGTTTTGAAGATTATGTAATCCAAATGGACCTTTTGTTTTCATCGCGGACTGTCCACAAGTAAAAATTAAATAATGCTAATGGTAGAATCAGATATTGAGTAGTCTGTCAAAATAAGAGTGTGTGTTTTTTTCAATTAAAAATTAACATATTGTTTTCAGTCAAATGGGTCCGGAAATATTGGCATATCATGTTAGTAATACTATTATATGGAACTTGCATGTCAAAATGCATCCCTTATCTGGATTTAATCACCATCAGGGTTCGAGAAAGATGTCCACTACAATGCCCCTGCTGTAATGCACAAACTACTATCCGATTTTTTGTCTTAGTACAACTTCTACTTTGTTACTTAAACAATATTCTGCTGATGTGGTCAGTATCCTGCAACCCAGCAGTCTTGCGTTTACACTGTAATTTTATCCCTCACTGATGATGAGCATCTTAGAACGGCTCACTGGCTGTGCTTATAGAATATCTACAACACCTTTAAAAAAATGCTCATAATGTTATCTGAGGGACTTTGTGGAAGGCACTGCTGATGAAACCTGTCAAAAGAGCAGAAAGATACATCTACAGAATCAATCAGGCCAAAAGATCCCACTTCACACCCCGCCTCTCAAGTAGAGTTTATTCTGTGGGAAACACTGCTGTTCAAATAAAAAAATTACAAATATGTATGTATAGTTGTTTGAATGTGTCTGAATGTACTCGCTCATGTTGAAGAGTATTTTTTAAACTGATCTGTCACAACATGTTGCTGTTTTATACTTTCCTTTGGCACTGTAGCTTGTGTGTTTTAATAGTTGGATGCATAGAAATGTTGCAGTATGTTTACATTCGCACAGCACTCGCACTGCTGTGAACTCTGAACGTTTAAACTTATTTGGTTTCAAAGTTTTACAGTCAATATAGTGTTTTCTTTCCTTACAGTAACCTCATTTACATGGTTTTGAAGTTTAAGTCATGATCAGTGTTGTTTTGCCAACTGCATTTGAGTTCAGACAGAAAGTTAGACACAGAACCAACTACAAAGCTGATGTACCTCATTACAAGATGTACTGTACCTCAAAAGTAGAACTTCTGTCAGTGTCAAATAAAAGCAACCCGCTGATCATTTGTGTTGAGTGAATTTGTTTTGTCTTGTATGTAGGAGTTTTTCTGGAGTGAGTCAGGTTTTGTATGTATTGGACTAGTTTTGTATTATTGTCTTTAGTCTGTGTAGATTTCTTTTAATGACACTCGGGTACATGAGTGTGATGGGTGTGTCTACATGCATACTAATATTTTGTTTATCAATGATTTCTTGGGTAACTTGGTAATTTAATCAGTTACAACAGTGAGGGATGTGTTTGTGTAAAGAAAACCAAAACCTCGAACAATTCTGTAAGCAAAACTTTTTTCCAATAATGGATAAATAAGTCAAATCAGATAATCAGCATTTACCCTTTATTCTTGGTTTGATTACTTTAAGCATTTAAAATAATTCAGTGGTCATTGTTATGATTCCCCCGTTTACAAAATCCACCACTAGCTTAGCGCTAATGCCTATATGGGCATCAGCATTCTGAAGCTAAAAAAACAAAAAAACAGTTGTCTCCTCTTAAGTTAGTCTTATTATGCCCTTCTTTGATACTTCTTAAAGTTTATTTGATATGTTCTACAGTTGTAGAAAAAGTTGCTCCTTTAAAATTGAAGAAAATTTTGCAGACATGTCTGTTTTGTGTTCAAAGGTGTTGCTGCATCAGGCAGACACAAATGCATTTTTTTGTTCTCAAGAATAAAGTAAAAGTGGATCCTTGATAGTTTTAGTATGGCAGTTCTCTACATTGCCAATATCAGTGTCAACAAATAACTGAGGATGTGTTCAAAACTGAACAAAAGGAAACCACATTAACATATTAACATTTAGTATTCCTGCCATTAGCAAGCAGAATAGCTCTAATCCAGGCTGGCATGTTCTCCATGAGCTTTTCACACTGTTGAGGGTTAACCTTGTCCTATTCTTCTTGAATTACTTCCTTAAATTCTTTCAAAGTCTTCGGTTTTACTTTGAAACAGACTTTATGATAATCCACCACAGATTTTCAATGGGGTTTATGTCCAGGGATTGAGCCGGCGACTCTAACACCTGGATATTGTGCTCCTGCAGCCAGGTTTTACCTGCTGTGGGTGTGTAGCAGGGGACATTATCTAACTGAAATGTCCAGTTTTGACCTTGACTAAATGGTGCATGTGCAGAAGGGAGCATGTAGCTTTGAAGAATGTCATAACACTTAGCAGGGTTCGGTGTGCTGTCACAGATGAACACTGACAGCACTCATACATCCTGAAACCATGACCCTGCCTCCCCCATGGTTGATGGTATCTACTGTACATGCTGGAGATAATGTTTCACCAGGCCTTCTGTGTACCCAAACATTATCAGGAGGCGGATTAAGATGGAAACTGGACTCATCTGACCACACAGTCTTCTTCTAGTTCCAGGCTGTCCAGTTTGGGCCCAAAGATGCCGGGCTTACCTCTGTCTCTCATTGATCAGGGGCTTCTTGACAGCCTTGCAGGACCTTAAACCATGACCTCAGAGTCGGCCATGAACAGTATAGGTGTCTGGACATCATTTTGTTTTGACCAATGCTCCTGAAGCTCACATGATGAAATTCAGTGGTTTTCTCTGCACACAGGGTTCAGGATGCGGTCATTCCTTGCTGAAGACATCCTTAAAACACTTGATCTGGTTTGTCTTCCAAGCTGTTTGTATTTCTACAGAGTGTCTCCAACAGCTGAGTGACTGAATCTGCACTTCCTGGACATCAGGCAGCAGCTGTACCCATCCTGGATGAGAATCTGGATCTTCAGACGTGTTCCTGTGTTTGGTTCCTTGTATTAGTTCTCTGAAGAACTTACAAACGTGCTGGCTTTACATAGACACAAAGCAGGGCAGGAAAAATTAGGTCTTCAATAAAAAGCATGACCTGCTTTAAAATCAGTGGTACCAAAATTATGCAGTACTCAAAATGCCTTTTGTATTTCTATAGAACTAATTAACTTCTAGATTTTTTAATGGCTTTTTATAATTTGTTCAGTGTTTTGGGTGAGACTACTAAAAGAAATTGCACTTGGAGACTTAAGAGTGATTGTTAGTGCAATATATCACAAATGCATACCACTACTATATATGAATCAAGCAGAGAGCAACACTTATAACATTTGTAGAAACCTTCACTCAATTACAACCTCATCTATAATGGATGATGTCACAAAAACTAAGCAAACAAACATCCAACATTTATGAGGATCTGAAAAAAATGACAAAAAAACTGAAGGAAGGTTAAAAATTAAGTTTATGCAGATGTTTTCCTTTCTTTTTTTTAAACCAGTCCCTTCATTTTAACGCAGCATAATTAAAAGATGTCAACCACTGAAGTAGTACATTATAGACTTCAAGAATAGAATTTGATGAAGGAAATATTTTAAATGAAAAAAAGTTGTGTTCTAGTTATTCACTCTAATATTCAAGGGAAAGTAGGCGTCTCCATTACAGCTGGGACCCCAAAGGCTGAATTAACTCAAACTCTTGCTTACTAAATCTCCAATGAGAGCTATCGATTACATTATTTCTTAGTAGTATGTTATGATGTTTTCCATCACAAATACTCTTGTTTTGTTACTTTTCTTTCACCTGCCACGGTGCTTGGTAGGTTGACCAAGCTTGCCTGCCACTTAAATTCCATTTATATGCTGTAGAAATATTTGTCACCATTTTTTGGTTTACAATATCTACAAGAAGTGTCACTGCACCATAAATGTTTATTTTCTATCGAGGCATTTACCAGAGGTTCTCTTAGCTTTGAGGCTGTGAAATGTGGTTTACACATTTCAATCATTGATAACATGTATAGCACTTTGTGCTGCATTTCTAATGTATGAAAAGTGCTTTATAAATAAAGTTTGATTTGATTTGATAACACACTTAAAGTATTCTTCTCTACAAGCCTATTTATCTTGAATTTTATCCATGAAAACAACTTAAATTTGTGTTTATTTTTCTCAACAATATGTTAATTGAGGACCCTGTGGGTGCTCGACTCACCTTCAGTAAAGCTCTGGGAGATTCGGGCTCAAAGGAAAAATGTCAAGGACCACTGCCCTATAATATTGGCACAATATTGGTAATAGCAGATGATAGCTTAAGGTGTTGATTATTGGTATCAGCAGGTATCATCTATTTGATAGATAGATTGGATAAGTAAGAAAACTGTTTTTCTTGAGAAACAGCTGCTTTTAACACTGATGGACTAACACAGCAAAAAGAAAAGTAAATTCTAGTCCAGAAGAAACTTTGTAAAAAACTTTGTAAAAATGTGTTTATCTGTGTGAGTATTGATATAAATATTGGTGATAATAAGTTTGAAAAATATATCAGCAAAAATCCAGAATATGCGGATTTAGCAAAAAAATTCAGGATGTACTGAAGCTCTAAGTTGACAGACATCCACATAAATGAGCTATATGTTTAGCAAAAAATAATTTATTTTTCTACAAATATGAATTTCATCCTATGTGTATTTGAAATAAAATAAATATGGATGCATATTATTATTCCAACAATATCTGCATCAACAAATAGCTGCCTTAAAAAGCTGAATATTGGGATCAGAAGATGTGAACATGTCTAGTGAGATTTCGGTTGCACATATTTCCATAAACAGTGCAAACATTTACTGTAATGACAGAATGTACATCTATCTTTGTGGTTTACCTCATAGTTACTGAATGTCCTCATATATAAAACGAAAGCACAGTGCATTAAAGAATACAATTTTGTAAGACAGAGGTTTTGTGCTTGTGACCATAAATATTGGGAAGGCTTTCAGCAGATAATTATGTGGAGATCGGATTATTATGGCAGATAAGAAAAATTGGTGCCTGTGTTTATAGCCAATACTTTGGCTGCACACATTAGATGTCATCATTTCATATATTTTGCTGCGATATTAGTAGAAAGTACAAGAGCACAATCATGGATTACCTCATGACTAAATATCCACTTTTACAACTCAACATTCTCTGTGTCTGTTGTAATATGTTGATCATATGCTGAGGTGTTTTCCAATCCCACACTGTGCTCCCCTGACAGGTGCCTAGTTTGGAATTGTTTTTTGTTCCCCCTCTCCTGTCCTCCTGTTTCCTTTTCTGCAACCCCCGGGGGAGTAAACGCTAGCACGACTGGTTACCGCTGCTCTCCGGTATTTTTATTGTTTTAAAATTTGTACAGCTTCCTTGGGTGTCATGAAAGATGCTTTATAAATAAAATGTGTTATTATTATTAACAGTGTATTTTTTAAGATTATTTTGTATTTCCTTACATCTGGTTCTTTCACAAATAGACTATAATCAAGAAAGGAACAGGTCAGTTCACTTCCAACTGGAGGCTTTGTGCTCAAGAACTAGAATATTTGTACCATATGGATGATAAAGACTGGAAATATCGGCCAATCGGATAATGGCCAAATGCAAAATTGTCCATCTCATAAAAAAATAAGAGATAATAAATTAAAAAATAAAATATAATGGAGATCAGAGAAGATGATGGAGAGGAACAATGAGAAACACCATGAGCATCATGTCTCAGTGTTGTTGATGGAGCACCACACTAACACCTCATGGTAAGCCATGGTGAACACGCCGGCCATGAGCGCCTGTGTCTGAGTAAATAAATAAATAACAGTGAGGATGCGGGGACGCGTAGACAAACACAGAGGGGACATAAAGTAGTGCCCCTGCAGCCTGGCAGACACAATGGCAGTGACAGCAGCAGTGGCTTTGCGCTCGCGGATGCTCTCCCCCTGCCGCATGTGGCCTTTGAACCCTTTGTTGTGTCGCGGGTGACGTCAGTGCCGTGTGCGCGAGACGGAGCGGCGTGAGCCTGGCGAGACAAAGGCGGCGGACCGACCGGGGTCAGGCAGCGGCAGAGAGCCGAGAATCGCTGTTTTTTTATACATAAAGGGATCTGCTAACCTCTCCACTCAGCCGCGGCTTCCCCTGGAGCATGAGGACTCACTGACAGTCCCAGGACTCTGCTCTGACTCCGCACACTGAGGGACAAAAACAACGGAGCCCCGTTTTTGGTTTTTAACGTTTTTCTCCTACGCCCCCCGTTTAGCGTGCTAGTTAGCTTACCTCGGCTAGCTCCGCACAGGTCTCCTCCTCCTCCTACTGCTGCTGCTGCTGCTCCTGCTGGCTGCTCCTCATCTTTTCCTCAAGAAGAAGTGGAGAAGAGGAGCTCGTCGACAGAGTCTGGACAAAGTGAGTGTTGGGGGGATTTCCCTGCTTGTTTAATTTAATTGAACAGAAACGTGGCTGTGAGGGAGAAGCAGCTCAAGTTGGACTGTCAGAGGAGCTAACAGCTAGCCGAGCTGCTCCCAAACAAAGGGGTCGGCAACGTGACTGAGAGCCGACTGTGTGGGACTAGCCTGTTAGCTTGGCTGCTGGAGCTAACAACAGCTCCACACTTATATCGTTTTAGAGAGGGGTGTTGATGTAGAGGTGGGTGAGTGTAGAGCAGGGGTGGCTGTGTTGGTGTGGATGGGGAAACACCTTGTTCTCTGGTGCTTGAGCAGATCTGGCTCATCCTAACAAAACAAGCCTCCTCCTGGATGGACTCAGTTGTCAGACAAGGAGCAACAACAGACAAAGCAAGGCGCCCAAACCAGCACAGTTAGTGTCTGCTGTTCTTAGAGAGGGACGGGCTGCCTCAGTGCTCCTCTTTACCTGCTCTGGTTGTTTAGATGTAAATAAACTATTTAATTTATCTCTATTTTTTCTCAGCAGAGGGGGAGCTCTCTCAAAACAAAACAGGCATTCGTGATCTGATGTGAGATCCACGGAGAGACTATGCCGAGCCCTTTATTCCACCCCGAGATTATGGACCACGACGTGGTGATCAGCAGCCAGCACAACGGGGTCAGCCTGCCCCGAGAGACGGACCAGGAGTCTCGGGAAGAGGACCACCAAGAGGCGCTGCGCTTCGCCCTGGACCAGCTGTCACTCATGGCCCTGGAGAAGGTGGACTGCGGGGGTGGCGGGGGAAACGGGGACCCTCTGGATGGGTCCCAGGGTCCGGGCTCTGAGAGCTGTAACGGCGTGGGCGGAGGGGGCTACGTGGACCTACAGATGCTGGAGCATCCAAGCGGGTCCCGGGACTCTCCGACGTCCTGCTCCCCATCCCCGGAGTACTACGGCTCGGGCGGGTACCACATGGCCGGGTCTCACTCCATGCTGCACGGCGAACAAAGCTCGGTGCTCTGCAGCAGGAAGAGAAGTGTCAACATGACGGAGTGTGTGCCTGTGCCCAGCTCTGAACATGTGGCAGAGATAGTGGGCAGACAAGGTGAGAGCATGCTTGCTTACGGGGGTGTTCATGAGCCTCTTTGTGATTGTTTGGATGTTTGTGGACATATTGTTCAGGCAGCATGCAGCCTGCTGCTTCTTTGTTTGGGTGGCAGCCTGGCGAGAGGAGGGTCTCAACTTTTACAGCCTGAGCCCCGCTGCTTGGGCTGAGATGCTCTTACTGTTTGGGTCTGTAGTGGCAACATAATGCAGATGCCGCCTCAAAAAGCGTGGCCTCCTTTATAAACACGCTGTATTTAGGAGTATTTAGACAATGCCTTGACAGAGTGAGTGAGAGAGTATGGATGATGAGTAGGAGGCAGAGGGGGAGGGGTGGGAGAGGGTCAGACAAAGCGGCAGATTGTCGGGAGTCTGGACATGTCTAGCAGCATGCACCAAACAAAGAAAATACTCCGAGACGCGCTGCTTTTGAAAAACACAAATTTAAAGCGGATAGGTTAAGAGCTGAACTCGTCCTGCATACACTCATACATGTCTCTGGTGGGATATCGGGGGGTTTGGAGCAGATTTAATGCCGAAACAGAGCAGCAGGCGCACAAACACGGGACTGGGCGGTGTTACGCCCTGCACCCAGCCCTGTCTGCCGAGGCTGCCGCTTGCTCTGCAGCCGCCACCGTCCACATTTCGAGTTAGATTTGATTATTTTCCCCCACATACGGTCCACACACCATCAACACCCGTGTGGTGGGTTCGGTTTGTCCGCCGCAGCCGCGGCAGCGTTACGGCATTGTTCCCTTTGTTTGAAAAAGCCATGCTTTCTGCTTCCCAGGATGACATCACAGCCCGCGCGTCCTATTGGTCCGCGAGAAAGCAGCGTCCATGTTTAAAGAAACAGCGCACAGAGGCCGTGCGGGAGCATGAGTTGACACAAGCAGACAGTGCAGCACATATGTTTGGGCGGACAGACTCCTCCTCAGACAATGCCCTAGCCTCTGCCGAGATATATATTTATGGTGTGTAAACAATAGTCATTCACCAAAATGTAAAACCCAGTGCTAGAACAGAACCGGGGGAGGACTTTCTTGTGTGTTTTTGAGAATACACTCATGATTCACTTAATTATTAATCTTGTTTTTTTTAAATGCACATTTGCTTCATTTTATTTGTCCAAAAGGGAAAAAAATCACATTATTCACATTTTAATGTCTCATATTATGCTATATTAATGCCCCTAAATTTTACTCCTCACCTGTAGTGTCTAAAATCAACACTTACTAATAGAGCTGGACATTAATCTAGTTCTGATATCAATCATATCTGCTCTCCAAAATAATCAGAACTGAGTCAGATGTTCAAAGATTGCTGAGCCATATGAAATGTAGATCTATGACTCATATTGCTGTTACTATGTAAAAGTTTTTACCAGTGTATTTCTAATGTGTTGCCTGTTCTTTAACTATCACAGAGAGCACGCACATGCATTTAATGAAGTCGTGTGATGCAAATTTAAAGCTAGTGATTAATAGTGTTTCATAATCATGTCACGTGTATAAAAATAAATCAGACTGTTTTTTTCCTTATTCAAACAGCCCTACTTAAATGTGGGTAACTTTGATTTTGAGTGGGTAAATGTCAGAGGGTTATAGGCCATATGTAGGTTAAATCTTTATGGACAAACATTTATGTATTAACATCTGCTGAGCAAAAATAAAATGTTTTTGATCCCCTGTCCAGTGAAATGATCCTGTCTGAGAAACAGGATACCAGATTCACTCAGTTAAATGTTCTTAATCAAATTCATGTACCAAAAAAACACAATTTATGCTGTTGGAAGGTTAAATAATATACTTGACTGAATGATTTGATTATCTCCCCAACAGTTATACAGATGAATTATTCAATTGAGTTCAGACCCTTTTTACCAGTGTCTGAAGTCGCCTTTCAATGTAAGCATAATGTCAGGGAAATAGAGGTTTATATTCCTGATGGTAGAATAATACTTATACAAAACAGAGATGTTACAAATATGGTGAGGAAAAGCATTTTGTCAACATGTCTTCATTTTCTTACTTGATAAATAATCCAACCTGAGGAACCAGTAAAGTGAAGAACTCAGACCAAACGCACCAGTGCTCGCTCACATGTAGGCCACAGCTTTACAGATGAGTTAAAAAGGGACGTTTTGACACGGTTTGTTGTCCTATCTTATGTTTAGGGAAATATAACCCATACTTAGAGTTTCTTTATGTAAACAGGATAAACTCTGAATCATTCATCTAAGATAGCAGTTATCAGTCATTGAGATGCTCCATTATGCCCTGTCCCATCCTAGTGAACTTCATTTTGTGTGTTTGCTGCCAGGAAATACTTTTTATCAGCCTTTAATTCAGTTTTTTTTTAATTAAAATGTAAGTAGACTCCTTCACTTCAGCAGATCTAAAGAAACAGCTGTGAAACGTGAGTTTATTAGGAGTATTTTGTGTTTCCACCTTACATTTACTCCCTCGGCACATGACATAAATCGTCAATACAAAACAAAATACAGTCATCAGGTTCTGTCTTTCATCGTCAAAGAGATATGCAAAATTAGATCTTTACTATTTGGCGAGTGCAAGTTTCTAATTCAGGCCCAAAGTGTACATAGATATAGTGAATTCCATTAACCCACTTTGGAGCTGTATTTTTGACAGATGAGTGGTTGCTTTGGTGTAGTGGACCAGCACTCAACTGAAGAGAAATGGCAAACACTGCCATTTATTCAGGTGCACTTGACTGATGTTTGGCACAGAATCTGTCATCTTCAGTTCAACAAAAAGTTTTGTGCATTTGTTTGGTCCTTATTAATAGATTAAGACTATGTAGGGCAGGTGAAAATATGAGTCCTTTGCCTCCTCTTGATTACGCTGTCTGAAGTGACTCCTGCTGATTTTTTCTTTGCTTGAGAGAGGGGGTCGGATCAAAGAATTCTCAAATGTCTGCTGGCTTTTTATGAGCGATTCGACCTCCACTTACAGACAGACTGGAACCTCAGGAGACCTCTGACTGTTTTTGTCTAATTGTAATAAATTCTGTGATGTTAATAAATGCAACCCGTGAAGACGTCTTAATATTCAGCCTTTGTTCAAAGTGTTTTTAGAGGAACTGATCGGCTTTGACATTGTTTCAAAAGCTGTTTGTTCTAAATCTGAATGTTTCAGAATATTTTGTTTTTTCTCCACTTCATTTATATAAATGAGATAAATCTCCTGAAACTACATCACAGTGAATACTAAAGTCATTAATTCCATGTTAGATTTAAAAAAAAACCACTTAAAATCCTTCTGTGGTAGGCAGTGGTCATTGTTGTTCACGTCAGGCTGTTTATTTCCATCATGTGTTTTATTTTCATAGGTTGACTGTAAATGAATTATCAAGGGGAACATTTTTGTGCAAATCTGTAGTGGTTCTCGCTGTATAAATGCCTAGCTGTGCATTTGTCCTGGACGTTAATGTGTGTTTGTTTCTTCCAGGCTGTAAGATCAAGGCCCTGAGAGCCAAAACAAACACGTACATAAAGACTCCAGTCAGAGGGGAGGACCCAGTGTTCATCGTGACTGGACGCAGGGAGGATGTCGAAATGGCCAAACGTGAAATTGTATCTGCCGCGGAGCATTTTTCTATGATCCGGGCATCCCGCTGCAAAGCTGGAGCACCTGGGGGAGGTGGCTCTCTCCCCGGACCCCCTCACCTCCCCGGACAGACCACCATACAGGTACAGAATATCTTAAGTCTTAACTTAGAAGCAATAGTAGTTTGTGGGATTTTGTGTCCTCCTGTGGTTTCTATCAAACACTGAAGAGCTCTCTCCTCCTGGTCCAGGTCAGAGTGCCCTACAGAGTGGTGGGTTTAGTTGTTGGACCAAAGGGAGCGACCATCAAGCGCATCCAGCAGCAGACTCACACGTACATTGTGACGCCCAGCCGAGAGAAGGACCCAGTGTTTGAAGTGACAGGCATGCCGGAGAACGTGGACCGGGCGAGAGAGGAGATCGAGACCCACATCACCCTGAGAACTGGAACCTTTGTGGATCTACAGGGAGACAACGACTTCCACACCAACGGTACCGACGTCAGCCTGGAAGGCCTCGGCAGCCTGAGTGGAGGCCTGGGAGCATCCCTGTGGTCCAGAGCCACCAGTCACCACTCTGCACCTCCACCTCCTCCACCCTCTCCACCCCCTGCCCTCTCCATGTCCATGCACCATTCCTCCAGTAGGAAGGTCTCCTCGTCCGTAGGCTACCACTCCCACAACGGCGGGATGAGCTCGGACAACTACAGCTCCACACGCAAGGCCAACGAGGGCGGCAGTCCCACCAGCCCGTTCAGCACAGGCTCCAGCAGCGCCGGGGGAGGATTCACGTTTGGAGGAGACTCCACCACAGGTCTGCCCTCCTCAGATGAACTTGGCTTTGAGTTCTCCGCCTCCAACATCTGGGCGCCTTTCGTCAACGGTGGGGCAGGCGGCAAGGCGAGTGGCTCTTCGCAGCAGCAGCAGCCTCTCCGTCGCAACAGCAGCGGCCTCAGCGGTGGCGCCATCACTCCACGATTGTCTCCAACTCTGCCTCAGGATGCAGGCGTGGGCCCCATGGATCATCCCTTGGCCCGTCGTGCTCAGAGCGACCCCCTCAGCACTCTGTCCTGGCTTCAGTCCAGCAGTGCAGGAGGTGGTTCCTTCTCTGGAGCGTCCAGCTCCAGCTCCGGCGGCTCATCCACAGGTTACTCCTCCTGCTCAGCGTCCTCTCTGCCCGGCGGCTCACCGACCGATTCTGAGGGAGGAGGCAGCGGCGTAGGTCTGAGCTCAGGGATGCTGAGCCGACTCAAAGGCAGCTCGGGGGGCCCAGGGGTGGCAGGTCTGGTGGGCGTCAGCCCCGGGATCAACAGGGACTGCTTTGTGTGTTTTGAGAGTGAGGTTACAGCGGCCCTTGTGCCCTGTGGTCACAACCTGTTCTGTATGGAGTGTGCCGGGCAGATCTGCCAGTCAGCAGAGCCCGAGTGCCCCGTCTGCCACACACCCACCACACAGTGCATCCGCATCTTCTCGTAATGCCCCAGCAGGAGGGGGAGTGGGGCAGGAAGAGGACTGGAGGGGCACTATGTGGTGAAGGAGAGGGAAGGATTCACACTAATAACTCCACACATACACATGATGGATCATAATAAATGCATTATTAGAGATGATGATACTATACGGATGTTGATTTATTGCTGATAACTGTCAAAGTTAATAATAACAATAATAAGTACAATGACTTATCTCCAGTGGTGATTGGAAGCGTCTGCAGACAGTTTGTGCTCAGACGATCTGGTGGTGAACTCATGGAAGGAAACTAGTGTCTTATCTCTCTTCAGGCCTTCATTTGGAGCCGCAGCAGTCCACCCTGCTGACCGGTCCGTCTCTACATTTCTTCATTCTGGCTTCTTTAGATCTTTGCCTGCTTTCTCTCACAGCCTTTCCTTTTGACACTTTTGTACTTAACAGATATTTTTCGATGAAGCTGTCAACGAGGCCTGCACTTTTCTACTCCCTTATTTTAATGTTCTCGACAGGACTAAAAACTGTTCCGACAAATCCTTCGCTCTCTCCCCCTCCCGCTCTCTCGCTCATGCTGTTGTTTGTGACATGAAGCGGCAGGGGGGAGGCGGCTATTTTTTCTGTAAACATTGAACTTTTTATCAAAGGTCGGGCACCTAGCAGAACAATACACCCAGGGGACCTCCTTTAAGATCAACTCCTGTTTCTCTCTGCCACACAAGAAAGTTAGCCATCAGTAATGCCAAATGAATGCTATTAATAGGCATGTATTAATTCTTGATCAAATCCAATAACATGTAGATGAGTCTGCCCACGTTTCTAATGTGGCTGCTGCATTGATTCACATGAATTCTCCTTCAATAAGTGAGAAATGTGAGGAGTGGTACTGTAGGAATGTGTCCTAGGTCAGTTCTCTGTACGTTTGGGCTGCCTGACAATCCCTTTACATCCTCTCTCTCTCTGGTGTGTGTGAGTGTGTGTGTGAGAATAATGCCCACTCATGCTGTGTGTTACATCAGCATCATTACGCTCTGGTTTCCTCTCTTTCTCTTCACTCTCAGTCTTTCAGGAAGTCTATGCTCTGATCAATCCGATGCCAGGATGTCCCTCTGAAACATCCTCCGTCTGTTACACCCAGATCGGCTTCGTCTCTGTGTTCATACTTTGACTCCGTGTGTGGCAGATAGACACGTTTTGAACTCTAGGATAAGATAGGGCTTCTCTGATGTCACATGAATGTGTTTGTCCAATAAGGATGAAGGCGAGGCGGCCGCTCAACACGACAATAACAAGGGGCGCGATTTGAACCTGTTCTTTTTCATGCACTGTAACTCCGGCCCCTCTAAAAATGAAAAAAAAAAAAAAAAGAGAAGCAGCTCTTACTGTTGTTTTGGTAGTTTTTGGTCTTCCACCCCGCACACACAGCAAAGCTGTTCGGCACTCTCTCTCTCTCTCTCTCTCTCCCTCCCTCTCTCTCTCTCTCTCTCTCTGACGACACACACACTGCTGTCCTCCTGGTTTAATGTGGTGCACTATATGCTTCGTTGTTTGAGATTGGTTGGTTAATTCCTAGAATAACTGAGTTACTCTAAGTGAGGTGGTTCCATCCTGTTTTGTGTTTGTGTTTCTAAATTCGGTGCGAGTTTGCAGTAACTGCCTCCTGTAGTGTTTAGACTGTGCGTTTGACTCGGGAGGTGTCCGTGTTACGGCCAATGGTTGCCGTCTGTGGCCCTTTTGAACATGCATGGAAATCAGCTCATAGAATGAGACAAGCCATGACGACGGAATTAAAGACAACACTCCTAATTCTCAAAGGGCTTCCTCTGACAGCACAGACACACGATCACATTTTTCAGGCTCACACACGTCATAGGTAGAATTGACTTATCCTTTATGGCAGCTAGTAGCTAGGTCATCCAGGGCTTCCAGACACTCTTTGTGTTCAAATCCCAGCAGCTGCAGAATGTTTTTGTTGTTGTTTTTTGTGTTGTTTTCTTTAATCATCCCTACGCTCATCCCTCTCGGATCCTGTCAGTCGTTTTTGCAGTGTGTCAGGACGGGTTGTAGGGTTAAAAATCAAGGAAAAAAGGGTAACTCTACTTGAGTAAATAGTTGAAAATGGGCAGTTGCTGCTGTGCTTTGGTGCTCCAGCCAGTTTAACGTTTTCTTTGCTGTCTGACTGTTGGTTTTTGTTTATGTGACAGCAGCTCCACAGAGGATCTAATAAGTCGCTGTCCTGGTTGAGCGCAGCAGTGCACTAGTTCATGTGTCCAAATGTGTAGGATAGAAAAAATAACCTCTGCCCAGGAGCTGAACTGATGGTCTCATTGAAGACTATCCCATGGTGCTTTGGTGCAACTCCCTGCTTGAGCATGGCTAATGAACAAACCCAGTTGGCAGTGGGGAGGGGGCCTTTTTTAGTTCTCAGACTTGACAACCCTGTTCTCATTCTGGTCCAAACATGGCAGCCCATCCCTCTGTCGGGCTCTTAAATGTTGCATTTTGTCTCGTACTCGTGCACACAGGGAACAGACGCAGGGCTGCGAATGTGTCTGAATGAAGAGATCAGTGGTGACTGTTGTGTGATTATTTTTTAGAGGCCAGTCTTTAAAAAGCCCTTGTTCAAACTGTCCAAGTGTTAGAGGGAGTAAATGTGGACTGGGTCCAATAGAGACCCCCCCTTGTTGCACTGGGACGTTTCTGGCCAATGAGAGAATGTTGGGGTTTATTGTACAGTAGTTTAATTGTTAAAAAGGTACAAGTTTTTTCAGATTGACTGCTGAATTTTTATTTTTATTAGCCAAACTTCTCCCCTCCCCCATTTCCTTCTTAAAGGTTTGAAAACAGGGTTTCCTGAGGCATGCTAGCCAGTGGCCTCTGACCTTTTTTTGTGATTCAAGGGGGGGATGCAAAGAGAGCCTCGCCAGTAAGGGGTGACCCACACCCCTCAAGCCTCAGCTCTCCAATTTTTTTGCTTTAATTCTTTTTGTATGCAGAACCAAAATGTAAAATGTCAGCAAACATGGTTTCAGGCCTGACCTGTATGTGTAAATACCCCGAATACAATCATTGGGATCTTGTTTTCAAAGCAAAATGACTTAATTGAAGATAAGTGTAGTTTCTAAAAAACATGTATCATTATTTGTAAGTTAACCATCTGCATGTCTTCAAGCCACCTGGCATTAGCTAATAATTTTTAAGATAAGAAAAAAAAAAGTTTTTACACATTTTATTTTTTACAATTTATTTGCTTACCTAAATGTCCCAGACAATAATGTGACCCTTTTTATTACTTCAAATTTATTTTTGTTTTCCATTTTTTTATTTTACTTATTTCCTGTGTACTACATATAGGCAATTTATAACAAAATGAGAAAATTATTGAAGAAATTTTAAAATTGAAATATATTTTATTTGAAAGTTTATGGACCTTTTAACCGTGAGCCGGGAAAATTGTATAATCATATAATTTGAGCTGACTTGGCGGTTATGAGAAATGTATCAAGAGTTTTATTTTTTATGCTTCTTTAATAAAGTCTTGTTTTTGGTTTCATTTTTTTACTGTAAAATAACAAGCTGTGTGTGTTGTCTTTCTTTTGGTCAGAGATGTCTGCTGCTGCCACATGATGGCAGCACAGACACCTGCAGCAGGTAATCTGCAGTTCAGACATGTTTGTGTAACCCAGAGCAGACATCCCATAATGGTGCAGAAAACACAGGGAGGGGCTCAAACCTGACAGCCTTCTACACATCTGAGCAGCTTCCTGAATACATGTAGGGTTAAAGAACTGTAAAAACAAAACAAAACGCGTATTAACCATTTAAATGATGTAAACTTAAATTTACACTTCAGTGCAATAACAGCTTAAACAAAGAGGTGCATGATTTTGTTTCCTAACACCTTCAGCTGTCAGTACAAAACATCACAGACGTATCTTCTGAAGCACGTCAGGTCTCTTTCATAGTAAAAATGACTGAATCATGTAGAGGCAGACAGACTGAAGAAACACTTTTCACTCTATAGCTAATTGAAATGCAATGTTTTAATGGTGAACGGAGCTGCAGAGGTATAAAGCCAAGAAACCTTTTCATTTTTGTATTAACAGTAGCTTTATGAGGAAGCATTATGGCACATGTTACTGAGACTTAAACCAAAATGGAGAATGTGCTGCTAGATGGCCTGCATGAAATAATTAGCTGTGATTTGGGCAGAAATGTGCACATCAGGAAATAGTTTTATCTGCCAGAATCGAAAACAGGCA
This sequence comes from Scarus forsteni, assembly GCA_036419115.1. Lineage (NCBI taxonomy): Eukaryota > Metazoa > Chordata > Actinopteri > Labriformes > Labridae > Scarus > Scarus forsteni. The sequence goes on from JAZDUH010000271.1 coordinate 193,510, forward strand.
TCTAAGGTTGCCAGGACAAACCAGAACTCTAAAATTTAATGAAATGCCAGTTATGTAATGACATAATCAATACGTGTTTTGATACCATGGCAAAAATAAAATACAGAAATAAACAGTAATTTAAGGAGATCATTTCCTCTGTGTGTGAAGGGTGCAGCTCCAGGACAAATGAGAACATATTAGCAGTAAGTTCTTTGAATATCTTTGCTTTGTAAATTAACACATTTATTGTCATCAATGCCCGTCTAAAGTTCTTTTTTCTCCATATTGTATAAAAGTATAAAATACTTTTATACAATATAGGGTTGAGAGGGAGAACAATAATGGACCTACAGGCTCCTGAGCACTCCACTAAACAGCACCCAGAGTAGGGATGGGTATTTCCAGCAACTTCCCGATACGAAGGCCACGATACGTATCCCGATACACATAAATTGTGAACATTGACTATGCTTTAAGCAAAATTCTTGACAAGTTTAGTTTTTTCTTATAAGAAGAAAAAGAACAAGGATGAGTTTGAAGTGGTTCTACAACTTGAGACATAAATTCAGATCCTCAAAGATGGTAGACCAAAGTTCAAATTTAGAGCATATGCTTCATTATGTCGCTCGTCTTCCACCTTGAACTGTGCCACTGTTGACATTACCCACAGTGTATTTACAACAACTGTCAAAATATTTAGGCCATATCGATACACTTTTCCCAAAGGATACGATATTTTGCCGTATCAATATTTTGAGCACAGGCCTAACCCAGAGGCTCAGTTCTTTAATCCTTGTGTTTAAATAAGTATTTAAAAAAAACAGAAAAAAATTAGATTAAGAAGAAATACTTCTCCTTTTGGAAACTTCTGCTGTTCATCTTTACATTGCAGATGATAAAGTAATAAAGGGACAGTACAAAATTTTAAACCAAGGATCATTTATTGTTCTTAATTTAAATTGTCGTGTTGTTTAAAGGTTGCATTGTAGCTTCTGAAGAATATTTTTATGATTTCAGTTTGTTTTTGTCAGCGTTTCCCCTTTCTAAGTGTAGATGTGGACTCAGGTGTTGAAAACAGGTGGAGCTATGATGAGAGTTGATGACATCATCAGTGATAAATACACATACACACACATCCCACCTCCTCCTAACAGCTCCTTTAGGTGTCACAGGGTTGTGAAGCTGTCAGTCTGACGGGTGGTCTATGAGGGGCTCTTACCAACCCCTGTTTGGGGGTCCAGGCCATTGTTCGTAACATTATATGAAAATACTCTTATACAGAATCATGTCTGGCCTTTCTTCAACCCCTCAAACATTAGAAAACCCCGTCCTCTCCCATCTTTCAGAAAATGTGTGATGCCCTGAGCTTCATGTTTGGCAGGGTATGCACATAAGGATTTTCTAATGCGGAAGAGATTCTCTAGCTGTTAGAAACCCCCCACATGAAGACAAAAAAACAGGCATTACACTGATTGGATTGTACTGTGTGGCGATAACTTCACACACATAATGATTCTGTCCCACCACCAGTCCAGAACCTAGTCCTCCAAACCAGAAATCTTAGGTAATTAAACATGATCTAACAAAAAATGAAGACGAGGAACCATAGCAGCAATCATAGACATAGAAACATATATATAAACACAACACGCAACATGAAGACATGAAGAGGAAATGATGGTGATGATGGGACTATCTTTGATGGAAAAGTCTGAAACTTATTTAAAAAAAAACAAGCCTGAAAAAATCCTGGAGCCAGCATGGCACGTGAGCTTGTCCTCTATTTCTGAGGTCCACCAAATTTCATGTTTCACTTCCATAGACATTATGTACTATATAAAATGTCTGTTATATACTAAATAAAGTCTATGTTTCAGGTCGGCTGTGCTTGTTTTTATTTATGTTCCTCAGTCAGCTCGCTCCTTGATTGGCTACATTCTGTTCTTCGTCACAATTCGCAGAGTCTCAGAAGTAAGTTTAGTATTTCCGCTTTTCAGCTCTGACATTATTGGGACAAATTTACTTTTACGACACCCCAGACTACAGGACAGTTTTACAGGATAATCTTAGAAGATGTAAAATAATCTGGCGTCTGCTGTCCTGGTCAGGAAGGGAGAAAGTCGGGACAAAAACAGCCCGACAGTCTTTATGTGTACCCAGCTTTAGTTCAGCCCACAGACGAGTACAGCAGAGGGAACATGTCCAGGCATGTCTGTGCAGCCACAGTAAACATTAGAGTGCAGTAAGAGAAAGCTGAAGCTACAGCCACTGCCTGAGAGTGGCATATAAAGTCTCAGCTCATGAGGGTTTAATAAAGAACACATGGTTATTGGCAGGGCTGAAACAGGGGAGTACTGTATATAAGCATGCCAAAATGTATCTCAGTAGATTTTTGGGGTATCTGGGAGCAGTGTAGAACGTAAAAATGAGTCAAATGAGACAGATTTTCTGCAAACAGCCTACATTTCCAAAAAGAAAAATATATGCAATGACAAAAAGATAGAGTGTGCCTGATCCTTTCCAATGTCTTTCTTCTTCCACTTTGTATTGATTATAATTAACCATGTGAATGTCATCTGAAAAAAGGGAAGGAAAAGCTAATCAAGAATGTTGATTCTCAAATTGTGGGTGGGGGCCTTAAAGTCAGCCATAGAGCTGTTTTCAGTGAGTTGTGAATGTGTGCCAAGTTAAAATGATTGCAGCAAAGACCTGTGGTGAATGGAAATACAGGATGTAAATATGGTCACTATGGGGCTTCCCATCAAAGCAATAACAAAAGATGATGTCCAGGATATCATCAGGGGGTCAAAAGGCTGAGCTTGAATGTGTGAGTAATCATGATGTTCATTAATAAGAAGTTAATGATCAGAAAATAAACAAGACCATGAGCAAACTTCACTTCAGAGACAGAGCAACCTCAAATTAGAGATGCAGGAAGTGGACGGTCTGCTGGTGTCTGAAAAGACAATAATTCTAAATTCACTTTAGCAGATGTTGAAACCAAAGTGTACATTGAATTGTTTGATAAAGAAAACCAACTCTGCTAAACTCGTTCTTTTCTCTTATTGTGATCATCAGCTTGTGTTAGAAACAGGAACGCATTTTAACATTTGACTTAATGTCATCACTCAAATGCAGCACATTTAAAAAATAAACTTGATCTCAAGTTGTGACAGTTGTGCTTTATGACTTTGTTTTGTCTTATACGGTGAATATCTGCTGTGAATAGAAAACAGACATGCATTGGGCTGAGTGCACAAGGTCTATGTCCAGTACATTTTTTTCAAATTATGAATCAAAAGCACACATTGTTTAAAAAAATGTTTTTAAAGAACTTTGTTGTGATCAGAAGAAATTTTAGGGTACATTTGTACATTCTGCTCAGGTTATTGGTGATATTTGTGTAATATATGGCTGGTGTGTGTTGGCATAGATTTTGATAAATGTTGAAACTAATAATAAACTTTTAAGTTATCTTCTGACATTTGTGCTGGAAATATTGTTAGCTGGCCCAATTAACCCTCTGTGAGTTACACAACGCTGCTACTCTGGGGCAGTTGTTTAGTGATTGCTGGCACTTCTTGGCACATCTCGGGTTTTGCTTAATTTTAAACACATTATAGTCCTTCGATCCCTAAAGCAGCCCCATAAATACAATTTAAATAATCCCATTCATCAGTTTACAGGCAGTGTGTATGCATTTAGGATCTTGTTCTCTGTCTTACTCTTGATTTATTTCACTGTGTCCAGTTGCTTTACACATAGAATGAACTTAAGCAGTGACATCAGGATGATTTTAACAGTCACATCTGATTAAAACAGATACAAATGAGGATTTCTCTTTATTTGAATGTATTTGGAAATCCACTGCCTGGCCAAAAAAAAGTCACCACCTAGATTTAACTATGCAAACAGGTACGAGCCGAATATTGGATAATTACTGAATGGGTGATTGTCTTTCAGCTTTCATGATCTTCAGCGTGTTTTTTGGCCAACAAGTTATTTAACCCAAGCTGAGGCAATGCGAAGATTCTTATTTCTTAAACAACCATGTTAAAGACACATCCTGAGGTCATGGAAAAGATGTTAGTCTGTTAAAGAAGGGTCACATCACTTGCATGCATTAAGCAGAAAAAACATCTAAGGAGATTGCAGAAACTATAAAATTGGGTTAAGAACTGTCCAACGTATTATTAAAATCTGGAAGGACAGCGGGGAACCATTGTCTGTTAGGAAAACACAGGGTCGGAAAAAAAATCTTGAATGATTGTGATTGCCGATCACTTAAACGTTTGGCTGAGCAAATCAAAGAAAAACAACAGTAGGGCTCAGAAGTGTGTTTAATAGTGAAAGAAAGAGTATCTCCACACACACAAAGTAAAGGGAACTCAAGGAATTGGGACTGAAAAACTGAAAACCACTAATCAGTGAGGCTCAACACAAAAAAAGGTTTGCTAGGGAGCATAAAGATTGGACTTTGGAGGACTAGAAGATGGTTATGTGGTCTGACAAGTCCAGATTTACCCTGTTCCAGAGTGATGGGAGCATCAGGGTAAGAAGAGAGACAGGTGAAGTGATGCACCCATCATGCCTAGTGCCTACTGTGTAAACCTGTGGGGGCAGTGCTGTGATCTGTGACAAATCTTGCGACATTGTAGAAGCATATCAGAACAATGCCACAGCGAATCTGGGCTGTAATCAAAGCTAAAGGCGGTCTAACAATATAGTACTATACAATATTAGAATTTGTGACCTTGTTTTTGGCCAGGCAGTGTACTTGGTGTAACATGACACCTCAACAGAGGAACATACCACCCACATACACTTCAGTTTGTGTATATCTTGCAATGATTCAGAGGCTTCAGTGGCGAAGGCGACACATTATGTACTATCTGGCCACTTTATATGGGGTGCAAATGTTCAATTGCTGATTAATGCAAACAGCTTATAAACAATCCCATGGCAGCGACTTCATGCGTTTAGGCATGTGTAAATGGTCATGACCTACTGAGGTTCATACAGGCATCAGCATTTGCGCACACAAGGGTTTACAGCAAATGGTCTGGAATAGAGAAAATATCCAGTGAGCGTCAGTTATGAAAATAGCTATTTGATGCTAGAGGACAGAAGAGAGTGGTCAGAGTGGTTGGAGATGATAGAAAGGTAACAGTAGTTGTAGTAATGCTCAACAGTAAAGGTGGCCAGCCGCCATTAAAGGATAAGTTCGGTTCCTGCAGCTTGCACATTGTTTATAGAATGAAGTAGAACAATATACTCACCCAGAAGGCTTTCCTGATCCAAACAGTGCTTCGGGAGATATTTAGATCCAAAATCGAGCGGCGGACATCCGTATAATGGTAGCACATAGGGCATGTATAGCGCCGCTCCTAAAACTGCATTAATCGTCCAAAAACTCAGTTTCACCAATATTTCATCATGGTCCACTCACACTACTCCTCCAAGACAGTCCAAGACATGTTTTGTGGCTGTGCTGACCTCTGAACTGAAGAAGAAGGTTCGCTCCTTTTGATGAGCTCCTCATCTGTAATCTCTGGCTCGAAACTGTAAGGACGCCCATCATATTCAAAGTTCTCCTCCACAACATCTTCATCCAATAGATATTCGTCCATTTTGCACAAAACTGAAAGAAGAAAGTCGTTGTGTAGCCGGCGGTCTTCCCCTGAAACAATGAGCCGCACTGAGCATGCACGGAGGCAAACATTCTTCTTCTTCAGTTCAGAGGTCAGCACAGCCACAAAGACATGTCTGGAGCATCACAGACTGTCGTGGAGGAGTAGCGTGAGCGGACCATGATGAAATATTGGTGAAACTAATGAGTTTTTGGACGATTAAAGCTGTGGTCTACGATTTGAAACCGCAGCCTGCCCCCCCTTCCCTCACCTCTCCCCTCCGTGTTCCAAGATCCCGACCCCAGCTCGTGTCACCTCATAAGGTCCCCTCGGACAGAGCTACGGGCGACTAGCACAATATATCAGCAGCAAACTCAATCAAAAACAGCTCAGCTCAACTGAAAGTATCAAACACGACAGACATCCCCCTTGTAACACACAGCAGTAGCCATTTCAACTGGACCGGCGGCAATGCGGGTCTGGCGCCGCCAGAGCGGAGCCGAGTGTGGGGGAGGATTTACCTTTCTCAGCCTGTCCTCCCCAGCTCAGCTTACAGTGCAACGATTAGCGGCTAACAGGCTAACCCGCTCCCCTACAAGTTATTAGCCCGTGCAGGCACAAACTAACCAGAGTTATTCAGCAGACATCTCCCACTGTAGTAAACAAAGCCATTACCTGATCAACCAGGGGCGAAACGGTCGATGCTGAAGGTCTGACGGCCGGCTGAGGCTATTCGTTAGCCGTTAGCCGTTAGCCCGCTAACAGGCCTCAACCGCGGGCAGAGCTCCGTTGGGCCCAAGGAGAGGGAGGCGGCTCTCGGCTGGGCTTTTCCGGCTCCATGATAGTTCAGTAGCTAACGCTGCTAGCTGCTCACCGGAGGTAGAGGGGAGGAGGCGGGACCATGGGCATGACGCTGCGTAGCGAGGGAGACGAGGATTGGATGGACTCACAGACTAACTCACGGACCAATCGATCCTCGCAGGTTCTTAGGTTTGATTGGTCAGCTAGTATGCAGCTTTGCAGCGGATATACTGAATGGATTTTTTTCATTCTTTTTGGTCTTTATACTGTGTAGATAGGACCATAGGACCATAACAGCCTTATAAACGTTGTTATTAATATGTACAAAGCTTCCAAATCGTAGACCATAGCTTTAATGCAGTTTTAGCAGCGGCGCTATACATGTCCTATGTGCTACCATTATACAGATGTCCGCCGCTCGATTTTGGATCTAAATATCTCCCGAAGCACTGTTTGGATCAGGAAAGCCTTCTGGGTGAGTATATTGTTCTACTTCATTCTATAAACAATGTGAAAGCTGTAGAAACTGAACTTATCCTTTAAACGCCACAAAGAGAAGAAAGGTAACAGTGGCTAGAATAAACCAAGGTATGCAGAAGACCATTTCTGAAAGCCCAGGGGAACAAATCTTTTAGCAGAACAGCTACAGCAGCACAAGGTCACAACGTGTGCTAGTCCAGTCAGCTAATGACAGAAAACAAGGATCCAAATCCCATGGGTTTGATACCTTTAGACGGTATAATACTGGGAAATGTTGCCTGGTCTGAGGAGTCTTGATTTCTGCTGCAACATGCAGACGGCAGGGTCAGAAATTGGTGTAAACTTCAAACAAAGCAAATATAAGGTATTTCATGAACAGTTCAGGCTGGTGCTGGCAGTGTGACGTGTGGGGATATTTTCTCAGCATGTCCATTACTTCACAACCATCAGCCAAGTCCCAAAGCTCAAACATCTCAAACAGGCTTCTTGAACATGACAATAGGGCTGCTCTACTTCAGTGGCCTTCACAGTAACTAGATCTCAGTCCAATAGTGAATCTCTGGGATGAGGTGGAATGAGAGATTCACATCACAAATTAGCAGCAACATTGATTATGGACCATAATCTCTGAGGGGGGATCCAGCACCCTGTTGAATCAATCTGAGTTCCTGCAGCAGGGTGTACCTAATAAAGTGGCTCATGGGTGTTTCTTAAATCTGTTTAGCTGCTGTAACACGGGGAAAAAAACAAAATCTATGCATTTGACAAGAAACGGAGCAAAAAATGCTTGAGCTTCTGTAATAATGTGCTTTTTAAAACCATGTTTGCTTTGTTTTTCTCTTTATTTAGTCCTGTTTGTTTTCTCTGAGATCCAAGCTGCAGCACTGAGCTGTTTTTGGGTCAATAAGGCAGGGGGGCTCTTGAGGCCAGACCAGCTGAAGGCCATAGATTTAGAGCTAAAAGCAGCAGCACTTTAAGAGAAACATTGTTTGTTAGATTCAGCTCCTTCAGGTTTCAACATTCATTAAAAAAAAACAACGGAAGCATAATCAAATGTTTAGTGCGGGTACTGTCTCCTAAAACGTTCCCTCTGTTTTTATATTTTCCTGAATCAGCCTTTGTTTCCACTCAGGGGTGTGGACAGGGAGCTAAAACATCTGGTTCAACTTGTGTGAAGTGTTGGTGTGCGCTGCCCCCTCCCCCTCCTCACAGAGGGGTCAGGGCTCAGTGAAGTGGAAGCCGGTTGTTCCAGCTCGAGACTGAAGACAATAAAACACCCGCTGTCTTTATCTGAGAGGGAGCAGCATCTGGTGAAACACTTGTCTGATTCAGACATTTTTTCTAATCAGTCAGAGGATTAAAAGTCAGCTCGGTTTGACTCATTTCAGGAAGCACAGGAGGAATAACACAGCAGATGTTCAGATTGTGACACAAATGTCCTTTTAATAGGAAGCAGATCACAATCAGGCTGCAGTCCAGGTCCTCTTCATCCTCATTAAAGAACGCTTGTTAATGATAAGAAACAAATTAGAAACATCCTCTGTAGAAAAGAATTCTCTCATGCGAGTTCTGTGTTCACACTACATTCATATTGATTACAGACGACGTATTCACAAGCCTTAAAAAAACATCGATGACTCAGCATCACATCGCTTTGGAAATTAAAAAACAAGTCAAAGAAAAAAAGCCGAGTAACATCGAAGAGACACGTGCTGGCACGATCAAGTTTCCCATCATGCAATTGTAAGTTGGTTCTATTCACAGGGGTGGGCGTCATTGGTCTCCACAGAGTTGTGTCGGCGTGCATGCATGCATGTGTGTCTTCTTACATGTGCCCGTTTGTGCTTGAGCAGAGATCTGTGTGGAGGTGTGTGCGTGTGATTATGCGTGTGTGTGTGGGTGTGCATCAAAGGTGAAGCAGGCAACCAACGAGCCCCCAACCACATGATCCCTTTAGTGATGTTTTGTTGCTCTCTGAGCTCCAACCTGACCCGTAAAGAGTTTCTTTAGACAGCACAGACGTGACACTGACTGTTTGAGTGGGTGAAATGCTCCTTTAAAGCTCCTGTGAGGGATTTTCTGATGTTGGCGCCCCCTGTGGACAAAATGCTAACTGCTATTAATCATACTCAATATTTCATCCTGCTGTCTACTTGCAATTTGACTTATTAAAAAACTCCACTCACCGCTGTGGAAACCCTGAACACTTTATGAAGTGAGCTGTATGAACCTGAAAGCTCCCGCTAGCCCTGTGTTTGTTCCTCTCACACCCCTCCGTTAACAGGTTAATAAAATGCTGAAAAGCTTCCTTCCTAACTGCACAAAAAAGTCTGGGAATTGTCTGAGAGGATTATCATAGAGCTGTAAATCATCAGAATATTCCTGAAGTCAGAAATCTAACTTTAAGATTTTGAAGATCTTCTGTGGCCCAGAGTTCACCAGCTTAGAGCTAAAACAGTTGATTTGAGAGTGACATTATTTACTGCGTCATTATCCGCTAAGTGCAGGAAATAAAATGCAGCTACGAAATGTAACATTAACAAAACAAAGTTTTTCCTTTGCTTTGATCAGATCTGTGTCTAGGCTTAAAAGTGCAGTGTGTAGAATTTGGCATTTTAGCGACATCTAGCGTTCAGATTCTAGAATGAGCCTAATTGTAACCAAAACGTCACGTCGCTGAGCAACGGAACACTGTGAAGACCAAAAGGGATTGTGAACATGGCACACAATTTATGTTGTGTGTGTGTTTATACACACAGTTTGAATCCCTAGGACAGAGTAACAACTTTCTATGCATCCACTGCCATCCTCTCCTCTTCTTCGCCTGCATTCCAGGTAGATTTAAGAACCGGCAGACAGATTCGCGCTTCGTTCTTTTTGTCCCTAAAAACCACCTGTAGACAACACGGATCGATATGTCGGCCTACATGAAACAGAAGCCCGCATTAATGTAGTTTTTTTAATAAAGATTTTTCTAACTTAATAAAAATAAAACTAAAGTTTCATGAGGATGATTGTACTCCTATTTTGACGGACTTTACATACAAATAGAAACATATATCTCCTATATTCACCATTTCTGTTTGGCGAAAAGCGGTGGATGTATAAAATGCCACGTTCTACACACTGCACTGGAAGGGAAGATCTTCTGCATTTCACCAAAATCCTTTCTCAGCGGCAGTCAAATCCAGCCCATGAAAGTAAATAACATTTCGTTGCCTGTACTTGTGACATGTGCAATGACAATAAAGTTGAATCTAATCTAATCTAAAACATGAAAATCATTGATCTCTGAAAATTGAATTGGCTTTTTGCTGCAATCACAAAGATTTAAGCACACGAAAAAATGTTTTATTCCAATCAGCTCAGACTATTTTCTTTAAGTTTTGGCTCAGTTGTGAAAGCTGACGAAACACCTCCCCAAGGTGTTTTTTTTAATGTTTAGACCAGATGTAAGGTTAATATCAGGAAATATAGTTGATTACACAATTTGTTAATGTGTTCATTTTGGATATGATGAAAAGAATGATTGAGTCTTATCAATTTCTTTAATTGCCAATTAATCTGGAAAAGAGAAAATGCTTCCAATTAATTGCTGAGTGAGAAAGTGTGAACACAGATTTAGGACATTTTAGGATGAAACTGGACATCATGCCACGTTCTTCACTCATGAACATAATGCACTGATCAAACAGTATCTGATCGAAGACTTGAACAAGTTGTTGGGAATCGACAGAGGTGTGGACTCGAGCCAATATGACTTAGACTCAAGTCAGACTGAAGTCACAATTTTGATGACTTTGGACTCGACTTGACAATATCATCAAAGACTTGCGACTCGACTTGGACTTTGACATTAATGACTCGGGACATGACTGTGACTTTGGTCTGATGACTTGAAAATACTTGAAATCTTCAGTAAGACTGTTGAATAAAATGAGCTCCAAATCAAAGTATTCGACTTATTGACTGATTTTTGTCATTTCCAGCAAGACAATATTATTCCAACATGATCTGCCCCATTGAATACATCTATTAACATCCAATCAGGGTTTAGAAGAATAAACAAAGAGAGTGTGGATTAGACAGACTGCAAGACTGCAGGTGTGCGGGAACAACCCAGAGATACGGAACCATGCTACCGAGGATAATTTCATTTACATTCACAAACTACGATGTCAAAAACAAAAATCAAATTGCCGTTTGCAAAACCTGCAGCGTGACAATAACAGACGGAGAGGCGACGACGTTGAACTTTGTTCGGCACCTGAAGCTGCACAAAGAAAGGTAAGTTGGTTTGGTACCTGTTGTGAGATCCTTTCGGGTAACTTTAGCTTAGCATCTGTTATATGCAACAACAGTATCGCTCGTAAACTCGCCATGGCTAAAAACTGAGACTGACGTTAGCTGAAAATAATTGTAAAGTTAAGGCCCAGGGTGACCAAGTGTCCTGTTTTCATGTCCTGCCCTGACTGTCCTGGTTGTTTTTTATAAAGTGACAAAACTGTCCTGGTTTTTATTGGATTTTTTTAATTGGTCAACGGTGCTTATGACTTGGAAGGACTTGAAAATTTTAAGCCTATGACTTCAGACTTGACTTGACTTGTCTTTACTTGAGACTCGACTTGGACTTGCACGTCTTTACTTTAGACTTGACTCGAGACTTGGGTTTAAAGACTTGAGACTTACTTGAGAGTTGCAAAACAGCGACTTTCTCGCACCTCTGATAATCAATATGAGATTTGTTTTGACTGAAGCAGATTTTTGCCTAAATCTGGTCCAGACATGGATACTGATCCAATATTTAGAAACATTTGTTAGAAAAAAAACTTGAACCCATTTCAACATGTTTTCAATGTCACCCACTGATGTTTATTTGACTTTCAACTGATAAATGCTGACTGGGCTTTTGCAAGTCTTGAACCTCTTTAGGAAAAATAAGTTTAGTTTCTGGTTGTCTGATTTGGTTTCATGCTTAAACACAATCATCGTGATTTCTTTTGTTTTGTTTTGCGTCCACATAACAAACATGCCACAGGAGCTTTAAAGGGCTTTTCCACAAACAAAGAAGACTGAACCGTGATCTGATGCCTTGAATAAAAAAATGGGTATTGATTTGTATTTTACAATCCCTTTGATAAAAGAAGGCTCTGCAGGATATTAATAACATTCAAAGCTTTTTTGTCTGGTCAAAAAATGTTTGGTAAAGACAGCGCGACAGGCCAGCATGGACGTCTGGTGGAGCTCCTCACAGCGACACAATAAAACCTTCAGCAGTTTTTTTTACCGTCACTGATGTGGAGTTTCACCAACAAACTACAAGACTGTGAAAAAAGGTTCATTTGACTCACGTGACGAGACAAAATTAAACATGAACAGAAAAGCTTGGCGGTGACTCTGATGGCTTCTTTCTCTGAGCAAAAAAAAAAAAAAAGATTTCTGGTTTCGTGCAAATTTGGTCCTTCTGAAAAAGGCAGATAGGATTCCTCCGTCCTCCAGAATGTGAGAGCAGCTTTCACTCTTCTGACAGGAATGTGGGTTTTATGAGTCCATGAGTAAATGTTCGTTTTATACACAAAGAGTCTGAAGTTTCTCTGTCTGAATATTGCAGTTGGTGCTGCTGTGATTATGTTGACAGCGCAGTGTGTTTGGATGGAGGCTCATCTCTGCCACTGAAGAGAAGGACGCTCAGCATTACTGTAAAATATCAACACTCTGAAAGCATGATTATGGGATAAAAATGAAACTATGAGATCAGAAAACTGAATAAAAGTCATAAACATCATTTCAGGAAAGAACATTTGTGCATATTTTATCACATGATTCCAACATGGATTTCATGGGTGAAGTTTTGACAGACAGTATTTTGACTCGACTGTTTTTTTGCCTTCATGTATCCAAAAAAATGGACTTACCTCTGAATCATTACCTTACTGCTTTTTTTTTTACATGAGTCCAACTTTTTATCTCACCTTTTCTCATAATTTAACATTTTACCCGATTAATCTGGCACTTTTTATCAAATAACTGACTTTTTATTATAATTATGGACTTTAATCTTTTTTTTTTACTCCCTACTTTCTCATAATTTTTACTCTTATCCTTTTAATCTTAACTCTACCCAATCAGTCAATTTTGTATCTTAAAATGTTACTTTTAAATTTGTTTCTTCCAATTCCTTACTAAAGAGTTTGACACTTCATCTCATTAATTTGACTCTATCCCAAAATGTTCATATAAACCAATCACTTATGCTATTTATCTCAGAGATTTCCATTTTTATCTTAAAGTGATTTTTTATCTTATAATCTTGAAATAAATACATTTTTACGAATGAAATTGAATTATTTGCTCATATTTCTGGCTTTGTGTGACTGCAAAGCCTCTAATTTTGAATTTGAATCTCTTAAGTTTGAGATTTTGTCTCGCAATTTTGATTTACATTTGCTAAGTCTGACTTTATATCCCATGAATTCAACTTTTCATGGTTTTATAAAGACATATATGTCTTAAATATGACATTATTACTTAAAAAACTGAAATTTGATAACAGAATTACGTCTTTCAACTCTAGTTTGACATTTGAACCAATAATTTGCTGTTGTCATAAATATATTTTATCATTTATGTCATAAATAATAATCTTGTCTTATAATTTTCACATATACCCTATTAATTCATTCTCATAAGGGATGCAAGATATTTTGATATGACATTATCTATCTGCAAAAATTGGTTTAAAAAGTTTTAGATTGCTTTGAGTTGATATTGATGTTTTTGTCCTTTTTAACAGGGCAAGATATCAGGAATACATATCAGTCATAAATTCTCTAAAAGACTGACAAAAAAACACAGACGTCCCATGATGCTTCACCTGATCGTCACTGCATGGGTACATTCAAAAACCAAGAATACATTTTTTTGATAAAATTTTGTTTTTTGTTTCAATCTGTTCCTCACCAAACAGACTCACATTGAAGGCAACATTTCCTTTTCATAAAAATATCTGTATTCTTTTTCACATGTTTGACTTTCTATTTCATAGCTTGGACTTTTTATCTCATAATCATCACATTTCCTCAGACAACCTTAAAGGATAAGTTCGGTTTCTACAGCTTTCACTTTGTTCATAGAATGAAGTAGAACCAGAAGGCTTTCCTGATCCAAACAGTGCTTCAGGAGATATTTAGATCCAAAATCGAGCGGTGGACATCCGTATAATGGTAGCACATAGGGTGAGTATATTGTTCTACTTCATTCTATAAACAATGTGCAAGCTGTAGAAACCGAACTTATCCTTTAAACTCAGATCTCATATTTTCCACTTCTTACATCAGAGTCATAAATCTCACATTCAGGATCTTTTTCATCTGTGCATCTTTCTCTGTGGTTCAAATGGGCCTCCGCAGGTTTGGGTGTGTAGGTTTAATATATTGCTCACAATCTAAGAGCCTGTTGTGCAGGTGTGACATTCAGCCCGCGCTCTCTCTGTCTCACACACACACACACACACACACACACACCCACACACACACATCCTCTCACACATGCACACACACCATTACAGGGGACAGAGCCGTGTTTACAGACAGGTTTGTTCTCCAATCAAACAAACCACTATTGCCTTTAGGAGATAGGTCCCGATGCATCATTCATTGTCGCGTGTCCTTGTGGATTCATCACGAGTTCCTCCACGGCGTCACGCCCTCTGAGAGTGTGTACGAGGGGCACATGCTGGAAACCTTGTGGATGTCTTGCCAACAGACGTGAGGACAGTGTGTTAGTGCGTAAAGTGACGTCCCAGTTCACTCATCCTGTAGCCCTTTTTGGAGTTTGTGTGCACTCTTGCGGTGTGGATGTGTAGCTCTCGGGGGTATTGCTCTGTTTGTTTTGGGGAGGGGGACAAAGCGCACTGTGGCCTCAACTTTCTCTTCAACAGGTTCAACATTTGTCCAGTGTCGGCGTGTTCTCTCTGTGATGATGAAGATTAGTCAGGTTGTAACTATAAAACCTCTTCGTGGGGTTTACATATGCTCCATGCTCGCACGAGGGAAATAACAGAGGCACCCATCTTTTCTGTGAGGAGGGGAGGAGGGGGGGTAGTGAGGTGTATCACAGTGTTCCTGGGGTCAACATGCAGGACGTTTGTACATTACAGGACACACTAGCAGTGATGTCGCCCCTGGACGCTGATCTAAGGTCAGTGTGAAGTGTGTCTGTGTTTCTTCTCTTTCTGGGTTTTTGGGCAGAAAAGCTGATCTTAGATCTGTGCCTGAACACACCACACATCACACCTCAGGAAGACTACGCAGAGCAAACGACAGGGGAGGGGGGGAGAGAGGGAGAACGACACAGTCAGGCAGGCAAGCGGACGACCAGACAGACGGACAAACAGAAGGAGCATAGCCAAGGGAGGGCCGCTCTCCTGAAGACACAGAGAAGCAAAAGTGCAAAGTGGTCGTTCTTGGTCTATTCACATTGTTTTCTGCGTATCGTGTGGAATGTACAGCGTAAAAAAGGTGTGACGTGGAGAGGGAGGGTGAGCGGAGAAGTGCTGTTAACGTGAAGCTCAAACTGAGAGTGTGAGATAGTTCAAATCAAACGTGACTTTTACAAACATGTTTCTCTGTGTTTGCATTGATAACATTGCCATGGAAATGTTGCATAACGTATGCAGATCTATGTACAGTAGAGTGTTTCGTGTGTGTGCTTGTGTATTGCACGTCTGTGAAGGTATGTGTGGGGTTTTGAGCACAGGTGTCCTCTCCGGCCCCCTGCCTCAGCTGCGGCCCTCCTCGGCCGAGCGTTGGTCCGACTTGAGCTTGACGAACTCCTTGGCCACGTCGTCGTTGTTGCGCTGGGACAGGATGCGCAGCACCGTCAGGCCTGTCTCGTCCATGTGCACGCGCCGGCCCAGCGGCAACCAGCAGGTGACGCTGCCCTTGCTGGCGATGTCCTTCACCTGCAGCACTGCCATGCCCACGGTGCGATCCTCCCTGGCGAAGCAGTAGTCCTTCACACAGACCTGCAGCTCGTAGCTTTCAGGACCGACCTCGGTGCCCAACGAGCTGCAACACAAGAAGGAAATCGGTGTAAGACCCAGATTCTGTCTGAATTTTCAGCTGATGTTTCACAAAGTAAAAAAATGTTGCTTCATAAACCTGTTCAAGGATATTGTTGTTTTTTTTTAAACGGTAATAAAATAAAAGAACAACTTAGATACAGTATTGGCACAGAAATCTAGGGATGCACAATATTGGATTTTGCTTGAATGTCCAAAGGTATGATTACTGATATCAATATCAGCTATTTTAAAGAGCATAAAGAATCCTCTTTACCTAAATCAGGAGTGTCCAAACTGTGGCCCAGGGGCCAAATGTGGCCCCCTGCCCTTTTTGAATTGGCCCCCTAAACAGTTGAAGAATCAAGACATTTTGTTTACAGCAGCAAATACCATCAATCATGCACATTTTCTGCTGTATTTACTTTGCCACAAGGTCTCATTTACAAAGTATATTGCAATATTCATCTTCAGGCACCAACATTCTTGCAGTTTAATCTTGTTTTGTGTCTGAAAGTGAAGATAAGATATCAGTGTCTCCCATCTCTGCAACTGAAAAGGTCTCGTCCATACTAGGTGTGAATCTAGTAATAGCCTGGGGTAACAAAGGCCCCTTGACAGGTGATAACCCACCCATAAACCTTAAAATTCGACTTCAACACACTAAAAGTGAGGCACAGAAAGTAGCTCAGTTGTCCATGTGTTCCTCTTAATGTGGCCCTTGATGTAAAAAGTTTGGACACCCCTGACCTAGATCAACCCGCTCTTTTAATGGTTACATTCCATTTGTCTTAAAATATGTGTTAAGCATCTGATAAACTATACTTTTGACTATCAGAAGTGGATATTCGGTGATGATGAGTCAACTGCCAAGGCACATTTGTACATTCTGTTAATATCGCAACCAAATTACTGGAGATTTAACATCAATTTATATCAGTTAAAAGTATCTTTTTCCCAAGATTTTACTGAAGTTTCAAATCAATTACGTAAAGCAACATAGAAAACAAAACAAAACACAAAACAGATTTAAGACAAATGTGAAGATATGATCACTTCAAGCTCATTACCACAAATAGTAACAAGTCAGTCAACCAGGTACACACATACAAAAAAAGATAAAGTACATGAATACATAACTAGAAGTAAAATTCAAATCCTTAATACTGACAGTTTCAAAGGAGCAATGAGTTTAACCAGTGCGACCGAGAAAGAATATGAGGTGGCTGCCAGCGAAGTGCTAACATCTTTTTTTGCAGGTGTCAGACCAACATATAAAAAAAAAAACTTGTGACAAGTTGATATAGTTAAAGCAGAAGTATCATTCAGTAAAAACAGTTTAGGACAATAAGGAATTTCAACATTAAGAAGTTCTACGTGTGTAGTTGATATCATTTCCCAAAAAAGAACTATACATGTATGAAGGATCCGATATCATGATTTGGGCAGAGCTCACATATCAGTTGAAAGTATCTGATTAAATCTGCCAATACCGTTTCTTTAGGCACATATCTGTTAATAACATTATTGCTCTGATAATATTGTGCATCCCCACAGAAACCACGCTAAGTATTATTAACACAACAATACTCGACCTCATTCAGCCATCGCAATGCCAAACTGAGCCAAACATTATGGACAAAACTTTTTTCTCCATTGTCTTCTGATAAGATTAATTCCCTCTGATATAATGTCTTACTTGATCAAAGTAACAAAACTACACTTGCTTCCTACAAACATGATTAATAATTTCCAGCAAATATAAGGACTAATCCACCTGCTGGGGTTTTGCTGTGCTAGTGGAAGTGTGAAAAAGCTGTAATAACTTCCGTAAAACATAATATAAAGATAAGAAACCACCCCTGTGGTGATTTTTATCAAGATAATGTGAGCCCTTTAAAAAGATGAGGAGGGGTGGGTCCAAATGTATCAAGCAGCACTCTGAGACACAGTGACATGCAGTATAAGCTGTGCATTGGCTAGTGTTATACAACTGAGAGAGGTTTTATGAAGGAGGTAACTGCACCAGAAGTACAGTCTGCATTATGTTTGTTAGTACACTAGAGGGTGTAGCAGGAACTTGTAGGTTGAGGGGATTTTGGCGACTCCCTGTGGACTATGCCGGACAGTCTATGTTTCTTTTTTTCTCATCATGCTGTTCAAGTCTAACATGCAGCTCACACTAACCCTTTGTTGTAAAAACATCAACTTCATGTCTCCTTATGTCTTTCACTGCCTTGTCTGACATATGTCCTGTAATAGTTGTGGCAAAAATAAAATATTGTTGTGAGTGAATAAAAACAGTTCTCTGTGAGGCTTTTGTGGATCATTAGCAGACAGTAACGTTAGTTTCATAACTTGATAACAACTCTTCACAGCTGCTTTCATGTCTACCTTCTGGGATTAAGAAAATTAAAAACCTAGTAAAGCAAACTGCTACATTTATAATATTAAACTTTCTAAATTTTGTTAATATGCTATGGGAACTAGGGATGTGCGATATGACGATATTAAATCGTTAAGGATTATAATGTGGGGATGATCTCATGAAGCAAAAAGATCGTCAGATCGTCTGTGTGGGCGCAGAGACTTTGACGCGCAACCGACTAACCAATCGTAGCACATTACACGCAGTGCATGGTGGGATCTCCTGTTTGGTTATGTAGCTTAAAGCCATGGCGGAAAGAGAAAAGGAGATAAAAGCTTGAAGATGTCTGAACAAAAAGCTGTTCTTAAGCAGCTGTATTATTCACTCAGGTTATAGACATTGCAGTTAGATAACATTTGTTTTAAATTGTTGCACTTTTGCTAAATGCTAACTTAATAACTTAATAACCAGTTATTAAGTTAGCATTTAAATTTGACCTTTTTCAATGAGCTATTTGGTGTTTGGTGTTTTGTGTTTAGTTTTTATGTTACAGAAGTGCACTTTATTGTTGTTCATTACCTTTTATGTTCACATTTATTGCACATTTTTATAAAAACTGCACTATTTAAATTAAAACCTGTTCAGAAAGTTTCTTTGGCTTTAATTGTCTTTTTTTCTTTTAGGGTCTTACATGTTTTATATGTTAAACATAGGGAAAAAATGATCAAACATGCAAATTAGTCTAGAAAAATCAATGTAAAAAAGTATCATGATAAAATCATGATCGTGATTTTATATTAAAAAAATCATGATAGGATATTTTTGCCATATCGCCCACCCCTAATGGGAACCCATTTTAAAACCAGAAAGCAACAACATTTCATCTCCAGATGTGCTTCCACAAAGCACAACTAGATCCAAACATGCAGATACTCACTACTGGAAGCTCTCACTGAACTTTGGAGACCAGCTGTTGTTTTTGGACTTGGTGGCAAATTTCCTCTTTTTGTCACTGAGGTGTGGGCCGATGATGTAGACCTCGACGAAGGGCCTGAAGCCCTGAGCCTTCCACTTTAGGTCATTAGCAGACACCACTGGAGGGAGGAGGAGGAGCAAGCTCCAAATTAAAGCAAGGACAACAAGACATAAAAACTGGTGGTTTTATAAACTATGTGCTTGTCTTTTTACCTTTGACGCTGATCTTGTGCTCTCCGTTAGGCTGAGGTAATATGTCCACGCACATGACCACCTCACCCACTGCATCCACCCCAGAGGCTGTCAAGAAACAAACAGCAGAATTTTCTTGAGCAGAATTTTTTGTGAGTAGAATTGTACTTGATTCTATCCACAGGCTTTGTGAACTTTTTGAAACCAATTTAAAGACATTTTAATGCACTTTTGAGGTGGCTTTAATCTGTTACAGCACCTTTCATGTGTCCAGATTTACATGAGGGATTACAAATGAAACATAAACACCAAAATTGCTTCACTTTTCTCTACATCAATCAATCAATCAATCAATCAATCAAACTTTATTTAATTGGCACTTTTCCTACAACATATGTAACTCAAAGTGCGCATGTGTACATAAAAACGATTATTCAGTTATTTAAAACTGTGTCTGGAGAACCTGCATTAAGCCTTTGGGGCTTTTGCGCTGTTGTCTCAAGTTATTGCTGATAAATGGCAAACCAAAAACGATCAAACTTTTACGCTCTGTTATTTGTGATAACCTTGATGAACAAATCCGACTTTCAGAATTCTAGGCTCAAACATAATTGGTGGGTGTAACGTTATTTTTAAGCTGCTTTGGAAAAACAACATGGCAGTTTGACTTATAGCAGTTACATTACTTCCAATGTGAAACATCACACTGTAACATTTGTTTGAGAATAACCTCTTAACCAAGATACTCCATCAAGATGGTGCCAGTGGCTGCGGTAAAGGAGTATGAATTATTATTTATTTAAAAAATTAATCAGTAGGGTTCCAGGTCATCTTCGAAGCCAGCCTTTAAAACACACAACAACACTTTGTCAATGAAGTTCGTCAATGAATGGTACATTTTATCATTTTAGTTAAATGTTAAAATCTTGTTTGGGATATAAGTTAAGTAAAACATTATTTCAGGTATAAGCTGTCATAAAATTCCATAGATTTTGGACTCTGGAACCAGGAAGTGATAAATGCGATCTCACTTTTATGTTTTTGGACTAATTCCTGCACCTTTCACTGGAAAGATCACAAAATAAGGAATTATAAAAAGCCTCATGTTTCATATAGTCCCATAGTTAAGATCTTGAGTAGACTTAGAATCCTAACTAATCTTGTCTCATTTAAATTACTTCATTCGAAAAAAAATATTTAAAAATTTGATTTTGATGACCTATTGAGAGTTATGATTGATACATCAACTTTATTTTCTTGCTGACCAGTATTTTTGTCTGGGAAAACTTTACATTTACATTAGACCTTACATTACATCACTTATTTTGATATTTGTTATAAATCTAAAGTGATAAAATTCTGTTTATCTCTCTTATTATTTTTTTTAAATCAAACTACGTTGTAAATGTAAACCACAATTTCAACCTATATCCGACTACTTAATCTATAATTCAGGTGCTATTAAAACCTACAGAATGAAAGATTCCTTTTACACCCTCTCTATTTCAAAAAAAAAGAAAAAGAAAGAAAAAATATATTAAAGGGACTGTGAGGAGTTTCTAAGTAACAACAAAAAAGTCTCACTTTTAGATATATGCCTGATCGAAATACACACTTTAAGATGAGTTTTATATCATCTAAATAAGTTATCTATAAATGCTATTCCTTAGCCTTCCGGTCGGACAGGGCTGGACTGGCCTGGATACTCAACTTTGTGACCAAGACAATTAAAACTAGAGCAAATTTATATTATTCGGACACGTCTTAGAGCACCGGGCTGTAAGTAGCGATATATAGCCGGCCACAAAACTACAATAGGCCTACTAAGTTTTCCAAAATTTGCTTGTTGTCACACATCAAAAACTACCGCTACGTAACTAGAAAGGGATACATTACCTCGTCGTTTTGCATCCTGTAAGTTGTTGAAAAAAGAAGTTGTAAAGCAATGCAGAGTTCTGAGGAAGGTCTGAGCTGCATTCATTAGCATCACAACAAACACACACTTTGGATAGCACACGTCTTGTGGTGCGTTCCAGTTGTAGTCAGAAGTTGGAATTTTGAGTTCCAAGTAGAAAACTGCAACTGGAACGTCCCCCAAAGTCAGAGTTTCCTCCTGGGAACGCGGTGAAACCTCGCCACCCCCGAGTTGACAATCAAAGATGGAAGCCCCCAGTGTGAACAGTTATTTAGCTCCTGTAATAATCAATTTATTTGCACTTCTGACTGGGGTGTGTCGCTGTCTAGATCAACTGCTTACACAGTATTGTTAAACTTATATTTACAAAAATGTTGCCATAGTGATAATCACATTCTTCATGTGATATTTGTGAACAACAACGCAGGGCGTGCTAACAACAGCTAACAATAGCCTGGCAGATCGGCATGTTTTTTTCCGACTTCAACTGGAACGCTGATAACTCTGAGATGATGTCACTCCCAGTTCCGAGGTTACTGGAACACAGTATTACGACAGTCGGCGCGCGTGCTCATGGGTAGCTGAGTCTTTGTGTCACCGGTAATAGATTCTCCTCACAGTCCCTTTAATTTATTATATTGTCATTTATTTTTTGTATGTTTATCTCTTCTTTAATTGTAGGTCTTTCACTCTTAAAAAGAGAAACAAGACATTAAATTCAAGCATTTTACTTAAAACATTAATGTGACCATGAACAGGCTTGTCTGCTTAAAGCCATTTCACATGACGTAATGTTAGCTCACACTGAGTGTTGACAAATGTCATTAAAATTTTATTTTCACAGATGGAGGTTCAACCCACATCTGCCCATATTTTTGAGAGGAGACATCCTTTGAAAAAAGATTTCAAATAGTATTTAAACTTATTGTCTTAAAATGGTGCCATAGAAGGAGACACACATTGTAATCATCTGTTAATCAAATTCATTATCTCTACTCAACGCTACAAAAACACTATGAGTTCTTAAGTACTTTCTCTTTCTCCCATGATAACTTTCGACATAGAATAACACAGTTTCAGGCTGTTTTGCTCTTCTGTATCGTTGTGTTCCCCCCGTGCTGTGAGTGTGTGTGGCTGTGCAGCACATTATATGCTTTAATGGCCCCCTGAGACAATTGGGTCCTGAATCTCTGTGACAGTTATTTTCCGGGTGGTGGGCTGAAAATGTGGGGAACTTTGCTTTAAAAGACTTGTTGTTCATTGGTACTTTTTGACTAAATGTAAATATGTAGAAGCTAAACACATACACAGATATACATACACATATGCACAGGTTCTGTGATCAAATGAGGTGGACTTGGCCAGGTGCAGCAGCACTTGTGCTGAAAAATGTTGACTGTAATGCATCAATAGCCTGTAATTTGTCCTAAACAAATTTGTTCTAAAGAAAGACATGGACAAAATCCAAGCCACAACTCAAGTTTCTAGAGAAAATCCATCTTACTGGTGCTAAATGAATAACAGCTTGATTTAATTTTCTTATCAGCATGTCTCACACTCCTGCTGTTTGTACATTAATTCTCTCTCATGATCATTGGACGTCAGACGTCCTTCTGTGTGCACTCTATATGTTCATCTAATATCCTGTTGTGTTATTTATGGATCTGAAGAAGGCATTTGATACAACTGATCATGGCATTTTAATTACTAAATTGGAAAAACATGGCTTCAGGGGCAATGTTAAACTGGAAAGAAGTTATTAAAAAACAGACAATATGTAAAGATGGGTGACAGTTGCTCCTTATACGGGATGAATATGTCAAACTACATGTTTAAATTTATATAGATTGGAAAGTTTAATAACAGGTTATGAACTGGTGGAATACAGCTGCGATAAAATAAATTTAAACTTTTTCTCACTCATTTTCAGAAATGTAACATTTATCCATGATCTTTTTTTCTGTCTGTCATTTAATTTTGCCTTTTGTTAGATGTTTGAAATAAACGTTAAAAATCAATCTGCCATTTGTAGTCTCGTGCTGAGTCATTCTCTCTCCAACACATCCAATAAAAACATAAAATGAATGAAGGTTGAAAGTCTAGGCGTAGGGCTAACTCCACTCGCGGTCTTGGGTTATCGTTGCTTCACGACAGTTTGATCACAGAGCAGTGTGAGCAGCTCTGGGCGACATGCAGGTTTGAACAACTCACCTTTCTCTGGAGGTGTGTCTTCATTAGCAGTGTACCTAACCCCTTTCCCTCCATGAACTGAAAAAGACCAGAGGATGAATTCAAAAGAGGGAAAGAGAATGTTTAATAGCAAAACAACAGAGAGATAGAGACGAGTTCACTTTTACCATGGTGCTAGAGCCATTTTAATTTTGTGCTGCAGATGTTAAAAACTCCATGTAAAATAGTCGTTCAGTTTTTGCTGGCGTTGCTACTGTAATTCATTGAAGCAAAGAATTAAACTTTTTCTTCCTTCACTGTAAGCAAGTTACTTTATTTAATCCAATAATCCCATTTAATTCCAAAACCTTTAATCACAGTGAGGAAAAGCAGGAGAGCTGTTAGAGAAATCCTTTTTGTGAGGAACTGCTCAAACCTGCTGTGAAACAATGTGTGTATAAGATTGTGACAGTACGTGCATGTGTGTGTGTCGGCTTTACCCTGAGCAGCCTGTGAGAGGACAAACTTCCTGATCAGCTTGTCCGTGGCCTGTGTGTACAGGGACAAGGCGTAGCGCAGAGACTGCAGATCTGGACTTTTCTCCAGGAAGGTTTTCTTCAGGCCTACACCGCCAGCGTGGAAGTATTGCTGCAGAACAGATGAGACGTAACACACTTATTGTAGAAGTTTGAAAGGCAGGGAGATGGCAGAAACGTGGATATAGTGACAGGAGGCACAGTGCCAAGTGTCAAAGTATACATTTACGACCTAAGGTTGGGCAACAGATCAAGATTTTAGGGTGTTTTTCTGTTTCACAAAAACAATATTGTTCATATTAATATAGATTATGTTGATCATAGTAAATCAGGGGTTGGCAACAGGGTGATGGAGCCACATGCTTCTTCAAAAGGGCCCACCAGTCAAGTAACTATTAGAAACATCAATCTAAATAAAGCAATGACAAAATGTTCATTGATACATTTCAGGAAAATGAAGCTGTTATTGACTATCGTGTCTCAGCCAACATCCTTTTCATTTATTTCTAAATGCATTTCTAACAGAAAAGATAGAAATGCATGAACATCTATGGTCTTAACCATTAAATGCTCTACAACAAATATACAAACAAATCTGAAACAGTAAAGATTTTTGAGTTAAGCTCATCAAATTGAGCATCGCTACTTGTCTCTGGACATCAATTCATATTTATATGATACCTTCTAAACAAAGTTTTGCATTTGTTTCATCTTGAGAATCTACAGTTTTAAAGTTGCAAATTCCTCAAAAAAACAATTGCAGCAAATTGCAAAAAATAACATGGTCCTCTAGCATGCAGTTGTGCAGCTAATAGATGCCAAGCTTAACTTTTCAGTAAAAAGGCTGTTCAAAGTAAAAAAAAAAAAAAAATGCTGGCAGTAATGTGCTTGGTGGCCACAAAGAATAAGTAAGTGTTTTTAGCAAATGCAGTGGTGCAGAAATGACTTACAGTACTTCATAGGCCATCCTGCAAGTAAGCATTAGCCTTAAGAACTTTCCAATAGGGTTTAAAACTATTGTAGATAACAAAATATTAAACAGTAGTGCTAACAGTAAATATTATCTTTAAAGGTGAACATCACTATTGACAGATATTAACATTTCTGCCAGGTTTTACAGCAAATTCATCCGCAATATATATGAACCATGCATACATCATATATCACTCATTATATTGTCAGGATATAAAAATGTACAGTATCTTCAGGCTTCACCTCAGATTACTGAATGCTTACAGAACAACGCAGGATAATTGCAAATAAAACAAAACACTTTTTTGCTCTTTCGGTCACAATGAGTGGAACAGGTTGATTCTGATACAGAGGAGACTTGGTGTTCTTTAAAAAATAGCACACTTTAATGCATTTCAGGTATTAGAAAAACAAAACCCATAACTATGCATCCTTTTTTCATGTTGCAGCCATGAAAATTCAGTGGCTTGAAATATAATGATTTTTCTGGATTTGATTTTTTTATGTATCTTAGGCAATGTAAGTACTACATTTAAGAAAATAAAATGTGTTACGTCTTTTTTCACCGTCATTTAGATGTTTTAGTGTCAAAACCCTTTATATGTAATCTATAAACGCCAAGGCCAGAACATATTTTAATCTTTTGTGCCAGGTATTCAAAATGAGCCACACAATGAACTAGAATAAATGAGGATATCATAAATGATAACTGATTTGTCCAGAAGGGGTAGCTAAAATTGACACTGCATTGAAGTGAGAAACAGAACAAACATTTTCTAACCAGTTGATCAATCATCCTTTACCTTAATAGTATCCAGTGCAAGCTCTATGACTGCACACTGCTTAGGAGTCAGAGCTTTAGCCTCTTCTCTCCCCATGTGCTCCTGCAGAACAAATCAAACAGAGGTGTCAGAGATCACCATTGCTCCAGATAACACATTCTTTGCTTTGAGGTACGTTTCATATGCCAGGTTTTAGTTGTGCTGCTTTTTCTGTTTCGATCACCTTGAGCTTTGACAGCTGGCCCAGCTCCTTAGCAGCGTTGAAGATCATCTGAGTGCCCTGTCATGGAGAAAGACAGACAGAGAAGTGAGTGATGTGAGAGGAGACAGAAAAAAATAGTGTCTGTGAGAGAGAGATGCAGTTGAGGGAGAATTAGATGGAGAGTGAGAGGTGAGTTCAGGAGGGTTTGTGAGGACAGACTGCTACAGAAATCAGTCTGATGAGTGATGATAGAAGAAAACAACAGCAGATCAGATTTTACCACATATTAAGACAACACTTTCACATTTCGGTGATTTGGTGTTCTGTACTGTAAAGAGTCACTCTCCATCTGATGCACTGTGCTGCCATTAAAATCCACAGGGATGAAAAAGGCTACAGTGAATTTTATCTCATTATAAAACAAGTGTTTTTTCATGCTAACAAAGAGCACACACATACACTCATACTTACCATCACCTATGAGGGAAAGAAAGAAAGAAAGAGATGGAGTAATGGTCGGATAGATGGGTTCATGGATAAACACAAGGAAATGGTAATGAATTCACAAAACCTCAGAGACAGAGAAAAAGAAATAAATGAAGAAAGTGTTTTTTTTAAGTATTATTACGTACCGTCTGATCAGTAAGTGTTGGAAGCACAATTGTTTTTTCCATTGTATTCATGACTAGTTTCCACAGCTCCTTCAGCACTCGCTTCAGCACTGTCTTCTCACAGATCTTAGCAAACAGCGACAGGCTGAAAGAAAAAATCACATTTTCTCAACTGACTGACACAAACGGAGCACTTAACACCCATTTCAGTTATGCAAGAACTTTGTTTAATGCTGTTTGTGTTGCAAAAAAAAAACTTGCATTAGCTTTAAAATCCACAAATCCTTACAAACACTAGAAATATGTAGAGCATATTTTAAACGCATAAACGTTCATAATTAGCTATGAAGTGGTAAAAAACACTCACTTGTGATCAGTTACACTTTGACGGGCCTCTAAGTAGGCCAAGGCATATATTTAAATGCGACCACTGAAAACTTCTCCTTTGTAAGATCCACAGAAGTAAACACACATTTAACTAGAAAAGCACTCTGAGAGCGCAGACCTCCGCCAGTACCACAGTCCTTAGCCATATTGTGATTTTTACCATAAATAGTAGTCATACCTTTATTTCATGTAAATATTTAGATTCCTTGACCATGAAAACATACCATTAGCAACTGGATTTCTAATGCAAAATAATTGCAAAATCGAATCAGTTCTTCCTTTTCCCATGCTGAACATTTCATGCAAATTTCATCCACATCCATCCATAACTTTTTTAATTATTTTGTTCACAGACGGACAGACAGATGGACGGACGGACGGACAGACAAACAAACTCTCCCGAAAACACAACCTCCTTGGCAGAGGTAATACATTTTTGGAGAGAGTTTCTTGGCGCTGGGCTCAAAGGCTTTCAGTATCTTTGGTTTGTCCTCCCATAAAAACATGATGTCTTAATCCATCAAACAAGGTCACCACACCTTTTTTCTATTTCTCTGCATGACTTCCTGACGAAGGTTTGATACCAAAATGTATCCAAGTGTGTTTTTAAGGTCTGCGTGACCATGCTGTTTACATACATCAAGTCTTTTTTTTTTGCTTCAATGACTTTGTGAACCCCATTCCACCTCAAGCAAATTCTCTTTTTTAAGTCCAGGAAGCTCTCCTTTCCTCTTTACTTTAAGCTCTCCTTAGGTATGTTTATAAAATTCCAAATAATTGTTTTCATTAAGTATATGATTTACAACACATTTACAGGTAAGCTGGCAAAAGTGGCACCACTAGCCTCTTAGTATTTTACTTATTTGCCTCTTTTTAGTGCCACTGCAAGTATTTTCTGTGCTTTCAGGACCATGGTTTTTGACCTTTATCCCATGTCCAACATCAACTTAAATTTTGATCATTTATATTTGTAAAGTTCAGCTACAACAGGCCTACACTTATTCAATCTTACCAAAAAACCTTTGAGGAATGTAAGTAGTAAATGTGTGATCACTGTTTTAGTTAACTGAGAGAAACTTAATCTTAAAAGCTCCACAGTTGATTTATCTTTGCATTCTTAGGTGACCCCTTTGTGGGGGCAGAGATCCCAGGTTGGGAACCAAAACTCTAGGAGACCTTGCAACTTGTTTGGAGCACTTGTGGAACTAATTTACACATGCTTGTTTTGCTGCAATGACAGCTTTTACGTTCCAGTGTTGTGTACTTTAGGCTACTTTTTGTTCCCTGACAAAAAGCCCTACATGTACAGAGCGGGCCGCACTTTGCAACAGTTGACTTAAATTTGCTTGTTGATTGTGGGTTTACAGTTCCATAATGGGGAAGACTGAACTCTTGCTTTATGCAGTTTTTGTTGCTTTCAAGTACAGTACATCTTCTTTTGAATTTGAAAGTGTTAAATGCTGAGAACTGTTTCTTTTTTAAGAAAGACAAAATATTATATTCTGTACTAGCAAAAGCAGCATCATTAGGCTCACATATGTACACACACAAATGTTAAAACCTCAAGCATCCTGGTGCACTGGTCAAGTCTTATTTTATAAAACTCACCAAGATTTACAAACTTCTCAAACTAATTTCAGCATGTCGGGTGCACAAATCATATAAATATAGATGCTGTCTCAGCAATATCTCCCATTAGTGACTGAAGTGCACTGCCATAGCTGACTTCTCACTGGGCTTTAAACATTACATCAGCTTTGCTCAGTTTATTAACAGACAAAGCAAACAGGGCCATGTGGGCCTTTGGCCTCCTGACCATGACAATGTGCTCACCTTTAGCAGACCAGACCATACTCCTAATTTTGCATTTCTATGAACAGCTATACTAAATGAAATCAAAATGAATAACCTCTATCAAATTCACCCTCTTAACTGTGTAATTATAAAGGTATGAGTTTGGGATGGCATATTTTTTTTGGATGCAGCTTTTTATCTCTTTTGTAGCAATAAGCCTTTGAACATGGGCTTAATGTGGATTCTCTAGTTTTTGATGCCTCTCTCACAAGTGGACACTGGAGATCAGGCTGGGCCTCAAGTTGCACTTACTTGCTGTCCAGGAAGTCCATGATAGGCTGCAGGACGTTATCGGCCTCCTGAACCACGCTACCATTAGCTGGAACAGTCTGGCCTTTAACCTGGGCCAGAATGTCTCCCATCTGCCTCACGTTGTCTTCTATCTGGGGCTGGAAACTACACCAAACCAAAACAAAATCAAAGTTGAGGCACATGCACAGGAACTGTTCACTCCAAAAAAAAGAAAAGAAAAATTACTAACCTGACAGCGAAGATGCGGCTGAGGTCATCCATGACATTATTAAGTTTGTTCTGCAGTTCCTTGAGAAAATCGCTTGCCTCTACGTTGAGCTGGAAGATGATGAAGAAGAAAAACGTGAGGAATATGCAAGCTGTGTTGAAGCAGCATGTCTGCAAGAATAACTGCATTTGTGGAACTCACATCTTTGCCTCCCATGGCCTCAAACATCTTCTCCAGTTGAACTCTGAGCTGCTGGATGTTGTTAATGATGATACATGGCTGTGGGGAGAAGCAGACGAACCATTACACATACACATACAGACACATACACACTGCCTTGTTTTCTTCTTCTCCTCCTGGCTATTCATTGTAATCAATCACGGTTAGTCTTCCTAACTTTTTTTTATTGCCTCTTTGGCAAAAACACTCTGGGTGATACAGGGCAGGAGAAGCAGGAGCTTTAGTAATTACGGCTCCTTTGGGGTCTCCTGGTCTCTCTGGGAGTGCAGCCCACTTACACCACATTCAGCTAATTACAAAGCCCTAATTCACTTTCAGACACTGTGACCTGTGCGACAGCTATTACACTGAAGAGCGCTTTATTGTGGTGAAATTAATCAGCCTGACCACGTACGCCAAACTGCATACATCTTGTGACTGAATCTTGACATAGCTTAAATTAATCTCTAAAATCAGTCTGCTATCTCCCCCATGGACCCAAACTTCCCTCTTATTCTAAACAGAAACTATGCCAAAGCAGAAAAACTGAACTTTCAACACACAACATGTCTTTTAAGGTCTGGGCGGAGCAGCAGTATACAGATCAGCCAAGAGACATGTTTCAGCAAAGAGCCTTCCAGTACCTTGTTTTGACAATGTAAAACCAGATGTGTAGAAGTTCACAGCACACAACAGTTTAGGGTGTGCCGCTCTATAATTGAGTACATGAGAGATGAACAATCCCATCTTAAGCCAGGCATGGAGCACAAATAGAATAGATTATGTGCTCTGACTATACATAGTTGAATTTTGGGCAAAAACTGAGAAAGACTGTCAGCTCTCACTACCTTTAAAAAGCATTTTTTATTTTACACAGCTGATTTCATATCTGGTCCAGGCTCTGATCAGACCATTAGACACCTTTCCTTTTATTGTTCCACAGAACACACACACAGGATGCACTATGAAATATGTTGATGTTCAGATTAAAGTTATATTTCACTAAAGCATCCCAGAAACATTACATATGATGAAAGAGATGAACTGGACATTTCCACTTTCCAATTAGTGTCCATATCATCAATAATTAGTGTTTAACATTTCATCTATATTTAGTCACAAGAATAGGAGATGGTATCCACAAACTTTCTGAGTCAAAACAAAGACTTTTAAACACAAAGTCAATAAGGATTTTTCAATAAGTTTTTTAGACTGACACTAAAGACAGTCAACACAGGTGTCATAGGGTGTTGAAGACTTTTAAAATAATCAGAAACAAAAGCCGAGGTATTTCTGACATTGTTAATGAAGTTAAATGTAGAAAACTGCCTTATAGCGCAGTGTTAACAAATTCTTATTAAAATGCTTGGGTCTTCATCTGGATCACCACCAAAATATGATCAGTTCTTCTCAATGTCATGATCAACTTTCCCTTAAAATTTCATCAAAATCAATTTGGGAACACTAAAAGATTTCTTGCAGACTGACACACATACAGGTGGACAAACATCTGCCAATATAATGGGCATGGTTACGTTTTCTTATTGCATGGAACAAAGGATGAATTTCCTGTTTAATGTACTGTTTGTGGAACATAAAATAATTTGAAAAAAAAACTTTAAGGATATACAGACCCAAAGGTAAGTCCTTAAACAATTATGTGCAGTTTGGAAACTGAAAACTGAAACCCTTTGTCCAATAGCGTAGGGGACATGAAAGTAACAAAAAGTCCTGGAAACAGAGAACATCCTTTAAAGCAGGTTCAAGACTTTTAAGGGATATGTAGAAATCCTAAAGATGGCCGACCGACATTTAGACATATTTTTGTTGACAAACTTAAGCAAAGCCTTTAATAGCATTCAGGGTTGTCCATGCTTTCATGTTAACTTTCTAGTTAAAAAGTTAAACTGGAGACAACTGAAGTGCCATGGGAATATACTGCATTAGTATAGGTTCAAATTTCAGCATGTTCTACATGAACATAAGAAAAGGAGGTTTATCATTTTAATGATGACTTGAAAGCAACAAATACATGATAGATAGATGGTTAATGGTTGAAAACACTACATCAAGAAGACTTAAAGAAGATGTTTACAGAAGACAGATAGAAAAGAGAGTATATTAAAAAAGGAAAGATCATAAAAACAGGACTAAAGTAATGAGAAACTAGTGAGGGGGGTAAGAACAGCACAGAAAATAGTCTAATAATTAAAAAAAGGGAGATAAGATATAACAGAATAAATGACTAACAAACCTGATAAACAAGTATGTAGTAATAAAGAAAGAATTCTGAAATAAGACTTTTTAAAGACATTTTTAAAACCCAGAGACCACCTCAAACCACATCTGCACCACATGGCTACCTTTTTCAGATTTATGTCCAACAGTTTTAATCTTCATTTTCCCCCAATTTAATTTTATATAAACTGTCTGTGATTTGTATTTCACTCCCAATCACCACAGCAGTTAGTGAATATCTTTTGTGCAGTAGCATATGATAAATGCTACATTTGCTGTGACTTTCCACTGAAACAACATGTGGAAGAAATAACGAAATGACGGATAACACAGAGCGAACAAGCTTTGTTAAATAACTGGACAAGTCTATGTCAGTGTTGTACAAAGTGGTTTTGGACCTCTTACTTGTGAAAATAAGACTGTAAGAGTCAATACATGGTCTTGAATCAGAAATATTCTTGTTCAAGACTCTTTAGGACTTTTCAAGGATCCACATGACATTTGTGAAGGTTATTTGTTAAAGATGTGTCTCTCTTATTTGTTGAAATGTGTCTCTTGCTGATCCATAAGCTGCTGTTACGGCGTGGTTAAAAGTTAAAGAGCATTTGGTGAAATGACTGCTCCTGTTTTCCCATTCGCTGTGACTGTGACCCTTACGTATTTTCCTTGTTTGAGTGAGGTCCTTTTTCTAGCACCTAAGATCTGAACTTACCACTTTCTCCTTCTTGACATGATTTGGAAACTCCTTTGCAATGATGTCAGCATAGGACAGTAGGACGTTGCCGATTGTCTGTCAGGAAAATAAAGAACGTTTTGTGAAAAAATCATTAGAGAGACTTTCAGGTGATAACTCTCCGTGAGAACTGGGAAGAATGAGTCACCTTGGCGAATCTCTTCATGTAGTTTCCAACGATCTGAGGATCCGGACACTCAAGTTTGCGGATGATTTCGAAGCTCTGATTGAGCTGAGAGAACACGTCCACCACGGAGCAGGAGAACAAAGCGTGCTCTGACGTGACCTGGAACTGGAGATCAGGAGAAAGAGAGGAGCAGGACCAGAGGGAAAAGTATGAGAAGCCACACAGAGATCTGAGCACGGTTCACATTGACAGGAAGCAGTTGGATTCACCCTTGAGGGCCACCCTTGGGAGAAGCTCACGGTGCTGTTACACATCATGGCACATAAAACTGTCCTCTCTCAGCTGTATGATTTGTGATGTAAAGTCTCAGGATGTAAGCGTTGAAGGCGAGGAGGGTTATGAATGGTAGCAGGTCCCTCATTAACAGCCTAGCCATTAGCAAATGGTGTTATAGTATGTGACTGGGAGCAGGGACTCCTGTTTCGCTGATTCAGGGATGCAGGAGCAGCCTCTGGCGACATTAATTAGACCCAAAGGACCCCTGACGTATGAGCTGAGACAATCTTCATCTGCTTTGTATTGACTGTGTGTGCGTGGATATGTAGACAGGAGAGAATGGGTCTCTGTGTGGTAAATCTGTTTGTGTTTAGCATCAGCTCTTCTCTGCAGTGAAGCTTTTTTCACCATTTGCCATTGGTATTGAGTCCTTATTGATTGCCTCGAAGCTTTCAAGCTGCTCCTCTCGGCCCTGAATGTGCTGAGTCAGGAGTGATAATGGCTGAATTTACATGAGGAACGCATGAATACATTTTTTGGGAGTGAAGAAATGCTGCAGGTAGTCAGAAAAAGTTAAAGCTTTCTAATGGTATTTTGTACCTGAGTCAGCAGAATTTAACTCTTAAATGTAAAACTTCAGCATCATATATCTGCTTCTTAACTTGTGTTACAAACCCCTTTCTCAAGATTTCCCTGAGAGCTTTTTACTGTTTTAAAAAGGTAAGCACTGCTCTGATTGAAGGAGGGGTCTCATATTTCAGAAACATATGGACTACCGTTATCCAAAAAATACAAACGGTATTAACAATCTCATGTCCAAAATCTCTCAATATTGCCCCCTTTGCCTTCAGAACATCCTTAATTCTATGTGGCATAGATTTAAACAATGAACTAGAAACATTCCTCACATATTTTGGTTCATATTGACATGAGAGCGAGCTGCTGCAGGTGACTGTAAAGGCCACTGGAGTAGAGTGAACTCACTGTAATGTTTAGGAAAAATGAGATGATTTGGGCTTTGTGATACCCTGCACTGTCCTGCAGGAATTAAGCACCAGAAAATGGGCACACTTTGGCTAAAGACGATGGACATGGTCAGCAGCAATACTCAATGCTCTTTTGGTATTAAAGGCCAAACATGTGCCAAGAAAACATCCCCTGAACTGCTGATACAAGGAACTGGAGGATGGATCATTGCGATGTTTACATTGTTTATGAGCCTACCATTTGAATGTTGCAGCAGAAATTCCAGGCAACACTTTTCCAACCCTCTTATAGTCTAAATTTGTGAGGCCTTGAGAATTGTAGCTTGAGCTTCCTGTTTTTTAGCCAATGAGCGGTCATCTGTGTTCCTGTTGTCTTCTCTATAATGTCGAACCACTCTGGCTATTCTTTGACCTCTGGCAACAACAAGTAATTTTGGCTCAGAATACTGCTGCTCACTGGATACTTTCTTGTTTTTATACTATTTTCTGTTTACTCTTGGTATGGTTGTGCTTGAAATCCAAGTCAATCAGGAGTTTCTGAGATACTCAGACCACCCAAGAACCATGCCACATTCAAATTCACTTAAACCACTTCCCATTCTGATGTTTAGAACAACTTTTTGACCTTGTCTACATGCCTAAATGCATTGAGTTGCTGCTACCTGGTTTTCTGATAAGCTATTTGCTACCAAGGATCTGAGGCTGTGGGCTGGCTCGTATGGAGTCTATAGTTCTGATATGTAATTTAGGGCCAGACCTGAGCTTTAGAAGTGATCAGTTAAATCTTATAATCTATTCTAAAACAGACAGGAAGCCAGTGGAGAGAAGCCAGGACAGCAGTGATGTGATGCTGTCTGCTAAACCAGTTAACAGCCTAGGTGCTGCATTCTGGACCAGATGGAGGCGGGAGAGAGATTTGTGGGAGATACCAAAGAGAAGGGAGTTACACTCATCTAACCTGGAGAAGATGAATGCATGAATGACCTTTTCTAAATCAGCAGGCGGAAGGATGTATTTGATTTCATAGAAAGACCTGGCGTGAATGAAACATGACTGGACTGTTTATCTTGATGTGCTGTTCAAAGGTGAGGTTGGAGTTAAATTGACTCCTACATTTCTTGCAGATGGTGTGATATTGGCAGAGTGTTGACCGACGGTTCTGTTTATCTCCACTATTGTCACTGCCCTTGTGATGATACGTCTAACTTTTTAAGACTCCTTTTTGCATGGAGGGCAAATACTTCTGACTGAGCAGAGAAGCTGAAGAAAGTTAAGCACAAACTGTACACAAACAGTTCTTCCATATCTCAGTTACTGTGCAGAAGTCTGGGCCAATAACTACAACACAGCTTTACATCCACTATTCATTCTGCAAAAGAAAGCAGTAAGGATCATTCACAGGGTGGGATACAGGGATCACACAAACCCTTTATTCATACAGTCGAAGTTATTAAATTTAATAACTTGGTGGAATTTCGGACAGTCCAAGTCCTATATAAAACAAAAAACAAACTTCTACCTCTAAATATCCAAAAATTATTCACGGAAAGGGTAGGGGTACACAATATAAGGGGTAAATCTAATTTTAAAGTCACAATGGTGCGTACAAAAAGGAAACGGTTTTGTATTTCTGTCTGTGGTGTGAAACTGTGGAACAGTCTGAATGTGGAGCTTAAGGAATGTCCAAACATCCATCAATTCAAAAAAAGGTACAAAGAACTTATTTTTACAAGATACAGGGAGGAATAAGGTGTGGCTTTCACCAGGTGTTTAGTGTTTATTTGAATTTTTATATATCTATTTTTGGTCTATATGATTTTTTTTGTTGGTGGTATGTATGTGTGTGTATGTATGAATGTATGTATGTATATATGCATACATATATATTCATAAGGCATATTTGGTTGTTGATTACTTTGTATGAGATTTAGTAATTGCTTTTATATCAAACAGGACGTGAAATAATTGACTTTTGATACTTAATGGAGAGGGGGTGGGATTACATAAGTTTGTACTTCTTCCCACTCCTTTTCGAGCATGTGGGTGAAATCAATCGCTGTAACTTTTCGACTGAGGTGACTTTAATTATTTTTGTATGGGTATTTTGCCACATTTGTATACATGTAATATATGACATTTATTTATTGCATGTTCGAAATAAACTAGCACTACTACTACTTCCTAAAATCTCCGCTGTGATGTGTCTCTGTAGCTATCACACTTGTTGCCACTGGTACCAAAGTGGAATCAGGTTTTGTTACCCATTACTACAACTGTAGTAGCTACCATGACACAGGTAGAACCACATCTACTAAATTGTGAATGTTGGACAGCTGCTGATCAAAGTCTGACAGCCAACTAAACTTTACTTATGTTACACAGTCTTTGAGATGTTTCTTTTTGACTACATGGTGATTCAGGGAAACGCAGAAAAAACTTGATCATCGCCACATGTTTAGACTTGACAATTTTGAAGCTGCATTTGATCACACATTTTACTGATGTACTTGGTCTGTAACAGCTACAAGCAGCTCTTATCTGGTTTTACCCTTCAGTATGTAGAAGAGTACTACATCAACCATTACTTAATGTACTGCCTAAAAATAAAAAGATTGATGCCACTGAAAAATCACTCAGAGGCCAAAAAAATGAAGTCATTCTTAATTCTTCTCTGAGAAATCTTAGTCTTCTGTGCAGCAGGTGAACTCTTACAAGGGGGACCCCATGACGTTAATGTTTCTGAACTTTGCACCTCCTTTTTTCAGGCAGGTGTTTTGCTGGAATGCAGCTACCGCAATATCAGCTTCACACATCACATCCATGGACTTTTGGTGGCATCATAAACAAAGATCAAAAACTAGGAGGCCTTGGATTTTAATATTGTTTTATGGTACTCCTCAAAACTAAGCAGGGTTTCTGTAAGTGTTCCTGTTAACTGAAATGTTACACAAGACAATGTAGATGAATGTAGTTACCCCGTCTTTTTTATCCCTCTCCAACGCTCCATGTAGAAAATCTCTGGACACCTCTTCATTCTCGTCCAGCCACATAACAACAAACGGTTCAAACCAGCTGCAGAAAAAGAAACGAGCACAGGCTGTCTGAGTTTCTGAGTCACGATGGCAAAAAAAGCAGGGCAGGTGTGGATATGGTACTCACGCTGGATATTCAGGTACGTGCTTCTGGAAAGTGGTAAGCTCCTTGCAGTACTCGTTATAGAGCCACTTCACCTTGAAGTGCAAGTTCATATAATCTGCGCTTTTACAAAGGCGGTGCTTCTCGTGCTCTGAATGTCAATGAGAGAGAAAAAATAAGAGAAATACCATTTCACCACTCAGTATTTATCTTTAAAAACACACACACAAGAGGCAAACTGGCGACCATTCTCTTTTCTTTTCTGTTAATTCCTCAAAGTGTGCAGGAACATACCCTCCATGGCGTATTTCATGTCTTGTGCAAACATATTCCACATCACTTCAGCGCTGATCTTGCCAACATTTAGTTCTTGAGGAAACCTGAAAGATGCAGAAACTCAGGTTAGAATTAAGCACTTTTTCACAGAATTGGTTTTCTATCTGTTGACAGGATAACCCAGAATCATTGTTTATTTAACTCCATCTCTTTATTTTTAGTTGTAACCACTGACCAAAAAAGAAAGTCAAGAAGTGACCTTTAGTCAAAGTGATCTAAGTCAGCAATACCCCAGCATCAAGAAAACAGCAGTTGTACAGTAAAGACTGTCTGCGTAGAAATGGGTTAGAGGTTTGTTGTCAGTGCATGTAGAAAAAACAAACATGCACAAAATTATGACAGGAGATGCTTTTCAAACTTTTGTATTTCTTGATGTTGTACATATCCTGTAAATATTTATCACATGTCAGATCTGATAGGAAAATTAAAAGCATTTTACAACACAAAAAGACTGCAATGGTTTTTGACATGTATTGTATATCTGTTCATATTTTCATTTCTTAAGGGATAATTACTGGCTGTATTGTCTGTTGATGTTTTTTTTTTTTTTGTTTTTTGTCTTTGTTTTTTTTGTTGTTTTATCTTCTTTTCATTACTTACTGTGAATTGTTTGTGTCTGAATATACTTTAAAAACCTATACATAAATAAAATTTACAAAAAAAAAAAGATGGCAATGGTTTAAAAATAATAAAGGTTGTTGTTCCATTTTGTGTGCATGCCTGCTGTATGTGCAAGGGTAAATCTGTCTTTGGGATAATAATGAGACATATAGATGGAGTGTGACATGTTTCAGAATTCATGTTTTTCTAAATTACTGTTCTTCGCTTCCTTCTTTTTCTTTGTGTTTTTTTTAATTCTCATTTGCAAGTGGGTATAAATAAAAACATATATTAGTGTTGAGAGTGAGTCCACGCTACCCCTGTGCAGAGGATATTGCCCTAAACTCAAGACTGGGCTCAAATACAGCCCAAATCCTGCCTACTCATTACCCACTACCTCATTCTACCCACTGTCCACAATAAAAGGAAGAAAAATTTCACGAATAATATCATCCTAAAAGTACATTTCCGTATATGCACTCCTTGGCCACTTTATTAGGCATTAGTAATTCAAGCAGGTCAGTAATTTGATTGTGATAACTACAAAATCATATATCCTATACCTTGCATTCGTTTCTAACATTCTGAAATTCTTCTGAAGAGAAACCTCAATTTTTTTCAAGCATTACTTTCATTTGAAATATTTTTAACTGAACGTTTTTCAAAAACAAATGTCACATTCTCTCCAATGTGCTTCACTTTTCTATCTAATCATCAAACTTTTCGGTCGGATCACTTTTTTCTCAAATGGAAGAGAGACGATCTTAATTCAAGCTTTTTATCTAAAATCCAAGCACTTTTTAAACCTTGAAAACACTGCATTAGAATCAAAGTGTTTTAAAAGATTTAAAGCAACAGTTCATGCCCTGTTTTGTGTTTTTAATTTGAAATAATGGAAAAAAGTAAAAAGTTATTGATTAAAAAAATAAATTAGATTAAAAAAATACGGTTGGCTTGCTGTTAACAATTAGACTTAATCTTTCTTGTATTGTATTCCTTAACATTTTTCCTTCAGCTGTTGCCTTTCAGAAACCATTTTGTCCTTAACTGGCCTTACAAATTCCAGCACTGCCTTTGCATACTAAATAAGAGCAATTAGCCAGCTGTTATGAGCAGAGACTCACTGATTGAGGCAGGGAGTATACGAGTTTTTATCCTCCTCGATGATGGAGACTATAAGTGTGATGAGTTTGGACCAGAAGTCCAAATTTTTGATGCTGGGACCTTGTTCATCTGGAGGGACTGCCTTTGACTGGAGACGAGAAGAGGTTAGAGATTAAATCCTGCATCCATACTGCGTTGGCATCATGTACAAACACATACAGACACTCTCAGACTCACAGGGTCTGTCTGATATTCCCTGTTGTAGAGGTCATGGCAGTTGTTGAAAATGTACTCGTAGGTGGAGTTGAGACAGGCTTTCACGCAGTCCTTCACCACCTGACTTGCCCTAGGGGGACTCTGCAGCTCCTGGACCTGAGCACAAACGTTACATAACATATGGTTATGTTCACTTTGCCTCAAAGAGCTGTCTGACACACACAGTTTGAGTCACTGTCTGAGCAGGAAGTTATCTCTGCGGGAGTTCAACCATAAACTCACTGAAGCTGCATAAATTGCACCAACAATACATTACAGGCACGCACACACAAGCAGTTTCCTGATAATAGCATCAGTTTGGATAGGCTAATGTTGTGTTGATTTTCAGTTTATCCCTCAGGGTACTTTCCAGAAAGTACAGAACATTTGCAGTGTTTATTTTGGAGTTCAGGGCTGACATGAGACAAAAAGAAAAGAACACAAGACCTTCCCTCATCCTTACCTTCATCCTGAAGAAAGTGATGCTAGTCAAGAGGTCGACTGTAGACTTGAGGTCTTGTAGCCTTTCAGGACTGCTGGCAGGGAAGTTATTCTGAAACGCATTCAAAAGTGACAGAGGGATTCAATAGAGGCAGTGTTCATCATCATTTTAATCTGGGTCCAAATGCAGAAAAAAGGCATTCCTTTAGATTCCTAATCTCATATGACAACAAATCAGTTTACTCTATCTGTAAACCAGAAGTTAAACTGGAAAAATTTAAATATGAAATATTAAATAAGTTCATTTTGATGAGAAAATGTAGTTCCTACCCGATACATGGACAAATCAATCCTCAGGGAATTGTGTAGCTGATCCAGCAGTTTGACGAACCTCTCCTTCTAAAGAGGCACGCAAACAGAACAAACAAGTCAGTAAATTCTGACAGAAAAACTTAGACTATACAAACATCAGGTGACTAAAAAGCTCATCTGACTGGATGTTTAGAAAAATAGGCCAGGCCACTTGAATTAACTTTATCTACATCTTCAGAGGGTCCAGAAACAAGATGTTACTTAATTATTTACATTTATAGCAGACAGTTATGGTGTATATGACAGCAACAGATTAGATATATCGAGACAAATTCAGATCCACTGCTCATATTAGTATTTATAGTAAAGGATCATTTGTAACTCTTAACTCTAGAGGAGCATTTGAGAGAATAATAATGTACGTTTCTGAATTTATAATAATAATAATAATAATAATAATAATAATAATAATAATAATAATACTTTATTTATATAGCACCTTTGAAAACAGAAGTTTACAAAGTGCTTTAACAGACAGAACAAAAGCAGAAAACAAAGCACAATAAAATCAACAATCAGTTCATCAACGACCACGAGAGTCAGAGGAAAAGGCACGGAGGATCACATTAACTAAAGCAACAAAACGAGAGAAAATATAATAAACTGTGGATTGAAACAGCTGGTAAAATGCATAATGGCAGGAAGATAATAGGACAGTAGACAGATAATGGATTTCCAGATACATAGATTAATTTAAGATTGTTTAAGGTTAACAACATCAAATCAGGAAGATTGAAAATAAGAAGGCAGATAGAAGACTGGTAAAAGGGAAAATAGATAAATAAATAAAATAAGAATGATAAATACTACTAATAAATAGATCAATACATAAAATAAAGAGAAATAAAATAATGATAATAGAAACTGGGTGTGTCAAAACAATAAAAGAAAGTAAAAATAGGATTAAAATAATGAGAAACCATGAGAGGGATAAAGACAGCAGATAAAGCAAGTAAGTTAGAGGAGTAAAAAAATAAATAAATAGATAAATAAATAAGATAACAATAAAAAAATTTAAAAAAATAATAATTTAACAGGATTTTTGCAACACTCTGCAAAGTTTACATGATCAAGTCATCAGAAGGCATGTTTTAGACACAGAAAAAGCTGTCAAAGAAAAAGATGCTTGGAGAGTTAAACACTCCCAGGAAGGCTGAGTAGCAAACAACTGAACACAGAATTTACAAAATGGAAATTGGTTAAATTATTAAGAATTAAAATCTTGTATTTACTCAAAAAGTAGTGAATTCTCTTAATGTGTAAATATCACAAGATTTTCTCGATCTGATGGCAGAAGTACACCAAGGATTTGATTACAGATGGATTTGATTTGATTACAGATGAGACAAGGCGGTTCAATCAAACATCAGATGTGAAAATATTTTAACAAAAACAGAAAGACACAGCTGAGTGTCGGGCAGGATTGTAAAGAGCCTGATTATGATGGTCGCATAAATAAAGTGGGTACCTCCCTGAGACTTACGCCAAAGTTTGACGCTGCAAATCTGTCAGAGGCAGAAACATTGTTGGAGGACTGGGTGGTGTGGGCGTAGTAAGCATTGATGTTGGCAAGCAGGGTGCTCATCACAGCTGGCACTCCAGGGCACATGTACTTCGATGACAAGCAGGCGAAGTGTCTGTGGGAGGAGAGAGGCCAAAAGATTATGAAGTGCTCCTGAAAACCACAAATTAGAAAGATAACTTATGTTCATAGACAGTTCAACTGTGTGTGACATAAGATAAAACCCAAGGGGATGACCGACCCTATGCTGGCTTTTTAATTGGTCTGTTGACCCACTAGTCAGAGACCTCCTTCTCATAGCAACCATTACATCACCAGTCATGTTTGTATAATAAAATCTACTGTTAACGTGTGTGAAATCATCCTGTACACCTCTTTCCTGTTAGACAGTCACTTTGTTGATGTACCAGGAGACCAGCCAGCGTTAGCCAGCATTAGTAGCATCAGTCATAAGTTACATTTCAATCAATTTTGAAATGTTTTTTTTTTTTTTTAGAAAATTTGGTCATTTAATACATACCCTACTGTTCTTATTCTGTCATTGAGGCTAAGTTCACCATAAAAATGAAATATAAAGTAGCCAAGAGCCAAGCATTAAAAATGTTAGTAGAACCTAGCAACTGGAACTAAAAAGGCTGTGGCTTGACCCTTGAAATTGGGTGTTGAATTCTCTAATAGATAGCTGGTTGAGGTTGTAAACTGAGGTTAAGAGAGAACAAGAATTCTTTATACCAGTTTGCAATGCTGCAACATGCAGATTTTAACTCTGCAACTTTAAAATCATGTAACCCTTAGATATGATCAAACATAGAATATCATCAATTAATGAAATATTGAGGCTATAAAAAAGCTTTTTATGTAAAAAAAAAAAAAAACGATTTATTCAGATAAGTGAATATATGAAATGCACAAGCTGCCTGTTATGGCCTACTGGTACATGAATAGGAATGGGAATCGAAAACCAATTCCAGTTGAGAATCGTTAACAGTTCCATCAAAGAATCGATATCATTAATCTTTTTGCTTATCAATTCCTTCCACTGAAAGGGTTTAGAAGCATCAGAATTGTGGCTTAATTTTCACTGCACCTATGACACAACCTTAAGTGAGTGGAAACACCAGCAACTTGCAGAAGCAGTTATCTATACTGTGACGTGTTTGACATTGTTGCCACTGAAAATCAGACCAACAATTGCCCACACGCAAAATCTGCAGGAATCAATAAGGGAATCGTTAAAGAATTGGATTGATTAGCAGGATTGTTAAAAGCATTGCTATTGATAAATTCTTATCAATTCCCATCCCTATACATGAAAAGGT
This sequence comes from Scarus forsteni, assembly GCA_036419115.1. Classification (NCBI taxonomy): domain Eukaryota; kingdom Metazoa; phylum Chordata; class Actinopteri; order Labriformes; family Labridae; genus Scarus; species Scarus forsteni. The sequence goes on from JAZDUH010000271.1 coordinate 236,550, forward strand.
AATAGTTAGGTAATTTATGAATTTACATTCACACACAAAACAATTCAAAGTGCTTCAAAAAGATTAACAACACAAAATTAAAAACAGTTGGCAGTCAGTTTTCCCTCTGCAGAGAAACGGGTGTGACGTGTTGTAAGTCTGTATCAAAAGGAATACAGCTCATGCCTCATCATGGACTTACGTCATGGCCTGGTAGATGGACTCTACTCCATATCTCATGGCAAACTCGTCCACTATCTCCTGAGCCGTTTCCTCAAAATAAACTTTCCAGGCATCATCTCCTTTGGCATCTGGGATTTTGACGACACCACTGTTCTGATCCTCTGTGGTGTACTGGAATAGATGCTAAAGAAAGACAACAGGAAAGTTTGAAAGACTGTGTCTCAGGCAGTATTACTTATCTAGAAATGAAGAGATTGATAGCTAAGCACATTACAAACTCTACTAACAGGGCAGAATATACAGATCCATGTTACAGACCTTAAACTACACCATCAAAGAGACTCTGAGGTTAAAATAGTAACACCGTGTATGTTAACAGTCTTAAATATTATTTAGAAAATGTCTTTATCGATTGGAACTGCTCATCCAGCTGGTGTTAGGAGAAAAGAGCAAGACAGCCGTGAACAAAATAGTTCTCATTTTAGAACTAAATAAAGCTGACTGAAAATGAATGCTTTGAAAACAAAACACAGACACCCCACTTTAATCTTTCATACAGGAACAGCTTAAAATGAATGTCAGTCTAAAAATATGCTTGTGCACAGCTTGATTTTGACTGAAAAATGCCCGAGCTGTTTCCTGGTGTTTCATCTATTTCAGGAGGGGTGACTCAGCCTGTTTTTACATGAAACTGTGAAATCACCTGTCGAATTCCATGTCCACCTCTTTTTCAGAGAGTCTGTATCTTTCCACAGTGGTAAAATGGTGTCAGCTGTTAAACCATTACGAGAAACCTGACGTTGGCTGTTTTATTCCTTGCATTAAAGAAAGCAAATTTCCCAGGGTACAAAGGCAAGAATGGAATTTACAAGGTGATTGATTGTGCTAATGTGAAACCAAGAATTAAATTGCCCAGAACTAATTAACTCCGGATAGCAGGCTGCTCTTGCATATTTAATGTTTTATTTCAAGTGAAAATGATCCTGGCGACATTTCCCCTCAGACTGACCTCATGAAGGCAGGTGTACTGCACATGGTATGGAGCAACCGTCTCCTCTCCTTTAATCTCCACACTAATGTGCATCCGGATGGCTCCTGACACAGCAGACTTATCTGTTCTCTTGTCTGTCAAATATAAGAAAGATAAACATGTATCTTCAGCCAGGTGAACCTTCTTCAATCAATGCAACACAGACACTTCAATTATCAGTTTCTTGTTCTGTTATCTCTGTACCCCTCCTCACTCCACTCATCTGTCTCTAAATTCCCGTAGCTGTTTTTTTCATCAATGAAAACTCACCCAAGTTGTACCAAACGTCCATCTCTCCGCTCAGAGTACGCACTTCAATGATGGTTTGACCCAGGAAGTCATCGCTCTCACGTTTGAACCTCTGCTTCACACGTGATTTGATGTCATCATCCTCATCCCACACACGCACTTTAATGCGGTCAGACGAGTTGTGGCATTCGCTGGATGATGCAGAGACAGAGGCGAGTTGTTACTGGAGCACAGAATTAACTACCAGCATTCAAAACTGCTATGGAGATGTTTTTGCAATATACTCACAAGTGAAAGTTCTCTTCCCAAACAGGGTTGAGGTTGCCGTAGATGGTTTTGGTTCTCTTCTTGGTCTTTCCTACTTGGACAGTCACATAGGGGTCACTGGAGCCTGTTTTGTCTTTGGCTTGCAGACCTTGAGCACATACAACTAAAAACAAAACAAAAGGCACAGAGACAATCAAACAAATGATTCTGATCATGGTGGTGTTTTGCACTCTCAAAGCATTCTAAAATCTCATTGTATGACTTGAGTGACCAGCATTTCCCAAAGTAACTACGTTTTTTTCAATTGTTTTTGAGATTTGTACTTGTCAGCTCCCCCTGCTGGAATTTTAGAATAAAGTTGAAGTGTTTGAATCAAGCAGGTGATCAAAGTAGTCTAAAGCTTCAGCCCACACCAGCTGGTCCTTAGAACTTATTATTTGGATGACACTAAAACAAGCACCTTCCTAATGTTAATCATGATCAATGGTCAGTGGCTGGAAAAAATAAATCAATCCAAACAAAACTAATATTATTATTTTGTTTTTAAATGTCTTTTTTGGGCGTTTTGTGCCTTCATTGATAGGAGAGAGTGGATAGGCTTGTGAAAGGGGGTGAGAGAGTAGGGGGAGACACTCTGCAAACAGGTCACAGGTGGGATTTGAACCTGGACCGGCAGAAGCAAGTACATGGGGTGCCTGGTCGCTAACCACTGCGCCAAACCAGCACCCCCCAAACGAAACTAATATTAAATACACCAGCAGCAGGGCTAAGGCATATGGACCAAAACCTTGATTTTGCTTGCTGAATTATGACACTTAATGACACAATATAAAGCCAAATACTTCTGTGTGTAGACTTATAAAAAATGTAGTGGTTGGGCACAACCTTTGTATTTTTTTTTCTCATGATTTCCTTTTTATTTTATAAGACAGTGCACCTTCCATGTTGGTGGTTGGATTCTAAAAAAGTTTAAATTTAACCACATAAAATGACAAAACTCTCATTTTAAAAAGGACAACACGATATTCATCCATTTGTAGAGAACATTTTTATCCATTTTCAAAAACAGAAGACACAGAAAAACAGTTTTTCAATTTTATCACACAGTCATGCAGAAACTTGACACAGTCTCAATAAAAACTTCAATGTTTCAGTGTATTTAGGTAGTCATTTCTGACTTTCTAAAATATTTTGTTTTATAATGATAATATTGCCATTATTTTGATGATTTTTGGGTTTAAAAAGCAAAGACACCTACACTGTAGTGCCGGCAAGTTATTTTTATACCCACAAGAGAAAGAGCATTGATTAAATTGTGGCATTTGAAAAACTAAGTTGGTTTCTGTCACTCTAAGCCATCTACAGCTAGCTCCTCTGGACAGTTTCAGCTACTTTTCAAAATGTTATCAACATCATTTGTGCAGTTCAGACAGTGTTAGGGGTCCCCTTGCCAACTTTGCCAATTAAAAACAATGCTCATAGCCTTAAATAAAAGCTCCTTCAATTAAATAAAATAGGATGTGAATTTCCAATTCAGTCTTAACATTTTAAGAGATCACATTGGTGTCAAGAGATGCAGAACTGTAAGAGATTGTCATTAAAATCTTTCATTGAGAGTTTGGTCTGCTACTCTTTTCTTTCTAAAATTGACATAAATTACATAATCTGAAACAAAATCGTCAAATCTAGGACACAAAAAGGCTTTTAAATGGCCCACAGGAACCCAGATAACAGTGTCATCTGCCATCTTAGATTGATTCAAACCTTTTTTATGTCATGACTTGCCACCTGAGATCTCATTTTTTTTCAACCCAACAAACAGAGGAATTAGATTTAGTGGGGAACAAACGTCAATGGCGCCTGAACTGTTCCAGGTGTCAAACTTTCAAGCTAATAATACAGAGCATAAGTCATAGTTACTCTTGCTCTGACTCACTCCATCATGCCTCTGTTATCTGTGATGCTCATTTCTTCAGCTGGAGGATAATATTGGACAGTAAGAAGGCAGAGAGTGTTCATAATCTTTGTCTCTGTCATTTAGCATAATGAAGGACTGAAATGTGTGCTGTGATTGGGTTTGGCAGGTACAGGATGTTTGTACTAATGCTACATCAGCACCAGACTTAAAGGCCCATTCTTTAAACAACTTTAGAAATATTAACAGACTGACTATCCAAAAATTTCTTGAGATTTCGGGCTGTGTGCGTGTGATTACAGCTTTTAAAAACATTTTAAATGTAAAAAAAAAAAAAAACAACAAAAAAGAACATTTGTACAATATGTGGATACAATAAGTGCCACAGTGAGAAAGAGACAAGAGCAAACATTGTCATTTACCTGTGATGCTGATCTTGGCCGACCACTTGGAGGTCCCGTCGAGCACGCTCTGCTTGATTTGTTTCATTTGTGTGCCGTGACCTGTTTTGTCGAGGCCAAACACTTCCTGGATGAGTTCAAAGATTTCCGGCTTGTTCCTCTCCCTGATCTTCATGCGGTCTTTCAGGACCATGATGATATTCTGGGTCCTGTCCTCTGCACCATGCTTAGAACTCTTTTCAGCTGCTCCTAATAAGATAAATAATTAAAAATGGAGAGAGGAAGGCAAAATGTTAGTAAAATAATATTTATTCAAGGAGATGAAGCCTCGAGGCTGGAAGTGTATCATCCTCTCCTTGACAGCTAAGTTAAAAAAGCACAGATCAAATTTAGAGTCTTGACATTTCTTTGAGAAAACCTTCCACTGTATAAAGGGAACCCTCATTCATGTAACCACAGATCAGGGCGGGAAAATGGAGCTAATTGGAGAGTGAAAGACCCTGAAATGCTTTTGGCATCAAGATCTTATACGACTCTTTAGAGACAGCAGACCAATAAATTATGCATTGTGAAGATTGACTGTACAAACAATGCAGGAATCGGATAAGTCACCCCTCGTGGAGCTGAATTACACAAAGCAGTATGAATGCACAGGCTATGGGAGGAAGAGAGAGAGGAGAGAAGCAGGGCTATGACAGCACATTACTCAGGAGATAAATTGGAATGGAAGAGGGTGGAGAAAGTGAGAGTGATAGAGGACAAGAATAATGGGATGTCAATCGGGCAGAGGGATACAGAGGAGGAGCTAAAATGGGCTTGGATTCTGTGTGTGACCACGTTTGTATCTGAGTAAAAATAGATGAATATGTATAAAAGTGCGTTTTGTTCAAAAGCTCTTACTCTGCAGACAGTCAGCATTCAGCAAATCCTGGCACTTTTCGTGACATTTGACGCCACATTCGGAGCAGCGCATGCCTTGTCGGGCGATACCCCACAGCAGCCCCTCGCATTCGTAGCAGTAGGTAGGGGTGGTGGCTGTCCACACCTCAAAGTTGTGTGGTGTGGTGGAGGAGATGGGGTAGATGAGAGCCTGCAGGGTCTTCTTATAAACATGACTTTTCTGCAAACGGCGCAGAGAAGAAAAGTTTGATTAAACGTTAGTAGCTTCTAGAAGGAAGTTTGAAAAGGGATCAAGTATGAGGTAGACGCACCAGTTCTTCATTGCCAAGGGTGGTGGAGGCCATGGCGGAGGTGATTCCTGCCTTACGAGAGTTCTGCACCAAAGACTGGAAATAAAAGAGCAAACGAAAAATGTTCACGTTTGTTTGTGAATTTGGCTCTGGACTTTTGATTTCTGTTTGGTTTTTTTTAATATGTACTCACCATGGCCTAAAAAGGTCCGGCAGCGATTAAAAGAGGAAAGAGAGTTACACATGATGAGAAGCTAAAACAGAAACTCCAACTCCTACAAGACTGTATGAAGTATTTATGACTGAATTTATGAGAGCTTCCAATATCTGATGTATGGATCACCTGACCTGCCTTCACCTCTACAGCATAGCAGAGTCTCTACACAGATTAATGACTGTAATTAGATAAACACCTCAAACATGACAGCAAGAACATAATTAATCAACAGCCTAAGCACACGGCAGTTAGTGTACAAGATAGATAACCCAACATCCCAAAAGCCCTACATGGGCAGTAAAGTGGCATTTCTTTACGGTTAAAAGGACAAAAACACTCCATGATTCTGACTTTGGGAACTTGCATCAGAACAAGTTTCAGAAAAAAATCTAAAGCTAACCTTGGTGAATATTGTCTCTTTTCTTTAGAGAATTTATAAAACATCACTGTCATAAACAGAGATGAGTGTTCATAAGATTCTAAGAGAGTGATAACATACAGGTCCTCTAGGACGAGATCGGTGTATATCATGTATGTATGCAGTATTGTGTGTCCATGTTTGTTCCTCACCAGATCTCTGACAAGAGGAATGGCTTTCCTCTTCCGAAGGTCAGGCATGCTGTCAATACTGTAGAGGGCACCTCCCATTCTATAGCGGAAAATAAATAAATCAGAATACATAAAGCAGGTCGACAAAAGAAAGATTCAGATGTAATGTTCCTCTGCTGTGTTTCTGATGCATCCAAAGTTAACGACTTCAATACAGAGTTTGATTATACAGCCCGCCTCATCTCAATAAGTTCAGATGACACTCCACACACCGGGCTATAAACTGTAGGGTTTTCTATTTGGCCAACTTTGAACTTCTTCAGTATGCAGCCCCTGTTTCACTCTGAGGTTTGCCTCATCTACAAATGACCTGCCAGCTAAGTCAGGGCAGCCCACCGCCACTCAATATGCCTGGCAAAATGCCACAAAGTTGAATGAGCCAGTGGATTGGAATGAAATGGAAAGGAGGATTCCCGGACAAGAGAAGGCCATTTTCAATCAGCAGTGGCAGGCTTCCATGATGATCTGAGGATAATTTTTAATGACTAATTGAGTAAATTTGACTAATATTTTGTGTGATGTACTGTATGGTGTGTACATTACTTCAAGAGTTAACAGAGAACACTCACCCTCCTTTACCAAACCACAGCGAGTTGGAGGTCTCTCCTCGTGCCTGAGGAGAATAAGAAAGAAATAAAAAATTAATTCATGTACTGTAGGAATAAGGGTACATTAATTATACAAATGTAAAACTGGTTAATCTGTCTACACAGCTAGAAACACATCCCTTAATTATGTTGTATATCACTAATTAAACAAGTGTTGATCAGACAAATAAAGTAGTATGTTGTTGCTTAAATAAGGAAAATTAAGTTCATTATCAGTATACACAGGTGATCCACATTTAACAATGTTACCCTTCTTTTTATTTTAAAAACTCAAATCTAATATGAAAAGATGCACAAATTGCTTCACCGTTATTGTAAATAGTTCTAAGGAAAAAACTTTTAGAAAATGGCTAAATTTCCTGAAGAAAGAAAAGAGGTGAGGACTGGAATGTACACTTCATGCTCATTTAGTATTTTTGTTTGCAGACTAAATATGTACAGCTATGGGAAAACTAAAGGTAGCATCCATCCACTTTTGTAAAAGAATGCAGAGGACTGAGAGACTATCTGAACTAAGTGGACTCACAGGTGACAAAGAATATGTCCGTCCCTTCTTTGTAAAATTGAAAAGGTCTGAGTGTAATAATACACAAAGATTTTTCTGTATATTCTTAAATTTTACATTTTAAACTCAAATAAAAATAAAATTACAAAAAAAACCAAACAAATTGCTTCACTGTTAGAATAGGATGGGTCTGGTTCTTAACTGGTGGCTCAAAAATGGGTTACAGAACTATTTTTAGTTGGTTGCAATTGTGGCCTTGTGTAAAATATAGTTGCAAAAGTATACTGTTAACAAATACTCTATGAAAAGACTATGACAATATCAATACAACCATCCAAGCTGTATTTCTTAGTTTTCCATGATAGTCAGTTTTCTTTGTTTAGACTTTTTTCTCTTGATAAAATGGAGTGGGTGGGTGGAGGAAATAATAAGATACATTATTAAACATACAATCATCAACATCAAGTTTTTAAATCTATCACCAATCTAAATGTCCTCTTGGCCTTAAACTTCTGTTTCACACTGGATGCATTTTGGAGGCGTGATGGCTGTGAAGTCTGTTGATTTTCATTTTAGCAAGCATGGTATAAAGTTAGAGCTTCCAGACTGCCAACCTAAGCAGAATGTCTCTGCAGGAGAGAAGAGGAGGACAGCTCATTTTTACTGGAAGCCATTCATTTATCCTGGCTGTAATGTACAGGAAAATGAAAACTAGAGAGTCGTATTTCAGCAGAAATGTATGTTCACATGGGTAAAAGGTGACGCAGACAAGTTAAACAGAGTAAGTATAAACTTAAGCTAAAGTCCTGGATGTCATTTTTGTTGGGAGACTCCACTTGTTTGAACAGAATGCTTTGATTTTAAAATTTTCAAGGGTCAGTTATGAAATAAATCAAGTCACATTTAAGCTATTTAGGCCTCTTTTCTTAACTAACTCTTTCCAAATTTACTGTTGAACATGGGACTTTCTTCCCTTTTCTTTACGTTGTTTTTGACATTCAAAGTTCAATATAGCAGAAAATATACATCACTGGCCTATATTGAGGTCAAATTTATAGACAATGTCAGAGCTGTGACAGCAGGATGCTGCCAAATGCAAAAATGCTCCTGGTCAAGAAGTTGTTGTTTGCAAGCCAGAGCTGACATACGCATCATCATCAGCCATCAGACATCCAGTATTTTTACTACACAATAGTTGTTTTTTTTTTAATTACACGCAATATTCTAATGTTAAAGTGGTTTTGGTCGCAATTAAAATGAGACAAGACAAAAATATCATTTCTAATAGTGAAGAATGTCATCTTTGGTGGTGATAAGTTAATAAATCAATATAAAAAAATAACCATTACCTCCATTATTTTAGAGAGCCCTTCTCAGTCAAAGGCCTTGTCCTAACTTTTCTCTCTCTGACACAGGGCCTCTGCTCATGAAGAGGGTGGAGGCTACTGAGACTAGACCAGTGAAGATCCACTGCCTTAAAGAATCTGATGTGACTTCGGATCAAAGTGAAAGACACTAAAATACTCCACCGTAGTGAGGAGAAATGATTACATGAAGATACTCAAACGCCGAAAAGGTCCACAGGCTAACTGTCAGATGCATATCTCTCTTCCTCTCAAGCAACCAGGCGGGTTGTACCTACCTGCCAGCATGCTCCAATGATGGCCGAGCAAAGTGCATGCGAGTGTCACTATGGCAATGACATGTGACTGGAAAGAAAACAAAGTGGGTCGGCACAAACAAACGAATAAACAAAGGAGAAAATAAAAGAGAACAAACAGAAAGAAGCAAAATGTACAAAAACGTAACATGACATACATCAACATAAACATCAAAGCAAGTGATTAATCTCTTTGCACAACTGAATTCAAACATAATGAACAGCAACAGAATATGCGAATAAAATGTGGAAACTGATCGAGCAAAACGTAACGTGTCATTAAATCAAGCGATGTAGGGCTGGGCAATATATAGGGTCTTGGTGATATTAAAATACACTGACAGATGGAATAGCATCTGTTATTATTATAGAAGCTGTTTATGTTGATTTGATAACAGATACAAGGCCAAATGCCCAGAGGAAAGATTTTTTATAGTTCAGGCCACTAAAATTAATACAATGAATGGCTGCAAGATAATATTTTTAATGAGTATTTTTAGCTTTAATTTTTGCAGCGGGTTGTACATTTTTGTGAATCATACATATCAGTATTACTCAAAGTGTGGGCTGGCCTATGGCCCCCTGGTGGGTCCCAGAGGTCCTGCAAAAAGGCCACAGAAATTTGTTTATTATGTATAAAAGCAATCAGTGTAATTAGATGAACTAGCAAAACAGCCAGAAGATTTAACTATTACTTTAGAAAGGCTGGTGCCAACTTTTATGCACACATTGATGCTCAACACTCAAAATATCAATGAAAGTACCTGTGTTACATTTGGCCCTTGTTGATTTGACTTAATCTGTCTCTGTTGTTCTGGTCCATATTGCCCAGTCCTACTTTGGTGTTCACCCAGTCCAAAATAAAAAAAAAAGTTTGGTGACTTGTCAAGCCTTCAGTGGAATTATCAGAAACCAAAAGAAGCTGTATCTGGACAAAAAGAACCTTGGTATCAAGCAAAAAGCACCATCTAAATAGAACCTACTGTATGCACCATGCAGGCCTCTGTGCATTAATAATGCATGACACATCCATATTTCAAAGGCTTGGTGGACACTTTTAGACTCTTATGAACGTAGGTATTTCATTTAGATCACTGGGCGGGGCTGCATTAAGCCCACGGCTCTGGGATGGACTGGACTGTTATTTGGGTCAAGGGTTGGGTAAATTTGTTCTTACCTCCCGCAGCTGGTCTAAGACTTTGTTGTAGATCCTCAGCCAGTTTTCTTTGGCTCTGACTGCTGGATCCACTGGCTCTTTGGGCTCTTCAACAACTGGAGGACTAAAATAAGAATACAGTTTTTAACTTTTAGTAAAAACAATATCTTCTGTTGTTACATTTATAGAACCTGTGTTGTTATTCCTCTAGTCTATTTCTGGTGAGTTCATTGATCTGATTTCTTTTCATCCTTCCTTCCTACCTCTCAGGAGGCATCTCTTTTTCCTCTGCTGGCGTCGGCGGCCTGCTCTCTTCTAAACGCTCCTCAACTTCCTCCTCTGAGATTTTCTCCTCTGGCTGAGCAGGTGGTGTTCTGGCCTCCTTCTCCAACTCCAACTCAATTTCCTCTTCTAGCCATGGCTTCTCATCAAGGTCCAGATCCTGCTCCTCTGGGTGTTCAGACTGTGTGGTGACAGAACCGTTGGGCTGGGGCTGAGGCTGACCAGAAGATGGGGTCTGTTGGGATGGAGGGCCCACTGAGGCATTGGGGGGCTGGGAGGCTGAGTTAGTCATGGTGGCTGGGTGGGATGGATGGATGGAGCTGACTGCTGAAGGCTGCTGCTGTTGCTGAGGGACAGCAGGGTGTGGAGGCTGAGACTGGGCGGGCTGAGCTGCAGGGACAGAGGACAGGAAAGTTGAGGCCAAACCTGTGACTGCAGCTGTTAGAGGTTTGGCCATTGAGAAGAAGGAGGTGGCTGAGGGGGCTGCCTGAGGTGGAGGCTGTGTTTGGGGCTGGGGTTGTTTGAGGGGTTGGGCTGTCGGTTGACCAGGAGCAGGCTGTGCTGATGGAGGCATGCCAGGAGGATTAGACTGGTTGGATGTTTGGTTAGGAGGTTGAGCAGGAGGCTGCTGTTGGTTTAAAGATGATTGTTTCTCTAGGGGTGGCCTTGAGCCTGCAGGGACATCTAAAGTTGGTGGGGCTGTTGACGTTGGTGTGGGGGTGAAAGGTGGTTCCAGTTCCTCACTGAGGGTCCCATCCAAATTGTACAAGTCTTCATCATCATACATCATCTCCTCATCCTCATAGAGGCCCTCCTCTTCTCCTTCATATAGTCCTCCGTCCTCCTCCTCGTACAGAGCCACCTCCTCTCCTCCGTCTTTGCTGTAGCCGCCCTCGTCACTGTATTGCCCCTGGGTCTCATCAAGGTCCCAGTCTGGGGAGCCTTTGCTGTAGCTAACTGATGAGTGGCAGGAATGGTACGAGTCATTTTCGTCATAAGGGTCCCTTTCTCCGTACTCTCCTCCATAGTCCTCCTCGCTCAGCTGGCTGCTGCACCGACTCAGCTCTGCAGATGAGGCATAGCTCCCTGAGGGGCTGAAAAAAGAAAACAGGAAAAGGGACATGGTAACCAAAGTAGACATAGATAGACTCATTTTAAAATAACCACAGTTTGTTGGACCTGGGTGGAGAGTTAAAGTTAGAGACATCAGTGTCCTATGAAGGTGGCTAAAAAACTGCCTCTGTCAACTCAGACTTTCTGCTTGAAGCTGTGTGTGCACTCTTGAGAGTAGGCATCTAGTGCATCATTCAACACTTCTACACAAAAAAAGCAGACAATTATTTAGTTCTGTCAGATTAAAACAATGAAAAAAGATGATGTAAACACAAGCTTGTTGCTGCTACACTGAAAGAGAGAAACATGGCAGATTGAAAAACACGGACATGGACAGTTTTGTCATTTATTATACTGTTGATCTTTTTTATGTATTTCTGATGTAAAACATCAAACAGCACCACTTGAAAACTTTGATGAAAATGCCTATTGTTTTACTAGTGAAATCTAGAACTGTCATTTGATCTGAGTCTTTTCCTTAAAGGTGCTATGAGGAGAATCTATTTCCGTCAACATAAAGACTCTGCTACCCATGAGCACGCGCGGTGACTGTCGTAATGCTGCGTTCCAGTAACCTCGGAACTGGGAGTGACATCATCTCCGACTTATCGGCGTTCCAGTTGAAGTCAGAAAAAAACATGCTAATCTACCAGGCTGTTGTAGCTGTTGTTAGCACGCCCTGCGTTGTTGTTCACAAATATCACATGAAGAATGTGATTATCACTATGGCAGCATTTGTATGGGCCATATGTCTTGGACACTCTGTATGGGGGTGTATTAGTGCCCCACCTGAAAAGCTTCAAAAATTGCTCTCCTCAGTTCCCAAACATTTACTGAGTGTTGTTAAAAGGACAGGTGATGTGGGGTGCTGGTTTGGCGTAGTGGTTAGCACCCCATGTACATGCTTCTGCCGGTCCAGGTTCGAATCCCACCTGTGACCAGTTTGCAGAGCGTCTTCCCCTACTCTCTCTCCCCCTTTCACAAGCCTATCCACTGTCTCTCTCCTATCAATAAAGGCACAAAACGCCCCAAAAAAAAAAAAAAAAAAAAGGAAAGGTGATGTAACACAGTGGTAAAAATGCCCCTGTGCCAACTTTTTTGCAATGTTGCTGCCATTAAATTCGAAGTTGATTATTATTTGCAAAAGAAAATTAAGTTTCTCAGTTCGAACATTAAACATCTTGTCTTTGCAGTGTATTCAATTGAATATAAGTTGAAAAGGATTTGCAAATCACTGTATTCTGTTTTTATTTACGATTTACACAACGTGCCAACTTCACTGGTTTTGGGTTTTGTATATATGGGTAAGAATTTATATAATGTAGTGAGCAACAAATACTACATTTGTGTGACTATTACCTTAAAAAATAGGTCTTGTGATGATTGTACCAGAGACATTATAGTTTTCTTTTTCACAGATACATATAAACTTACATAATGTATGGATAACACTTCTCTTATGACCTGTTATCCTAAAAATGCTTTTCATTTGAGCACTTTAAAATCAGTAAACATTGTGCTCTATTGGTAAGTCCTGCTAAAAGACCTTTTCTACATGTCTTAGGGTGTCCAGGAACAACGCTGATTGCTAATCGATGAAAAGCACCAGGGATACAAGAGTACTAGACAAGCAGCAAGAAATAGAGCAGAATAGAAAGGTAAGAGGCCTCCAAAAAGCTGAAAAAAGAAAATGCAGAAGCATCCAGAAATGCTGCAAACAGGGGGAAAGTATTTATACTCCTTGATGAATGGGGCTATTAAAAAACAAAACAAAGAAAGAGGCACAGGAGAAGGAGGAGGATGGATGGCGGCAGATGAAGATAGTGAAGACAGGAAGGAAGGGAGTGTTGAGCGCTGAGACAAATAGAAGAGAGCGGGGATGGAGAGTGTGTGGAGAGCCGGGAGGAGATGAAGAGGAATGGGCAGTGATGTGGGGAGGGGGGCCCTGTCCAATACACTCACAAAAGCAGCTAATCTTATGTGCAGTATTGACCATTAGATTGCCAGTTGAATAATTCATAAAGTGAGAGGCAAAAGATGCATAGTTTCATTCCCCATCTGTGAGAGATATGTCAATAAGAGCTGAGAAATGTTGCTGAATTATAAACAACTGTGAAGGAGAAATATTGTTTGGTCTGTGTGACCCACTGAAGGGCACATTGACTGATCTCTGTCACTAACAGGCCTTTTTCACTCCACATACTTTGACATTTACAGTAGGATGAGCACAGGTGTTACGTAAAGGTAAATAGATAGATATAATAGTTCAATGACTAAATGGAGTCAAAAGGAGCCCATAAGAATTCTAGCTGAATTCTACACCCATGTGTGCAAAGACAGAGACACCTGGAGGGGAGTGACTGGGAGGAACAGCCTTCCCAATCTAGTGGTGTCTTGTTACTGGATTTCTGTGTTAGTCATAGACACACATCCAACTTAAATTATGTTCAGGCAAAGGGGAGCTCATAATTGTACTTGGCCCAAGAGTACCTGGGGCCAAAGATCAATGATCAACTTTGTTGTCACATCATCTGATCTGCAGCCATATGTCTTGGACACTCATGTAGAGAGAGGAGCAGTGCTGTCAACTGATCAACACCTGGTGGTAAGGGTGAACTGGGAATGTATGGCAGAGAAATTAAATCTAAAATCATTACATCTTAGATCATTTTCTGCAAAGTGGGTGTAACTCTTAATGTCGGTCAGTCTCTCAGCTTGGACGACAACTCCATCTCCGGGCTGCGGCTGTCAGAGAATTTGTTGGCACCTGAACCTGACCAAAATATCCTCTGAATAGGAGGTAGAGTCTGAAGATCAAGGGGAGGACTCATCCATATCCCTGGCAGAAGCCGCTAAGGTAGTTAAAAAGCTCCTTGGTGGCAAAGTGCCAAGTGTGGATGAGATTCGCCCTGAGATGCTGAGGGTGCCAGACACTGTTGGGCTGTCTTGGCTTACACACCTCTTTAATGTCCCATGGAGGTTGAGGACAGTGCCTGTGGGGTTGAAGACTGGAGTGTTGGTTCCCATTTTCAAAAAGGGGGACCGGAGAGTATATCCCAATTACAGGGGAATCACACTACTCTGTCTTTCTGGGAAGGCTTACTGCAGGGGGCTGGAAAGGAGGCTCTGGACGCTTGATGAACCTCAGGTTCAGGAGGAACAGTGTGGATTTCACTCTGGCCTTGGGACAGTGGACCAGCTCGTTACCCTTACAGCATGGGAGTTTGCCCATCCAGTCTGCATGTGCTTTTGGACTTGGAGAAGGCCTTCAACCATGTAGTTCAGTGGATATTGTGGAGGATACTGTGGGAAGATGGGGTTTCAGGGCCTCTGCTCAGACCAATTCTCAGAATTTTGTCTCTGCTCTTTTCTTTCTTTCTTTCTGGGGACCTTCAGCAGGTGCTGAGGCATGATGCAGCTGAGTGCAAAGCAGCTGGTATGAGGGTCAGCACCTCCAAGTCTGAGGCCATGCTTCTCTGCCAGAAAAAAGTGGATTGGCCCCTCCAGGTGGGGAGTGAGTTCTTGCCCAAAGTGAAGGAGTTAAAGTATCCTGGGGTCTTGTTCATGAGTAAGGTTAAAATGACCTGAGGGATGGATAAGCAGATTGGTGGAGCATCTGCAGTGTTGCAGACTGTACTGAACTGTTGTAGTAAAGAGAAAGTGAAGCTGGAAGGCAAAGCTCTCATTTTTATTGCTCCATCTGGGTAATGACCAAAAGAAAGACCAGATGGACCAAAGCTTATATTATAACAAAAGTAGATGATTGAAAATGAAACATAAATTTGAGGCTTCGAGGAAACATAATAGCTGCCTCAACCTGGTTTGCACCTTTAGTAACTTAAGTGACTTTAATTTGACTTGAGGAAAATGTGTTTTCACACCTTTGTTACATCTTTATCACCTTATTCATACCAAATGCTAAGTGACATATAGTCTGACTATTGTTGATGGTTGTGGTTTTTTTAGACATATTTCAAATGGTATGTTGTATTGAAATTCCCATCATTATTAACTTGTCCTTATATGCATTCTCTTTCCAAAAAGAAAATAAAACAAATATGAAACTTTTTTTTTTTTAACTAAACAGCAGTTAAAAACTAAAAGTGAGATAAACTAACAAAACAGGATTTAAAAATATTTGGCTGGACGTATATAAAATCAAAAAGTCAAACAGAAATATATGAAAAAGCACTTAACTGTTAAAACCTGTTCTTATCTTGTCTTTGGTGTTTTGTAATTGTGTGATGCTGATCTCATGGACTGCAAAACAAATCTACCTACGGGTACAAATAAAGTAACCTGAACCTGAACCTGAACCTGAAACCTTGGGTCTATCAACACACTACATCTGTAATCCCACTTTATACTGCTGTTATGCTATCTCACATATGTTTACCAATGATGAGCAGCAGCTGTAATAATACTGCATCAGACACAAACCTGACAGTCCTCTGATGGTGGTAGTCGAGGTCCTGGCCATTGCCAGAGCGAGGGTAAGAGTAACTTCTGGAGCTGCGGTCCTGGTGGTTAATGGGATACTGGTGGACAGAGGCGTTAGGCTGGGATGTGCTGTAGTAGGGAGGAGGGATGCTATTACTGGTTTCACTTCGGTAATCACTGTCTCTATCATCCACAGCACTGTCAGGATCCTCATCTGAACAGAGACGAGAGGAACAATTCATCAGTGTCTTTGGGAGGTGAGAAGAAAGAAAAAGTTTAAAATCACGGCAGGAAGAAAAGCCCTGTTAAAGTATTCATCCCTATTGGAAATATATCGTGATGCCCAGAGATAAAGGACCTAAATCAGCAGTGAACCAATCTTTTAGCGTCATGGTAATTGCAAATTCTATAGATGAGATGGGAACACTCAACTTGTGAACCCTATCAGCCCCCAATAGGTCAATCAGAGTGCATCCATATATGACGCACGTTATGAACATTATCAGCAGCTTCCTCCTTTTTCTTATCATCATAACTGAGCATAAATCTAGTTCTGCTCACTAAAGGAGGTGCTTGATTTTCTGTTCTGTCCATAGATCAGAGATTAACATCCCAGACGGAAGCAAAGAGACTTTAACGCTGCTGAATCAGTCAAAAGTGTACCCAGCATGTATTAATCATTTATCGCCATCCATCATCTCCTCTCACACTCTGGTGAGGGCGGGCGCTGCAACCGCTTGCGACCCCATCTTCGTCTGTCTGGGCATGTAAACACTAATTAAAGGCATCCAACTTTGTTTCTCTCCTCAGCCATGTCCCCACAAGTCCCCCTCTTCTCCCCCTCCCTTCATTGGCTCAACATCTATCTTTACCCCCCTCCCCGTGCTTTCTTGCTCTCTCTGAGTGAACAGAGATGAGATGAATTGCTGCAGTTGTGTGGGTGAGTCTGACAGACACTTATATAAGACCATCTGTTAATCACAGCAGGAAGAAAAGACATAGAAAAAGAGGAGAAAGAGAGATTTTAAGTTTCCGATCTGTTTATATAAATGCCTAATGTGTATTAGCTATTTTAAAGTATTTACAGGACAGTCTATGATAAAAATAATTAAAACAAATACATTTCTATGTATTCTGACATTATTTGTTGATGTTCTGAAGTGAGTAACTCAAACTCATTAGGAAATTATTCAATAAAACATAAGAAATAAGACCAAAAATGTTTTAGACAGAGAAAGTTTT
The DNA here is from genome assembly GCA_036419115.1 of Scarus forsteni. NCBI lineage: Eukaryota > Metazoa > Chordata > Actinopteri > Labriformes > Labridae > Scarus > Scarus forsteni. Next base: position 253,596 of record JAZDUH010000271.1, read on the forward strand.
GCAGGAAAATGTGTTTTTCAAAGGAACTTCTGTTTGTGTCCATTCTAGTTTCCCCCCTAAACCCTACCTCATCACCTTCCTCTGTTTGATTGAGGTAGCTGATCATCTTTGACCATTCATAGACAAATAACATTGGTATATCCTAAACTATTCAATCCTGACCTCTTAAACTTTCCTGGACCTGCTGTCTTTAAACTCATGCAATCTCATTCCAGTGAGAGGGGCTGAAAGCTACAGTCATTAGTTGCTGACCCAGTCACAAGATTTATTTTTGCTGCCTTTTCCAAAAGTACATCTTGTAATGGGTAAATGAAGTTTCAAATATGCTGCCCCTGTAGCTTTGAGTTTTCTGCTGACCAATTTGGGTTAAGGGTATTTGTTCCTTTCTCCTTTTCAAAAGTAGACTTTGGAGGAAGAGGCATCAAACTGCAGAAGCTTTGACTGATGGCTTTCTACTCGATGACCATGAAATGCTTGGTTGATGTGTGTTCATCTATGTATATAATTGTTTTATGGCAAAAATTTTGTTAAATGTGCCACTTCCAGTCTTGGCCAGGACATATTTTAAACAAAATTGTTTATCTCAATGAGGTTTTCCTCTTGAAATAAATCTTAAATGAAAAAATATCACTGTGCTGTTGTTCAAGTTGGCATATTGAGCCCAAAATAATCTTAACAAGACAGTAGAAAAGGATCAAGTAAAACAAGTCAATCCTCTTGCTGGTGGTCTTATTTATTTTCAAAGTTTTTAAAGATGCATCAGTAAAAATTACTCTTTATCTCATGAACTAGCTAAGAGCCGCTCATGGGAGATTTAAGGCTATGAAAAAAGTGGCCATTAAAACTTTTGTCAGTCAGCTTTAAATGATTGTAGTTCAAAATGAGGGTTCATATTTTAGTGTTTTAATATATGAGCACAGCATCTAAAGAAAGCAAAGCTTCACAATGCACTATCTTAGGTGATTGAACATTAGGGGTAGGAGAAAAAATCGATTCACATAAGTATCGGGATTTTTTTGTTTGACAATTCTAAATCAATGTTTTGTTCAAAAAATCATTTTTTTCCCCCAAATTTAAATGCCTCATTTTAGTCTGTGTTAATAAGCCACTTTTAAATGCAATCCAGGCTTTTGAAGAGAGAGTATAAACAGCTGGTTAAAATATATTGCTGAATAAATCCTGAAAACTGACTCACATGTGATGTGTATTATTCCTGATATAGTCTGTAGACATCATCATTGTTCATCTTTTTTGTTGGTGTGAAAAAAGCTAACTAAAGACTGCAAAAATCAGCAATATCGTATAATCCCCATTGAAATCGAATCAGGAGAAAAGAGTATAGTCCCAGCCCTATTGAACATCATTCAGTTTGTAATTCCATAAGTCCAAACTGAGCTGGGAAAGAAAAGCTTTTAGGTCATATGCTCCCTTTCGGAGCATATGAAAGGGATACTCAACTTTGGGGACAAGACAATTAAACCTGGAGCAAATTTATATTATTCCGACACGTCTTAGAGCAAACATTACCTCATCACTTTGCATCTCGTAAGTTGTTGAAAAAAGAAGTTGTAAAGCCATGCAGAGCTCTGAGGAAGGTCCGAGCTGCATTCATTAGCATCACAACAAACACGCTTTAGTTTGGGTCACGTCTTTTGGTGCGATCCAGTTGTAGTCAGAAGTAGGAATTTCCGAGTTCCGAGTAGGAAACTGCAACTGGAACGCCCCCCGTAGTCAAAATTTCCTACTGGGAACTCGGTGAAACCTCGCCACCCCCGAGTTGACAATCGTAGATGGATGCCCCCAGTGTGAACAGTTATTTAGTTCCTGTAATAATCAATTTATTTGCACTTCTGACTGGGGTGTGTCGGTCTAGATCAGCTGTATACATTGTATTGTTTGACAAAAGATTTCTTTGCTGTTGCGATTGATCGATTGTTTGTGCTTGTTTATTGTTCATATAATGTCTGTAATCTCGACGACACTGAAAATGAGGGAAAACTCAATGTCTTTTATAGAATAAGTGAATGTTTGAATAACAACATGGGATCCATGACATCTTTGCTTTTGCTTGCTTGCGTATCTTTACAATAGAAATGGGTTATCAATGTTGCTGTCTAGCTGAGTGAAAATGTATGTTAAAGCTGGGGTTGGCGATTTGATTTAGATATACTTTTTGTAATACTGGTTAAAATGGTCTTTATGACCCGATGGTAATCAACTCATAATGTGTTCTTAAAACAGAGCGAAAAATATCCGCTATCTACAGCAGGAGTAAAACAGGGAAAACCCAAACCAATAATCATGCCAGGACACCTGTTTTTAAACCAATCAAATCCCGTTGCCATTCTGCCCGCCTACTGCGTGTGCATTTTCCCGGCGTGCACAGATTCGGTGTGCGTAGCCGAGCTCATACGTATCAGAGTCCGCCGGAGAATGCTTACCTTTCAAGTTTTGTCTTTGAAAATAAGTGAAGCCCGCCGTGAGCCGTCCCACAACCCCAACCAAGCTCCAGTATCCCTCACATTTTAAGACACATTTACAAGAAATCTAAAATAAACTCTGTTTTTCTAAGTTTGTTCTGCTGCTCTAATCTCGCGATAGCTGCCACCCAGGCTACTGCAGGTGGACGTTCTCGCGAGGCTTTTTCTTCTTCGGTTTTACGGCGGTTGGCATCCATCATTTTGGAGCATTACCGCCCCATTCAGGCTAGAGACAGAGCTCGGTTTGGAGCGGCAGAGGAATGTTTTTATTATTATATCATCACACGGGAGATTTACAGGAGAATACTGATACAGGAGGACAGCGGGAAAGAGGATAAAATACAGTAGTTTCATGGCCAAAACAGGAGATTTGACAGCTATGTGGAGAATGTCAAAGCAAGTACCTATACCCCGATCAACATCGGCTGTGAGTACAAACTAACTTTACATGTTTGTTTGGTGTTTTCTTCGTGCTGACTGAGACATGACTTGGTGTAGTGTAAAACAAATACATTGTGCTGAGGGTTTGGAGTTGAATCAGTCTTCTGGATATATCAGCCGCGCGCGTGCATGTGAGGCGGAGCCCTGAGGTGATGCTACTATCAAATTCATGCTAGTTTTCCAAAATCGCCAACCCCAGCTTTAAGGAAACTCTTTCCTGCTTTGGTCTTTAGTTCTTGACATCATAACCAGGTACATAACATTAAGTAGACAATGTTGCTGTTTTTATGAGCTTTGAAAATGTTTGTTTTTATGAATTGCATTCTGGACTGAGGAGTTTTTTTAACTTTTTTTGTTTTCTGGCCAATACCCATAGCCACAAACAGCAAAAATTCTGACCTTTTGACAGTACATCTCTATGCAGAAATCACTTCCTGCCCCCCATTAAGAGTTCTCATTAATGACATGATGCCAAACAATCTATGATCATTATTTAAATAACAACCAAAACAAATCCTAGTCATGATGTTTGTAAAGATCAGGCAGCGCAACCACTGAACCAAAACAATAAAAAATGTGACTTTTCAAACCCTACTGGACCGTGTGTAATGTTTACACACTTACTTTGTTGGTCTCCCCAAAGACTCCAGTTACCTGCAATAAAACAGAATCGTGTCAGTATTGATTATTAATTAATTATACTGATGCTTAAACATAAACAAGCTTGTTTGCTCATGCGTTTGAAAGCTTCCACATAAAGCTAGAAAATGAACAAAGAGCACATTGAGCACTGAGACTCTGAGTCCTCCCAGCTGCCACAGACTGCTGCCTCAGCAGCCTCAGCAGCATGGGCCAATAGTCAAAGAGCAGCAACATCCTGGAGGAGCACAACCTCCTGACATCTGATGCCTCCATCGATTCTTTACAGTACCAGGCCCCTTCTGCCCTCCAACACACAACAATCTATGTGTGGCTCCACACATTAAGAACATGCTGAGCTACAGCAATCTAATTACATTTCAGCAGCAGACATAATTCTCTTGTTCAGTGAAAACAAATGACTGGCTTCACAAACAGTGCGTGGTCACTTACAACACTGGGTTCCCGGTGCTCGGAGAGGGCGCTCCTGCTCCTCCTGGTATGAATACTGCAATGATAAGAGTCAACTTTTTCACTTACAGTAACTGTGAGCAGGGAGTAGAAAAAGTTCAGTTTTATTTGAGTTGAGATGTGCGACATACTTATTCCTCTAATTAATCATGTCAGCATGTTCTTGAAATGTAAAAAAGCGATGGGGTATAAATCAAACATGTGGAAAACTTACATCTTGGTCCCTCATGGCGTTGAGCTGCTCTAGTTTTTTGGCCCAGTACCGTGCCTCATCCTCGGGGATATCTAAAAGAAAGAGGGGAAATTCAGGCAAAAATACTACCCTTTCTGAGTACTTTGTTGAAAATATGTTTCCAAAGTCCTCACAGAGCAATTGAGCGCTCTAATACATCTTAATATCCCAATATGGCCCAGACCTATTTATTAACCATGCAAAAACTTGTAGTTACATCTGACTCACTAGAACACATCAGTGTTTTCTTTTACTTACAGGCTTCAAGCAGAAAACCCTTTAAATAGGTCAGGTACACAAACTGAGTCAGGTGAACAGTATTGACCAGAGAAAGGGGAAACAGTATGAAAATGACACCTAATCAATGCGAAGAAGAAGCTTTCTATAGGAGAATGAAAGGACACAAACATTAACCATGGGCCTTATACAGCCTGGGGTTCATATCAGGGAGAAGTAGGTCAGGCTGATCGATCGGTAAGAAGGATTATTAGTGTTCATGTATCACTGTTTGCTGTGAAAAACACACACGCATAATTCACTTAAGTCATCCTCTTCTTCCCTCGAGGGTTGATTATGTCCTGTATTTCTCTTTTTGTGTGTCTTGTCTCTTGACAGTTTTTTTATTTGAGTGTGATCACTGATTTCTCACCAAGCGGCAGTTCGAAGCGTGTGTCAAGCAGCACCAGGTGGAGAGTCGGGTCTTTGGTGCCACAGATCTCATTATCAGTCATGATGACCTGAGAGTCCAGTGTGAGCCACTCACCCGGACCTTCCTGTTTCCGGAGAAAAAAAATTCTAATTTTACACCTAACAGCTTCAGAATGAGAGAAAGGCAGAGAGAGTGAGTCTCTTAATCTGACTGAGTACAGAGTGTTCTGATACAGTGTGTCTCAAGTGGCCGCGGTGGTTTTGTGGCACACCTCATTAGACTGCCGGATGCTCCGGAGGGGGATCCACACAGTGCCGACCATGGTGTCCCAGATTAACCCTTTGTTCCACACCTCAACCGTCAGACCGAGGTCCAGGCGGTTTATTTCACTGAAGACAGAGAGAGAGACCAAGTTAGTGACTTCAAGCAAAAACAAGAGAAACACATTTAACCACAGCTGTGGTCATCCACTCAACTATAGATACTTTAGATTTCTTTCCGATTTCTACTATTTATCACTTTAGACTAAGGCTGGCTAATTAAGTATCTATTAGCAGATATAATCAGTCAAGAAAGAACATCAAACAAACCCATTAGTATTTGTGTTAATGTCTTTTTCACTGTTAAACTTTTTAGAGGTCAAATGTAAGCCCTTGCAGCACTTTAAATGTTTATTTAAGGTTTTCCAGAACTTTACAGTTGTTTAAAATCGTTCACTCATTTAAATACTCAGAATTATTTTTAGTTTCTTTTTATATTATATTTAATGTAATCACAGACTAAAGTTACTGTATGTCTTATAAGAGGAGTCTACTTAAAGATGTCACGAAACAAGATTTCTGTTTTGAAATGTGATACTTCAAGACTTTTGCAACACATGAAACTTACTGGATTTTTATAAAGTTTCACAAACAGACAATAATACTACATAAACTACATGAATAGTTTAAACACATAGCACCTTAGTGGATATTGATGTACTTTTTATCCTTTATCCACTTGAAAGGCACCATGTTTATTATATACATTAGGACTGCACGGTAAAAAATCCTTGTCATTATTTTGACTGATATCAATATAAGTGCTATTAGACTCTATTGGTTATAGAAAATTAAAAGTTTTTTGGATACATCAATAGGTTTTCACATCTGATGTGCATTTAAGACAATACCAGACCTGATGCTCAGTTAAAGATGGTTTACAATGAGGGCCACAAACAGTTTGAGTAATATGCTTTTTGACCACAAATGATCTGATTGAAATCTTTAGTCTAAACAAGGAATTATCATTTTATATACGTGTATCACTCAGTTTTGGTACTAGGTACTTTGCTATCCATTACAGGGGCTAACTTAAATGTTGTAATCAGCCTTGAGCAAGTTGCTGGAAATGAGTAAAATTATATAATTTACTCATTACTCCTCAAAAAATAATATTACTTTATAATACTTGGAATCAAACTTAAATTAATTCACTTTGAGTTACTAACTACTTATCCCCTTTCTGAAAAACAGACAAAGAAAGCACTTAGAGCTGCTGAGAGCACAGTTCATTCTTTCCCTCTAATCTTCTGCATTAAACATTTTAGCCATTTGTTGAATGAACATGCCAAAGAAGAGCTTACCTAAAACAAAATAATTTGATTTGCACTTGTACCATCATTACTGTTATAGAAATTGCAATCAATTACACAAGTTTTTAAAAACTGTAATATTATCACAGTAATATACAACAAGTAAATAGGTGTGATAGTCAAACAAAACAACAAGGGAGCAGGATATAGAGGTGTGGGCCAATGTCTTTAAGTCTTCTTCTGAGGCATCTTTTAGAAATGTGAAAAATCTCAAGTCACCCCAATCAAAAATGTACCAATAAAAAATGGAACATTTGACATTCCTCTGACTGCCACAACAGGTTGTTACCTCAATCTTTTAATAATAGTTCATTACTTTAAAATGACCCGTTATGGGAATCATGAACCATGGACAATGCAAACAGCCTTAATAAAATTGTCGCCACAAGGTAGTTTGTCTCCAGAGCTATCTCTGATCATTTTCAAAATTCATCGTTAACTTGTCAATATTGTTTAAATTACAAGTCAAAAACCCCACTGCTCAACCCACTGCATAGTGAAGTTGATGGCTCAGACTCAGAGTTATGAAGATGAATATGCAGGCTTTTTATGCTGCAGCAGCTTAAATTTATTGAACTCTCTCAAAAATCACCTGGCAGCTGAAAAGGGTATACTATTTTTGTAATGCTCATTGATGTCAGACTATTCATTCACTAAACCTGGTTTCTGAATTCTGATTTCAGTGTGAGGGTATATGTGAAAATTTGGTTTCAAATCATAATCATCCCAGTAACCTGCATAATCATACAATTTTACAAGCTTTCTTACAGTTTTTACATATTTCCAGGCCCTTCTGTTGTGATAGGTTGGAGTAGCCATGCTGACTCTCATTCTATTTTTTAATTCATAAGAGGAGAGATGTATTGTTCAGAGACACCTGCAGGCAACACAACACCATATCATGAAAAGGAAAGCTTTGAAAGTTACAAAGCTGACCACAAGAAGTGTTACATTTCCAAATCGGCCATCTCACAGTGGATGTCTGACATGTCAGACCCCTCTGTGGTCAGCAGTAGCATCGGCTTATCTCCCCAATAGCCTCAACAGAAGTGATACGGAAAAATGTGTCAGATATGACCCTTAATGGAAAAAAAGCAAACAACTCATTTAGTAGTACCAAGCTGTTACCATGCAGTAAAAGCATGATCGGAAATTTGGTCCTAACCTTACCCTAACCCTAACCCAGTATATTTTTTACTCAAATTATTTTTCTGCATTTCCCAGGCAAAGTGGAGAAAAGCACATGGTGGTCCACTTGTATAAAAGTACAACGATTATTTGATAATAATCCTTCAAACAGTAATGAGTAAATATGGGACTGGAAAAAAAGAGGAAAGTCTCAACTCTCGCTGGTCAGAGACTCTACTGGGTAAGACTGGCAATAAAAATGATACTTTAATGCTTTTTCAATGTCAAATCAAATGTTTTAATACTATACATTTTTCATCAATGGTATTGAAAATAATAAAGCTCACAAAACAGCTCTAGAAACAGTTTTTAACACAGGGCTGCAAAAAGTTTATCCCCATAACAGAAAAGAATCAAATTATTATGTCAAGTATTTTATTGTGATTCTTTTTTTTTTCTCTTTACCAGGTTTGTTAATTTTTTTTACTTCATTTGAAGGCAACAACATGGTTTAAACAACTGTTCTGAGTTAACAATTTCTTAATATTATAGATAAGACTTTAGACTAGCATTACTGACAAAGAATGTGTTAATTTATGAAACAAGGAAACTATGAAATTACTGCAAATAAGGTGTCAAATCTTTATTTACTTTTCCTGGACCTGCTGGTTGCCAATTAAAAAATACAAGAGATCTTTCACAAACTGTTTGCTATATTACTTTTTTTTGTTGTTGTGGTATTTGAACAGGTATTGAATATCAAATTTCTTAACTGTTATTGTGTCAAAGTTCGCAATTCTGATACCATCACAACCTTAGTAGTAGATGATAAAATAAAAAAGAAGGAAAAATGTTATAATAATTTATTTATTTTGTCAAGTATACACATCATCTGCATGTCTTGTACTGCATTGTTCCAATCAAATCAAATAAAGTCAATTAAATTCAGTTAGAGGGAAGAGGAGCGAGTCTCCTAATATGATGGGAGGCTCTGAATGTATTGCAGAATAGATTGTTTCACTGCAGTCTGTAGCAAAAAAAGTGAATCTTTACAAGGGCCAAGCAGGACATAATGTCCCTCAGTGGGCAGGGGAACATCACCCATGTTGACTTATTCAAATGTTACTTTTTTAGTTAATTCTCTACAGGAGAAAAATAAAAAAAAACTTGTATCTTTACTTAGTGGTTACGGTTTTTGGTCAATACTGACTGTCGCTAACTGGGCTTTACTTTTCTTTCTTAGATTTTAGGGAAAGTCCTCAACAAAACTGCTTAACCTCAATTAAAGGCCCGACTATTGAGTGTGTACAGTCATATAAATACCTCGGTACAATCATCGATTCAAAACTTTGCTTTGAAGCCAACTGTGAAGCGGTGTGTAAGAAGGCTCCGCAGCATTTATATTGTTTAAGGAAACTGTCGCACTTTCATATTGATAGAACATTAATGGCTATGTTCTATCATGCTTTTATTGAGTCAGTGTTGTCTTTTTCCTTAGTGTCCTGGTTCAATTATACGTCTTTAAAGGACAAAAATTCCTTGGGTCTCGTGAAGTGGGCAAGCCGTCTCATTGGGGAGCCTCAGCTCAATCCAGCATCCCTGTACATTAACCAGTTACAGAGGATTGCAAACTCTGCTTTAAATGATGACTCCCACCCTCTTCACAGTGAATTCCAGCTTCTCCCCCCTGGGCGGCGGTATATTGTTCCAAAGTGCAGAATGAAGCGGTACAAAAATAGTTTTGTCCCTGCTGCTATTGCTGAGCTGAATAAATTGTAGCCTATTTGCACACAAGTATTTATCTGTTCATGCACTTGCACTTTGTTTTACTTACGCTTTTACTTAGTTATTCTTTTAGATTTTTTATTCTTTAAACTCTGATCTTAATGGAGGTTGCCTCTGCAACCAACACACATGCATGTACCCCCCCTCCCCCATGCTTTTTTATGTCATTTATGCCCATGTCTGCTGTGATGATAACACCTAGAGCACTTTATTAATACTGAATGTTTCATGTTCAATGTTTAAATTTCTAAATTTGTTCTTATCTCGTCTTTGGCGTTTTATGTTTGTGTGGTGTTAATCTCACGGACTGCAAAACAAATCTACCTACGGGCACAAATAAAGTAACCTGAACCTGAACCTGAACCTTACTTTATACCACCACCGCCCTACTGTGGGAGACATTCAACATTTAAAGTAACAAAATTTTACAATAAATTGAATTTGGAAAACTCTTAAAATACAGTTAGTTTAGAATATGACACCAGTAGCTCATCTACTCCACTGCCTGGAGTGATTAAAGTATGGGTGCTCCCCTTAACACAACAGGAAAATGACACCTACACACTGCTGCATCAACACCAACAACTATCGATGTTGTATAAAACTTACCATTAACAAGGGACTTTATTGTTTGTTTATAGGGATACTTTTAAGTGACTATTTTAACGGCAGCAGGGGTAAGAATTTCAAGCTTTTTGTGTTAGTTTATTTACCAGCCTAACCACTTTTCTGTTTGAAGAAAAATGCTAAACACACACTGACTCTCATACACACAGGACGCAGAGTAATCATGAGTGGGCTTCACTGTGACAAATATAAAACAAGTCTCTGTGGGAGTGAGCCTCTAAGAATCTCACATAAAACATTTACAAGACAGCAGGGAGCAGGATGGTGAGGAAAAAAAGAGGGAGCAAGAGCGAGGGAGGAAAGGATAAGGTGAGGAAAGAGAGGAGTGTGATGAAGGCAGTGGAGGAGGTGATTGTATCGCATGCCTGGAGGGACAGAGTGGGAACTTTAATTAAGAAATGGGGGACTGGATTTCCCATCTCAGTGGAGACTCCTTTTAGGAAACGTGATGTTTGGTTCACGCCTGTGGGGGCGCAGCCATTGAAAAAGATGTTTGAAAGAGGGGTTGAGACTCTCCGCAGCCCAAACATTACATAACAGGGCTTCACTGATGCAACCCCGGTACAATGCTCAACGCCTCCGAACATCATACAGATGCAGAGGACTCCGCAGTCAGCCCGCTTGCTGCATCCCACATGCTAAATGATTCTCATCGCCTGTGTGCAGCCTTACTAAAACTCTGCATGAGAAACAACCAGTGTTGTATAATACAGAAATGGTTGTTCTATTGAAACATGAGCTAAAATAAACTCATTTAAAGGCGATTATTCTGTTCAATATGCCCAGAGAGCAAAAGCAGGAGGAGAGGGTATGAGGGGAAGGCAAAGATTGACATGGGAAGAGGAGGAGAGGGCAGGGTGGAGCAGATGAAGATCAAGGAGCTGTGTTTAGAGGAAGAGACGGAGCAGAGGGGCTGGGAAGGTGCCAAGGTTGAAAAGGAGGATGAGAAGTGCCGGAGCGTCGGGGGAGGCAGATGAAAAAAACATGAGGCGCTTGTTGGAGGTGGAGGTGTATGTTCAGAAAGGGGGAGACCGACATGAAACAATGCAGGGATAAAGGGCACTCGAGATGGAGGAGTGTGGAAAAAGGAGGGAAGTTGGAAAGTATTACACATACAAAAAAAACCAGAAGAAGCACTTAAGCTGCTGCTGAAGAGGGGAGTAGAGGCAAGGTTCCAACACACTTATGGAATCAGATTCAAGACGTTTTGAGACCCAATCTCGGGGAAACTAAAAGAATTGTTCCTTAGTCAGCCCTCAGGTTGGTTCACTGACCCACCAATCAGAAAGTCCTTTTTCATAGCAGCCATGACTAGGCTACATGATGTCAGACTACACTTTCTTTCATGGGATACATTTATTACCATGTCAGATTAGCCAACCACAGGGCTATTCATTCATTCTCTGTTTTGCAAGCACTGACTTTATATCATGACGTTGTAAGATAGAGGGATGACTATAAAGACGGTAAACTAGCTCTCTGGAGTGTGTTTAGAGTACTGCGCTGTTGTTCGTCTTTCCAAACTTAATGATGACTGTCATACAACCCAAATGATTAATGCCAGTTCACCAAGATGCTGATGACACTCTGATGTTTCTCTCATTCCTCTTTTTACAATCTGGTGGGAGCTCATCTACAACATATCATAAAGGTAAGAATGTTAGTTTCAGGGTTTTAATTAACTTCCTCACAAGTTCAAAGCTCTCTTGGCATCAGCTTTGGTCTGTTTGCATCGATGATGGTGGCACATGCAGAGTTCCCAGTGCTCTCATTGGTCAATTGCCTGATGTGAGGCAACAAATCATTGGAGGCGGGACATAAACCGAACATGCTTGACTTTCTGTCATGGAGTTGTGAGGCATCTCAGATGTTCTCAGTCATTATGACACACTTCTCGAACCAACAGGTCCCAAAACCATGTGACTGATGAACCGGTCAATAATCATTCATAATTGATAATCTGGCATCAGCATTGGACAAACTAAGGTCTGAGCCAAGTCTTTTTATTGAGTTGGGATGAATTTGTGACTTTTATTTTGCCATTACCATGGCTGGAAGATATGTTTGGACAGTCTTGACTGGACCTAAAGGAACTTACATGATAAAGCAGGAGAACTTTTTATCATAGTTTATTTAACTGAGGGTTAATTGAGAAAACTGTCTTCTTTGGATTTCACCCTTTGGGCAACCACACTGATTATCCAATCCACCGTCAATTATGAAAGTAATTAGTGCTCATATCTGCTTTAAGGTAAGAGGAAATCCCTTTATTAATATTCACAGTATGTTATGTTTCAGAAATTCATATGAAGCAATAAGAATACTTCATACCAAACTTACCAACATAACATTTCCAAAGTTATAAGTAAGTTATGTCTAATTCTCCTCTGAAATGTCAGCTAACAGGTGTTCACTTACATTAAGTGTGGATCTAGATGGGCGGACATTAGCTCAGTTGGTAGAGCGTCCGCCCATGTACGGGGACTTCCAAACCCCAGCAGCGGCAGTAGGTTCAAATCCCGGCCACAGCCCTTTGCTGCATGTCTACCCCCCTCTCTTCACCCGCTTTCCTGTCATTCTCCAGCTGTCCTATCAAATAAAGGCCAAAACGCCCGAAAAAATAACTTAAAAAAAAAAAAAGTGTGGATCTAGAAGGCCGAATCAAGACAACAAATCTCATTTATCACTGTTTTTCTAAACAAACACTGTGCTGATGTGCTGTGTTACTAGCATAAGAAAATGGTAATATTCAACACAATTACAACACATTTTGGGGAATTTTAAGTTATCCTCATACATCCTGCTGAACCTTTACATTTATTATTGCACTGAGGCAAAGTTAACAGTCATCTTAACATGTACTAAAGTTAGTCAAAAAGATCGTTATTTTAATATTTTTTAAATAGGTAGAAGCTTGATGACAGGGGAATTGGCCTAACCTAAAAACTGTAGCCATGGAGGATGGGGCTGGATCAAGGATCCTTTCCATGACAGTGTGGGGCCTGACTAAGAGTCTATTGTTTGCACAGCAGAAATAAAACAGCCAAAAATGGAATGGGGAAATATTTTTTTACATAATGCTCTAAAATGCTGATTTGTTGGGGTGCTGGTTTGGCGGAGTGGTTAGCAACTAGACACCCCATGTACTTGCTTCTGCCGGTCCAGGTTCAAATCCCACCTGTGACCAGTTTGCGGAGTGTCTTCCCCTACTCTCTCACCCCCTTACACAAGCCTATCCACTGTCTCTCTCCTATCAAAAAAGGCACAAAATGCCCAAAAAATACATTAAAAAAAAAAAAAAAAAGCTGATTTGTTAAATTTATGTTGTTATTTCAATAAAATGTCATTAGTCAGAGTGCTATATATTAATATAATATATGACATTAAGGCACATTGCTCATCCAAAAGCGATAAAGAGAAGCAGATTTATGAAGGTGGGCACTTGCATGTACACAGTGAACTCTTAAATGCTTCACGTTATCAGTGTTGCGTTGCTGGGGCTTCTGTTTTCTGGTGGTTTCTGAGGCAGCCATTAAAAACCTTGAAATAGAATTTACGGGGCCAGTTTTAATCCAATCCCATCCCAGGTTTAAGACCTCCAATAGGTAGAAAAATGACCTTTTTATAACCTTAAATTTAAAAACTATATATTTTTAAGGTTCCATGTTTTACTCTATGTTAACATCTTTACGTTGGTCAAAGATGTCTCCTGACAACATTTTTAAAGTTTCTTGCTGTAAAACATATTCACTTATTGAAAATTGGCATATTTATTAACCCATCTGTATCAACCCTGATTGGAACAGAATGTTTTGCTGTAAATTCTCATGAGCTGTATCCGACCAATACCCTCTCGGAATGTAAACATGGCCAAGGCTTTGAAGGGCTGTGCGCTAATGTTTACTGTGGCTGCTTAGACATGCCTGGACATGCCTCTCCTGCTTAATCAACTGTGAGCAAACGAACACTTTGCTCAGGGGGGCCCCCTACCTGGGGAGGAGCAATAATTTCTGAAGAAACGACAAACATACGCAACAAAGAAAATGAAAGAATACTTCCATGATGGAAAAGATTTGTACAAAGGCAACAGACATATCTTGAACAAAAGCTATTAAAAGTATATTTTGCAGTACATGGGATCTAAAAAAAAAACTTTTAAGTGTTTGTGAAAAGAGAGGGGAGCAGAAAAAAGAACAAGAGGGCTGGAGATACAGAAGTAAGTGAACAATAGAGTTTTGTGTGAAGATGATGAAAAACTTACAACATGAAGTCTTGCTCCCAGCTGGGCAAGTTGCCCCTGACAGCGATGGTTGTGCTCTTCACATTTTGTACCTTTAGTGTCACATAGGTGTTAAACTTCTCTGTTAGGGAGAGAGAAAAGAGAGAAAGAGTCAAAATAAACTCTTCTCTATGACATTAATCAAATATAATCATAGTGATGAAAAAAGTGTATTCTGTATAAAGAAGCTGGCTTTCTATATTGTGTCCACAGGCATCAACATTTGTGTCACGTAGCAGTGAGGCCATCCTCCTGTACAATCCAACCTGTTTTTATTTCCAGGTCTTACCTTGGGGTCCATCCAGCTTGGCTTTCTTCACTGGAGAAACACAGAGAGAGGGACACAGTCAGACTGTAACACCATCTGTTTACATTGCAGAGCTCCTTTCCCTTAAATAAGTAAAAGCACATTCAAACTATGCTTGGTATTCTTTAAAGAGGTCTGTGATATTAAAAAAAACCCACATCAGATGACTAAAACACGACAACAGCTACATTCAAAAATATATATTGTAAGTTTCATAAATAACACTAACATAAATCTTTGATTTTGACACTGCAGAAGGTTTGACCTAATGTGCTGTACTAATTTTGCTGCTGATAATGGTAGTAAAACCAAAAAACAGTAAAATACACACAGATAGTGTTTTTTATTTGCCAAATCAGTGTGAGGAGTACAAATAGAGAGGGGATTACATCCTACTGATGTACTGGAAACATCACAATGTGGCTTTAGCAACCAGCACAAATTTTCTTAGTTATTCTTAATAAACAACTAAAGATCAACTCCTGTAACAATTCAGCAATATCCTTAAAGCCTGTTTATTATTATATTTATTCACTGACATGTATATGGCCCTATGAAGAGAGACATCACAGTTACTAAATATCATGGTAAGAGCTTTTCATTTTGATATCACTCAAAACTCTGCGCTCATCTCTTTGTGTTTTCCATCACAGGTCACACTGTTATGATACTTTTTTGACCTGCCGTGTGGCTCATAGGTTAAGCAAATTCACTGCCACTGCACAAAAACACCAGTATTTGGCAGAAGGTTAGTGAAGACTTCCAACCATGATGCTCATAGTATTTTCATGGAGCAGAGCAGGTAATAAACAGACTGTTGGAGGATTTTTTTAGAGTAGTTAGAGCTCTTTCTCTCTGCAGCACTTTCCTCCCAGCTTTGACGTAAGGCCCACATACATTTTTAAAACTCTACAACCCACTGCTCTCCACATGCCCCAGTATACACACAGAACACTGCAGGTGTTTGCATACTGTGCAGCACATACATGTATGTAATAATAAAGGCCGAGCTCAATACATTGCTGCGAGAGCCACCTGGCACCTTTATCACCTCCTGAGAAATATGAACGCTGATTCTTGGCTTATCTTGCATTACTCTCAAAAGACCATTCACAGTAGAACCCATCGCCATAGTAACCAGAAGAAGAAAAGTTGATGTAAAATATCATGAGTCAGCACAGCACTTAGTTTAGATGATTACTCACTACTTTTGTTTCATATTTCTTTGATGCAACATGCACAGTGTAGGGCTGAATCTGCAGCACAAGTACCCTTCTGTTACATCAGGAGGCAAAGAAACGCACAAACACACTTAACTGCTCTGACTCACATATACCTGTCATAAAACCCTATTAATATCCTTCTCTACTCACACCTCAGTATCCTTAACATCATGTGAAACACACACACTTCTGCTCCAGCACAGCATCCCATCAGGCGTTTACTTTAACCCTTATAATAGCTGCATCTGTTAAAAGAAAATAATAATAATTCAGCACAATGCAGAAGAAACGGCTCTTTGTTTTCAGTGGGGCTTCACACAGTTTAGGGCAGACCACATCAGAGCCTGCTTTTTGCTGTGTTTTAGTGCCAACACTAAAAACAGCCCTGGAAATATATCAGCACAGGAGGAGGATCAATAAAAAGGGAATTGGATTTTCGACAGTGGAAAGCTGAAGCTTAATAATAGCACACTATCATATATCTCTTTGACAGGCTGAGTTACAATCCACAACACCGGCAAACAATATTTTGTCACAGCTGCATGGATCTAAGCAGACGGGACGACGTGCATACAAATACGGTCCATGTTAGTGCCATAACTCACACACATTAAGCCTGAGAGGGCAGTAACATTAGATCAACCAGCTGTAATGTATGTTATGGGTGAGTAGAAGTCTGGGTTGAGTAAAAGAAGGTCAAAGATAATACAATCTATCACCAGCTTATTTTATAGGACATAAAAAGTCAAAGGGCTTTTCCATTGTTCAGCTGGATTACACAGCATATAAGAGCCAACAGGGAATTATGGGTTACTTGAGGGATTTTTTTTTTTTTGCCTAGACTTCTGACACAGCAGAACCTGACTTATGGGAATCAAACGGATTGCCAAGAAAACAGAAACTCGACAGGGAGTCAGCTTGAACTGTCAGAGCATGTCAGAGAGGCAGCGGGTGAGCAAAGTTCAGCCATCAAGTGACAAAACTGTGGGCTGACACAATTCAGACAGAGAGCACCCATTTCTTAAAGATTACAAGCAGATGCATAGAGAAGTCATTCTGCTGACAGAGACACTGCACTCTACGATTTAGTCTGCGTTAGCACAGTGAAGAACAGATCTTAGATGAGAGTTATGGTTGAGTGAATAAGACCCAGAATTATATCCTGATAATTCTTCGTTAAAAAGTGGTTCACAAAATAAATATCTTGACATGGTCTTCAGTAAGAAAATTTAAAAATGACAAAATAACAGAATTAAAAACTTTTGATATGAGTCTTGTTAAAATTAAACAATAATCCTGTTCAAAATCAAAGCAACAAAACAGAAGTCCTAGATAGTTTACCAATGTTAAAGTTTGGCAGATTAAATTATGTTCAATCCCACGCCACCCCTTACCATACACGAGAATATAAGGAATAAAGACGCTGGATTTTTTGAAGATATCCCATGTGTCTATACTTCATAAACAAATTTAAGACAATATCTGAGCTGATTATGGATACAACAGGGAGTTGTTTTTTCAATTCTTTTAATTGTGCCTTCCTTTTCTGCGAATTTTTTTATGCTGAACATAAACATACTATCTCAATTTTTTTAATTTTTACATAGGTTGGTCACCTTTTATGCTGGAGAGTAGGTTTCTCACATCTTTATTCAAAGAAAATTACTAATAATTTATCATCAGGACAATGCAAATTGATTCATTCAATAGTAGAGTGTTTTATGACTTGAAGAATAGAAATTTTGGAGATATGTTTATGCTCAACAATGTATTTCTAACAGTAAAAAAAATCTTCATTTGCCCATTCAACAACTTATAACACTGGTGTACTAGTCTGCTGGTAGAGAATCAGTCCCAGCTATTACTGAATCTTTCCAATTAAAATAAATAAGCAAATACTAATCTTAGTATTTACAGAAAGTGCTAGGATATTGGCATTTTTTTATCTGCTGATACAGATATTTAAAGAGATGATCTGCCAATACCAACATCACACTGATAATATTGTGAAAAATAAATGTACATCAGTTAATTATGAAACCCCTTATTTCTAAAACTTATTCCAACAATTCTCTTCACAGAGTACAGAACAATCAAAAGAGAAAATTACATTCCTGTCAATATAGATGATCAAATTTGACTGTAACTTTCTGCAAATACAATGCCATTCCAATCAGAGTCGGCCCGACCCAATGTGGCGCCCTAGGCGGGATTTTATATGGCGCCCCCTCCATCCGTGATTTACATATGCTCATTGTCTTTAATTTATAAGACAACATTTCAACTTATTTACATGCTTAACAAATTACAAATATAAAATAACTATATAGACATATTTGGTATTATAATTTGTTGTAATATTAATTGGGCATTGCTCTGCATTTGAGTCAATGTGAGGGTTTCCATTTAAAGGCTTAATATTAATAACTTGTCATAATTTATATCGAAGGTGATTTTTTCCAGATTTTGTGGCACCTCCTGGAGGCCATGGCTTCCTTAGCGTTTGCCTAGATTGCCTAATGGGCCAGCCAGCTCTAGTAATATTACACATCATTCCCCTATAGATTGTCTACAGTGAACAAAAACAAAAAAAGGACCTCTTTATATTCAAGTAAAATATTGTACGTTCTTTAATGTAGTTGCTGAAAATGATTAAAACTCTATTCATTTCTTTATTTACTGGGACTAAAAAGAACAGATACTTCATGATCTTCAGTCAAGTTTTGAATCACAAGAGAGAGCACTATCTAGTTGCACAAATACATAATGTATCTTGATCTGGATCTGCTCAGGTCCATGTCTGACATACATCAGATGGATACGCTAAGTAGTCAGTCTAAAGTATCAAGTAACAAATACACGGGGGACATTTAAAAGGTTTGAAGAAACACTCAGTCCCAACAAGTTCAACCAGCTTTTTCTATTTTTGTCGACTAACAGTATTTTAGCCATTTGAAAGCCTGCATGACTTTGCCTGAAATATTTGATCAAATAAATAAACTAGAAAAGCACTCGGAGAGTGCAGACCTCTGTCAGCGCCACAGTCCTCACCCATATTGTGATTTTTGCAATAAATATTAGTCCTCCCTTTATTTCATGTAAATATTTAGATTCCTTGACCATGAAAACATACCATTAGCAACTGGATTCATAATGATACCTATTTTAGTTCAGTAGTTATTCACAGAAATCACATTTTTCGCCATGGCGGCCAGACGCTGATCTGGATCAACACCAAAATTGAATCACTTCTTCCTTTTCCCATGCTGAACATTTCCCAAAAAAATCATCAAAATCCATCCATTACTTTTTGAGTTATTTTGTTTACAGACAGACGGACAAACAAACTCTCCCGAAAACATAACCTCCTTGGCGGAGGTAATAAATACTTTTTTTGGGATGTTTTAAGACTTTTATTTTTGATTCTATCATTGATATTCTAATTCACGTTTGTTCTTTTCATTTTATAAAGACTATAATAGTTCCCCAGTCACAGCAAACATTCATAGGTCATGTCGTGGTCAATAAGCATATCAGTGATGGCAGTGATGGCAGTTGTTACAGTAAATTTTACAGATCACTAGGTCTGGTGTGTCCAGTGTTTCAGCTCCTTTCGTTCAACATTTCCCTCTTCTATGGCAAGATGAAGCCAGAGAGAAAACATGTAGACTTTATTTAACGCAAAACAGACTACAGCACATCATAAAAAACGAAATTGTCTTCTTCCCTTCAAATAACTTGTTTGTAGATTTATCACTGCATATTTAATAATAATATAATAATAAAAATATAATGATAATAAAAATACAATTTATTCGGAGGTGCCTTTCAAGTCACCCAAGGTCACCTTACAGAAAATAAAACTATTAAAGCGTAAGAGATTCCAGAGCTTGTTAAAACACAGAGCAACAACATAAAAACAAGTGAGGTGCACAGTGCCCAGTTGGAGGGAATATGCCAGTTTAAACAGGTGAGGTTTGAGCTGGGTTTGAAGGATGTGATGAGGTCTGACTGTCTTATGTGCCTATGAAAAGCATCTGCAGGAGAAGAAAACGTTTTTTTGCTGTAGTTGTGTCTCGACTCTGCTTTGTCTGCAGATGCTCAAAAGAACTGCTGCCTATTCAAGAGGCACAAAGTACTGTGGAGGCCAGAAATAGCTCCAGTCAGGTGAGCATGAATGATGTAACAAGAACAGAAGGAGGGCTCTGAGCCAAGTCTCGTACTGTCGACGACACTGACAGCCAGTGTTTATGAATGAATAACGCACGGGGTCTTAATGACACCAGGGACTGACTCAGAGCTGGGTGAGTTGGGCGGTGGACATGATGGCATGGACAAGGTGAGCCGGCATCCATTACAGGCACTACGTATGAAAGGTGACTTTGACATCGCCATTACTTTCACTTTACATCCAAATTGGTGCAAACATGATGAACATCTAACTTTGTTATACATACCTTTATGTTACACTGGACAATTCAAGGCCTCTACTGCAAACCCCACAAACCCAGACGTAAGCAACAAAGGGTGATCTGAGGTTTTTCACAACTGTCTAATGACAAATATTGGAAATTGAAAACATCATATCCACTTTGTAGCAGAGGTTAAGTGGGCCAGGAATTGTAACTAGCCAGACGCTGTGTACTTTTATAGCTCACAAACAGGGCAGAACACGAACACAGACCTCTACCCCAAGCCAAACTAAATACTGAATTGAAGACCAGCTTCATTCATGGCAACAACAAAAAACCCTTTTCAGTGATTCACACTTGATAAACCAAAAATCCAACTGAAGGGATGGGTTAAAAAATCCAGTGCTTATGCGTTATCAGTGCCAACACATCTGACACTAAACTGAATCACAAAAAAAGCGTTGGGTACTTTATTTTATTAACATTTACCAAATGTCTGTCAAGATTCTGACCCTCTCCGCCTTTTTTGCCCAGCAAACTATCTAATATTGCTTTCTAGCTTAAAAAAAAGACATAAAAAGCAACAAGCCATTTCCACGTGGGCCTTTACAAAAGAACACGTCGTCTGCACTCATTTTTTCTCTCAAATCTACCGATTCAGGAACAGTTCAGGGGTTGGCAACATTTCAGGTGTAACTCTATCTAGAAAAAAAGCCATTTACAACTGTAACAGACAGCTGCTGATGGAGTTGTTAACTTCATATTTGTTTTCCTCCTGCAGTCAAATTTGATCACAAAAGTTTCTCTGAGATTTTTTGCTTCGGTCATTGCCACTATGAAACTGTTGCCACAGACGACAAGTATGTGGTTTCATAGTCAAGCTCAGCATCATTTGGTGATAAAAGATTATCATGTTCAAAAAACAGTGTCAGTCTTCGCCCTGATGATCTGGTTCACTTGTAGTTCATACAGATATATCAGGACTGACTTCCTTATGGTCTATATCCAGCTGAACAAACGCGGCCCCAATCAAATAGTTTGCTGTAAATGTTTTTTTCAGATGGGATTCTTCTGTATTAATAATAACAGTTCTTTCTCTGTCTTTCAATCAACAGCCAAGACACGTAAACTAGAGGATCATAATTCGTTTTGAAGGGATCCCCTCTCCCCTGCGTCTTGAATGTGACGCTGAAAGTGGTGTGAGCAATCACAGCAGATGCTTATTCATCGCAATGAGAGGCAACAGTGTCAGCAAGCAGCAGCATCAGGTGCTTTCTGGGAGGAGAGGAGGGGGTGACGCATCGCTTCAGGGAAAACGATGAGGAGTGACGAGCTGCACCTCGGGCTGAATACGAGTATTCCCTCACGACTACACCAACGCGGCGGCGCGGCGCGGAGGCGGCGGGCGGTGCGGTGCGGCAACGTCAGCGGCAGGGGCTTTTCCTCGTCCTCCTCCTCCTCTGAATGCCCACGCATGAATGAACAGAGTGGATGACACACAGAAATCGCAACAGCACTCACCAAGGGAGGAAACATTGAATCTCCTCCTCTATGTAGATATTTATGAAAACTCGGAGCGCCCTTAGCTGATTCCCTGCTGGCAACAGTCACGACTGGGCTAGCTCGCATCACATTTGCATCTCTTTTTGAGCTGTTACACCTCACATATCTGTACACAAATTTAGCAAGAATGTCATTCAGCATAAGTCCTGTAAACGTAAGCTATGTTTCACTCTACGGTTGCAGTGATTCCATTAAGACAGGCAGTAGCTGTTGTGTGATTTAATGACTGCTCAGCACAAACGCTCCGCTGCTGCTCGGGATACACTTTTCTACAGAGCTGACAGCCCGCAGGCTCTGTCACACAACTGGTGCAGTTTACATGTGAGCAGGTGATAGTCTAATAACATCAAACAAGGGGGCTTCAGAGCTCCCCTCTTACCTCCCACACACAGCAGGGACATCTCTGTTGGCGGCGTGAGCGTCCCCGGCTGTCCTATACTGAGTGCTCCGTGATTTGTTTGGTCAGTCCGCTGGTCTCTTGGTTACAGGAAAAACTGCTCAGACCGTCAAAGCGTTACCCTGAACGTCTCCGGAAACACAACATACTGTCAGTGTCCGGCTGCTGTCAGTGCGGAGCTGTTGCTCTTCAGGCAGGACACACGGGAGTGAATTCCTCGCCCCCCTCTCTCCGTCCTCCTCTGCATTGCCTCAGCTCTGCTCCGCCGCTGCTCCTCCTGCGCGCACAGCCATCTTGTTTCAGCAGCAGCGCCCTCCGCGCGAGGACAGCTCCCCCGCGCCGCGCCGCCCTGACGTCACAGTTGATGAGTAGCAGGCGGAGAGGGAGAGAGAGAGAGGAGGGCTGCTATGGGATGGAGCTGTATTAAAACCATCCTACACTCTGTAAGATACTCAATGAAGGCGGACAGGAATTTCATTCATTGTTTTCAAAGCTACAGAATAATAAAATATATCTGACCGAAAAATGTATATTCTGCGTTATGAAACATACAGAGAACATGATGTAACATAATGTTTATTCTGTATATGACCATACCTCATAATCTAGGTGTCAAATCTTGATGATTTTTAACTGCATAGGATTATGACTAAGCATATATATACACAAGTTAACTGTTAAGCCAACACATAACAAAAGTAAATGAGACAATCATGAGGTGGGTAAGATTTCTGAGGGCCCATAACTGACAAAAAAAATTAGATAATCGGTTCGTTTTCATATCAAAACTTTTTACTTAAGGTATTTAAAAGCAATTTTCTTATCATATACAAAAACACTTTTCGCACCTAGCTTTTCTTGTTTTGTTTTGTTTAATTGCAAGAAAAACCTAATATTCAAGCATCTATGGGAGCACTTGACGTTCATGAAACCACATTTATATATAAAACAGATGTCCTTCTGAATATTTATAAGGAAATTGATTTCCTTATGCTTTTACAAACCGAATAGCATGTATAGGCACCGGAGTCTTAAAAAAGAGATTAAGGAGGAGTAATATTAATTTATGGCATGCAAACGTTTGAATGCTTTACAAGTTTAAAAGATCAGAGATTCATGTGATTCATTCATTAAAGCATTGAAAACAGTCAATAAAATTAAACATTTTGTGTATTATTTTAGCTGAAGAGTCTTTTTCACTGTTTGATGCTTATTTGTGACTTTAACGGAATAGCCTGGCTGTAATAATCATAAGTGGTCAATTAAAAATATACACCATGGTCATATTGATTAATTTGAGATGCTTGGTATGAGAAACTCAAAGTGCTGGTTTGGGATAGGGTCTAATCTGATATCTATTTATGGGTCCAAAATAAGTGGCAGCATGCCTGACTCTATTCTTGAAATTAAATTAATATCGTTTTTAACTGATCTATTACTTAAACCATTTTGCAACAGATGTCTCGTAATTTCTGGGCAAATATTAATAGAATATTTTAGGTATTAAATAGATAATACCCTTTTTTCAATTTCCAACAAATGCAAGAATTATTGTTTGTTATCATCACTATCGTTAGCATTTTTATTGATTATGTCATTTTATTGTATTACTTTACTGCTACAATAAATATTAGCAAAAATGTCACCTTTTCGGTTCCTGGGTCAGACAGGGCCTTTCTGTGTAAAGTTTGCATGTTCTCCCTGTGCATGTGGGCTCTATCCAGGCACTCTGGCTTCCTCCCACAGACCAAAAACATGCTCATTAGTTAACTGGTGACTCTAAATGGCTCTTAGATATGAGTGTGAGCGTGAATGGTTGTCTGTCTCTCTATGTGGTCCTGCAA
Source organism: Scarus forsteni (assembly GCA_036419115.1). Lineage (NCBI taxonomy): Eukaryota > Metazoa > Chordata > Actinopteri > Labriformes > Labridae > Scarus > Scarus forsteni. The sequence goes on from JAZDUH010000271.1 coordinate 277,706, forward strand.
TTAACTGGCAACTGTTTCAGGGTGTACCCCGCCCCTCGCCCAATGACAGCGTGGATAGGCTCCAGCCCTTTGCAACCCTGAACGGGATAGCTGATAGAGAAAATGAATTAATAAATTATTTCTGTAATTATTTACTTTATTAAGATTTTGTGATTTACTTGATTATTTACAGCTTCATACATAATATATAAAATAAGATATAGTCTATATAAGAGGATAAAATCATGAAGTTTGACTGTAATTACTCTTTTTCATGCTGCATCATATCAAATATTTCAAAGAATCTAATAAAGTTCTATTTGGCTGCACATCAAATGCCTACAGGCTAAGATGCCTCAGATGACGCTTAGATATTCAGCCTCTAATGACCTCATTGGGGCAAAATAAAATAATATTTGATGGTTAATAAAAACAATATAACAGCTTCTGGTTATTTAAATGTCATTGGAGGGAATTTTTGCTGCTTAGTGACAATTTAGAAAAACAAATTACAATTTTCATATAAAAATGACTGACCTCACATCAGTCAGTGATTCTATTATTATTATTATTATTAATAATAATTATTTTAGTAGTAGTAGTAGTAGTAGTATTTATTCATCATTATAAAAATAATCATTTTTAAATTAGCTTGTTGGAATACAATTTCTGAAACAACTACAATATTACAATTACAGGTCAAAAAATGCTTAGTTTCTTGATTTCTTTTTGTGTTATGTGGGCTCCCATCATAACGGCATGTTTAGCAACTAGTTAGAAGTTCAGCACAGCATAAAGGATGCCAGTGAAAGACAGAATAATTTAGACAGCAGGTTGTTAATTTTATTCAAAGTTTTGCCTGTGAAAAATTCATTGAACATTGTTGGCAGTTTTATTTTTTGTTTTAAATATGAAGTACAAGATATTTAAAGAGAAAAGTTACATGGTTAGAAACTTTAAAACAATGTTATCATCAAACAACCATATTTGACTTTTAAGGTGTGACTTTTTTGTAAAAATATTGAATGACTTGCCAACACTAGATAACAAAACCTTAAAGAATGCCCTGAAATTTAGTTCTTACAGTCATTGCTGCAGAAATCAGAAATACTTTACTAATTGATTTGCTATTCATTTTTGTTTGACTTGCTTTTATACACAAGGTTCAAAGATGAAGATGAAGGCATGAAAATAAAACATTTGAGTAACTTTGAATTGAAACAAGCAAAAAATTTCCAAGTGCATACTATTTTAGGAAAACCCTAGATAGATAGATAGATAGATAGATAGATAGATAGATAGATAGATAGAGAGAGAGAGAGAGAGAGAGAGAGATAGGCTGGTAAAAATTCGTTTCCCGAAAGACAGAATTGTGCTTTGAAGGAACCATAATAAACAGATGCCTGGAAGCGTTTCTGTCATTCAGAAACAAACGTGTTTCAAGGGCAGAATATGCTGTGACTTTATCTTGTAGTTGTAGTACAATAAATGACCACCAGGGGGCGGGACAAGGCAGCCATGACGGTGGTGCTACTGGAAATACACAAAGCGATGAATTGCGTTGTTTACGCCTACGCTAGGTTCAAGATGGCTGCTGGGGACAACAGCGGCAGGCCTCCTTGCCTTAATTTCTCCAGTCCGGGTCCTTTGGGAAACAGCCAGCCAAGCAACAGCGTTTTCTCCATGCCAGCAACCAACGGCGGAGCGGTCGGTACGGCGGGGGGAGTGCAGGGAGCTGCGAGGCGTCCCAACCCTCAGCTGGGGCCTGGCGGCGGTGACAGCAACGGTGTTTCAGCCGGAGCCCCGCCGACTGCGCAGAACTCCCTGCAGCAGTCTTCTGCGGCAGGTGCTGCGGCAGCCGGAGCCATGGCTACCCCGGCGTCCAACATGGCAACCACCGCAGCGTCAAACGCGCCCCCGGCGGCTGCACCCACCGCCACCCCAGCAGCCGCGTCTGTGCTGGTGTACCGGGAGCCGGTGTACAACTGGCAGGCGACGAAGAGCACCGTGAAGGAGAGATTCGCCTTCCTCTTCAACAACGAGGTGCTCAGTGACGTTCATTTTCTGGTGGGCAAAGGAATGGGGGTTCAGAGGATACCTGCGCACAGGTAAGAGGATTAACGACCCTCCAGAAAGGCAGCCGGCAGACTCAGGTTGTTTGCTGCAGAATCACAGCCCCTCTCTGTTGTTGTTGACATTTTCAGGTTTGTCCTTGCTGTGGGCAGCGCTGTGTTTGATGCCATGTTCAACGGCGGGATGGCGACGACCTCAACGGAGATCGAGCTTCCTGATGTGGAACCGGCTGCTTTTCTCGCCCTCCTCAAGTAAGTACTGGGTGTCATCGTGGGGCAGAGCAGTAGATTCATTGGTGGAGAGTGAACAAAACTCTGTTGTCAAGTTTAATTACTGACACTCTTCTATCGTTCTCGTCAGTAAAAGTAAAGTTACAGGCTTGTACATCATCTCTAGTGATCTGAAAGTAAAACTTAGTTTATAGTGATGCATGATAGTGGATTTTATCTGATGTGACGATATTTCTGATATCATTACCAATATTTTCTATGAAAGTACAGTAACTGATTTTGATCTGGTCCTTACACTGGCGCAGATTGCTTTATTTGACTCTATTAAAATGATTACTTTGAGCAGCTATGAGGAAAAGATGAATATAGGTACAGCAAATGTTTCAAAGTTATAAAAAGAAAAGCCTCTTCCAATCACCGAAGAGTCCAAGCAGAGATGCTTGTTCAGGTTGTTTGCAGAGGCATATGTGGCCTGATGAATTTAGTTTTAGTTTGGCTGTATTTGAGACATTTGGAGGTGCTTTTGTCATATATAGTATTGTTGTCAGCTTGTTTTTAAGCAGGGGTCGTTATGCTTTACAGTTGTTCAAGCAGCATCTTTTAAATACAAAGATGTCAAATCTTATCTGGATCTGCAATTAAAAATACTAAACATGAATGTTTATAGATCTGCTCAAGGAAATAATGGTTAACGTGCACAAGCATAAATACACGATGTATAATTCTGCATTAGCACTTACCTAAATCATCATACCTACCTGTTCATATCTATTGCATTATAAAAAAAAAACTTTAATTATTTTGTCTCATTTTGGGAAATAGAGGAAGGACGAGATGAGGTCTGTACTTAACCCAAGAGCTGTTTTGAAAAGAGAGTGCTGAATACTAACATATCTTTAAAGATGTTCTTCTGTAATAGCTTTTTGCTTGTCTATGAATTATTAGATTTTTTAAATAAAAATAATCTTTTCAAATATTAAAAATCCTACATACTTTAGTTTAGAATTATGATAAGTGCAGGATTGGACAGTGTCAACAGTAGTGTTTAGTATGGGATTTTGTCTACGTATTAGCATAAATACCTGGCACTTATGTCTTTGATTAACGAATGATATTGATTAATAATATTCTTCTCTCTGATTTCACATACTAATCATGCCATTACTCTAAACATTGTATCTTTTATAGTATTGTTATCTTTACCCAGCAGTAGGACTGGAAACACCAAAAAAATTCATTATATGTCTGATTTAATTTTCCTTGAACCAGATCTGAGCTAAATATAAAACTTATGTATTCTACATCAACCCTTAACATTTATCAGCCACATTTTAAACTTTCTTAATGCACAGATTTATGCAATCTGTGGCAAAGCTCGTGTATAATTTGTGACCCTCCTACTCCAGGTTCCTTTACTCTGATGAGGTGCAAATTGGTCCTGAGACGGTGATGACTACACTGTACACAGCTAAAAAGTATGCAGTGCCTGCCCTGGAGGCTCACTGTGTGGAGTTCCTGAAGAAGAACTTGAGAGCAGACAATGCTTTCATGCTACTGACACAGGTCAGTCTACCTGCAGCTATGGATGTTTAGCTGCTCCTCTATGCTAGTTGATCTTTGTTGACCTCTAATTCTAATGCTTTCCTCTGTGTTTCTCTGTATTTTTTTCTAAAATTCTATTAAGGCTTGCTGCTCTGAAAGACAATTTCCATTGCCTGCCAGTAATCAAAAGAGTGAACGTTTTAAACCAGCAAGAGAGTGAAAGATCCTCTTTGTATCTCTCTTTTAGGTTCCTTTCTGAAGATCCTTGTAAAGTCTTAAAAGGTCTTATTAAATGATACTCTTTTCAGTTCAGCATCATAAAAGGCCTCAAATCCTTATCTGTGCCTTTAAAAGGTCTTACATTTTAGATAACACGTTTACCAAGGCCGTCTTCATCATACCTTTTTGGGACTATTGTATGCTTTTATATGTGTAAAAACAACGTTAAAACGAAGAACTGTGGCAGCAGCTGATCACTTTTACTCTAATCGCTGTTCTTGTTTGTGCACTCTCATGGCAGCTTCTCTTTTCATGGGAGAGCAATATGCATTGATGTCCAGTTAACAAATCAATATTTATCACCCTGGGTTGTTATGCCATAGTAAAATAAGGACTACTTTAAAACTGCAGTACACATTTTATTTTTTGTGTCACTGGCCCAAATAAAAACATGATTACCCGTCAACAAATTATTACTGAAGTCACATAAGCGATCAGAAGACATCTGTGCCCCAACCTGGCTCAGTATCAAGCCTTTAAAAATCTAGACTTTAGAAAATCTAAAGGGACACCCCAAGTCAGAGCTCAATCCAGTCAGGTACATGTGCTTGTTATATCGAAATGAGCTTCAGTTGTTGTTTAGATAGTACAGGTAATTGTTAATTTCATGAAGGGACATGTGGTTTGTGGCTGCACATTCATTACATTGGTATAATGCTAATGACAGCTAAAAGCACAAACACAGTGGATTGATTGTGCATAAGGGTAGAGGCGTGGCTAGGAGCACAACCATTGAAGGGAGGTGGGAGTAAAGTTGTTTCCATTTCAACCTCATCCAGTTTACAAACCAGCATTCAAGGACGCTATGGAAAAATATGAATACATCACACCTGTGTCGACAGTCGATTGCTCTGCAGTGATGCTTTGAAGAGATCTCTAAAAATATTTGAATTGGTTTGATTTCGTTGGAATGACTCTTCAGGTTAGTTTAGTCTGAGAAATAAATAAACGATCTTCCACAAATCTTTTAACCAGCAATGAAAGCTAAAATTCTCAAATGTCACTTGTTCTTGAAACACAAGCAGCCACACAAAAACTATATGAGTTAATCCTGAATTTATAATGTTACAGTTAAAATCAGATACATGTTTTAGAGCGGAACCATGTATGGATTTTATTTGGTATCTTGGTATTTTCAATGCAATGTTTTGATCTGTTTGTTCTTTAGGTTGTGTTTTCTGTTAGGGAGTTCTGCTGTATACTTGTTCTTAGTGGTTTACCGTGTTAAATGTCACACTTATTTAAAAAAGGAATAACAGAACTAAGAAAATCAAGATATTTGGTGCATTAATGAAGTAATTTAGAGTCTAACGGTATGACATTCAACTCTACACAAAATGCATAGATTGTATATGAAATGTATACTTTTAGGCAAACTCATCACCTTTTTTTTTTCATAATTGCTATTTAACAAAAATGTGTTTCTCGTACATTGGTGTTTTCTCTTTAGGCCCGGCTGTTTGATGAGCCTCAGCTCGCCAGCCTCTGTCTAGAGAACATTGATAAGAACACTGGAGACGCTCTCGCTGCTGAAGGCTTCACAGACATTGATCTGGGTAATGCCGTCTTGTTCATATTTTCATCATTTCCACATGTTGTTTTTTTATTTAGCAGTCTTGCTGACGGTTTCCTTATCTCCCTCTTTCTGTAGACACTTTGGTGGCAGTGCTGGAGAGGGATACTCTCGGGGTGAGGGAGGTGCGCTTGTTTGGCGCTGCAGTGCGCTGGGCGGAGGCAGAAGCTCACAGGCAGCAGCTGCAGCCCACGCCTGAAAATAAGCGCAAAGTCTTGGGAAAAGCCCTCACTCTTATCCGCTTCCCTCTGATGACCATCGAGGAGTTTGCTGCAGGTGGAGTGAAACATCAGAAAACCAGCACTTTACTCTTCATCAGCCGTTTAAGCAGAAAAGAAAACAAAAAAAATAAGAATTGACTTCCTGTGCATTAAACCCTCAACTCTGACTCACTGTCTCGTTCTGGTCTTTTCAGGTCCAGCCCAGTCCAGTATTCTGACTGACAGAGAGGTGGTGAGTCTCTTCCTGCACTTCACAGTGAACCCTAAGCCTCGTGTAGACTTTATCGACCGGCCACGCTGCTGCCTCCGCGGGAAGGAGTGCAGCATCACTCGTTTTGGACAGGTGGAGAGCCGCTGGGGTTACAGCGGGACAAGCGACCGCATACGGTGAGGGGAAGCACGTCATACAATACAGGGGTCTCTGAGAGGGTGAATCATTTGGTACTAGGGCATTCATATCCACAACAAATAGATTTGTTTCCCCTTTCTGACCAGCAGATTGTTGTATTTAGAGAATTATTGGTTTCTCTCACATCTTTGCATCTTGACTGTCCCGAATTGACACGTAGAGCCTCCCTGCATCTGTGACAGATGTGATGACCTAACAGTTAGCCAAAATGTCGCTTGACTATTAGATCTCAAGGCCCATGTGATCATGTAGTCATTGTGGACTCCTGTATTAAAGCATAGCCCAGGTCTCAACAATAAACTCTTGAATTTTTTCCACTGGATTTTGGATTAATTCAGAAAATAATCTCTGTGGCACGTAAATCTTTCTAATACTACACATTATTTTGGCAAAATAATCTTCTCTAATTCACTCCACTTCAATGATTTTAGAAGTGCAAATGAAAATCAGAGGCCAAAGGATTGGAGACCAACCACATCGCAGTGATTGAACCATCTCTTCCATTTCTACTTTTTTGTTATTGAAATAATGTTGAGTGTAAACACCCTGGGAAAAAAAACTGTTGTACCGCTTAGTCAGCTTTTAGCAAACACCATTTTGAGACACATGACCACAAATCATAAGAGGGGATTACTGTGGTGAACAAATATGAAAATCACTAAAGCCACTGGCAATTGCAGACATTATTTTAGGTTCAAAGCAAAATCACCCAAGCCTCACTGACTTGAAAGAGGGAATGGGAAAGTACAAACCAACTAATCAATCTTAAGCTCAGTCTCGCTCCAAACTGTGTTTTTAAGGCTAAAATCAATACAGTATAACACTCAGTAATAAACAAAAAAACTTGTAAGAATTTGGCCTTGATTTCATGTTGTATCTTCACTATTAATTGTTGATAACATGGACAGTGAAGTCACCCATTGTTTCATGACAATGGTTGTTCACCACATTGGAAATGCTGACTCAGTTACAACATTATACAGATCCAATTCCAAATTCTACTCCAAAGCCGATACACTGAACTCTTAAAGACTGAATGACCTCAGATCTGAGAGCACTTGTCCATGCCAGCTTGTGATATAAAAACTGTTGCCCTAAATGTTGATGCTTTGCAGATATTTGACCAGAAAAACACCTGAAAGTCTACAACGTGCTAAAAACAACAACAAAATTAATGCACAGGCAGTTTTCAATGTAAATTTCCCTTTTACACCCATGATTACATCAATGATTATTATCCATTCTTTACATAAAAAGCAGCTGAAATTTGTTTATAAGTGTTCACATCACTTATTTTTGCTGTGAACTCTGGATTAGTCCAGTGGAAAATCCACAGATCTGCCGACTCATTCAATGACCATAATCTGCTGTTGAAAAATCTGCACCATAGCCCACATGTTCTCGATGATTTCCCTTTGAAAGTTACGTTGCACCCAAAGACCAAGAGACTGGGAGTGTGGAGTTTGGGATTAAGCCACAGACAGAAGTGATTTAGTTTATGTGAGCCTTAGGCGAACAGTATTGTGTTCACCCTCTCAGACAACTCAGTCACACCTCTGTCGAAAAATATTAGGCATAACCTCTATCTTAATAAAAAACCTAAATAGATGCACTGTTCAGAATAAAGTAATGATCAACTGCACAAAATTGTGCAGTGAATAATACCTGTTACTGTCAAAACATTCATTTTAAAATGCATCCTGTGACCCAATTTCAGTTATTAAAAAACATGAAAAAGGCATATTGGCATGTAATGAAATATCCCAATGCTATTCACCACTTCATTTGATTTTAATGAAATTAATTTACAACATGTCAGAAAAACAAAGGCGCATGATCACTCAAAATATTTATACAAACATTTAGTTATAGTGTTATCTACATGAACAGAAAGGAACTGCATGTTTGAAAGTATGTGCTGATTTTATCCTGCACCTTTTTGACTTTCTAACAGCAGATATTAATGTGAATATCTATGGTGCATCAATTCTACAGAAGATTATTAAATCATTGTCTTTGCGTACCCAACAGATGCGTACCCAAAGACCACATGCAAATATAATTATTACATATAATTTATTTCAGCATCTATTTAGTAAATGATAATCTATAAATACAATTCTTTTGTAATTTCATAGATTAGTTTGCAAATGTCAAATGTTAATGTTTTTTTTTTTACTTTTTATTTTGCACCTTTTTTCTTTTTTGAACATACAGATACATATACATACACATGCAAGAACAGCAGAAAGAGAGGTCAGTCTATACAAGTGAGCAAATGTTTAAAAATAGATTATACCAAATGCGCATGCCTGTTCATACAATCTAAACAATATATTTTTATTTATAACTTGCTAAATAAATATGCCATTTCTCCCATCGTTTCCCCCCCAGTTCTTTTTGAAGTCTTATAGAAAAAGTCATTTGTTCCAGAAGATGTAATTGTTTCACAGTACTCATAAAAATTTTTTCTGAAGCCAACATTTTGTACTGGCTTTTTTACTGGATGCTCTTTAGGAGATAGATGTCACTTTTACTGAGTCCATCGGGTAGGTGCCCAAGGTAAAGAGAAATGAAAGTAAAAGGAACAGTGAAACCAAGAGTATTTGAAATAATTTTTGCTACCTCCTTCCAGAAAGGTTTGATATGTGCATGGTCCACCATCTCCGCTCCACATTCTCTCCAACAGGAGAGCTGTTCATGTTTTTGTAAAACTCTTTAATTGAGAATGAACTCATAATATTTACATATTTATATTATTTTTAAAAAATTCTAACAATTTGCTAATTATACTCAAAAAGTTTAGCTAACATGGGTTATGTTTCTACCTGGCTCTTCAAAACAAGCACTATGTGTTTGTGTTTCAAAAAAAAAGTGGTACTGTGCCTATTACGTAAGGAAGTCCCTATATTTCTTCTCTTAGTCAATATATTGTATATTCATCATGTCATGTTGACTGTATCCCACTAGCACTTTAGCCCTCTTATTTTGGTCCTTTTCATATCTAAATTGTCCATCCCCGACCTAAATAAGTCACCAAGAAACACAAAACTTTTCACAGTTAACCATCACATCATCTGTGCTGTTGGTAATTTCTTTTTCTGTTGTTTCTCTTAGGTTCTCAGTAAACAGAAGGATATTTGTGGTGGGCTTCGGTCTCTATGGCTCCATACATGGACCCACTGACTACCAAGTTAACATACAGGTGTGACCCTCGCTCTCTTAGAAATGCTTTTTCCTGTTTATGTGTGCGTTTCTAGATTGTTTGATCATTTGCTTTGTTTTTGTGTCTGTTTTGTCTCTCTGTCTTCAGATCATTCACACAGACAGTAACACAGTGCTGGGTCAGAATGATACAGGCTTCAGCTGTGACGGCTCAGCCAACACCTTCAGAGTCATGTTCAAAGAGCCGGTGGAGATTTTACCCAACGTCAACTATACTGCCTGCGCTACACTGAAGGTATGGAGTCCCATACTTACATGCATGAAGAGATGTGTGGTTTTTTTTTCAACCACAACTGGTTATTATGGCTTGATAAATCCGGTGATACATACTCCTGTTGTCGCTATACAAAATGAACAATGTATCAGGGGACAGTCCCACTCTGTCCGTGTCTCGTAGTAAAAACATGGATAGTATTTCATTTTGCTCTCAAAACTCTCAAGTCTTAAAAAATTTAAACAATTATAATAAAGGATCTGTTAATTTAATTTTTGATTTTTTTATAAGGAATGGAAATTATTTGCAAGAACCGTTGACTCAAAATTTAGAAGTTGTAAAGGTCATAAATTACAAGATATGAAATGCTTAATTTCATTTGGTCTTAAATTTTGACCTTGTAAATTTTAGAATTTCCTCCAACATCTTCCCAGTGCACTTAAGTTCTTAATGGACAGACAATATCCTGTTGTCCAAATCAGTGTGCTGTTTTCTTCTTGAGAGTCTGTATGGTATAAATAATGTGATTATTCTGAACTAAAGTCTAAATGATTTCATCATTACTCAGTCCAAGTACAAAGTATAATTTTAATCAGGCTCTTCACTGCAGGCACAAAGCAAACAGCTTTAACTGGTTATATTTCCTCCACACAATGGGCTGTTTTATATCTTTAATGTAAGGATGTACATTATTATCCGTTTGATATTTGTATCGACCCATATCAGCCTAAAACATTAAGTATATGTAACGGCCGATATTGAAATTTTGGTAGATATTTACAGCCGATGTATCGGCCACATATATCTGCCATGTATCACTTGGAATATCAGCAAAGTACACAAATTAACAGTATTGATGCACCTTGTCATCGCTGCATGGTTACATTTAAAAACTAAGGGTTTCATTTTCACAAGAGTTAAATGCTGTTTTGCTTGTTTTGCATTTGTTCCTCCCAAAGTATACCATAACACTGCGAGAAATGAGTCCATTTTTGTTAAGTGCAGAGGTTGTGTTCTTGACCAGAAATATTGGTATAGTTTTTGGCAATTATAAATTTAAATATCAGCATATTGGATATCTGCAGAAATCCAATATCGTGCACCCCTACTTTAATATTAATATCAAAATTTTTATACTATTCTTTTTCCTAACATGAATTTAGTAAACTCATTTTATTTCCTGAAAATGTACACATTTTTACACAACATTTTTTTAGTTTGGTTTTACATAAATGTCTGACTCTTGAGGCTAAAAAACATTATTTTTGTGCTAAATTTACAGATTTTAAACTTTGAAGGACTGAGTTTGGTTTCCCATGAATTAATAATGATTTTAATGACAATCTTGTAGTAATAATTAGAATGATTTCTTTGTATAGTATTTTTTAAAGACAATGGTTTACAAAGTGCTTTTGACAAAGGATGGGAATTGAAAACCAGTTCCAGTTAAGAATTGATAACAACTTTAAGAAATTAATATCGTGTCAATTCCTATATCAATTCCTTTCACTTTATTCAATTTCTTCCACTGAAATACATAAAGGCAAATTTTTAAACATAAAGAAAATCAGTAGGAATCTTTATTGGAATCATTTAAGAACTGCATCGTTAGGCAGAATTGTTTATGGCATTGGTATAAAAAATCGCATCATTCCCATCCCTACTTTTGACAAACAAACAGGAAAATAAAGAGGAAAGAACTTAAGAACAAAAAGTGCGAACCAGCGAAAAGCAAGATTTAAAGTTTACGTTTTTTTAAATTAAATTAGAAAAAAAAGATCAGTTTTCCCAAAAATGTACAGATTCATTTTTTTTCTTAAAAAACAAAGAAGTCACTTTACTCCAGTGGCCTCCATAGTCACTGTATCTCAACTTAGTAGAGCACCTTTGGATGTGGTGGAATGAGGATTCTTATCATGGATATAGAGCTGACATGTCTGCAGCAAATCCATGATGCTGTCATCAAGAAATGTTTCCAACACCTCTTTGAATCTTTGCTGTTAAGAACAGAGGCAGTGCTTTTGGCAAAAGAGTCCAACCTGGCACTCCACAGACGTACTTTTTAAAGTGTTTATGTTTCTGGTCAGATGCGGTGTGCTTAGGCAAAACTGTGACTCACAGAGTAAACAAAGTATGTTCTTTATTAAAATCTTAAACATCTAATTTCAGATTCAAATATGATGATAAATTGCTTGGTGATTGTGTTGTATTGTCCAGGTCAGTTGTTATTATCTACTGTATTATGTCCTGGAAAAAAAGACACTGGTTGACTCAACAATGTCCTGCTGTTGCTCTTTTTAAACAGACACGTGTCCTCAATATAGTTTTGTATTTTCATGAAGCAGCCTTTTCACCAAGACGTCTCACCCTCTGGACAAACAAAAACACTCTGAACTCAAATGACCTGCTCTTGCAGTGGATTATATCTCCTCTCTTTATTCTGCAGGGTCCAGACTCTCATTATGGGACGAAGGGAATGCGAAAGGTAACACATGAGTCATCATCCACTGGCACAAAGACGTGTTTCACCTTCTGTTACGCAGCAGGCAACAACAATGGCACTTCAGTAGAGGACGGACAGATTCCCGAGGTGATCTTCTACACATAGTTGCCCATTGTGCAGCAGTGATCCTCCATCAAATGTGACAAGAACCTGACACCAGCGCGGGGCCACACCTCAGCAGCCGCACTGGGGACTAAAACTGTCAGACATGCTTACTGCTCCCTCCATGTAGTGAACTACAGCTGACCACACAGGGTCACGTAGCCATTTAGAGATGTAGGTCACCACGTGGGGCGTAGCTTGTCATTTGAGATGCTGTCTCTTTCTTCCTGCTGGCTTTCTTTATCCCTTTGTGTCATCTAATGCAAGCCTCCAAATCAGACATGACTGTAAGCGGCTCCACAGGGGAATAAGAGGGGAAAGGAGCTTCTCAAAAAATTTCACAGTGTCCATGTTGAGGCTGTGGATCGCAACAAATGACTTGACACTGAATTCTCTTTAGGCTGTACGATTCCCCTTCCTGTTCTCCACAGCATCAATGCAAAAAGAGAGCTACAAATGTATGAATGTACAGATTATCAGATTTGCCAAGACAAGCTCCTCTTCACCGTTTAGTAAAGACCAGCATTTCACTCAATTCTTCATCAGCTGTAACTTCCATGGACTCAAAAGGCTTTATGGACTCTTGGTGGATTTGAACCAGTTTTCATTTTAAGCTTAAAATCATACTTAGGCATATTTCGGGTTTAAACATTCAGTACAATCTGTGATATCTCGTGTCCTTTGCTTGGTAGTTGCCTATACTCAAGATACCTTGCACTTCTCTGCCTTGCACATGTTCATTTTGTTGTGTTAACACTGCAGATATGTTTCTTTCTGAGCTTTGTTTTAAGAAGTGTGGGCGAAGGAGCTGTCCTAGTTCTGAAGTTAAAGGGTTGTATATTAAAGTGGCATTTATTAACATTATATATGTAACTTGAAATAACTATTGATTAAAGAGTGAGGAAAAATACTCCGGAGATTTTATTTGGAAATGAAATACATGCAAGGAGTGAGCTTCACTATAGTAAGTGAGGCCCATGGTCCTTATGTGGTGGCCCACAGTTGTGTGGTGGGGTTTGGATTAAGAAATTCGTGCTATACACTGTTGGCAAAGCTTTTGCAATTTTTATGCGGACTTTTAGGTAAATGTAAGGCTGAAAGAAAACTACATGCACAGGACAGTTACTTTCACTCAAACTTCAGGGTCTTACTTTTATAAAGCAAAGTTCACCATTTAAAGGTGCTATGAGGAGAATCTATTACCGGCGACATAAAGACTCTGCTACCCACGAACACGCGTGGCAACTGTCGTAATGCTGTGCTCCAGTAACATCGGAACTGGGAGTGACATCATCTCGGACTTATCGGCGTTCCAGTTGAAGTCGGAAAAAAATCTGCCGATCTACCAGGCTATTGTTAGCTGTTGTTAGCACGCCCTGCGTTGTTGTTCACAAATATCACATGAAGAATGTGATTATCACTATGGCAGCATTTTTGCAAATATAAGTCTAACAATATTATGTATACAGCTGATCTAGAGCGACACACCCCAGTCAGAAGTGCAAATAAATTGATTATTACAGGAGCTAAATAACTGTTCACACTGGGGGCATCCATCTTCTTCGATTGTCAACTAAGGGGTGGCGAGGTTTCACCCAGTTCCCAGTAGGAAATTCCTTCTTCGGGGGACGTTCCAGTTGCAGTTTCTTACTTGGAACTTGGAAATTCCTACTTCTGACTACAACTGGAACGCACCAAAAGACGTGACCCAAGCCAGAGCTTGTGTTTGTTGTGGTTGTAATGCAACTCGGACCTTCCTCAGAACTCTGCATTGCTTTACAACTTCTTTTTTCAACAACTTACAGGATGCAATGCCACGAGGTAGTTGTATCTCTTTCTAGTTATGTAGCGGTAGATTTTGATGTGTGACAACAAGCAATTTTTGGAAAAATTAGTATCGTAGTTTTGTAGCCGGCTATATATCGCTACTTACAGCCCGGTGCTCTAAGACGTGTCCGAATAACATAAATTTGCTCTAGTTTTAATTGTCTTGTTCCCAAAGTTGAGTATCCAGGCCAGTCCAGCCCTGTCCGACCCGACCAGAAGGCTAAGGAATAGCATTTATAGATAACCTATTTTGATGCTATAAAACTCATTGACAAGTGTGTATTTCGATCAGGCATATATCTAAAAGTGAGACTTTTTTTGTAATTACTTAGAAACTCCCAAAGTCCCTTTAGTGATTTTCATAAAGAAATATGCATATAACACCTACGCATACGCATATCCCTCCTGTCCAACTATTGCCAGCTCCATCATTAGGAAAATGAACACTGAGTAAAATTCCTTCTTTACTCTTTACCTGAATGTTGATCTCTGATGCATTCAAGTGTTGTAACCATGTTTTTTTACACTCTCCATTGCTGAAAACTGTCAATTCCAAAATGTGACCAACCATTGTGGGCAACCTGTTCCTGATCCATAAAGACTCAAGATTCTCGAGGATTAAGTATCATGTTACTAAGGTTGGTATCAGAGTTTAAATTTCATATCATTTCAACACTACCTGATGGAAAGCTTCCATCTCCAGCTTTTTATTTGGTTATTTTTACTCTGTTTTGACAAGCAATGACAAATGTATCCGAGTACAATACGTCCGACAGAGATCACTCAAGTAAAAGCACTCAAGTACTCAAAAAAGAACTAGTACACAAAAAGCTGCATGAATGCAAACACTGACTAAATGAGATTAGTCTCGTTTCATCCCTGCAAGAGAAATGATTGATGTTAATTAATCATATCCAATCCACTGAAAAAAAGCAGACAGACAGTTTGACTTCTTTAACATTTTTTATTGAAGTTTCAATGGCCCTGACCTTTTTATGTGCATTATTGCAGCAGCAGTATCACAGTGCACTGTGCAGGCTCATCCTGACAGGTGAGTGTAAGTGGAAAGATGTGGAAGAATAACAGAACCAAGAAAAGGAAAAACTCTGCTCTAATTGCTCCCCAAAGCCCTCACCCTAGGCACTTGGTGTACTTTAGTTGTGAAATGAAAAAGCAATGATGCTTCCACTAGCTAAAAACAAAGGCTTCAGCTCTGCTTCTGCACCAGACTCAAAGTCAGAACAATTTGTGCAATGTACCTTTAAGCCTGTGCAAAGATATTAAAGTGTACATGGGGGAAGGGTTTGGAGATTGATTTGGTATAATATTATCCACGCCACTTTTTTTTTTCTTTTTCTTTTATAGTTTGTCCAAATAATTGTCAAGGGCGGGAATGCCCTCTTTCAAGCCTTTACGTTTCCTGGTTGCAGCAACAACCTGAAAGGGTTTGGACTCTGATTCAAAGGGGTCCCCCGGAAGGACCTGCCAGTGATCGAACACACACTGAGGGAAGGCCTGGCCTCCGGTGTTACTGCGCAGGTCAGCTGTGAACCCTGAAGGCAAGAAAGACAGAAAAATGTGAAACTTATCTCCCAGTGCCCTGTTTTTCAGATATATGACAGAGCCTCCCAAGAACACTCATAAATTACATACTGTTCTTTTTATTACATTACATTTGACCAGAATGCCAGTAAAAACGAGCTAAATTGATCAGAAGTAAAGATCTTAGGTTGGTGAAATAAGTTTGTAAATGAAACTGTCATGGCAGAGGAATGGTGAGAAAATTACAAATCCGGGCTAACATTGCATCGTTGAGTCGTATGGACAAAAAGTTTCTCTAATCTTCAGAAGTATGGACAGGACTATTTTTATATAGACGAGAGAGAGCAGGAGTGCTTCGAGTGTCCCGATAAACTACTGGTGCTCAGGAAGGGCAAAATTTCAAGGAAAGTGAGGGACATTCAAAACAAGAACTGTACAAGTAATCCAGGTCCAGGCCCTCAAAATGTGTTGAAAATAATGAAAGGCCTCTGAGAAAGTGCAAGCCGACATGCGTTTGTGTGATTTTTAATGTGTCTATCCCTATAAATTAGAGGCCTTTCATATTTTTAAACCATTTTGCCTGCCTGTAGCTGGATTATTTATACCCACTTTTTATAATTTAATGTTTCCTCACTTTTCTTCAGAATATTTAACACTGAAAAGGAAAGGCCCTGCCCAACACTAGCTGCCTACCGGTATGTATGCACTTGACCTTTACCCTCACCTTCCCTCATTATTTACACAGGATTTCAAATCTTTTGAAAGTTTACGTATTTCTAAGGGCTTTACAGTAAAATTATTATTTTGACCTAAGTTTTGACACCCATTTCTCATCAATTGCTCAAACCTTATACGTAATTAGACCAAATGATTACCAGCTTATCAAATTAACTTTTCAAAAGTATGTGTGGTGGTGTGCATGTAGACCGTTTCAAGAATACAGGAGTAAGAATTAAACCCCATGACAAAGGATACATCAAAGTAGAGTCTAAAACACAAACTCACCGAAGGATTCATTGACAGGAAGGTAGGCTTTCACCATAAACATGGGTGTGCCTGCCACTTGGCATTCTTCACACACATGCCCTCGTTTCCTGTTCAGCACACCATAGATCCCACCAACCGCCACCTCAGGGCACTGACACAAGAGGCATAACCCATTACCACACATGTATGAACTAGAATCAGACCTTTTTTTATATATATCTCTATCTATCTATCTATCTATCTATCTATCTATCTATCTATCTATCTATCTATCTATCTATATATGTATATATGTATATATATAAATATATATATATATATATATATATATATATATATATATATATATATATAAATAAAAAATGTGTATATATATATATATATATATATATATATATATATATATATATATACATACACACTGCTCAAAAAAATAAAGGGAACACTGAAACCACCAAGTGCAACTCCAAGTCAATCATACTTCTGGAATAGTAGCTTGCCCAATTATGAAGCAACACTAATTGTGACTCAATTTCACCTACTGTTGTGCAAATAGAACAAACAACAGGTGGAGATGAGAAGCAATCAGCAAGACAATCCTGTAAAGGAATGCTTCAGTAGGTGGTGACCACAGACCATTTCTCTGTCCTCATCTTCTCTGGCAGATTTTTTGTCACTTTTGCAATTTGGCAGTGCTCCCACTACTCAAGGTATCATGAGGTGGTGTCTACAACCCACAGGAGTTGCCCAGGTAGTGCAGCTCATTCAGGATGGCACATCAATATGTGCAATGGCAAGAAGGTTTGCTGTGTCGCCCAGCACAGTGTCAAGAGCATGGAGGAGATACCGGTGGCTGGGCCAGTACACTTGGAGACGTAGAGGGGGGTGAAGGAGGACAACAACCCAGCAACAGGACCCATGTCTGCTTTTTTGTGCATGTAGGGACAGGAGGAGCACTACCAGAGCCCCACAAAGTGACCTCTAACAGGCCACTAATGTGCACATTTCTGCTTAAATGGACAGAAACCGACTCCTTGAGGGTGGTATGAGAGCATGGCGTCCACAAGTGGGACCTGTACTTACAGCCCAACACCGTGCAGTCCGGTTGGCATTTGCTAGAGAACATCAAGGTTGGCAGACTTACCATTAGCACCCTGTACTCTTCACTGATGAGATCAGGTTCACCCTGAGCACATGTTACAGACGTGACAGAGTTGGTGATGCCGTGGAGAGCATTCTGCTGCCTGCAACATCCTCCAGCATGACCGATTTGGCAGGCGGTCAGTGATGGTCTGGGGAGGCATTTCTTTGGAGGGCCACACAGCACTCCATGTGCTAACCAGGGGTACCCTGACTGCAATTAGGTACCGGGATGAGATCCTGAGCCCCACTGTGAGACCATATGCTGGTGCAGTGGGCCCTGGGTTTCTTCTGATGCATGACAATGCTCGGCCTCTTGTGGTTAGAGTGTGTCTGCAGTTCCTGCATGGTGGGGGCATTGATGTTATGGACTGGCCTGCCCGTTCCCCAGACCTAAATCCACCTGAGCACATCTGGGACATCATGTCTTGTCCTGGCCAACAGCTCCACGTTGCACCACAGACTGTCCAGGAGTTGACTGATGCTGTGATGCAGGTCTGGGAGGAGATTCCCCAGAAGAGCATCTGTCATCTCATCAGGAGCATGCCCAGGCATTGCAGGGAGTGCATACAGGCACGTGGAGGCCATACACACTACTAAAGCTAATTTTGAGTTGTCTTGAGGAATCTCCACCAAAGTTGGATCAGCCTGTGATCTGATTTTCCACTTTGATTTTGAGTGTGATTCTGAATCCAGACCTCCATGGGATGAAGATTTTGATTTCCATTACCCGTTCCTGTGTCATTTTGTTCTCAACCCATTCCACGTAGTAAATTAAGATTTTCAATTGCAATATCTCATTAATTGAGATCTAGGAGGTGTTGTTTGAGTGTTCCCTTTATTTTTTTGAGCAGTGTATATATTGCAAATGAATCAGGCCTAAAAAATAAACTGAACTAGCCTTGGTCACTCAAAAAAAAGGCTTCATCTCTAACCTGTATCTCCACCAGATAGACTGGCTCCATCAGTCGAGGTTGAGCAGTAAGCTGGCAGGCGTACAGGACTCTGCGAGCTGTGGGGATAATCTGTCCTCCACCACGGTGGATGGCGTCGGCATGCAGTGTCACGTCATGAATGTCAAAGCGAATGCCACGCATGTTCTCCTCACACAGAGCCCCCTGCAGGATGAAAACATGTTCTGAAATATTGCTCTCTTAAGAATTCAAGAACCATTTCACAAATGTATAAAATCATCACTATGTAAAATACTGTAGAACGGATGCCCACCTCTTTGGCTGCCCACTGGAAACCAGCCACCACGCTGTCCTTGATTTCATTCAGGTACTGAACTCCCTTCGTCATGTCAACCACAATGTTGGGCCCTGTTCCATCTGGACCGAAGCACCAGATCTTCCTGGCTTCTGTCACATCGCACTCATATTTTTCTGCCAGGTAACGAGCACGAGCCTTTAGCTCTTGTTGAGCCGTGACATCTCCTTTATCTATGTCTTCAGCCAGGCCATCAGGCATGGGACGGGCCCTCATGAGGAGACGATTGTGCTTGTTTGGGGACTTGGACAAACACATCTGACCTGATTCTTCTGACACTGTCTCTCTGTAGGACACAACAGGGTCTGATTTCTGGAAAGAGATAAAAACCATGGTGAGAATAAAATATAAATTTGTTAAGAGTGGCGTGATCCTGCATTTTGCTTACATTTACACATACAGTATGTTATAATAATAATAATAATAATAATAATTATTATTATTATTATTATTATTATTATTATTATCATTATTATTATCATTATTATTATTATTATTATTATTATTACACATGTATTTATACAATGTTTTTCAGAAACCCAATGCTCAGCTGTTGTGATTTCATTTTACAACATTAAGACAATCAGGAAATTTGTCCTGCATCCAGCAGCATGTTGCAAAGTTTGCAATAAGAGTGATCATGTTACTTTTTCATTGTGGCAAGTTCAATAACAGGTTAGTTTAGCATATTCACAAACTCTTTAATGTTCATAGATGGTCTCCATCATGCACATAAGGCATGTCAAACACACTAGAGAGCATGCAAATCTCAGAAAAGCATAATTTGTGGGCCTAGTCTGTTCTGACTGGTTGACTGCCCAGCTCTGTGGTATTTGGTTCAGAACTGGGCTTGCGACTGTGAGCCAGTGGGTTTGAGCCACTAATGAAAGAGTGGCCCCTGTGGTAAGCCTGTCAGGAGAAGGGCAGGACATCAACCCTTTCAGTTAGCTGTGGGCTCTGTTCAAAGGAAGAGAGAGAGGTCTGATGCCACAAGCGTTGTTGTCTTGTGTATAGAAGTACTCAACCATGCATAAGATACAAAGTATGTAGAAAAGTGTAATATGACCCCTTTGAGTGAGAATATTCAATTATTATTTTATCCTGTTTGTCATAGCCCTGACTAATTCTTCGCCCCAGAAGGATAAAATTGTAACTGGAAATTTTTTAGCCAAATTGCAATGTCAAAATTAATAATTTGTTTGCATACAGAGCCCTTCTATTTCCCTTCACCTCTTTCACAGCCATTTTAAGGCTTCCTGTTGGGCTGTTTCTCTCCCTCTCTCTCTGCGACCTTTCATACTAGGTCATAAAGGTTATGGAAAAGAGAAGAATTTCTTCATCAAATAAAATTAATGGTGTTCTTTAACAAACATGTATTTGACTGTACCAAAGAAATAGGGTGTTCTTTGTTTTCCAAGTACAGTGTGTATCACTTGCCTTTGACAATTTGACAGGCTACGTTAGCAAAAAATCCAAAGCAAACGATTAAACAGCTCAAGTAGGGAAAAAGTCGTAATTTCAGAGTTTTTCAAGTTCATGCAAAATTGAATTGATGTGCCTGGTTAAAAACAATGTGTCAGAGTACGTATATATTGCTACTGAAGACTACTTCACAGTTTTTTAAATGAACACTTACATTTGTAGATGACTTAAATGAAATTAAAGATGAAGTTTTTGCTTTTTTCTTTATTAAAACTCACTTTCATAATTCCCCCAAAATTAACATTCTTTGAAGCAATCTTGAAAAACAAAAGGTTGTAACGTCTGCGTCCCTTTTTCCTAAGGCACAGACATTCAGTTATTATTGAGATGAGTGAGCTTTAGCTTATTTTGTCAAGATTTTATATTTCAGCCAAAAACTCTTTGTTTCATAATTTATATCATCAACTCTGAAGTGTGATAAAAGCTTCAGGAAGCGTTGAGCATTATGGTTTTATGTTGGATCAATTAATGGGCTCTGAGTTCATTATCATCCATGTCCTCAGGTCAGATTTAAGTTGGTAAAGGTCCGTTGTTTGCCTTGTATTAATATTCAACATTACAATGTTCCATGAAAGCAACAGCACTAAAAAATACACAAAGATGGGCACAATTCACTGATTTCAAGTCCAAGTCAAGACTCAAGTCTGTGGGTGGCAGTCAGCAAAGTCTTCATGGTTTGATTGATAATACCAAAATAGCTAAAGAAGTGCTACCCAGAGTAACAATACATTATTGTTATCATTATTAGGCATTACAATAACTGTATGAGTCTGAGTGGTGTAATATTACACTGGGTCCTTGAAATATACTTTGAATGAAAGGAATAACCCTCTAACCTTTCAAACAGAGCAACTATAACTAAAAAGGGTCATAGTCATATCAAGTAGTCAGTATTAACCTAAACCTGCCCTTGGATGCTGTCAGCTATAAAGGTTTAGCATTTAATAACATAATAAATAATAAAAAGTATTATTAATTTCTCTCTTTAATGTTGCTATCAATAAATATTTTGAGGGCAACTGTAACCCTTTTCACCCTTTTCCTTATAATAATAGAAAAAAAAACATGATCAGTACTGAGCATTTGCGGACTTTATGTCCACACTTTAACTGGCTTCTTACCGGAGAGAATAAGAGTGTTATAAAAAGTCCCTGTTACACCTGTTTCCTGTTTGAACAAGCTGGATTTCACTCCTACATTCTGTAAAGCTGATGCAGAAAAAGGCATCAGTTTTTTCACTCTTTCCAGTCACTGTCTCTTGTTAATTTTCTCTCTCCATCACACACAGCTGTCTGTGTGCACAGGATGCATGTGTTCTACCTTAATGCATTGGCTTGACAGAGATATTGGTGAAGATAAACGTGCGTCATGTAATAAAGCAGCCTTTATTAAAAAGTTACTGCACAGGGCTACACATCCTTCCTGCTTCTGAACATGTTAGAGCCCTCAGTTATCTGAAAGACTCAGTTATGTGTAATGAGTGCTGGTGAGCGAGGAGAGCAGCATGTTATATAAGCACCTTCAATAACACATTTGGATTGAAGAGTCAAGGTTTGAGGTTGCTCCGCTTTTGGCACCCCAGTAAGTGCCAAGCGTAAGTAATGTCTCAAAGGAATAAAAATATTGACCATTGTTATTACACAGGTGATTAAAGGAGGGCAGGCCGTTATCAACTTGCACAGACTGCAAGCCCAGTCTTAGTACAAGACAAGTGACTTCTGGTTTCTATTTAAGAAATATGGTATGTTTGTTTCAGTTTAGTGCTCATATTAGATAACAACAGCAACTGTGTTTCCATGTCTCACCTTCAGTGGAATGCAGGCGTGGTCCTCCTCCAGGTCCTTGAGGCAGATCTCCAGGTGGAGCTCCCCCGCTCCAGCAACAATGTGCTCCCCAGACTCCTCTATGATGCACTGTACCATGGGGTCAGACTTTGACAGACGCTTAAGACCCTCAACCAGCTTTGGCAGGTCTGCAGGGTTCTTGGCCTCCACGGCGACTCTAACCACGGGACTGACACTGAACTTCATCACTCTCATGTTGTGAGCCTGTGAACACAAAGAGGAAGACAAAAGACTAAATGCTTTTGTTCTTTGTAATTGAAACGAAACTTTATTTGTATGGAACCTAAATGATAAATTCACATGCAGTAAAAATGTTTCATGGAAGAGAGTAGAAAAGCTATTGTTAGAAAGTAGGGCATTAATATGATTTTGAGACTAATGGTGACCAATATGAACCAAGTAACATAATGACGAAAGAAATGAATGAATGAAGTAAGAGGTAAAGCATTAAATAAATACTAAACATAAAACGTGAAAATGTAGACCAAGAAAATGAATTTTTTTTTAAGTAAACGAACTGGGACAAGCTAAGTTTACTATGGTAAGAAGTACTAACTACAAAAACCTGATTAAAGGTAGAAAAGAAAAGCAATCGTGAAAATAAACATCAATACAAGACAACCAAATATTAGTAGGAATTAGATAAAAGTCTGATCAATAGACAGGTAATCCACAGTCAGTATGTGAGAAAAAGAATCAGTACAGTACCTGTTCAAATGTGGTGATGGTTCCTGTCTTAACCAAGTACTGGTCTACTCCAACAAGACCCACGATGTTTCCACAAGGGACATCTTCGATGGGCTCCACATACCTACCCATCATCAAGATGGTCCTGCATGAAGAAGGCGAAGGATGTGTAGATGATGAAATAGAAAACAGAGTAACTTGGAGCATAAAGGAGGGACTTTAATCTTTTTGTTGATTTTGGTACCTCAAGTGGACAAAGCTTTGCGTCTCGTTTATGTGAGAAGTTAGAAGAGTTTACTTGACAAGATTTTATAAATAGCTATACCATTATTCATTTTAACTTCCAATTTTTGAACAGTTATCTTATTAATTCTTATGAGATTTTTATGAGAGATAAAGCAGGCCTACTCTGGACTTGGGCATCAATGATGCCAAAAAAGAGGATGGTTTCAGTAGCAACCCAATAAATTATGTAATATATAATAAGACTCTCATCTTGTGTGGGCAGCCAGGGCTCCAATCAGACCTGATGCCCAGTTGCCGTGTGTCCTCTCCTGCCCCCCCCCCACCCCCACCCCCCCTTTCAAATTCTATTCACCATCTCTTCACTGTCAGTTAACAAAATAAATTTGGTCACCAATTGATGGGGATCCCCATCAAAATGTAATCAGTTTCAGTTTAATTTTAATTCATTTGAGTTTTTTTTTCTCAGAGTAGTAAGTAACTTCCTTAAGAATCTTTTCAAAAATATTCATAAAGTGGACAAAAGTTTTTATCTCTGCAGTCAGTAAGCATCTTAAATATTGTCTATGTGAACTAAAAAATGTGCATACAATCAGTTAAAAAAAATATTTGTGCCCCAAACATGGTTTGAAAAAAATTAGTTATACGGTGGCTTTGGCCAAAATATGACTCATTCATCCTGATGCGCAACTTTGTCTTTTTTGCTTTCAGCAGACTATATGAATCCAAAGTGTATTGCTGCCTCCTTCTACATGGACTGTGATTTATGAAGGGAAAGTGCTTGCAGATGTGTGCACGTACACTTTTATATGGATTCTACGCAATGTTTCATAAATGAGGCCACTGATATTTTATTCTCCTTACATCCTGCATCCAAGTGTGCTGTTTAAAAACAAAAAAATTCTCACCTTTGGATTTGTTTGACGAACAGATCCTCCTTCTTTCCAGGGCTGAAGTTTGGTCCCATGATGCGGACTTTCGTGCCAGTGGACACACAACCAGAGAAGACACGGCCAAAAGCGTAAAATCGACCCTTATCACTGGTGGGAACCATCTTTGAAATGTACATCATCAGAGGACCTTTAGGATCACAGTTTTTGATACCTAAGAGGAAACAAGGTTAAACTCATAATTAAAAACAATCAAATTAAATCTTTCAAATGTAAGACAAAATATGTTTGTGTGTCCCACAGAGTGTGAAGGTGCATGATGGTATGTTCACACTGACCAGTGGCAGCTTCATCATCTCCTGGCCCTTCGTACAGCAGCTCACATCGATATTTCTGTGCAGTGACAGGTGACGGCAGGTGGATGGTGATCATCTGGAGTAGTGCCTCTCCAGCAGGCAGCCAGTGACGCATCACAGCCTTCAGCAGGGGCTTCCCCTCTTTCTCGTTGTCCTCTGAATCCAGTTTGATCCCCAGCTTTGAAATTAGTTTTTCTATCTTTTCCTTCTTGAAATTCATGATGGCGTCAAATACCTAAGATGGCAGTTGGATAAAATACCTGGGGTCAAAGGTCAACCTTATTTAAAGTTTAAACTACCTTATGAAAAAACAGTCTTTGAAATCATTGCAAACTTGATGTTAGTTTCTAGAGAACTTAGAGCAGGGATGGGCAAATTTGGACACCATGAATTACAAAATATGATTACTTAAAGTATAACAAAGTTAACAAATCTGTGGCTGTCATCAGCACTTACTAAAACAGCACCCGTATTGAATTTGTATCTTAAATTCCAAAGCAAATTGTGCTGCTTGAATTGGTGATCTGATCAAAGAATCAGAACTACATCAACTCTCTTTTTCACTGCAGTGAACAGAGTATATACAAGTTATTTAAAGTCTCCTTATGTGAGGTACACTTTTTAATGATTTTTACATCAAAATGTGTACAAGGTCTATCAACATAGCCCTAGATATAAAAAATCCCTCCTCTCCATCTGTTGTTTGCTCCGCCTTATAGAAAATGTGTGCTCAAACTGGCTGTTCAAAATGTTTCCACTAATGGAGGGATAGTCCTAGGTATCCAAAGACCTAGTGGAATATTGATTTGTTGAAACATAAGAGCATAGTGCTGGTAAGCCAAAGCCAGACCCACTTCTTCCCTCATCCCTCAAAATGCCTGATGGAAACATCTAAGATCAGGTTAAAAAGTAGTATGATATGAGACCTCTGAAATGTGTTTTACTTTCATTTCTATTTTTTTTTTCATCTGTAATGTTTTATAGAAAGACTTAAATAGTTAAATTCACAAAAAAGAACAGCCATTTATATCAGCAAATTTCAAGAGGCACATAAAAAATGCACCACTTACCAAAGATAATAACATAATTTATTTTTCTCTGGTATTTACAGAATTATTTCTATTCTTTATTATATGGTGCATTACTGTTTGTGCATGTTCTTGCAACAGCAACTTAAGTTGAAAACTTTTACAGCTGCCATTGTCCTGTTTACTTAATGTTTACAATTTACTGATAATGGAATTTGTTTGCAGGCCACAGTGAATGAATAGAGGTCTGCACCTCCTAGGCTGCCATGAGTTTACCTCTAGGTAAGATGATATGTGCAAAACTAAAACAAGAGTGTCGTCCAGGTTGGTAGACAGGCCACGGACACATAATATGTGACCGAAAGATACATTCTGAAGAACTCAGAGGCTTAAGATGGGGATTAATAAAAGATTAGGTCCAAATTTTCTTCATTCACCTTAAAGATGGGGTCCAAAATAAGCTGGCAAAAAGTGCGGGGCAGCTTTTCTCCTATTTCATTCGTCTCTTTCTTGCTGAACTTACGAGCTTTGGGGTCAAAGTATCTGTGTAAATAAAACAAAGCACAAATCATGACAATAAAACTACCAATAAATGGATAAAAGAAAAGAGAAAAAAATGAAACATTTTAGGTGAAAACAGCTGAAATTACAACAACACCATACTATGTTTCAAGCTTCCTCATAAAATTTTGCACTTCAGGTTGAGATCTGTACACATATCACAGTTGGGTGTGATTACAGGTTTAACAAGGAAGACTCATGCCTGAACCCAGCTAATAATCAAGTACAAAGAGGCCACGTGGCAGACTGCATAAAGCTAGGGGAGTGCTGGAACAATTAAGTTTCACCCTTTTGTTCAAACTTGAATTTAGACACATTCCTGTCTTGTTTTTGGGAACCTGAAGCTCCTGTACTCAGAGAATAATTAGGATACTCCTAAATAAGTTTAAAGAATGGCTCTTTCATTCCTCATACACTTTGAAAGTTGGTTAAGTTGTGACAGAAAATAGATAGATTTTCTGTCACAACACAAAATAGTGGATAGATAGTTGGAATAGGAATCTCTATTACATGTCACCCAAGAAGTGACTTGTTTGACATTCTCTGGCATGCATGTTGTTGTGCTGCGCTGTTTGTTCAGTAGGACACCTAGGGCACACACCTGCACTCACACTGCGCACAACTTCTTGAGGGAGACAACACAGAGATCACAAGTAATAAAGTAGACTTAAAAAGAAACATCAAATCAGATAAGGCGAGTAAAAAACTGACAGAGCACAGTGTTGTCAACCTACGCTCCCCATTTGTACAATCTTTTCCTCATAGCCTGAGTGTTACAATCCTCTGCTGAAAATTAACTCATTACTCAGGTAAATCTCAGTCAACATATCTTAACTGTAACTTTGGAGTTCCCCAGGGATCAATACTGGGGCCTATTTTATTTAGTTATACATAAATGATCTGCCTTCTGTCTGTCCAACTGTCTCCATACAAATGTACGCTGACGACACAGTTCTTTATACACATGCTGAAAATAAGCAACTAGCAGCAGAGAAACTGAATGCAGCCATGGTCCATGTGTCTGACTGGTTGAGGAACTCATGTTTACATCTAAACACAAACAAAACGGTTTGTATGTTCTTCTCACGTAAGTCCACAGAATCTGACCCAGACATTTTGATCAATGGAAACAGTATTCAGGTAGTATCAGAATTTAAATGTCTTGGAATTATATTAGACTCAAACTTGACATTCAAAAAGCACGCTAAAAAGGTACAAAATACGATTAAATTCAATTTGGCCCGGCATGCCTGTCTATGCGCTCCTGCACTATGTAGCCGCCTGGATTGGTCTGCCGCTAGTGCAGGAGCGCATAGACATGCACTGCGGAAGCACGCTTATAGCACTGTTTAGGCTCGAAAAATGTACTAAATGACCTCATTTCAATTAATTATGGACGCCTTACCAGGACACTTGGATTACAGCAGACGAGCAGTATGAAGGAAAATAGGCACGCTTTTGTGGACTTTATGGACCTTTTTTCTTCGCAGTGTCCCCTGTTAGATGGACGCTTGTTCACAGCTTAAAATCCCCGACCGCCGCTGCATTTGAGACATCAAAAAAGTGCTCCAGAGTGTTGCTCAGCATGAGGGTGAGTAGAAAATTAAGGCATATCATTCTTTGGGTGAAATATTCCTTTAACCATAGATGCAGCAAAACTTTTTATGCATGCCATGATCTTCCCACACATAACATACTGCTTCACAACCTGGTCACAGGCAAATCAAACGACTCTGAAGCCCATAGAATCCCTATACAAACAGACATTAAAAACACTTGATCAAAAGCCCAACCGTTACCATCATTGTCATATAGTCCAAAAATGCAATTTATTTACCTATGATAGCTTTAAACATTTTTTAGATGCTTGCCTGGTCTTTAAGATAATAAACGGGCTTGCACCTCCACCACTAAACAGGTTTATAAAACGAAATGAAAGTGGTCCAAGAACAACAAGGGCAACTGCCAGAGGGGACTTTGAGGTACCACTCAGGCAGAGTGTGGTTGGTGAAACAGTCTTCTCTGTCAGAGGCTCACACCACTGGAACAGTCTCCTGAATGAAATAAGAGTGACCACTAACTTTTTGACTTTTAAATTCAACCTTAAGAGGTGGCTTAAAGCTAACCAAATCTGTAATCATGGATAAGCCAAACATTGTCACTGGTGTCACCCATATTTCCCTAGAAACGTTCTTTACCCTCATGTTTTCTTTTTTTTCTTTTTTTTTTTTGCTTCGTACTGTATTGTATTGTGTTGTATTGTTTTTGCATGAATGGTTTTTACTCTCCACTTTTTAACAACCTGCTCAGGGACTACAGATGAAAATTAGCTCATGGCTAACTCTGGCATATTTACACTATCAATGTAAAAAGAAGTGTTGATTAATATGTGTTGTCCCTGATAAATAAATAAATAAATAAATAAATGATTAAATAAATAAACTCTGGTGACTGCAAGTTGACTGCATTCCTAAATACTGATGTCAAAGGAGATCAAGCAAATATCGAGGAAATCACAGCAAGCCCTTTTGAATGGCTTGGCATATTCAGGAACAAGACCACATCCCCCACTGCATTAAGAGGTGTGTCATATGTATGATGCACCTCATGTTTGTTTTTCCCCCAGATGTGTAAGTGAATCTACAACTGGCATTGTCTCAGATAACATCACACGAGAAACACAAAGGTTAGAGGTGACTGCTGTGCATACATATGATATTTCCAACAAAATATCACTTCCACAGTCAAATGGATCACTTGTTGGGAATCTATTGCAAATATGTTAACAATGACCATTAAATGTAACCTGACATGCCAAATGGACCGTTCAATATATTTTACTAGTCCTTCTGGGCAAAAGCCCATATAAGAGGGGTTTGGGAATGGACAGAATCTTTCAAAAGCATATCAAGCTGGTGACTGGAAAATTGTTCTGTCAAACACATTAATTACAGGCCAATCAGAGAATGTAGTAGGTGGGCACTACAGCCGTGGCATAAAATGCAACAAGTGAACAGTTTTCTTGAGCAAACTATCGCCAAAACATGTCAGAAGAAGGGTGAAATTTTCCTTTCTATAGAGAAATGTTTTCAGTGTTGTTCTTTATCTAATAAATGCAGCCAAGATCTGATAAAACTGCGCCTGAAGCATCTATGCAAATCTCTGTACAAGCAGTCACTCCCACCTGTGACTTGCTCCTATTCCCCACCTCGTGCACTAAAGGATGGTGACTGGGCCGTGGTGCTTTGGGCCACTCACAGTCATTGTGGATTGGGGCTTGGCAAGATGGAGCTGATTCGTCACCCTGCCTTCTTAACAGACTTTTAAAAATAACCAGATCAAGAAAGTCAGACTTTAAAATATTGGTCCTGTTGGCCTCTTTTAGTCATACGATGGTATCAAAATTTATATTAATATAATACACCACCAGAGGTCTAAATTACATTTTGAAGTTTTAGCAGAATTTTTCTTTTGATGTTACTTTACCTGTCTCCCCACAGTTTCTTCATCATATCCACCACCTTCTTGTACTTCTCTTCTGCAGAAAGCACAGTTTGGGTTTTTTGGAATTTGGCCACAAACATCTCAGCAAACTCCTTCAAGGTGAAAGCCCAGCCATGAAGGCCAGAGCCGAACCCAACTGTACCGATGACAGGGTCAATCTGAGTGGAAAGAATCAAAGTGTCAACATTAAAAACCATGTTCTATATACCATAACACAACTTAAAAGTGTTAAAACATCTTTTAACATCTTTAAAGGTTAAAAAAATTGACTTCATAACCCTAAGACCTTTCTTACCCACTTTTCCTTGACCACCTTTCTTTGACCCTGTTCACGTCAGCATGTCAGGGTCAAAGAAAGGTGGAAATAAGGCAGAAGGAAAAGTGAACTGTGGAGAAAAGAGAATACAGCTTCACTTTAACTGGAAGCCTCGTGGATGTGATATGCATCACGTGAGACAATCTGTTTCACGCTAATGCAATTCAAATTGGCATCTATCATCTGTTACATTGTCCTTGTTCTTAAATGAGGCAATCAATAATTTAAAGTATGGTGATGAATATGAAAACAATAAGCTTCTCAGTGGTTATGAAAAAACCTCACATGACATTTGTCATGTTTTATAGGCCTAATTTTAGATTTACATCTGCAATTTTATGTATGAATTTTGAAAGTTTTTTTATTTCCTATTTAATTCTTTGATTCCAAAAATGCTTTGTTCAATACTGTTTTTCATCCCTTATCTCTTTAATTTTCCCTTGTTTCTATGCTGTAACTATTATAACAACATACACTGAATAATCTGAGAAGCCTTTTGAGCTGAAAACAAATACTGGCTATATTATTTGCTACAAAGGATTTGTATGAGGTATTATTTAATTGATCATGGTTGGGTTATAAAAGGTTTATATTGTAACTGAACTGCAGAAATAACAGTTACATATCTCATTTATTGGACTTTCGCCACAATACCATTTATAATATTGAAGTAGAAACCTAACTGCAGTTTCAATTATTCATTTTTTAACTGGAAATAGGATAAAACAAAAAACCCATAAGGTTAATGATTACTTGTAAGGTGTGGGGCTTTCCACAAGCACCAGCTTCCAGCCAAACAGCTGACAACTGATTCAGTTACAGCTAGTCACTTTGATGGGCATAAATGCATAACTATTTTTAAAAATCAATTATTTGTTATTTTCCATGGAGTTAAAGGATTCACTAAGGATCAGGAGCAGGGCCACACCTAGAACCACACCTCTAATCTTCTGACTAGCCAACCCACTTCACTGTTTCACTTTGGCACTCAACCCACCCACCCTTGCCCTCTTTTCATTTATTCTCACCTCTGGCTACTCAACTTTATGCTTGTCAATTTCAGGTATAGGGGTAAGATCAGCCCGTGACGGACCATGACACAGGACCCCCATCCTGAGTCTCCTTCTGCTAAGCGGCACAACTTCATTCCATACAGCATACTTATATTCATCCTCATGGCACTAGGATGCATTCGCATCAACTTCTCATTACTAATCTTAAATACTCATATGTATTCTGTTGTGGTGTGGCCCTGGCCAGTGAAATTACAATTAGAACAAAAAAAAACAAATTAGTGTATAGTTTTCAAAGAATGACATTAATAATAAATTACAGTCTATATCTCCAGAGATACAAAGGGTTTACAGTTTGCACAGTACAAAGTTTGTACTTGTACTGTACTTCAAATCCTTGAAAATCCTTGAATTTTAATACTGTGATTTCAAGGTTTGAACAGTGTTTTGATTCTGCAGACAGTAGTTGAAACTTTAAAGTACATAAAAGTGTAATTATTTGCCTCCCCCAAAAATTTACATATGAGACAACTTCTACTGAAATAAACCACATGGAAGGTCTTTTTCACAACTTTAAAATCAGCAATAATTAGAATAATTATTACTATGAAGTTTAAATAATGTAGGGAAAAATTACAATTTCTCTAAAATAAGGAGAATCAGACCATACCAAAGCAAACTTGCAGTATCCATTATAATTGTCAGGGGTCATCATTCACATTTGTGTAAAGATTTTTTTAAAATGATGCTTTATGTTTAAACATTGGCTTAGAAATGTTTTTGTTTGCAATCCTCTCTAGAGTGCTGTTAAAAACACACTCGGTTGTTAAAAACCCAATATCAATATTTAGAATAAGACGGTGGCATTTAGTACTAAATGTAAGTATTTGTATAAATTCAGAATTGACCACAGCTGTAAGGTTATAGAAAAGTTTTTAATACACCTTGAGTGGGCTTGAAAGTGCTATAACTGACCACAGAATACATGCATTACCATCTGTATTTTTGATTCATCTTTAATAATCATGCACATCCTTTAAATTGATTAGTTGACCTATGTATGGTTTCAATAAAATTTTAAAAGGGGGTAGATAATTTGATAGTAATTATTCAAATATAGTTCAAGCACAGAATAAGATGTAGGGGAAAAAGTCCTAAACTGAGAACCAAAATTTATTTTTTTTAATGCTTCATTCAGTGACTGCATCCTAGGATATTGCTATTATTTTACCAATGGCAATTTAATGACAAATACAGGGGTTCTGTGCATCAAATTTTTCTCAGTGGGGAATCAATTAACTTGACCTTTTTGGTTTCATTTGGGAGACCCCAGGACCCTAGCTGACTACTTTTTCAAATTATCTGACAACTTCCCATGTCTGTGGAAAGTGACGATGTTCTTATGTGTAGAAGATTCATCTGCTCACTCTCCAAGTCTTCCATTTTTATTCACATGAATCAAAAGTTTAAGAAAAACATTCTATTTGATGAAGATGAAACTTCAGTCTACTGTATTTATGTTGTTTTCATGAATAGTTGAGAGATGTAGCAATTCATATAAATTAATGGAGCAGAACTGCTGGTGACATTGTCTTCTCTCCTGTATCAGATGGTCAAATGTGTTTTATGTTTAATGAGCTCAGCCCTTCTCACATTGATCACTAAAATACTTCTGGTTCAGTTAAGAGCTTATATCTATTGAAAAGGGACATTCAACAGAAACTTTGTGTCACTGAGTGAAATTTGAACATCTCCCCCACCGTTATGGCCCCCATGGGTCCTCCATCCTCCTCCCCATAAGTGCAAATAATGACGTTGACATTCTCTATAATGCGCTGAAATGTTTGGTAGAGATCTTCTGGCTCCAGCTGCAGCTCAAGAAGAGCCCTGTCCATCTTGTTCATCATCAGCACTGGCTTGATGCGCTCAGCGATGGCCTGCCGCAGTACTGTCTCTGTCTGCACACACACACCTTTGAAAGGACACAAACAGTTGAGTAAGAAGGGGGAAAGTACAGGATGGGGAAGGGGATAAGCTCATGACATAAGTACCTGAGACACAGTCGACCACCACCAGGGCTCCATCAGTCACCCTGAGGGCGGCTGTGACCTCAGAGGAGAAGTCTACATGACCCGGTGAATCAATGAGGTTGATGAGGAAGCCATTTCCATCTTTACACTGCGTGATAAACTGCAAGTCCTTTTCCTCCAGTTCATAGTACAAAGAGATGGCCCTGACCAACAGAGAGGGGGCAAAAGAAGTGAAATAAAGTGATATGTGAATGGACAAAAAGACATACTTTTTTTGTTAAGATGCTGGCTCAATTTCCATGGACTAAGATAATGTCAGTGCTAAGACCAAATTGAAAACACAATGAAAACTTTCTGAGTATATCAGAAAGACTTCAGAAGGTTTGTACTGAATCACAGAAATCCCCCAGACTCTGGGGTTCCAAGGGCTGAGTGGCAAAAAGTGCTTTTCAGGAGGATACCAACTTGAAAAGCATTAATCTGTCTGAAAAGCACCATTGTCTCCATGACCATTTATTTATGTTTACTGATGCCAGTGCAGATCTTTAGCCGGTGTATTGTGTTCACATTACGGTAATATTGGTATTAGTTCTATAAAATACTGGAACAGTGTGTTCTGTGCATGTAATTAATTTGCTGTGTTTTCATAGAGGTTACATATCCAGGTTTTCTCTGAGTGCAAGCTATCTCCATTTTAACACCTATCATGTCACTGTCTCCTGTTTATTTCTTTTAGAACAGCCACACATACAATGTACAATGGCACATTTTAATAGCTCCAATAAGCTCTGATGGATGGATATTTTTCTCTTAAAAACAAAAATATTGGAGATTACATGAGTATTTAGCAAACTGATGTCAAATGTATTAATTGATTTCATAAAATTACTGATAAGTAGTACTTATTAATTGTTTTAATTTTTCGCTGGTAAAAAAACACCCATGCTAAATGAGGGCTTTGTGCACAACCACAAAATGATCTGTTATCTGAGATGCGTCGTCCTTTTACAATCAAACACTTCGTTTTTCGGAACACGAGAAACTTACAGAGGTATTCATCTTCCCCTCCCTCTTTTCAGGAAAACTTTGGCTGTCTGAATATGGATGCTGTAATAATCTCATATTTATGGATTGAAAGTTGTGTAACCAAAGAGACAAAGTAAAAATTCTAAATGGAAATTAAATCTTATTTAACATTACACCAATCACATACAATTTTATCATGAACCAGCATTTTTACATCTGATTCTGGTGCCCTTAAGGGTTGGCTTATGGAAAAATACTGACTGAAGCCCTTATTTTAATTAGCCATTATCTTCCAACATGTTCAACATGTTCATGTTCTATGTTCTTTCTGTCAATAGGCTTCTTTCTCTAACTTGCATGTGTATATTGGGAGTGTGGGTTGCACGTTTTTGAGCTTGTTCTAATAGTGCAGTTGCTCATTTGGGCTTGTTGTGCCCCTGAACCCAGGAGGAAACTGCTGCATGATCTACCGTCAATATAAACCTAATTCAGAAGTTATTAAAATTATTTTATCCCACCCTAACACAAATTTAACATTACAATAAAAGGTGTTTCCACCTAAAATAAATCCTTATAGCCAGATTTAAATTGATTTCTAATGTAACTACTACTTTTTTCACCATAATAAAGCTGTAGAGGATTAAGATAAAACAGCTAAAAGACTGACATGTCTGGCTACAAGAATCAAGGTTAGACAGACTGTTCAGCAAGAACTGAGTTATAAATAATAGTAGCCCACTTCCCTCCAGTATAAAGAAAAGGATGTTCCACCTACAAACAAAATGATGTTATCAGTAAATTAAAAGACAAAAAAGAAAAAATATGAATTTGAAATTGAATTGTAACATGGATAAAAATCAAAACACAATTCATGTAGGTTTCTCTCTTTGAAAATGCTTAAATCAATCGCAAAATCTGGCAACACAGCTAGCTGCAGTGAGTCTGAAGCAGTCTGTGGAGTTAAAACTGGTGTTTTCAGGATGGAAGTAGAAGAAGTAAAAGGCAAGAACATATATGTGAAGTGTACATTATGTCCAAAAGCAAAGTGTTTGTCTGTTGTAAGTAAATCTAAAAGCTAGTGAGGAAAAACACAGAGAACTCCGCTGATGATGTTGGTGCTGCAGCAGCAGGTAGGTAACAACACGGGGGGAGAGAGAGATGAAGCCACGCAGTTAAAGTAGTACAAGCTTTTTCAAAAAACATAATGCACCAATTACTTTACCTGGTAACTAATTACATTTATGAAGGAGAAATTCCATAAGTAATTCAATTACTTTTTTGGGAAAGCATCTAGTAACTATAACGTATTACTTTTTAAAGTAACATGCCCAACAATGTTATCAAGTACTCTTGTTAGTACTTGGTATTGATGACTGCCCTAACTTAGGGGCTCCAACTTGAACTTGGTCTGAATCTATTTTTCTGTACAGACCATAGCCTTTAATTGCCTGCACAAAAAAGACAGAGATGTTTTTGGCACTTTTTCTCCTTAGCACATACGTTGATTTGATGGTGATGCAGCGTTCCTGCTCATCTTTACGCGTGTCTGTGAAGCGGGTCTCTCCAGCCCGGGAAGAAGCAATGATCCCCGCCTTGGACACTAGTGAGTCTGTCAGAGTGGATTTCCCATGATCCACATGGGCAATCACAGACATATTCCTGATGTTGGATTTCTTGTCCATGATGGCCCGGATCTGATCCACAGTGAAGTTCACCTGAGGCGAGAGGTTACAAGAATTCATAAACATTAAATTCATAAACAACCAACAGAGAGGGGCTGATTTTAGTCTTCATTAGCAGCCATTTATTTATGTCCAAGTCTAGCAGATCTTAATCCAAGAGGAGTTATTAAAAGAAAGACATGTTTGTAACTGAATACATCAGGAGAAGTAATGGCAGCGCATGAAGACTTTACCTTCTGGTGTCTCAGTGAGTAACAGATCGAGAATTACTGAGTCACCTCTCATGCTGCACGCTCTCATAAAAAAGACATATATAAAAGACAGGCTGAGCCAAACCATTTCTCAATCTCATCTGAGCATAAAGTCCCACTTTCAAACTCCAGATCCAAAATAAGGTTATTACTGCGTATAACCTTTTCTTACTAATGCCATCATCAGGAACTCCCACAGCACCTGTCACTCTAAGGACAGAAAGCTTAAAACATTTAAGCAGCTCCATTTTTTGATGTGCTCATGCACAACTTTCATATTGCAAGAAGTGCATGGTTAAGTATGTGACCGTATTAAATTGAAAAGTAAGCTGATATTTTTATGAGTCGTTGATAATTATCTTAACATAGAGACATTTGTTAGGACTTGACAACTTTGGATATGGTCTTATCTGGGACAACCACAGTGAGATTTTAGACGTTAGGAAAGAGGGCTGCCAACTGACAATTAACTTTAAACCTAGTCAAAACTGGGCAGTAATCCAAGCAAAAAATGCAACTACTATTTGTGTTTTTGACACAAGTTTTATGACACAGCAAGGATCCAAAGTTAATCAGGTAATACCCCTTAAAAAGTTGTAAGGAGGTCAAAATATTGTCAATCAGTTTTTAACTAATATAGTTCAGCCCTAATCCATATTCCTATATTCATCCATTTACAAATATTTCCTCAAATCCAATATGCTAATACGAAACTATGACTCCTACAGAGAACAAAACACATTTTCATATATATCGTTTATCTTTTTTAATAATTCAAAGCAAATTGATGCTCTGCCAGTGGATCTCAAGAGACAAAAATGTGCATTGGGAATTGTTACAACCATAATTTACTATTATGAGAATTTAGACAATTCTGGATTTTCTTCACTAGTTGAATATTCACATAAACGTACCTGTAAATCAACAAATTCTGTTAATAAAAAAATCCTGAATAGTCTTTCAGTAAGCAGCTATGAGCTCATCTGCAGAGAAATACTACTTTTGTGTGTTACCCCATGTTTTGGTTCACTTTTGCTCTTCATTTGAGACTTGAAAGGGTTACATGTGTGCCACTAAACTGGTGATTTAAATTATGTTTTAATTAACATCACCAAGAAATAAATATGTCTAGAATTAAAAAGTTGATGGTCAGCTATACATGGTGTTTTTGTGCATATAAATATTCAGATTCAGATTAAGATTCAGACAACTTTATTTATCCCACAAGGGGCAATTCATTTGAAGCTTCCCAGTGTATATGCATTCATACAGTCAGTCAACAACATAAATAAATAAATAATCATCAAGGAAACATATTTAAGCAAGCATGGGACGGATAGAGATGTTGGACATTATAAGTAGCCTACGTATGTAAATCGTAGAGCAGGATAAGACAAGATAAGATAAAGATAAAAAAAAATAAGAAAAGATGAAGATAAGATAAATTACGCATAAAAGCGCAAGGAGTAGGCCTGCACAATATATCGTCTGAACATCGCCATCGCGATGTGCACATGCGCAATAGTCACATCGCAGGACGTGCAATATTTTATAATATAATACACTTTGGAAACAGGCAACCTGCAGGAGGAAGCGACGGAGGATTCAGTCCCCAAAAGACAGTCAACATCTGAAATCTGGAAGTATTTTGGCTATAAAAAAGATGATACAGAACAAAAAACAGTGCCAACAGTGAATCGCTGTGGTTGCCTCAACACGAGGTAATACGTTGAACCTGTTCAACCATTTGAAATGCCATCACAAGCTCCTGTATGACCAGTGCAAACCAAGGACCCCAGGTAAAACTTCATCTACTCAAAAAACAATTACAGAAGCCTATGCCAGCATAACACCCTATGATAGGAAGTCCAAACAGCTTTGACAAATCAGGGATGCAATAACTTTTCACCTGGCGAAAGACCAGAGCTATTCAAGTCATCTGATGAAAATTCTTATTGCAATATATATCGCAATATATCGCAAACCCCCAAAAAATTGCAATGTCAGTTTTTTCCAATATCGTGCAGCCCTAGTAAGGAGTATCCAAACCAATCCCATACTTGATGTAGTGTTTTCTTGACGTATAATCGCCCACACTTTCACTTATCACACGTTAGGACAATAATAATAAACACTTAAAGACGTCAACTGGTAGGCTGCTCGAGTCGCACACTGTGAAGCCCCGGAAGCCTTGATATGCCTTAAGCAAAAAAAAGTGAAAATCACTGCTCTGGGATACATCAAAGCAACTTTTTGTAACTTTTTTCTGAACAATATTTATTTAGAGGCTGAAATGAATGGGGAGGTTGGCCCTGGTCGCCTGCCTTCAGCATTGCAAAACAACAGGATAAGCTATTGTTCACTCAAAGAGCTGAGGAGGCCTCGTTCACATACCAGCCTTCAGCTACGTAGAGGTGAGAAGGCACACCTCTGCTCAGTTTGATAAAACACGTGACAGTAAAAATTGGAGAAAATACGGAGAAGGACGGCAACACATTAAATGAGTGTCCTGATGGCAAATCAGCCATTTTCAGACTGATTATAAACCAATGTTTTTGCACTTCTGTCATTAAAGAGATAATTCAGTTTTTTTAAGAGGGACTGTTTGAGCTCCACATGGCCACTAAGTACATTAAATACAGTAGAAAGTTCTCACCTTTCCCTAAGTAAGCCACTAAAGTTTATGACGTAGACCCAGCCACGAACAAGGAAGTATTGTACCATATACAAAGGGTATTTTCTCCACCTACAAGAACTCCCATCAAAAAATATTACCACAGTTTCAGATTACACTATCTACTTTTCTTTAAATGTATTTTTAGGTATTTTGTGCTTTTATTAATAAGAGAGAGACAGTGGATAGGCATGTGAAAGGGTATGAGAGAGTAGGGGAGGACAATCTGGAGGACAAACTAGTCACAGGCTGGATTCGGGCCTGGATCGGCAGAAGCATGTACATGGGATGTGCATGGTTGCTAACTACTCCGCCAAACCAGTACCTCAATGCCACTGACTTTTATGAGTCCAGTAACTTAAAAAAAAAAAAAAGTTTCTCCCTAGTTCCAGATAAACTATACTTTTCCAAAAAGTTTAAGCACTCACAAAACAATCTAGGTAGCATAATCTTAAACTGTGGTATTATTTTTTGATGGGAGTTCTTGTGGGTGGAGAAAAACATCTTTGTACTCGTTATGATACTTCCCTGTTTGCGGCTGGTTCTGCATAACAGACTCTTACAGACTGTGGCTCACAGAGGGAGAGGGGAGAACTCTCTACTGCATCTTATGTACTTAATATGGAGCTCATACAACCCAACTTCAAAAATACTGAACTATCACTTTAACACTGTCCTTGCATCAGGTTTAAAAGAAGCCACAATGTTGATTAAGTTTTTAACTGTTTAAATGTAAACCTAATAATGATCCCAATAAAGAATTAAGATTGTTTCAGTGGTTGTTTGATGTGTGGGTATTGATCAAGCAGTTAGTCAGAGGAAATAAACAGAAGATATTCTTTGATATTATTACCCATGCGAAGAAGGCAATGATGTTACTAGAGTTTGTTGATTGTTTGCTAACAGGATAACTTAAATAGTTATAAATGGAGTTTGATGAAATTTTCAGGGGGCAAGGACCAGTTGATCAGATTTTGGTGGTGATCTGAAACTGGATGTGGACAAAGGAATTATTAAAGGATATCTGAGACAGGGCAGCTTTCCATGTTTTTGCTAATAACAAAGTATGTTCTCTGTGGATTTGTATGACCTTTTCTGGTAATGTGGATCATGTCAAAAGGGAGAAATTATTTTGGTGTGATCCAAATCCAAGGTTTTTAAAGGGTATTTTAGTACTGAGAAATAGTACCGTTTTCCGCATCTTTGACAATAACTCACCAAACAGTGTTAAACATGCCTCGATGGAGGTTTGTGCTCATTGAGCAACTCTAGTTAAATAGTTAAATAAACTTAGAAACTTCTGCTTTAAAGTGTATCAGTAATGTACTGTTAAATATATGGGTATGAAGTTATCACATGCCACAAATTCACTTTACAAACCGGAACTAACGACTGGCTGACTCATCACCGCCCTGCTCTGTGTTCGCAAAAACTTCTACTAAAACCAGTATTCTGACTGTAACTTGAGCAGATTGTAATCCATAGGTCTACATTCATTTAGTTGAGTACTCATTCCACTCTTGATAGGATGTCTGTGTAATCAAACTCTTCTTTTTTAAAAAACTTAATCATTAGTAAGTAATAGCCAAAAATCTCAATCACTTTAATAATTGCTCGCATTTTTCTTAAACTTCCTTGATGGTCGAGTGCAAGTGAGATGTTTGTAACAAATAATGTGCCCGCCTTTCATGCTGTGTTAAGGAATTTTATGTATAAGTTCATGTGTAGACTGATGAAGTCAGACAATGCGCTGATTATAGCTGTAACTGATGTCACTCGGAGTGACATACAATATAACTCCTGCTTTTGGACACACTAGAGAAAATGTCTATGTTTTTTAGTTGTTTTTACCTTGTGATATGCCTAGTTTGGATACCCAGGCTATCCCTGTATTGTTGTTTGTGTCTATGTCTTTTTGTTGTATGTCTTTTTTATGGACCTTTCTGAGTCTGAAATAAAGTTCATCTATCTATCTATCTATCTATCTATCTATCTATCTATCTATCTAATTGATGTCAAATAGCATTATAAAAGGATGAGGTGTAACAGTGATCATCCCTGTATTATATATTTTTTGTAACACTTTACTTAAAGGTCTAGTTTATAATGCATTAGAAGCACATGCATAAGACATTATAATGCACGTATAATGCTTCATAAATGTCATTATAATGGTGTATAACCATGTATAAGAACTTGTACCAAACTTTATAAAGTTTTACAAGTGTGGACATAATGTATTATAATCAAGCCTCTATAATGTTTTATACCTGCATACTCTGTGCAGGTATAAAACATTAAAAAGCCTATAGCCTTATAAAGCCTAAATTATAAAGCCTTTATAAAACATTATAGAGGCTTGATTATAATACATAACGTCCACACTTGTAATACTTTATAAACCTGGGTACAAGTTCTTATACATGGTTATACATCATTATAATGACACTTATGAAGCATTATATATGCATTATAACGTCTTATGCATGTGTTTCTAATGCATTATAAACTAGATCTTTAAGTAAAGTGTTACCATATATTTTGTCGCCTGTAGTTAAAAAAGATATTGTAGGCTATGGGTATGACGCAATCTCCTATAATCAGAGCTTTACTTTAATGCGCACATATAATCCACATGTGTCAGGCCCGTGCGCCCTCTTTATCACCGGACATTGACACTACAGCCCGGTATTTCTGGAGTCACATGCATCATTTGGAGATTCATCTGGAGTCTCTACGAGCGGCGGACCGTGCCGTGCGGTAAAGGCCACAGCCCTGCGGCTCTATCAGCTGTGTGCTGCGTATGATCGAGCTGAGCACTTTATCTGGTCATATAACACCTCTCAGCATCCCTACGAAGCCTGCACCTCGCTCACCTGTCAGGCTTCATGGCAGCTTGTTGCTCTGATAGCGTTACAGCGCTACACGAAGGTTACAGCCCGCCATACCCCCTAATAGATAAAATACTAGGCTGCATGACGCGGGGATGTGAAGGAAACTCAGAGACTCACCATTTTGTCTGAAGGTTGTCGTTCTCCGTGAGAAACGGGTTATTGCGGGAAACACTGCCTCTGAAGACAGGCAGTCCAGGTGGTGACAGGAGAGACGCTGCTGCTGCTGCGGCTGTGGTGGGGCGCAGCAGTGAAGCCGCTGAGGCAGCAGAGGGCGGTGCTGCTGAAGAGCTGTCCTTCCAGTTACACTACTTTCACTGGATTACAGCCAGAAGTAAACAAAGACAAAATAATCAGCATGTCAACGAGCATCAACACGTTAGAATAACAACATAG
The DNA here is from genome assembly GCA_036419115.1 of Scarus forsteni. NCBI lineage: Eukaryota > Metazoa > Chordata > Actinopteri > Labriformes > Labridae > Scarus > Scarus forsteni. The sequence continues at coordinate 319,695 of JAZDUH010000271.1, forward strand.
CTCAGTACGCGGAAAGCCCATGAATTATTGCGGCAATATTTTTCATAAACTTTCATAAGAGGTGGTCAAGGAAGTCCAGTGTAGCCTCAATAGAGGGGTCTCCCTGTCAAGTCCTGAATCTTCGAGGAGTCCTGAAAATGTCAAACCTAATTTCCATTGGAAAAAGTTTTCTCGTGCTTTTAGTTTTTCATAATTTATTTCTTAATATATTGTTCTTCACTGTTTTTAACCTGTGTATCCCTGACTTAGTATCAATCAAGCAATCAATCTCAGTTTTTTAAGGGCCAAATTACAAGACATGCTATTTCAAGACACTGTACAAAAGAGTAGGCTTTCCATTTATATTATTTCTTCTTATATATGCAATTCTGTTTTTCAGTTTTGTATTTGTTTACTTTTTTAAAGATATGTAGCAAGATAGAGAGGCAGGCAGAGATGAAGGGACTAAAATGACTGCCCTAAATGAACAGCAATGGCAATTACCAAAATCATTTCTTTGTTTTCGTAATGTTTATTACACTAATATATTAAATCTCTTTATCCAAAATGATATTGCTAATGCTAAATGTATACAAAACATAGGCACTATAAAAGTAATTCTTATCTCTAGATAAATATGTCAAATTATAGTTGTCTACTTGCCTACCTGAACAGAAAAAAAGTTTTGTGGTTGAATGTTGTGCTTGAATTAAATCTGACATCCTGGAGAGTTTCAGAGAGCTGCCTTAAATGTGTGTATAAAAGGTGAATTCAGTTTGAAATCCCTGTTAAAAATATACATCCATGACAATATCATTTTCAGCTTTACATTTTTTTTAAGGATTTCTGAAATATTTTATATTTCTTCCTTTTATGATTATTAATTTATTGAAGGCACTGTAAACCACTCATCCCTTTTGGGCTGATACCTCTCCCAGCTGACATCAGGCAAAAGGCAAGGTACATGCTGAACCAGTTGTTGGTTGGTTCACACACTCGCACACACCTAAGGGCAATTTAGAGTATGTGGAAGGTGTGCCCGAGAGTACCCACCCATGCATGGGAAGAACATCCAAAATCCACACAGAAGAGCCCTCACGGACACAGGGTTGGAACTAGCAGCCTACCTCTGACAAACATAAAGCATTTATTAGAGGTCAGTTCCTAAAGATGAGGCCTTTCATTACCAGAGGGTCCTCCTCTCCATATGATTGTAAAAGTTGTTATCATGCTGGAATAATCAATGACAACCACTGATACAAAGGTTGATCCATTAATTACATCAGCAGTTATAATGATTATGGGCTTCAGATGACTAATGTTTGTCATTGTGATTACAGTAATGAATGTGTGAAACTTGCAGGAACTACCTTGCATTTTGATTGACTGATCATTCTTAAGTTCAAATTAGGAACTTCAGTGATAGTGGAATCAGACTTATAAAGGCCACCTATTCGCAGTTTTAGCAGTTGAATCTGTGTAGGTTCACAGCAGAAACTTAGTCCACAACAATCATCCAGAGCAGCTTACAAAACAAAAAACAAATATGAGTAGAGCAGCAAAGAAAAAACAGACAAAGAGAGAAGAGGAAGAGATTGTGTTGGAGAGAGAGAGAGAGAGAGAGAGGGAGGAGTTCAATGTGCCAAATCCTCAGGCAGTCTCAACCTATTGCAGCATAACTACAGGCTGGTACAAGCCTGAGACAGCCCTAACTAAAAGCTTTATCAAAAAAGAAAGTTTTAAGTCTACCTTTAAACATACAGAGAGCATCTGCCTCCCTTCACAAGCCCCTCCATCTTAGGTATCAGGTGTTAGCACTGAAAGGGCCCACTTGCTCATTTATAGCTGAAGGCTGTGTGAACTAATGAGGTAAAGCCTCCACAGTTCCTGAGGAGAACCATGGCTCTGTCACTGTTTGTGCCAACCAGAGAACCACAGCCTTTCACCCTGTTGAAAATTATTATAATCTTTAACTTTGAAACTATTTCAAGTCAATAAAATTACGAATTGTTATTGATATAATCCCAGAGATCCTAGTTGCTTGGATGTAGACTGTATATAGATATTAGATACACTGGTAAAACTATCTTGTGCTCTCAAAGGGCTCATAGTGGACTGTATGGTGCAGAAAAGCTGTTTTCTTTGTAGTAGACAGCTTTAGTTAACTAGTTTAATATGCCACCTTATAATGTTTGTGAAACCGATAATGGTCTGCCAACAGCAGTTGGGGTTTTTCTGACTTTGAAAGGTTAATGAGCCTGCAACTTTGTGGACACAACGGACACTGACCTGCTGTAGCGTTTTTAAAACAGCAGAGGGCAGGACTGCACAAAACATCTCAGGGTAAACTAACCGCAATCAGCTCCATGAACAAACATGGCAATACATAATGTAACATGCAACTTGGTTATGTGGCAATGTTGTTTTTCCAGCATCTGAATATAAGTTGTGTGCATCTTCTCATGTTATACTATAAGGAGGTTATATTTAAATAAATATTGGCCTGGAAAGCTATTATAAGTAAGTCATTTACAGGTACAGTAGGTGTTTGTATCAGAGGGTTATCTCACATGAACAGCTTTAACACTGTGATTATCATCCTTCATTACATTCATAACTGTGGGGGAGGTACTGTTTTATATATAGATTTAAATTTCCATTTTTCTATTTTATTATGTTTTTCCTATGACATCAGTTGCGCACTCTTCTTTTTATCATGTCCCCTGTAAAAGCCTTTTAATTTCAGAAATTCTTGAGACCCACATTTGCAAAAAAAATCTCTCAAAAAATCCTGTTATTGACTTGATGTAGCTGGTGAAGTTCAAGTCTGAGTCCACTATTACCCCAAGATTTCTAACCTGATATGCAGGTTTTAGGGAGAGAGACTGGTGGTGACTGCTCACACTTTCTCTGTTTCTTTGGACCAAATACGATGAGTTCAGAAGGAAACTCTTCGGCTCAGTGCTATGTTCAAGGCCCTGGTTAGCTCCAGGCCAACCCGCCCTGACCCTGGCTTATGGTCGAGGCCCATGGAAGGAAAGGAGGTAATATCCCTTTGCAGCACTCTGAGTGGGCAGTGGTCCAGCTGGAGATCAGGTACGATATTTTCAACATTGCTGAGTTTCCTTCCCTGGCTGGTAACGTATCTCCTTGGACACCAGAAGGGTCCCTTGGCGCTTCATACTCCCCGGCAACTCCACAGGCTGGATTTGAACCTGGGCCGGCAGAAGCATGAAATATGGGCTGTGCCTAGTTGTTTACCACTCCATCAAACCAGGACCATGAATGAATTAACCTCGAATTCTTATGACCTCCTATCCCTCAGGTGGCACTTCATGAGAAAAAACATATTTCTGTAAAGCATGTTAACACATTGGCCCAGAAACATTTCAGAAACCCATTGTTAGTTAGCACAGTTCATTAGCTATAGTGCAAGTTAAACTACCATGCAAACTGAAACGTGTATCGGCCACACCCAGGAAGGCCTCCAGCTTCTCTGAGGCTGATCTCATCTGAGATGAACTGTCACAAATTGAAAATGTGTGCTGCAGGAGTGGTGAGTCCACATTTCAGATTTCTTTTGGAAAATAATGGCCATTGGATCAATCCAGTCTAAAAAGTAAATGGACCATCCAGGCTGTTATCAGTGCAAAGTCCAAATGCAAGCATTAATTGGGCTTGAGGTTCATAGATTTTTTTTCTGCTTGCTTACTTTGCATGAGTTAAAGAATAAAGTAAAATATTAAAATGTATCATTTTGAAAGCAGTCTTGCTTCAAAGGATGTTTTTTATACCTGGCAATTTATTGCGTAGTATGCCATATCTTTTTAGAAGCATAGGGCTTCAGCTCTACTAGTTCAAGGACTTGATGGTGACTCATTTGATTTAAAGAAGCTCTAATGCCTTTTTTCACAAGGGTTGGCACACTGAAAAACAAGAATAGCAGGATTAACCCTTGTACGTCTGATTGTCTTGGTGCTTGCTGCTCTGTATTTAGCTTCAATCCAGTGAGATGTTTGCTGTATGTATCCTACCTGTTTTCTGACTCTATCAGCATAAATCCTGGATGGGCAGGATGGACTCTGATAGTTGTCTTTGATAGATTGGCAGTTTCTATGTATGTCCTGATTTTTAGCAGCGATGTCTTTCAGACCTGTTCGGAGGTTGATACAAACTTAATAATAATGGCAAGCATGACAGTAGATTGTGGTTAGACTATCCTTTGAAATACAACAATCAAAATCACAACAGCAAAACAAATAGGTGTCACTGTCTGTAGTTTGATGAATGTGTTTGTGTGGAAAAAAATGCACATGGGCACATGTATGAGGGTGATGAGATTATTTATGTTTCCACCCTGGACTCACTTTTGCACACTCAGAAGAGAAATACAATAAAAAATACATTTCTCATGCTTTTTTGATAAGTGCACCATGGTCAGTTCACATGATAATGGGATCTCTGGAGAGAAGATAAAATGGCTGTGGTGAGCGCTTTATTTATTCACAAGATTAAGCTGCACAATACGCTCAAGTGAAACCATGGGGAGAAAAAATGTCAGAGAGGATGCCAATGATATATATATATACTTGACAACATGGCAAGACCATTTACTCCCAGCTTGGGTATGATAGTGGATCTGACCTTGCTAGGTCTACAACACAGCAAAAAGTTACTAAACACAGGAAAATAGAGGCTTGAATAAAAATGTGACACGAGGCCCACCTCGAAGAAACAGAGCTGATGCAGTAAGCTGATGGTAAAAGCCATGCAAAACATTTTGCATTGTTGTCTGTTACATCCCCGGCTCTTAAAAGGGGTAAATGGTGAAAGGAGGTAACATAAAAACCAGATGGAATGGTTAACAGAGGTGTTTAATGAAAATAATGAGGATTTTTATACAAAGAAAAGGATTGTCATAAAACTAAATTAACATAATACCAAACAAGATAGTTTCAAATGGACAAACTTAAACTGCTAAACAATTTACATAAATTAATAAATAATAATAATAAAAAAAAAAAAATCTAATAAATTAGACAATTTGATTAACAATTTTCGATTTCTGGAGCCGAGCCAGACGAGGTCGAGCGACAGGCCACACCAGACACAGCCGCTTCCGACTGAAGGTCCAGCCAGCCTTTTAAAGGGGTTGCCATTCACTGGCCAGCTTCCCATTGGCGACGCCATATAGTCATGTTTCACAGGCGCTCCAATCCTCCACCTTCACCTGGCAACCTGAGGGAAGAGGGAGGGACACATCCACGCATGCGCACTCGCAGACACACGCACTCACACAACCAAGCGACAGCAGCGGTAACATTGTCTGTTTATCTTTTGAATAATTATTTATCAACAAACAAGAGTGGAGCATCACTCCTACATCTTTATCCTTATTTACAATGCCTGTCTAAAGTAAGTCATTAAATCACATAAAACATAACACATAGACAGTAACATGGCAAAGAAGTACAGGTAAAAAATATAATTTAATTGTATTGGATAAAACTTAAAGAAAAGCTAAAAATGATTGTTGATGATTTAGATTTACAAGAGTATTGAATACCCCTGTATTGTTTGCACCAACATCAGGATCTCTTTGTCACGAAAAAACACAAGAGTAGTTATTTGAATTAGATTTATTTGCATTTATTTGCATATTTTTAGTATGGCAATATGGCTCTGATGGCTACCTTTCCACACAGCAATAGTGGAAGCCCTAAACAGGGACAACACATACTTCTGCCTTCCTTGCAACCTACAATGAGCAAGCAACCCCCCAGAGCAAGCATCAATGTCAGCTGACATTTATTAAGTCAGAGAATAGTATAAAGGAGGAGCTGGGGTAGAGGAGGGTTGCAAAGCAGCTTGCATTGGGATTAGTGAAGAGTAGGCAGACATGAGCAGTTTATTGTAAGTAAGACAGTCTGAGTTTATTTAGCCAGTAGCAGCATAGAGGCAATCAGCTGGCTGTCAGCAGTGATAGGCTGGCAATCTTGATGCCGTGTACTGACAGAATTAATGCTATGCTCCATTTCGTAAAGTTACAAAATACGTAATAAGAGGATTAGTTTGATGCAGAAAGTTGTCATAATCTTGCTTTAGTAAATTTATTAAGATAGCACCAGCAATGGAGAGAAAATAATCAGTTATAATTCTGAAAATAACAGAGAAGGCAGATAAGGGTCAAGGAAAAATCATCTTTATTTTGCAAAAATGAAAGTATGTTGATAATGATATAACATGACAGTGTGGTTATGTTTTGTATAAACTTACAGCCACAATTTTGCAGAGGATAATTCAGTACAAAATAACAAGTTTCTTTGTATTTCTTTGTGGTGGTAGTTCAAAGGAAACTGTATGACACCGTTTCCTTAGCTATCATTGTAGATGAAACCCACCACATTAATTTAACCAGAAAAGCACTCTGAGACTTCCGCTCGCGCTACAGTCCTCAGCCATATTGTGATTTTGACCATAAATATTAGTCCTTCCTTTATTTCATCGAAATATTTAGATTCCTTAACCATGAAAACATACCATTAGCAATTGGATTCATAATGATATCTATTTTAGTTCAGTAGTTATTCACAGAAATCACATTTTTCGCCATCGCAGCCAGATGCTGATCCGAATCAACACCAAAATCGAATCAGTTCTTCCTTTCCCATGCTGAACATTTCCTGAAAATTTCATCAAAATCCATCCATAACTTTCTGAGTTATTTTGTTCACAGACAGACGATCAGACAGACGGACAGACAGACAGACAGACAAACAAACTCTCCCGAAAACATAACCTCCTTGGCGGAGGTAAATAGTCTTGTTTCCTTGATGTAAATGATTTACTCGTACAATGTGAGTATGCTGTGCATTTTTTTATTCTTTATTTTTGGCTTTGTGCCTTTATAGGATAGGACAATGGATAGAGCTGGGAAAAGGGTAAGGGAGTGGGTGCAGACACGGGGAACAGGTTTGGTCCAGATTTGAACCCATAGTGATAGAAGAATTTTGTATATCGGTCTCTCTAGTTAACCTCTAAGCTATTAACACTCATTGCGCTTTTTCATACTGCGGTGACAATGAAAATACAGTTAATCTATCAGCTCTACCGGGGCAAAAAGCTCACATACTACTGATCAGGGGTGCTGTAAAAGGAGGAAACTTTGGGACAAATCCAAGAGTTTAAGATAGACAGGGTCCTTAAAAACATGATAAAACCATGAGTCATTTGTTTTTTTAGAAATTGTAAGCTTAATTTCAAAAGTGAAGACTTTTCCCTTGTGCCATAATGGTAAAAGGACCAGTTCAACAGATTGCTTTTAGCTTTCTTTTGTTTTTATTGCAAAATACCATTATTCAGGTAGCATCCATTTTGCCAAGGGATTTTTACAAAATCTTTCTTAAAGGCTACAAAGGAAGTTACATTAAAATAAACTTATGTTATAGCTGTTATAGCTTGCTCAGTTGAGATGATCCACCACTACAGTGGGACCAAATCACCTCATAGAAGTAAAATGTAGGGAAAAAAACAGCTAATCTTCAGTTTCAGAAATTTTCTTTGACAATTTGTTTAAACGGTGTTGTTGTAAGTCTTGTTGATAGGTACACATGATGACAGCATGATTGTTGCCACAGACCTGCAACTGTGTTTTTTGTGCATATCCTGAAGTGTATAATTTATGCATCGCATTTAATTAGAGTGTGTTGTGATTCCAGGTTGTCTGATTAATTAATAGAGACAAACTCAGTCAGTCATGATGAAAGTTAACCTTGGCTATTATTTGCCTTAGATTGAGTGATATATATTGTGACAAGTCCCACAGATGTTGGAACCAGCTGCCTGTAAATAGAGGTAGTACACTAACTGGACAAACATTTAGTGCTGTTTACCATTAGTACCAGCAAAGGCAGAGACTGGAGGCATTTTTTTGGTTGTCAGTCCATCCTTCCTATAAGCCTTTTTGGGCCACACTTGTGAACACGACATCACTGGAACAATTAAAGGAAGTATCTCAATCTTTGCACAAATGCCCACTAAAACAAAGGATAAACATATTAGTTTTCAGAAGCGTAAGGTCAAGGACAAGAAAGCTTGTGACCACCCATTGCAGACTTCAGCTTAAATAACGGTTTTTCTTTTTAACAAATCACTGATGCAGCAGTGGGAGTAACTTGTCTAAGGAAACATCACCATGTAACAGCTGGACTTGGACCTGCAACCTTCTTTTAATTGCTCAAGCAACACAGATGCATCTCAGAATACTTTGAAATGTAGGATAATCTGATCAATCTTTTGAATGCATTAAAGGTGTAGTCAGCGATGTGGGAGAAAACGAGAGGAGAGGTTGTTTATAAATGAATTAAGACCCGCCCCCTGAAAGCTGATGGACGTGCATCGTCATGGAAACGGCCGTAGAAACTGCGTAGCTGACCAACGTAGCTAAGGTAACCCTGACTCGTCAGATAACTCGACTGCCATTATTGATAACATCGCAACAACAGTACATTCTGGCAGATTAGACAATAAGATGAATGCCCGACGGCTGTTACTGTTATGTGAAGCACCACAAAGCTATTGTTGTTTACCTATCCAGCAGAAAGACGGCGACATCCGCATCCGTTTTCAGGTCTTTCAGTTCGCGGAGTTCCCTCCACTTTCGGAAATCAACACCAATATTGACCCGGGTCTTTGCTCTTTCATGGTCATAGCCCTTCTTTTTCACTTTTCACTCCTCTGACCTTTTTCTTTTGGGCTGTTTTTCGGCCATTGCTACTGCACATATTGTATCTCTCTCTTACGCTAACTGCGCACGCTACGCATCCTACAACTCCCCCTCCCCCCTCTGTCTGATCTGCGCATGAGTATGAGATCGCCCCCTGGATGTGGGGGGGTGTACTCTGTTTTGGTAACTTGGCCCGAGCCACAGTATTTACCAGCTGAAATTCAGAGCCAAGGCTGTGTATTAAAACCGAACTTGTTTTCAACATGCTGTCTGTGGTGACATCTTGTGGATGGAGAGGAGAATTATGGAGATTTTGACAAATCGTGCATTAGATTAGAAGAACCTTTAAGAAACAAAAAGTTGTCAAGTTCTTTTAGAAGACATGGAAGCTGATGACAGACTCAATAGACTGAAAATAGTAGAGATGGAATTTAATCTTCTAAGCTCTGAAGTCTAGAAACTGAAACGGTAACCACTTTGAGGATTGAAAGACATTTTTAGCCAGGTCTTTTTTGATGACGCAAAATAAGACTATGTCCACCAGTGAGTGGGTAATTTTAAGAACAGAGGATCCAATTATCCCGCCCAAACACTGGTGGTCCACATTAACTACAAAATGAATACATAAAAGCATCATGAATGTTGTTTATTAGCACGTAACATCATTAGCATGTAACAATTTTAATGCAATTTATGTGCTACAGCTGTTTCGTTTTCAATCTTCAACAATCATAGGCCCGACCCACGTTACAGTTTAATTTGTGACAATGTACACTGATTTTTGGCAAGCAGTTTCAGCAAATGTTAATTTGTTTGGATTTCAATTCACAATATATAGAATGTACTTAATCAGAAAGTGATCTTAAAAAACATTTATAGGTACAAAATGTCGGACAGTTCTGCGTCATCAGTCTAAAAATGGTCACTTGTAAAACAATCATACCAGTGTCATCCTGTAGCGACCAAGTCGTCCTACACGTTAGCCAATTTGTTCAAGCAAAAGCTGACAGGCACTCGGAAAAATCAGTGTCCAGGTTACAATCACTTTGCAGTCATCACGTTCTTTTATTCTGTTTAGGCTACATATATTTTGTTCTTTAAACAACTTAAAACTTACATAATAAGGAACAATATAATTCCCGAACACAGTCAAAAAACTGTTTACTTCACCAAACAATCAGCAGCACCTGTTGCTGATGCTGGTGCCTTAAGACTCTTCCTAACAGACTACCCAGTACACCCCCCTAGTCTTTGGAGGAGTCAATATAAAAAAATTAAATCAAATACATGGCTCCTACACATCCAAAATGTCAATGGTGTTTGTATCTTTGGAGAGTATTTCTAGGCAGCATTATTATGAGGAAGCAATGAGAAGTATGTGTTCAAGGTGTAGTCAGCGATCTTCTAATCTTCTAATCTAATGCAGTATTTGTCAAATTCACCGTATTTCTCCTCTTCATCCACAAGATGTCCCCACTGACAGCATGTTGAAAAAAAGTCTGGTTTCAATACACGGCCTTGGCTCTGGTTACCATTTCAGTTTCTAGACTTCAGAGCTTAGAAGATTAAATTCCATCTCTACTATTTTCAGTCTATTGAGTCCGTCATCAGCTTCCATGTCTTCTAAAAGAACTTGACAACTTTTTGTTTCTTAAAGGTTCTTCTAATCTGATGCACGATTTGTCAAAATCTCCATATTTCTCCTCTCCATCCACAAGATGTCACCACAGACAGCATGTTGAAAACAAGTTCGGTTTTAATACACAGCCTTGGCTCTGAATTTCAGCAGGTAAATACTGTGGCTCGGGCCGAGTTACCAAAACAGAGTACACCCCCCCACATCCAGGGGGCGATCATACTCATGCGCAGATCAGACAGAGGGGGGAGGGGGAGTCGTAGGATGCGTAGCGTGCGCAGTTAGCGTAAGAGAGAGATACAATATGTGCAGTAGCAATGGCTGAAAAACAGCCCAAAAGAAAAAGGTCAGAGGAGTGAAAAGTGAAAAAGAAGGGCCATGACCATGAAAGAGTGAAGACCCGGGTCAACATTGGTGTTGCTTTGGAACTCCGCGAACTGAAAGACCTGAAAACGGATGCGGATGTCGCCGTCTTTCTGCTGGATAGCTAAGCAACAATAGCTTTGTGGTGCTTCACATAACAGTAACAGCCGTCGGGCATTCATCTTATTGTCTAATCTGCCAGAATGTACTGTTGTTGTGATGTTATCAATATTGTCAGTCAAGTTGTCTGACTAGTTGGGGTTACCTTAGCGTTGGTCAGCTACGCAGTTTCTACGGCCGTTTCCATGACGATGCACGTCCATCAGCTTTCGGGAGTGGTGCCAGGGATGAGGTATAAAGGGAGAGGCGGGTCTAAATTCATTTATCAACAACCTCTCCACTCGTTTTCTCCCACATCGCTGACTACACCCCTTGTGGATGGTTCAGTGAGCAACCAAGGGGAGAAATTGGCCAAGTGTATGATGTTTCAAGTCCAAAGTGTAATTTCCCCTGTCCACACATGACAACCTAAACAGGATTTCGGAAAATCTTCACAATAGCTGGAGCTCTTGTGTGGACAGAAGGCCAACAAACAAATCAAAATCAGCATTTTCAAAAATACCTGCAAGAACTAAGTTAATTACAGTTGGGCAGCGCTAATGTTCACCAGGCACATCAACAGATTTACCTATGCTATAAAATTTCAGATGTTTGATCCAACACATTTGTACATGCCAGCAAGGGTTGACCTACACCCTGTTAGTGTACATCAGGGTCTGCCCACCCATAGCTGCCTCCTCCTCAGGACTGACCTCCTGTTGTACAACTTGAGATCACCTCTTTAGGGACAGGTGTCTTTTGATTCTCAAGGTATGGTGTTAGAATACAGAGACCAGCTGCAGCTGTATGTGGTGAAATGGTATTTATGTCTGCCCACTGATGACATTCGTTGAGTGATGTCACAAAATGTTCGTACAACGTTCAGTAGGCTACATTAGGCCACAGCTCCCAAAAGTTCAGTATGCTACCAATGTGTTACATCTATGTTGGCGAACATTTAAAATCCATCTACAATTAGTCAGGGATCCATCCATCAAGAAACATCATACCTCACCATCACAACGTTTCTGTCCACTTTTGTTTAGCCGACCTATGTTAAAAACACCATAATTGACCCTGGGAGGGTACTTTTACCAAACTTTTATTGATTTCTCAATGTTGGTCAGCATCAGTCTATACGCTGATGTGTGAATGCAGCTTAAGAAATCCATCTTCCTCAGCCTAAAATGTCCCATATTGGAGCAACAAACTATTTTAGACCCAACATAGAATCGGTTTCATCTCTCCTGTCTGTAAAAAAAAGGGGCATTTCCCACCGACTATTGAATCAAGAAGCTGATTGTTATCATTGAGCTCCAGATAAGGGCCATCCAGCATGCATGGTGAAATGATAACACTGTTTGCTCAGAGCAAGCTCTCTGCTCCTCACCTGTCCTGTATGGATATGGGAAAAAAAGGAATGCCAAAATGGGTCAGTTTTAGCAGCTTTAATGCAGTTTTTTTTTACCCATCCTTTTTCAATGACATGAGATTTCCAATTTCACACCCCCATCCTGAGATTTGAAGAGGGAGTGTGAGGTGTGAGATTGTTTTTTCCTGCTTTTGACTTCACTTAAATGATTATGTCCGTGCTACATTTCATGTTATTTGGTGAATCATTTCCAGGAAAGCGAATGAAGCATCCCATCACTTGAATCTGTATGCACACTCAGATCTTACCCTCTATGGTGGACTGTACATAGAAATGGACTCTGTGATACAGATGTACTCATATGCAGTAATACAGCATTTATCTGTGCTGAGCTGTAAGCTATTCTTGGTATAATGGGATGTGCCTTAATGTCCTAGTTAGATAATATGTACCTTGAAACTCCCTAATCTGAACGTAGAACAACAATAAAGATAAAAGAGCACTGCTGCCATCCATTAAGGATTATTACTGCACTGATAAAGCTTGACTGTCTGTCAAAGGTACAGTAAAGTGCTAATTCAACAAGTAGACCTTGAAGGCAGAGAGGAAACTTTTAAAGGTACTGAGAGGAGCTGATCAGACAGGAATGGAGAGAAACCAGTCTGGGTAAATAACATTGGGTCCACCAGTTCTCATCCTTCATTTATGAGTAAAGTAATGTGTGACTGGTGCCTCAGAACTGCATTAGAAGAACTGTGACTCCTTTCCTGACCACCTGTCATAAATGGGAAAACTTTATTAAGCATCAAAAATGTTTTTAAAAACCTTTAGAAACCTTTAAAAATGCTTGAAGCTGAAATGTTACTGTTGTTTGACATACATTTTCAGCAGGATTAAGGGATTGCAAACCAAATTCACAGTTTCATAAGTTTAAGGCGGGTCAGTGGACTTCACTAAGAGGTCAGAAATTAATCAAGCAGAAAATAAAACCAGAAAAACTCACAATACTGTTCAGAAAGGCAAGAAATATAACTATAATTAGACACCTTAATCAAGAATTGATAATGTGCTTCACTGTTTTTTTCTGTTATATTACAACTATCTATCTATCTATCTATCTATCTATCTATCTATCTATCTATCTATCTATCTATCTATCTATCTATCTATCTATCTATCTATCTATCTATCTATCTATCTATCTATCTATCTATCTATCTATCTATCTATCTATCTGTCTATCTGTGCGTGTGTGTGTGTGTGTCATTAAAAATATTTCAGTAAAAAAGCTTCTACATACTGGTGTATTAACCATTACAGGCACATGAAAAATGTGTTTTTTTCATCATTAGCAATGCCATAAGGGCGTCTAGGTATCTGTGGCATAATCCTCACATTGAGTGGTAGTGTAATAAATTTTGTTCAGCATTGTATACACTTTACATTAAAATACCTTCTTGGCTTTAATAGGCTAAGTGTGATTATTTTGATTTCAGTGAGCATTAAGGTCATATAAATTATGGTGTTCAAATTCTATTATCAAAATGTACACAACTGACAAGAAACAAAAATGGAGAATTAAGGGAAAACAACTTTAACTTTCAAAACCAAGATTACCTCTTAAATATTTAATAAAACTCAAAAGAGTTTCATCCTCATTAATCATCTTTATCACAGCACTCATATTTTTCTCTAACTAATTACTGATAATCAAAACTTTATATTGATGTTTTAAAAAAAAAATACTTTAGCCTCAAGCCAGTGATTAAATGAATAATTTAATGATTACAAAAACTCCACAAACTTTTCTCTACCAAAATGGAAGCTGACATCTCCTCCACCCTCCCTCCTGTGTTTGTTGTTGGATACGTCTTTGCAGGCAGGCATGTTCTTCTTGTGTAATTGCTGGGTGGACATATTATGTAATGTGCCTTATGATGGGAGGGCACAGAAATAGCACAAATACCTGTTATTATGGTCATAAAGATAAGGAACTGTGAGGCAGGGTGATTTCATTCTGCTATAGGAGGGCACAGTTTGTCTCTGAATAACAGAGAGTACCCTACAGACAGGCACAGAGAATGAGGAGAAGTTGTCACAGTCCCAAAAAATAAATCTGCTGCCATGACCTCTGTTTGTTATGATATCTTTTAACGAACTCTAACATCAAGACCATCACTCAAACTGATCCAGACTGAGACAAGTTTGCCTCTCAGTAAAACAAACCTTCTGAAAATGCAGTCTAGTCTTTTATTTACAACAGTGTTGTATAAAACAATCCTAGAAATCTTTAAGGTAAGCTGCCAACACATAGTAACCTATTTTTCACCCTGACTTTACTCATACTTTCTCTAACCATTCCCTCATAAATTTAAGGTGTGTTAAGCTGATTTTCTGAGTGTGGTGGGAAATATTCAGAAAAAATCACCATGAATGAGTAGATGGTTCTGATCATGTTTACATCACACAGCTGCAGGAATGTAAGTGCTCATATCCAAGTATAAGCACGTCTACATCAGTTCCTCTCATCTGTTTTGTTAGAAGAACTGTGCTCCCGAACAATGAGTGCAAGCTGTCTGCACAATCCCTGTATGACCCCTGGTGCCTTCAAAATCAAACTTAGTAAGAGGTGGCTCCACTGAACTGTGATCCTTTTAGGGTAGCGGTGGGCCGGACCTAGGGATGGGAATCAAAAACCAATTCCAGTTGAGAATCGTTAACAGTTCCATCAAAGAATCAATATCATTGATCTTTTTGCTAATCAATTCCCTTATCAATTCCATTCAATTGACAGGATTCAGAAGCGTCAGAATTGTGGCTTTATTTTCATTGCACCTACTATATATTGGACCTACTATTGGTCCAATGCCAATAGTGAATTGTTAAACAAATTACAATGTATGCAAAACAGAGCGCCCCGAACAGTTCTGAAGTGTGGCAATAGAACAAATATTGTATCCATGCACAAAAAGCTCAACTGGCTATTGGTCAAAGACAGGCTTCTGTATTCACTGCTGATTGTGATTAGAAATTTATTGGTTTGATTTGTTTGAAAAGCTCACTTTTAGTGCAGAAAGTCATAATCACAACACCAGACATGCTAGTGTTAGGAATTTCTCCATACCTAAGACAACATCTAACTCAATCAAGCGAACAGTTCTGTACCGAGGAATGAGAGAATGGAATTTTTTACCTGCACATGTAAAACTCAACACCAATTTAAAACAATTCAAGAGATTACTAAAATGCCATTTTTTTCCATGTATATGAATTCTTTACATCTGGGAAGGAAAATTGGCTTTGTTTGATGTTTTTCTGATGTTTTCTTTTTTCTTTTCTGTTTTTTCTTTTTAATTTTATTGCTTTTATAATGTATGTATAATTTTGTTGGACCCCAGGAAGAATAGCTGTAGCTCTGCTGCAGCTAATTGGGCTCCGAATAAATAATAAACAATAAACGACACAACCTTAAGTGAGTGGAAACACCAGCAACTTGCAGAAGCAGTTATCTATACTGTGATGTGTGTTTGGCATTGTTGACACTGAAAATCAGAACATTTGCCCACATGCAAAATTTGCTGGAATCGATAAGGGAATTGTTAAAGAATTGGATCGATTAGCAGGATTGTTAACAGCATTGGTATTGATAAAATCTTATCAATTCCCATCCCTAGCCGGACCCTTTCCTAGCTGACACTTGGATGAGAGGCAGGGTACACTCGAACCAATGACAGGACCACAAAAAGAGACAAACAGCCATTCATGCTTGCATTCACACCTATAGGCAATTTACAGTGACCAGTTAAGATATTGAGCATGTTTTTGATCTGTCAAAGACAACTGGAGCATCCAGAGATAACCCACACAGGCACGGGGGCCATGCAGGCTCCTTACAGAAAGACCCTGGTTGGCACAGGGGATAAACCTGACACACTAGATGCACAGTTCAATATTTCCACCACAGAAACATGCAGGATCTCAGACAATAAATCAGGCAAGTCTGTCTGCTCTGCAAGGCTAAGAGAGGATCAATCCAGCAATCCTCTCGATGTAAGGCACCTGCAATAACCTGGGCTTCATTCAAAAGATCTATAAGTAGGGGTGCTGGTTTGGTAGAGTGGTTAGCGACCAGGAACGTGCCACATACTTACCCTCTTTCAAAAGCCTATCCACCGTTATTTTCTCCTATCAATAAAGGCTCAAAATGCCCAAAAAATACATTTTAAAATAATAGATTAGTTCATTTTTTAACAGAAAATGTAAGTTTGAATGAGCTGATTTTAACAGCTTCAGCTGCTATACACCTGTGGAAAGTTTTAGAGAAAACACTCTCATATTTTAGGGTGGCAGCATAAGGAAAATTATGAAAGGGGAGAGAGGAATCTGAGTGATCAATCAAATTTTAATTCAAACAAGCACATAGAGTGATTCCTGAAGTTAAAATCTCAGACTCTGGGATCAACACAAAAAGAGAGGTGTGAAATGAATGTGAAACCACAAAGGGATCAGTCCTGACTTGTCATGATGACATCAAAGTTCACCTGTGGGCCTCTCTGGGTGATTAATCTGTCAGCGAGTCCTCCTCTGGTGTTGATTGGCTTCCTCAGCTGCCTGCTTAACGCTGGATTGGACAGTAACCTGCTGGGTTTGAGGAATGTGTGATATGACTTTTCAACTTTGTACCTCACAGAGACAGACAACGGTCTGAGGCAGAGGGACACTGAAGAAGCAGAGACTGGTCTGGTGGCGTGTCTTCATTAATGTTGAAGAGTTTCACTGAAGTTTCACCTGCTGCTCACATGTTGGATTTATGACACTGACTGCAGACAAGGTAAGACACATTTGTAGTGCCATCACTGACAGAAAATTCTGGCTTGTGTGTGGAGAAATGATAAGGGGGTGATATTTTTCAAATGTAGGTTAGAGTGGATTTGTTTTTCTGAGGAAATTAGCGGTCTTGCTTGAACCTCCTCAAATCAAATTATTGGTCCTGTATCTTTAAAATACAAACAGGGAAACCAACCAGCTCCTGGACTTGAAACCTGTCACTCAGAGCACATCTTCATTTCAGATGTATGCTGGGATGGACCTCACTGACCTCCTGCCTAAGAACATGGATGAAACAGCAGGTTGCCGTGGCAACCATTCATGGGGCATCGTTATCGATGAGGTGAGTATGGTAGTCAGTCTGCTTTTGAGTGTAAGTCAGAAGGGGGAAACCTTGACCATCAATCAATTGCTCAGCAGGGTCCCTGTGTCATTGAGGTAGATCACAACAAGGGCTCATATAAACCTCCATTGTGTTTATTTCTTTGGTTATTACTGTGATTGACAGCCACAAGGCCAAGACCAAGAATCTGAAGGAAGTGTAATGCAGATGTGTTTATGCTCTTGTCTTCGCTGTGTGTGATTAAATCAGTGAGTCTGTCGTCAGTGCTGTGGATATCCTGGGGTCAAAGGTGGTTTTACTGTGAGGCAAGGGCCTATCTGGAGCTCCCAGGAGCCTTGAGATATTTTATTTCTAGCCTTGCTGAGGAGGGCATGTTTTTGCCTTGATTTTTTTGTTTACTTTTTAAGAAGAATGACTCAGAAAGTTCGAAACAGATTTTGATGAAATTTTCACACAAAAAAACCCCAGGTTCCTCAATCTTTTTTTCGATGAAGAACCATAGACTGTCTTCCAGGAGAAGAGAGAATCTTAGCACATTTTTTTGGCAGGCGCTATTTACACATATAGCTGTTGTTGCTCATTCCACAAATGCACAACCCTTACAAGTTGTACCTTGTAAAGGGGACAAACTGGGCTTACAAAAATGTAAAATATAATACCAGTTTGTATTATTGCAGGAGAGAAATAATCAAACAAAATGATTCAAAACTTATATTAGGAGGTTTAATTGCCAAGCAGGGCTTGATAAAGTACTACTTCCTGTAAAGGACGGGCCCTGATAAAGGGACAGTTATTGTTTGTGTATGTTTAAGCAGTCTGTTGAACTTTGGTTAAGTCAAAGAGGCAATATCATCTTTATTTGCAAAATATTTTTACCCTAAAATTTTAGATAGAACTTACTGTCTCATTTTTTCTTCTGTTGTCACTAACGTTTTCCTGGTAATGCTGGCTTTAGAAAGCTCCCTTTGACTAGTTGTTATTATTCATGAAGATAATTACCTTTTCAATAAGGTTTTCATGCATTTTTTAATGTCTGCGATGCTAATTGGTGATGACAAAATGAAAAAGGAGTCAGACCATAATGTAAAAAAAGATACCAGGTGAAGTTATGAGCTTTAAGACTAACTGAAATGGCAGCAGTCTACAATTCCTCCCGCTGATAAAGGTTCTTCACATCTCACAGGGTTATCGACTCTGCCACACCCACACAATCATCACAAGAGGTTTGATACAGGACTCTTCTGCTAACACCTGTGTGGGTTTCCAGGTTCTTTTAAGTATTCATCAATGACATGAGCAACCCAGGGTCTTTGAGGGTTTAAATAACTAAAACTTCAATGTTGTTAATAAACTGACAGTTCAAAATGTGACCAACATTTTCAGACTTCCTGTTTCTGACCCATCACGTATCAGGCATCAAACCAGTATTGTTTTATTAACAAGAAAAGTGATATAAATCAGATATCTGTATTGAAATTAAAATGTCAGGACTGTGACAACTCTAGTTATTGGAAATTTAAGCTTTACATTTATTATTTATACTTTTTGGGGTGTTCTCATAATATACAAATGTGATCAAGACGTAATTAATTACTGAGACATGCAAATGTACTTTTTTACTTTCCACCCCTTAATTTAGATAAGGCATTTTAAGTGAAAGGCAGTTGTCAGTAATATATCCAAATATTTGATCATCCAAAATTTCAAGGGAAGGACACCTAGCTCTAACATCTACTTTCAGGTACAAAATTATCACGTTAAGCCAGTTAGTTTTATACCGTACGAATGATAAAACAATTACTTCTGTGAGCTAAAAAAGGTATGTAAGGCAAAAAGTTATTCATTGTGGTACAAGAGTGATTAGTACTCCTTTGCTAATCATATATCATAATTCTGTGTTATAAACTTGGCCAAGTTATGTGTAAAGTGCCTGGAGAGAACCTATGGATGCACAGGAAGATCATGCAAACTTCACACAGAGACCTGGGGATCGAACCAGTGGCCTTCTTGCTGTGAGGCACGTGCACTACTTGCTGTGCCACCGTGCTGCCCTCCACTCTGTTCCTTTTTTTTTTTTTTTTTTTTTTAAATAAACCTTTTTAATATGTTGCACTCTGCTATGATAATTTAGGGCAAATAATGATTGACTTCATGCTCATCTCCGCCTCAGGCTTTCAAGTTTTAAAAGCTGCTCCTGTTAGGGATGCTGTACACATAATCATCCTTCCTCTCTTCCTCAGACTCTGAGCCCTGAAGCGTCTGCTGCAGATGACTTCCTGGACACCCTGCTGGGTGGTAGCGAGTCCTCCTCGGCTGCAGCATCCCCCCTATGGTCACCATGCACCACCGACAGTGGCATCAACGAAGATCTGCCCACAGATCCCATGGAGAATTATCAGCAGCCCTCCTGCCCGGCCTTTTCAGGCTTTGACAAATCATATTTCCCTCAGACTCCACCTTTGAAGAGCGAGCCAATTAAAG
This sequence comes from Scarus forsteni, assembly GCA_036419115.1. Taxonomy (NCBI): domain Eukaryota; kingdom Metazoa; phylum Chordata; class Actinopteri; order Labriformes; family Labridae; genus Scarus; species Scarus forsteni. Next base: position 339,520 of record JAZDUH010000271.1, read on the forward strand.
ATGAAGAAAAGCCTCATGTTGCCATAAATCTTGGTAAGAACATATAGAGAAGCTTTTCTTTATGTAACTCACAACTTTGCAAATAGATTGCAATTTTGTGCTTGAATGCTCATGGTATGAAATTATGGTGCAACTTTGGCGCCCCCCTTGGATGGTTGAAAAAAACCCTCACCCTTGACAAGCATAAGGCCTAATATATACTTCTACATGATAGTTGTGCTAATGCCATAAGATCCTGATTTACTCTGTACAGAAGGCTTTAGTGCCAGTTTGATTGGTCCACAGCCAGCACCAGTTGCAGGATCATGTCAAGACATATTTGGATCCCCACTGTAAACATTAAAGCACGGCACTGAAAAGCCAAAGCCACATCCACTGCTTAAACAGTCTGTTTTTTTGTTTTTTTTTAAGTATATTTTTTGGGCATTTTGTGCCTTTATTGATAGGAGAGAGACAGTGGATAGGCTTGTGAAAGGGGGAGAGAGAGCAGGGGAAGACACTCTGCAAACTGGTCACAGGCGGGATTCGAACCTGGACCGGCAGAAGCAAGTACATGGGGTGCTAACCACTCCGCCAAACCAGCACCCCAAACAGTCTGTTTTAAAGGGACTGTGAGGAGTTTCTAAATAATTACAAAAAGTCTCACTTTTAGATATATGCCTGATCGAAATACACACTTATCAATGAGTTTTATAGCATCAAAATAGGTTATCTAAAAATGCTATTCCTTAGCCTTCCGATCGGGTCGGACACGGCTGGACTGGCCTGGATACTCAACTTCTGGAACAAGACGATTAAAACTAGAGCAAATTTATATTATTCAGACACGTCTTAGAGCACTACGATACTAAGTTTTCCAAAAATTGCTTGTTGTCACACATCAAAAACTACCGCTATGTAACTAGAAAGAGATACATTGCCTGGTCACTTTGCATCCTGTAAGTTGATGAAAAAAGAAGTTGTAAAGCACTGCAAAGTTCTGAGGAAGGTCTGAGCTGCATTTTTATTACCATCACAACAAGCACACGCTGGCTTGTGGTGTGTTCCAGTTGTAGTAAGAAGTGGGAATTTCCAAGTTCCGAGTAGGAAACTGCAACTAAAACGTCCCCAGCAGTCTGAATTTCCTACTGGGAACTCGGTGAAACCTCGCCTCCCCCGAGTTGACATTGGAAGATGGATGCCCCCAGTGTGAACAGTTATTTAGCTCCTGTAATAATCAATTTATTTGCACTTCTGACTGGGGTGTGCTGATCTAGTGTCTCTAGATCAGCTGTATACATAGTATTGTTAGACTTGTATTTACAAAAATGCTGCCATAGTGATAATCACATTCTTCATACAAAAACACAGGACGTGCTAACAACAGCTAACAATAGCCTGGTAGATCGGCATGTTTTTTTCCGACTTCAACTGGAACGCCGATAAGTCGGAGATGATGTCACTCCCAGTTCCGAGGTTACTGGAACGCAGCGTTACGACAGTTGCCGCGCGTGCTCATGGGTAGCAGAGTCTTAATGTCGCCGGAAACAGATTCTCCTCACAGTCCCTTTAAACAGGGCTGAAGCAGAAGAGTTTGCCAGAGCCAAGCTTCTACGAAGATTTTAGGTGATAAACCCAATCAGTGTGTTCTGAGGACATCTTCATACAGTTAAACTTGTTGAAAGGGAGAAAAATATGTAAACACACAAGCTGATTGCCAGTCTCTAAGAACAATTCAGGCACTTTGGGCACAATAATATGACGGGATAGCTACAAAAACAAACAAACATGGGTGATTTTGCTAATAGAGTAGAGCAGGGGTTCACAAACTTTTTCTGCTCAGGACCTAAATGAGAAGTTTGCTCTCCCCTAGGACACAAAGTCAAAAAACTACATTATGTTATTTAAACTGTAAGGTACTACATAATTGTTCTCATAAATAATTGTAAACAAAACATAAAGACTAAGATTTTCATGAGTTATTCATTTGAAATAACCACATATTAAAAATAGCTTTAGTTGTTGGTGTTGCTAGTTTTCAACCGCAAAATCATGATAAAAACCTAATATGTGAGTATTTCACATAAATGATAAATCTGAGCGCCACATATATTTCCATCATATTTCATGTTCTGTATATTTTACATGATAAAAGCCAATTCATTATCTTCTGTGAATTATACATTTGACCCATTTTTACTTATTTGACTACACTTAAAAAGTTGTAAAGCTCTAATTTCTGTTTTAAAAAAATATTTACTCCACCTCAACTGAATCAGCCCTACATTTTGTGTCACAGCTTTTGCAACATCGTTATTCTCTATACTCTGAACATACATGCTTACATACACTTAGGATGTGGTTTCAGTCCCCATGATTTCCTGTATCCAAACAAGCAGAGATGGCGGCTAGATGAGAAACACAAATTACATTGCCAACTATCATGTTTGTGGAACACAATCTGCCCATTTTCACCCATTTACTCACTGATGGTCGGAATATCTGTCAGTTGTCTATCAGTTTAAACTAATGCATTCGTGCTCTTTACTGCCCATTTTCATGCCACTGATGCAGCAGTGGGAGCAACTTTGGGGTTGAGTGTCTTGCCCAAGGACTCATTTCCATATGACAGCTGGGACAGGGTTTGAACTTGTAACCTTATGATAACTGACCAAGCGCACTCTCAGACTGCACCACAGATGCCCAAACATATTGTCAAACATGTCACTGAGACTGAAAAATTGAAATTGAAAATTTGAACTTGTCTGGTTTTACTGTATGCTGTGATTTGATCTGACAGGTACCCTTCAGTGTTCGTGTTCACTCATTTTGAATTTGAGGTCTTCAACATGTTCCAGAAAAGCTGGGACAGGGGCAAGCTCACCGCTTTGCTACACTGCTTTTGATTTTGCCAACACTTATTATGCAGTTGAGAACTGAGGACATTAAGGAGCCCTCCACATGGAAATGAGTTCAGGCGTATCCACACAAGCTTTAATCACATCCCCACAGATGTAGCTTTGGGTGCCTGAAAACACACATTTCTGAGAACTTGTCTCAACATAAATAATTCTGAAAACACTAAGCTTGTGTTTCTGTGTGGCAATGGCAGGACATGGTGTTTTATTCATGCTGCAGAAACTAGTGAGCGTGATATGTCTTTACCGCTGTGAGCAACAAGAGGACATGGAGAGCAGCATTTGCCAGTGTTTCTCACATTTCTCATGATGTATGTTATCCATGCGATTTACACAAACCAACCCCCCATGCCATCACAGATGCTTCCTATTAGACTTTGTGACTTTGAGAACAGTCTGGATAGTCCTTTTCCTCTTCTGATCCAAGGTAGAATGAGGGTCCATGATTTCAGAAAAACAATTTGAAATGAAGACTCGTCAGATCACATTTTTCCATTTTGCATTAGTCCACCTCAGATGGGCTTGTAGAGCATTTCTGGGTGTTGTTGATGGCTTTTGCTTTGCATGGTATTTTTTTTATTTTGCACTTGCAGATTTAGCAGAGAACTGTACGTTCAGCCAGGATCACTTTGTCAAAAATGTATTACAATTAATTCAGTAAAAGCATAACCATTTGGAATTACAATTACTTGCATAACATCAAGATTAATTACAACTGCTAGCATTAGAATAACATGACAATTACATTGCCTTGAGTAAAAGATGACCAATGGGATTACAATAGCTTTACATTACAAATTGAACTTTGGCGGTGTGGCTCTGTTCTGGGACCTCCCTCCCCTTCCCCACGCCTGCGGGGAAAGCCTGAGGCAGGGAGAGCACTCCTCCCTGCCCAAGTGCCGACCTGGAGGAGCATGAGGGAGGGAGAGTGGCAGCAAGAACCCCCGGAACAGAGCAAGCATTAATGACAACATTGACATTGGTAAGTCAGAACACAAAAGAAGGAGCTGGGGAGGAGGTGGGTTATGAGCAGCGTGCAGATGAGCAGCCAGACACTCAGGTAGACTGGGGCAGTTTAAATAACGCGCCAAATAGATCGGCTGATCTGGCTGGGAGGGGGGACCGATCAGCTGACGTGAGACCACCCGATAAGGCCACCCCCATAAGAAAATGAGCGAGAGCTCGGCCAAGCAGATTGACTCCGTGCCTGTCTGAACTAACGCTTTGCTCCATTTGTGAATGGTTGTTTGAAGTGGTCCTGAGACCACCTGATAATATTTTTGACAGAATGGTGATGCTCTTAGGGATTAGAGGTCACAGGCATTCAGTGCTGACTTTCAGCTTTGCTGCTTAAATACAAAGATTTCACTGGATTCTCTTACTCTTTTCTTTTTTTAACATATATTTATTGTGATTTCTTTACAAATGACACAAACGCAGCAAGACAAGACCGACATGTATAGCTTAAAAAAACACATGACGACATTGTCTGACCAATCAGTAGCCGGCAGTCAGTGGGGTCATCTTTCAGTATCGACTCAGCTCGCTTGGAACCAGAGCGTAGTAGGTACTAAAACTATCTTGTTTTAGGAGGTACCAGGCTAGTGGAAACACGCTGCAAATCGAGTAGGGCCGAGTAGAGTAGGGCCAAGGCGTGCTAGTGGAAAAGGGCCATAAGTGGTTCACAAAGTGGTGATCCTCAACCCATCCTTGCTTGTGAATGACTGAGCCTTCCAGGGGTGCTCCTTTTATACTCAATCGTGACACTCATCTGTTTCCAATTAACCTGTTTACCTGTGGAATGTTACAGACAGGTGTTCTTATTCATTCCTCAACTTTATCAGTCCCAGCTTTAATGAAATGTAACAAATTCAAAATTAGTGAATATTTGCAAAAAACAAACAAACAAACAAAAAAAAGTTAATTAGTTTGAACATTTAATATCTTGTCTTTATAGTGTATTCAGTTGAATAGAGGTCAAAACTGATTTGGAAATGGACTTGAGCTTATATAGTGCTTTTCTAGTCTTTGACTGCTCAGAGCTGCAGATCACACTTGCCCATTCACACCCACTCACGGTTCTGAGTTTCTATGTTAGTTGTCCATCAGTATCTCTAACACATTCATGCCCGTACATGCCCATTTACACGCCCATTTACACGCCACTGACGCAGCAGTGGGAGCAACTTGGGATTAAGTGTCTTGCTCAAGGACACATCGCCATGTGTCGCCCAGAGACGGGCTTGAACCTGCAACCTCCAATCACTGACCAAGCGCACTATCCCATTTCACCACCGACGCCACATCAACGCCCAAATCAATTTGTGGGCATCAGTGAGCATTCAGTGAATTTCCTAAAAAGCTTAAACTAATCACAGAAGCTTTAATGTCTGGTTCAAAGGTAAAAAAGTAAAGGATCAAGGTGGACCAGTGAGAAGATTGATGTTACAAAGATGACTTTATCTTAAACATCTGTCCTTCCTGCTTGAAAACAACATTTTTGTCTGAATGAGCCTTTGAGAGTTGGAGGCATTGTAAAGAGCAAATAATGTGGTGTCCCATTTTGAGCGTAGGAAAAAGGGTCATTGTTGGAGTGTCATTAATCACGTGAGTCTTTTGAGGGCAGTTTTTGTTGGTGGCTCCTTTCTGTGGTGTTGATTATTGACGCCTGAATACTAAAAATACTTACAAATTGTGACTCTGATCTGCAGCAGCACAAAGATATAGAAAAGAGAAAAGTGTGACAGTTTTTGAAAAGCGTTTTGAAAAGAACGGCAGGGAGCAGCAAGACACAAATGATTGAGACAACAATATGTGTTTTAATTTGACGAGGCACAATGAGGCAGTTCAGGGAATCTTCACTAACTGTCTCTGTTTAACAATCTGCAGGTCTAGACTCTGGTGACCGCCAGGAGCAGTTCGGCATTGCCTTCTACCTCACAGCAAACCAAGCACCCCCTCCTATGTCTGTTCAGGCACTTACTGTGAAGGACCTGCTGCTGTCCAACCTGACACAAAAAGTAAGGCGAAGTTACTTTGGGGAGGAAAGTTTTGTCTTGTTTTATTTTCACAGTAAATTCAAAGACTGAACCCATAAAAAGTTTACTTGTCAGGTTCTTGTACTTAATTGGAATCAAGTATGACAGTTGCTAGCCTGAAGTCTACAAATCCTACACGGTGGACATCTCCAGGTACCATGCTGCTGATATCACAGAGATATTAGATTCAAAAGAAAAACATCACTTCACCTTGTCTTGTGTTTTGTAGAGTCTTTTAGAATTAGAGCTAGAAGAAGGGCAGGAGAGGCATTGTCAGTTTCTTCCAAGCAGATCAACCCAAAAAAGTAAAAAAAAAAAGCACTCAGAGGTTTCAGGAGATCACAAAATACAGCCCATTGTGGGAATGATATGGGGCTTCATGGGTGCTGCCAGCACTGAAGAGCTACACTTCACTGAGGGAACAATGAATGCCAACATGTACTGTGACAAACTGAAGCCTCCCTTTAGAAACTGGGCGGCAAGGCAGAATCCAAGCATTTCTCCAGACCTGAACACTATTGAGCATCTGTCGGGTGTACTCATAAAGAAGGTGGAGGACCACAAGGTCTCTTACATCCACCAGCTCTGTGATGTCCTCATAGAGAAGTGGAAGAGGAGTCCAGTGTCAAAATGTGAAGCTCTGGGGAACTCCATGCCCAAGAGGGTTAAGGCAGTGCTGACCAAACAAAATATTGACACTTTGGGCCCAATTTGGACATTTTCACTTGGGGGTGTCCTCACTTTCATTGCCAGCAGTTTAGACATTAATGGCTGTGTGTTGAGTTATTTTGAGGGGACAGCAAAGTTACACTGTTGTACAAGCTGGACACTCACCACTTTCTGTTCTATCAAAGCACAATTTCTTCAATGATGTCCCATGAAAAGAAAAATATTTGCTGAAATATGAGGGGTGTATTCACTTTTGTGAAATGCTGTATCAACATCAGGCAGGCAATATATAGTTGATGTAAAGTTCTACACAGTATCTGAACTTCCATGGAATTTGGACTGGTTACTGCTGCATGAAGTCATTAAAATGGTTAAGGGATAAGTTCGGTTTCTACAGCTTTCACATTGTTTTTAGAATGAAGTAGAACAATATACTCACCCAGAAGGCTTTCCTGATCCAAACAGTGCTTCGGAAGATATTTAGATCCAAAATCGAGCGGCGGACATCTGTATAATGGTAGCACACGGGGCATGTATAGCGCCGCTCTTAAAACTGCATTAGTCATCCAAAAACTCATTAGTTTCACCAATATTTCATCATGGTCCACTCGTGCTACTCCTCAAAGACAGTCCGGGCTCGCTCCACCCATGTTTTTGTGACTGTGCTGACCTCTGAACTGAAAACTTTCTTTACGGCTGTCGTGCATGCGCAGTACGGCTCATTGTTTCAGGGGTGATCGCCGGCTACTCAACAACTTTCTTCTTCCAGTTTTGTGCAAAATGGACGAAAATCTATCGGATGAAGATGTTGTGGACGAGAACTTTGAATATGATGGGTGTCCTTACAGTTTCGAGCCAGAGTTTACAGATGAAGAGCTCATCTGTAAACTCTATGCAGTGGCGCTATACATGCCCCGTGTGCTACCGTTATCCAGATGTCCGCCGCTCGATTTTGGATCTAAATATCTCCCGAAGCACTGTTTGGATCAGGAAAGCCTTCTGGGTGAGTATATTGTTCTGCTTAATTCTATAAACAATGTGAAAGCTGTAGAAACCGAACTTATCCTTTAAGTTTTAGAACCTCTGGGCATGATGCCTCATCAAATGTCAAGTTGATGACCAGACGTCATTTTGGGAGCATTAAACCAAGCTACATCAGTGTATCCGTGTATATTGCATGAATGGGATTAATACACTTTAGCCAATCAGAATGTAGCACTCACCAAAAAAGAATGTGGATTAAATGTTTCCCTCACCTTGTTTTTTGTTTTTAGTAACACCTTTGACTGAACTGTTTAGAAAGTCACACCAAGTGAAATCCTCCATCTATCTGCTCCACAGTCGCAGCAGGGCCCCCAGAATTCCCTGCAGGAGCTTATACTTAATGAAGACGAGAAGAAGCTCCTGGCTAAAGAAGGGGTGAACTTACCCAGCAAGCTTCCCCTGTCTAAGGTACATAAACAGGACACACAGTTATTAGTAATTAAGACGGAGGGCTTCCCTCACAGTCACAGATACACATTCATGGTCTACCCTCATTTCATACTCATGCATCTACATCTTACTTTGTAACTCCAGTCACTTAACGTCTGCCAGTTTCCCCCAAAACCTCCACAAACCCAGTTTCATCTTTCTAACCCTTTCTTCCTGTCTTCTTTTTGGCACTTTCCTGCTATGTGTTTCATCTCCACTGACAAGTTTGAAGAGAGGGTTTTGAAGAAGATCCGGCGGAAAATTCGAAACAAGCACTCAGCTCAAGAGAGTCGAAAGAAGAAGAGGGAATATGTTGACAGTCTGGAGGAAAGGTAGGTGCAGATGAGCGAAGCATCCTCACTTAGCTCTGCATAAAGTTAAAGAGGGAAACCTTGTAAAAGTCTCTTTTTGTTTCTTGTGCTCTGAGGCACTTAATGTTAAGCCTGTTTCATTCATCTTTATAAAAGAAAGAATGCAAACCAGGTAAAAAAAAATATTTCAGTTTGTGTTGCAGTTTCTCAACATGTTAAAAAGAACAAACTTTTTTTTCCTCAAACAAAGAAAGAGAAGAATCACAAGTGGCTCAAGTGACACTTAGTATTCACTAAGAAGGACACCAAAGACAGTCATCATTAAAGGAGACATATCATGCTGATGCATGATTTAATACTTACATATAATATAATAAATTTGAAAACAAGACTTTACATCCCCTTAATTTTCAAAAAATTTGATACTGTATTTTTTCTGATATCCTAGAACGAGATTTGATGCCTCTGAAAATAGGTCATTGCGAGATGTCTGCGAGATTTCAAACGTCATGACGTCACGAGGTACATTTCTTTTTATTGGAGTAATTTGATAAAACACTTCCTCCTCTGTGATGTCTGTTAGCCCCAAACCCTCACCGAAGAACACATCCAGCAGCAGGGGTATAAAGCTTCCTTGCTCACTCTCCCTCATTACCAGCTCTGGCCTGTAGGGGGACTCAATACGTGGTCACTGCTACGAGCCTGCTGGAAAAAAACAGTAGAAGAAGAAGGACAGGCTGGCTGTACCCCCGATAGAACTGACCAATCAGAGCACAAAGGGCTGTGACATTACGAGGTAACTTTAGGTCAGCCTTGAGACAAAGCGTTTCAACAAGCGCTTCATAATGGCTTAAAATAAGGATATTGAGAACGCTATTGTGGGGCAATGAAGGAACTAAATGACTTGTACAGAGGGCAGAAATGCTTTACAGGCATCCTAGTCTGGCATAGTGAAAAGGAGTAACAAGCATAATATGTCCTCTTTAGTGAGGCAATGTGATTCAGAAGCTTTATAAATGTACACTTATGAAAGGCTTTTACACACAAAGATGCATTGATAACAGAGATGGTTGAAGAAAACTTAGCATGAGTGAATGAAAGTTCACTAATAAGAAAAATGTATTTTAAAAGTTATGTTGCTTTAAAGAAACACAAAGTAGTTGTGTCCTACATGAAGGATAAGTGTTTGGTGAAAAAAAAAAGCTTACCTCACTTATTACCTGATACACTGCTGAAAAGTGAAATTGTTTATATGGCTTTGGTTGTCCCAGCATTGCCACCTTCAACTCAACTCAACTCATCTTTATTTATAAAGCACTTTAAAAACAACCACAGCTGAAACAAAGTGCTGTACACAAATAGACAAAACAACACAGACAGAAATTAATTAAAAACAATGGATAAAATAAAGCAGATATAAATACTAAAACAATTTTTTCAGTGTTTTTAAAAACCAATTTAAAAACAGTAGAAACAATAAGTTAAAGCAAACCATAAGAAACTAAAACAGGAGCCGAGTCTCATGCAGGGTCAAAAGCCAAGGAATAAAAATGAGTTTTAAGACGAGTTTGAAAAATGGACAGTGAGGAGCTTTGTCTGATATGGACAGGAAGCTCGTTCCACAGTTTGGGGGCCACCACCGAAAAAGCTCTATCCCCTCTGAGCTTCCGTTTGGACCTCGGTACCTCCAGGAGCAGCTGATCAGCTGACCTGAGGCATCGAGCAGGAGTGTAGGGGTGAAGAAGCTCAGAGAGGTAAGATGGGGCCAGACCATGTAAAGATTTAAAAACAAATAAAAGAATCTTAAAATAAACTCTAAAATGCACAGGCAGCCAGTGCAGGGAGGCCAGGATGGGAGTAATGTGCTCCCTCTTACGTGCTCCAGCTAAGAGGCGAGCAGCAGCATTTTGCACCAACTGGAGACTTAAGAGGCTATGAAAAAGAAAAGAAGTGCTATGACATCAATAGCCAAGAAAATCATACAGTTTTAACCCAAACAAAGATGCTGTTACAGCTCGTATTACTGTATGCAACATTTTAGGTCAGTATAACTGTATTTAACCAAACAAATTCGAGAGTACAAACTTAAAGAAAATAAAGTCAGACTCACCTTTTTTGTTCGTCTCAGCTCTGTGTTCACATCACACTTACATCAGTTTGATGTCTGTACAGGCACAATAGTTGAGTTTTTTGTTGCAACATTATAACCAAGTGATAACCAACAGTTGCCTATCTGAAGATAGGAATACAATATTAAGTAAAAATGCTTGAAAAATAAGAGATTTTTTTAGGAAGTGCATCTAAATAAAAATCAGTCCAAAAATTGTTGCTTTCACTCCGGACACTCAGGACAGCGAGAGTGGAGGGAAAGAGAAAAATTTGCACTGAAGGATGTTTGACCAAATAAATGCATATTTTTTTGTATTTTTGTAATCTGAAACATCAGGTCGACTGTTTTACAAACCCAAGGGCTGTATTTGAAATCCATAGCCACACAAGAGAGGACAATGATTTGCCTGGTCATTTTCTGACCTGAACAAAATCTAACAGCTTGGGGGGTTACAAAATGAATCAGCTTTATGATAGACATGTAATATGGAAAATTCATCTGCTTAACAGGTAAAGAGACCATGCTTAAAATAGACTTTGGAATTTTATAATTAACATTGAATGTTACACTTCTAATGAATTAACAGTACTTCAATCCAGCAATTGCTAAAATGACAAAAACAGTCAAATGTGAATCTTGTTGTAGCACCAGAGGAAAAAGTAGAGAAAAATAAGGTAACAAGTTATTGCCATAGCCCAGCATAGGTTAGAGAAGTCAAACCAAAAGATTCAGACCTTCTACTGACAAACTGAAGAACTCCTCATACAGTCCTCCTCCTCCATGGAAACACGAGAAGAACTTGGGATATTATAAATGTCAAATTAATTCTTTGTAAACATGGTTTCTATCATCATGGTTGGTTCTTGTCATATTAATTTACATAGGAGTGCTTAGTATTCTGAAAACTCCCTGCTGGCTCCATGTCCCACATCTGTTTTGGTCTTAATACAACCTCAAGGGATTGGACAGAGATTGGGTCAACGAATGTTTCATTACCCCAGTCTAACCACATCCACAGTGGGGGAGGAAACAGAGCATGTCAATAGAAAAACAGTGTTATGAAGGTTTCCTTAACATATTTACTACAAAAACTGAACCAAATTTAATCACAACCCACTCTATAAATGTAATATTTCTGTAACAGCCAACAAGTGGGTTCAGTGGAAACAAGCTTTCCTCCATAGCTGCACTGCTAGCTAACCCTGAACTATAGTTCCTGAGTATAAATGGAGCATAATGTGACTGTGTTTATCCAGTCAAACAGATTTAATTACATTTAATGTACTAAATTTGTTCATACATCCGAACATAACTGCAGACCTCAATGTTTCTCTGTGATTAAGCCAGAATGTGAAGGATGTCCAGCACATACAGATATTTTTGTACGTAAATGGTTATGCTACAAGCTTTCTCTGCCTGATCTGAGGTCAGTAGGACAGAACATGTTTTGTAGTTTGACGGCCAGCTGCACAAATTAAGTCTTTCACCATGAACACCCGAGTTTGAGTATCTCCTGCATCCTACAATAGAGGGGCACATGTATTTCTTCAGAGAGGTTATTATTATTAGGTTATAACCTCCATCTTTTCATTCAACTCAAGGCTGTGCAGAATAAAACATACTGCTTAACATCATTCACCATTTTGCCTTTAACTTCCTTCTCTCCCTCCACACCTTAACTAATGGTACAACAAGAGATCTTATAGTGCATTTTTAGTTTGTGCTGTGCTATCAGCAACTTGCTAAAAAGATAAGAAAGTGGACGAAACTGTAAAGTGCTACTTACTATAAACTAACTGTATTTCCTACATTTGTTTTACCAGATATTTCATTGACCCTCAACCACTTCACTTATAATTTTTTCAGAACTTTTGCCCATTACATAAAGACATGGAAGCATAGGGCTTTGTGTTATGTGTTTTGTGCTGTAAGGGCTATATGATGAGCTCCACTGGGTTTGAACTTGTTCATTTTGGCCTTAATGATCTAAGAGAGATTATTAGAATTACACATAGAACTATTACATATTAAAATCAAAATTATATAAAAATCATCTCTGTCATATTACATGTAAATTGTTAAAAATTGCCTGCAACCCAAAAAGGGACCAGCCGAATGTTTGGCTTGTCACTCTGCTGTCACTGACTGACTGATGTAAGTCCTTGTTTTATTTTTGATAGTAATGTCAAAGCAATATAAATAAACTCCTCAAACAGATAAACTTTATCCAAATCCTGGGGAGGTCGTTTTTTTCCTGATCACTGGAAAGTTTAAACACAAGAAACAGAAAAGCAGCACAGTTCCAGCCTTTAACTGAGCTTGGCTATAATCACTGGTGTTTAACATGTAGATACATTTTACAGTGAGGATGATTTCCATAGAAAGAGTCAGTTCTATCTAAATTAAAACATACCTGCTGATTAACATATGTTTAGACAACACTGGTTTACATGAGAGACTGTTTGCCCTGTGTGGAAGTGAGGGACAAATTCATCTATGCTTGTATTTGCACATTAAACACATTTTTGATTGATTTACACAGAATTAATGGGAAAAAAGCAGCAATTTTTAAGGCCATTCTGTTAGAGACAAAAACCGTTTGCACTCATAGGATTAAGTTATCTTTAATTTACAGGCTTAAAGGATAAGTTCGCTTTCTACAGCTTTCACGTTGTTTATAGAATTAAGTAGAACAATATACTCACCCAGAAGGCTTTCCTGATCCAAACAGTGCTTCGGGAGATATTTAGATCTAAAATCGAGCGGCGGACATCCGTATAATGGTAGCAGACGGGGCATGTATGGCGCCGCTCCTAAAACTGCATTAATCGTCCAAAAACTCTTTAGTTTCACCAATATTTCATCATGGTCCGCTCGTGCTACTCTTCCATGACAGTCAGGTGTCGCTCCAGACATGTTTTTGTGACTGTGCTGACCTCTGAACTGTAAACTTTGTTTACGGCTGCCGCACATGCGCAGTACGGCTCATTGTTTCAGGGGCAACCGCCGTCTACTCAACAACTTTCTTCTTCCAGTTTTGTGCAAAATGGACGACTATCTATCAGATGAACAGCGAAGCAGAGAGCAGTCTTCAGTTCAGAGTTCAGAACAGTCATAAAAACATGTCTGAAGCGACACCGGACTGTGGTGGAGGAGTAGCACAAGTGGACCATGATGAAATAGTGGTGAAACTAATGAGTTTTTGGATGACTAATGCAGAAGTGGAAGTATACGCGTGTCTCATGAGGAGTGATGTCCGCCGCTTGACATTTTGGATTCTAAATATTCCTCCAAGCACTGTTTGGATCAGGAAAGCCTTCTGGGTGAGTATATTGTTCTACTTCATTCTATAAACAATGTGAAAGCTGTAGAAACCGAACTTTTCCTTTAAGATTAATCTTGTACCTATGAATTTTTTTAAAACGTTGATTCACTTCAGAAGAGACAAGTTCTATCATATATGCCCAAGGTGCAAAGATACAAAGTTGAATCTGTGATGATGATCCTGCAACGAAGGATAAAGTAAGAGGAAACAGTGCGACGTGCAACAAACCCTGACATAAATATTCCATGATGTTAGTCAGGTGAGTAAGCAAGTGTTAAACCAAAGCATGTTTGTAATTGTAGAGCAGACTGTACTGTCTCTTTTTTTTTTTTTTTTTTTTTATCGGACAATGATTATTTTACTTCAGTGTGTCATTACAATCATATTTATAAGACCTACACACAAAAAAAAACATGATTAAATGGCAAAAGCCTACTGCTGGGCTAAAACAGCAGAGAGTGGAATCTGCATTGTTGGTAATTAAATTCTGTTTAATCAGAGAATATCAACAGAGCCTCATTATCTGAAGGAAGTGATTCACAAAACAGTGAGACAGAAGAATGGACTCCAAGATAAGGCTCTAAAGAATGATACGGCAGAGAATAAGAGAGAGAAAGGCAACACAATGCAGCCTCATTACTGTGTTATTCCAATCACAGTTTTCTAATTTTAGCTGTTTCCCTGCAGAATGTCTGCATGTCATGCTAACAACCTTGAGCTGCAGAGGAAGATTCAGAAGCTGGAGGAGACCAACAAGTGAGTCCTGGCATGCATTAGAAAGAACTGCAACTGATCATGATTTTGATTTCTAATTGATTTCTTCCTTATTTTCAATCGTTTTAATAAGACACAAATGGTGGAAAGTCTGTGGCATATGTTGTTTGGTTGAACCCTGATTTAAAGCTCCCATGACGTCTTTTAGCTTGTAACACACTGAAAATTAAGACTAGGTTTCTGTGTTAGCTTTGGACCATCGGCATTAAAAATAATTGTTTCTGCATATGAGTTTTAATACTTGTAACAGCTGCCTGGGGGTAAGCGTCAGGCGAGAGTCAGTTATTAAGCAAATACCTAAAGCCAAGGAATAGCTCATCTTGATGATAAGCCTGTTTTGGATAAGCAGCTCAGCACTACCGTAATGAAATAATAAATCTTATGACAGATCTATTCAGAAGAGCTACACTCGCCAATGTTAAACCTTCATAAGACATCTGTGAACAGTTAGCAGTGCTTTGCTAGCTTAGATTAGCAAATGAGCTTTAGTAATCTTTTAGTAGGAAGAAAGAATGACTTGCAATGGCAGGTTTTTCTGTGATAGTATTGGATTGATGGCCATCATGATCTATCAGATAATAGTAGAAAATGAACACAATGTACTCTATGTAACAGACTTAATAAGCCAAGGACTTTTAATTTTGTCCAGAAGGGCTTTTAGAGGTCCCATTTTTTTACTTTCTACCATTTACACTCAGGCTGGTTTTGCTGACTCCAATCTCAAGTAGTGCATGCTCCAGTCTTTACTGTGGCAGTAATTAAATTCCTTGACATTTTCCTTCCTCTGGATCTAACTGAAGTTGAACACACACCTGGCTCAGAGAGGGTCTCCCATCGGGGGCAGGCAGCATATCCCCTAATGTAATCACTACACTGTTCAAACTCTCATTTTCCAGAAGGCGAGGAAAGAATCAGAGAGAGACAAGAGATGTTTCTAATCTTTGTGGTTCATAAAAAAAGACATGGTGATAACTGCTTTTGTGACAAAAAAAGTGCATTTATGTTAATACGAGTTTGAAAAGGTAAAATTTCAGAGCAGCAGAGGATTTTAATGTAAGGTATGTGGGGAATTGTGTTTTGTTTGGTATTTCAGGTGAGCAAGTTAAGAGTACTAAGTCATACATGCAGTATTAAAAAGTAAAGTTCAAGTTCACTTCTGTTAGTTGACATTTTTTATGACATATTCGAGGATGCGGAAGCCAGTGCATACAAACATAGTACCAACAAAAGCCTTGTAGTTAGTTAACGCATAGGTTAAAACTACTCAAAAATCTCACTGTGCGACATTAAGACTTTTCACAGCATATAACTTTTCCTCCACAAAACCTCTGTCAGGCCATCAATAAACAACAAACAGTAACTTCACTAAAACTGAAGTAAAAATTAGCGATTTTTGTCGTTAGTTGTGGGTATGAGAGGATATCTTTATGAACCAGAGTACAAAGAGGAAGACCTTTTGCAGGTTACAGGTATAAAGAGCGATGTAAAATTGTTGTTAACTGAGGAGCAGGACTGATCACAAGTTGCTTGGTAGTACAGGTACATTATGTTTTGGATCGTTGCTTTCAGTGCTCTAATGATCTTCATTCAGCCTTTGTGCTTGACTATTCCCCCCATTATGTTAACAAGTGTGCCAGGAAAACCTTTTAGTCATTCAAAATCAGGACTGATTTACCATAAAAAACACCATCCCTTTAAATGTTCAAACCTCATGCTGTGCAGCTGATTTTCCCTCCTCTTCATGCTCTCAGCTCATTATGCTGCTCTCTGCCTGACTGCAGCTGAGTGCTGCTGTGACTTGTAATAGCTCGTGGTGAGGGTCCACATACGTGCACTCTCCAGCTGCGTGCTGCTCTTATTTCGTAGACTTAGCTCCCAGTGTGTGAACACAATGAAAGAGTGAGCAGGTGGTTTGTCATGTGCAAATTTAACACAATGTCTTTTATCCCTCTGTCTGTGTTTATGTTGCAGTGCTCTGCTGGAGCAGCTAAGCCAACTTCAGCCTCTCTTTCCTTACAGCTCCAACAAAACGGCACACAGAGGGACCTGCATCCTGGTGAGACACAAAACAAGTCAGATTAATTTACACCACAGAGAATTAACTCAGAATGGATCATCTGCCACAGATCAATGTTGGATGTAGGTCAGTGCATCGTGTAACAAGCCTGAGTCCACTGCAGTTTTTAATAGCACTTGGGCCCATTTTTTGAACTGGATAGTTTGCAGAATATTTATATTCACTCTTTTTTTTTTTCTTCCATGTGTTAGTTTTGGCAGGCTTGCAAATAGCATACTTAGTTTGCCAAAATGGGAAAAAAATGTTTTTTTTTGTTGTTACATAGCTGATAAACTTTTCACAGTAAGTATAAATTTATGAAAGCCATGCTAATTAAAATAACACTTTGAGTTATATATGCTGCAGGAAAGATGCTATATAAATAAAGTTTGATTGATTGATGGATTGATTGATTGATAGAATAAATCTAATGTGAGACTTTTTGAGTCCATAAATGGAGGCTACAATTTACCAGTGGAATGATTAACTGGATGATTTTTATTTTAAGAACAAAACCCAGCCAAGTCTGGTGAAGCATACTGATAAAAGAAAAAAATGATTGCCTGTTTCACTGTAGCGGAAGATGCCAATGTGTTAATTGGCAGCTTTGACCAACAGCTCTTGTTTTAGATAAACACAGCATGTGTTTTGGTTTTAGTCATGTTTTGGCTACTTTTGTCCAAGTTTGAGTTTAGTTTTAGTTGACTAAAGCTCAAAAACATTTTAAATAATGTCATTCTATCTTCATCATTATCTTTAGTGAAAAAATTCTCTGTTTTAAAACTCACCAAAAAGCATAAATAATATAAATATGGGAAAAGTACAACAAAGAGAAAAATATATGCATAAAACCCAATTTAAATAACACATGAGAAAACAGTAATGAGTTTCTATAAACACTAGAGCAACCAAAAACATCTAGTCTTTATTTCATCAAATTCGATTTAAAAAACTTAAAAAAAAAAAAAAAAGACTGGCATGAAGTAATTCTTCTAAATTTGAAATTGATATGATCCTATTTGTCTTGTTTCAGTTTGTGTTATGTTGCTAATTTTTTGACATATTTGTGGTTTTTAATGGTTTATTTTTTTGTTGCTGTTGTTTTTCCAGAGCATTTATCTTGTTTTACTGGTTGTTGCTGGATGTGATTGGTTCATTTTTGTTTACTGTTATTTTGCTGTAGTGTTTTTTTTTTACTTTTGGGGTGTTTTCCTGTTTTATTTTTGGGTACTGGGTTTCTACAATTACACTTGAGTTTTCCTATTTATTGTAGGTTTATCTTAATTTCATGTTTTTTATTATTTTTATGGTGTAAGCTAATGTGTATATTAGCGGTATTGCTAATGGATGGATAGATGAGTAGATGTGTTTTGTTGTTTGCTGTTGTGTTCTATGTGCTACTTTTGTTTTTTATGTAATTTCAGTTTATATAGTTTACATTTTTATACGGTTTTGTGTTTTGATGTGATTTTTGATATTCTAAAGTGTGTTTTTATTTGTTGTTGTATTCAATTTGTTTTTGTGTTTTTTTTGTGTTGTTTTTTGTCCACCATGTCAAACAGGGAGGTTAATGCAGAGTCACTGTTTATATACAGTATTAAAATATATATATACTGGTGAAAATACCAACAAACCTTTAAAGTCAGACGTAACTTGTAGATGATTACTTTTTGAAGTAGGTTACATTTAATTTATACTTTTTTTAAAGCCAGTCTTTACTGATTCCACTATCAATTTTATATTATCATATTTACAGATATATGTGTCTGCAAACCAGTTTAGGCAGACAACTCATGCTGAGATAATTTCACAATGACATCAATCATTACAGTGGCACAGCAGGTAGTGTATGTGCCTTACAGCAAGAAGGGCGGTGGTCCCTTTGCCGGTCAGGGCCTTTCTGTGTGAGGTTTATACGTTCTTGCATGCGTGGATTTTATTCTGGGCAGTATGGCTTCCTCCCACAGACTAAAAACATGCTCATTAGGTTGATTGATGACTCCAAATTACCCGTATGTGTGAATGTGAGCGTGAACGGTTGTCCATCTGTCTATGTGGCCCTGTGATCGTCTGGTGAATGGTTCAGGGTGTCCCCCGCCTTTTGCTGCATATCAGCTGGGATGGGCCCCTGCCCTCCCTTACAGGGTTAAGCAGTATATGTAGTGGAAGGATGGATGCATCACTGCCTCTGCCTCAGCATTCCTGGTCACATTTTTCATCTGACAAATAAACACTTCTCACTTGTGTTTCCTGTTATGTCCCATCTCTGTCTTCAACACTTGGCCTGATTCTGTCCTTCTGTCTGGATGTGCCTCCAGGTTTTGCTGCTCTCCTTCTCCCTCATCATTTCATCACATCTTCAGCCAGAGCCATACAGCCTACTCGGCCAAGAGGAGAGCACGCTGACCCGAGGTTTGTAAACACACACTCACTACTGTTTGAAATAAAATCTTCACATGCACTGATTTTATGTTCCTCTGTCCATCAGTGCCGACACGCTCCCTACTGTCTGTGGATGAAACACCTGACTTCCCTCTGCTGCCTGTTGGAGGAGCTCTGAGTGTGGACAGGTCTCCCTGCAGTGAACTTCCCCCTCTGCCACCTCCAAGATGACAGAAGGTGAAAATGGCTCATCTCCTTAGAGACCACCAGGAGGACAGCTGCTGCTGCTGCAGAGTAGTGCAGGCCTGTGTGCACAACAGCACTGATATAACTAAGATTGTTATTCAGAGACTGTTTCATATTTCAGAAAGCAAGTTAAGTATTATGCTGTTAGCCATCAGCTGTACCACGCATAGCTACCTAAAAATGTGTGAACACTGAACTTTTCAGAGTCATTTAAAGGATAGAAGTGAGGACTCTCAGTCTGATATATCTGTACTTGTTTTATGGAAACTGATACTTGTGGACTTTGTGTAATATATATTGTTGTGTTAACAGAAGATGTATTGTGTGTAAAATAAGAAACATATATTGACTGCTGGATTTTATTGTTTATTTTTAATTTATAAAATGACTTTTGATTCATTTGTAACAGCTCAGTAAAATACTGGCAAATAAGACAAAAGAAATGTGAAATGTAAAGTGCTTTATGTTTATCAGTACTTAATCATGTTAAAGCTAGGGTCTACGATCTGAAAACAAATTTGGCTGTTGAGGCAGATTTGAAAAACGCAGCCTGCCCCCCCCTTCACTCACCCCTCCCCCCCGTGTTCCAAGATCCCGCCCCCCAGCTCGTGTCGCCTCCTAACAACACGCCCCCTCTGATAGAGCAATAAGCCGGCAGCAAATATCAGCAGCAACAATGATGAGATTTCTCATAGCTGAAAGTAACAAACACGACAGTCATCCCCCTTGTAACACACAGTGGTAGCCAATTCAATTGGACCGGCGGCGAAGCGGGTCTGGCATCGCCACTGTCCATACAGAGCAGAGCCAATTGTGGGCAAGGATTTACGTTTCTCGGCATGTCTTCACCAGTTCAGTTTACAATGCTAACGATGCGTGGCTAACTTATGCTAAAATCTAGAGCAGAGCCTACCTGTTCAGACCAACAACGTTCAGTCATTAGCCAGTATAGGCACAAACTAACCAGAGTTATTCAGCAGACATCTCCCACTGTAGTAAACAAAGCTATTACCTGTTCAACCAGGGGTGGGCTGGTCATCTGGATGTTCTGGAGTATACAAGAAAGGCCGGTGTTGCGGCTGTTCGGCAGCCGTTGGACAGTGCTGCTGGTCGGCCAGTGCTGCACCGGGCGCCGGCCACTGGCCGTTAGGTAGCCGGCGCAGTGTTCAGTCCCAGATCATTCTGCAGCTTTTTCCACCGTACAATTCTCCAATGCTGAGTCTCCGTTGGGACCTGTATTGCTCATATTTCTTCCTTACTTCAGTCTTTTTCTTAAAACTTTTACGCTTCCTTCCCTTCGTTGTGGAGGATAACAGAAGCGGCCTCTCCAGCAGCTAGCTCCAGCAGCTAGCTGTGCTGCTAGCTGCTCACCGGTACATGAGGGAGATAGTGGGGAGGAGGCGGGACCATGGGCGAGACGGTGCGGAGCAGAGGAGACAGGGGATTGGATGGACTCACAGACCAATTCGAACGGCGGCTCGGATTGGTCAACTATTATGCTGCTTTGCAGCGGATATACTGAATGGATTTTTTTCATTCTTTTTGCTCTTTGTATTGCGTAGATCGGACCATAGGACCATAACGGCCTTATAAACGGTGTTATTAAGATGTACCAAGCTTCCAAATTGTAGACCACAGCTTTAAAAACAACGGTCAGGGGTTTTAAAGTGGTAATGAAAAAGACTGCAACTTGCACTGATGTCTTTCTATGACTTAGACAAGCAAACAGAGTCATTATTGATGACACTGACAATTTCTGTCTTTATTTTAATTGCCCTGTGACTGCTGCCACATGGTAGGCTCCAGATGAAAGAGATACTCAGCATGCTATAGATCGTTTTTTGTGTTTAATATTTCTCTATACAAAAATTCACTGCCACATAAAAAAGCAAAGTGATTTCCATTTGTCAGAAAACACAATCCCGTGTCCATGCAGGGAAAATCAGGTTGAGGTGACATTTCCTATTTTACAAACATCTTTTTTGAGTGTTATTTGCACTTCTTTAGCTGTTCTCTTCCTGGGATGCCCACTTTGCGATCTGTCTTTGACTTCAGCAGTCTCATGGTACTTAGTTCCAAGTTTGTAAATGGCCCCAGGGCTGACACCAAATAATGCAGCCACTCTGTGCACTGGAACAACTGGTTCCAGCTGCAGGGGTTTTTGGCACATTTTGGGGGCACTACCTGCATATTTAGTTGAGTTGCTTATTTGCGCATTCTTTACAATTGTACCTCACTGTAAAGGTGACTCAGGCTTTTCAGTGTAATGAAGTCCAATATAAATTGGTGTTGCAGGGGAGAAATAATCAAGAGTCACTGAAACAAAACTAGGCTGCCTTTCATTGTGTGCATACAAAGCAGCTTTTTTAGGGGTCCTCTCTGGATTGTTGTCTGCATCTCCCCTCCTTTGTTTAGTAATTGCTGTAACACAAAGGTAACTGATGGAAATGAAATTAGGCATCTTCAAGTGTCTGGAAATGCTCTGAATACAAAACAAGTCCCATCACAGACAGAGGAGACTCTAAACACACCAGTGAGCTCATCCATCTCAATATAGTGAAATCAGAGGAAAGGGAGAAACAGACAATAAATTAGGGCTGTTTTCTTTGGAGGTCTTTGTATGTCACTCCGAAGCTAAAGACACAAAGAGATTAATTTGCCCTCATTAAGCTTAAACAAATCCTAACACATCTATAGGGCTCAATCTCTTTCTCAAGTTTTTACGCATCTGTGCTGGTGGCAGCAGAGGCTAGTGGTATTAGGTTTTTAGGTTGTCCTTCTGTCCGTCTGTCTGTGCTGACAGAATCTTGTGAACACAATCTCTCAGAATGTCTTTTGGGGTTTTCTGCAAACTTTCAACAAATGTTTTTCAGATTCAAGAATGGACTGGTGTTAGTGGTCAGGGTCATAGAGCCTTATCAAATGCTTTCTTTGGAAATACAAAAACTCTGTTGTACTAGCTGAGTTTATGTTAACACTTTACACTAATATTCACACTGTCTGAAGGATAAAACATGTAGACATACTTTTGGATTTACAAATGTTCTTGTCTTCTTAGGGACGACCTGTTAGATTTATTTATAGTTTTTTAGTTTACAAACATGAACATTTATACCCTAAATCCAAACATAATACCCACCCACCCTAAACCTAGACACAAAAACGACAAGAATAATTATAAAAAAGGATTAATAACACACAAATAAAAACTTTATAGTTTTCAAAGTAAATGCATTAACAATGATAGCTAAGTTAAAAAAATAGATTTTAAGATTAATAATACCTTTGTTGAAAACCCCCCAAAAAGACATAATAAATAATAGAAATAAAAAAAATAAAATAACAATTCCTCCTTTACATACATAAACATTACAATGAAACCTGAATAATTACGTTACCTAAACCAAAATGAAACCTGTCAGATTTTCAAGGTCACTGGTCAATGGTCACTGTCATGAAGTCTAAAGATCATCTTTAGCTTGTGAAAATGCAATCATGTGATTTCATCATATTATGCAAAGATGTCCTCTATGACTCAAGTATGACTCAAGTCCTCTATGACTCAAGTATGACATAATTAGATGTCTGAGGTCAGATGTCAAGGTAAAGTAGCTTTATGGGCAAAGCTAGCTTTGAGTGTAAGATCCATTAAGGTCTTTTAGGGGTTCTCATAACTTTGCAGAAATGTTCCTTTTAGATCTAAGAAAGACTTATTCAGTTTTAGAGATAACCAATGAATGCTTTAAGGATTTCATAAAACTCTGCCCAGATGTCAGTTCTGTCCTCAGGATCACATTAAGGTCACTGGTCCAAGGTAAATGGCACCTGGTTTTTGATCGTTCTTTTGCAGTGGAATGGAATATTTTTAATATTCTTCAAAATTTGCCCATTTTTCAACCATGGCACAAGGATGAACAGATTAAATGTTTGTAATCATAGATTAAAGTTTATCGAGCATCATGTTCACCCCACTGATGGTGAATGTAATATCTCAAAACCCTTTAAGGGATTTTCGTCCAATTGTTGCATAAAATGTCCAATTTAAACCCTTTGATGTGAGGTTTTAGAAGGATGTTGTCAGTTGTTCTTTGGCCCCATGAACTTCTCCTGATCATGAACTTGATGCATCACGTTGATTTCCTTAAAACTTTTATGCATTTCTGTCTGACTTGATGATGATGTTATTGCACCTGGTAGGCATAAGGCTAGAGCCCATGGCTGCTTAATTTTTAAGTTCATTCCTTTTTCTTCAAATTTCTGTGAATCAGCATATCAAAAAAACATTCTTTTTGAGCCATCACTGTACCTACACTAGGCAATTATATATCTAATGGAGGTATAAAACTGCCAGGCTATAGTGAAATTTTAAATCAAAATAGTGCTGCATTACTCATAATCAACCCTACAGACCTTAAAGTAGATAAGAAATATGTAAAAATGTATAAATCACAGGCTTCCCACACCTCAGCTGTCTAGGCTGTCAAAGCGTGCTTGAGAGAAACATTATCTTTTCTGCCCCCCTTTCTCTCCAATGCACACAGAGATGGTAGTGGAGCTGCATTTTAAAAATACCCACACTGACCTATAAGAAATGCAAATTCAGAGCACACAAACATCCATCTCTTTCTTTTTTCTATCTGGCTCGTCCTGGCTCCAGTCATAGACACTGAAAACGGTTTAAAAGTTAATTTATCATCTCTCTGATGTGCATCATTTCACATGCACTCAAACTCTGCCAGAGGAAACCTTTCTGAAAATACCTTCATGTGTAATTTACCTTCATGCCACATGCAGGAGTGTTCGGGGTGATATGCAGACATAACATCAGAGAAGTCAGATTAGCCGGCTCCATCAAAGAAGAGGGGAAAATGGCAAGAGAAAATACTGAATGAATGAGTGACGACAGCTACTTAGAATGGTCTACTGTGCTGGCCAAGGTCAAAGTGAAGTGTGGCTTTAAAATCAAAAGTCAGATCAAGCCATTAAAATAAAAACTTTTGAGAGAGTCTCTTAAAATGTGTCTATTTACGTATGTAAAATTGTGTGTACAACTTTCTCTGCTGTCTTGTGATCATCCTTTAAGCTACTCTGTACTTGTGTTCAATGTTTTGCTCTTGGAGTCATGCATGTTTCTTTACCCATAAATCATCGGGGTAATAGGCAGACCTGGAAGTTGTGGAGTTTTGGGTGTGAACTTATAGTGCTATTCAGTTCTGAGTATTCTGTATTCTTTGTGTTGTCATTAACATAAGGCTGTTATTGCCTGGTATTTTTATATACACCTCCTGCCACTTTATTAAGTACACTGTGCTAGACCAGGGTTGGACCCCATACAGCCTTCATTGGTTCCCTAGGTCTCTTTGGCATAGATTAAACAAGATAAAAATCTTGACATTAAGGTATCGTGTATATTTGTCAGGGTGCATATCCATGATACAAATCTCTTATTTGACCGCACCCCAAAGGAGCTCTATTGGATTGAGAACTGATGAGTGTGGGGGCCACTGGACTTCAGCAAACTAATTGTGATGTGAAACAAACCAATTTGAGATGATCTAAGATGTGTGCCATGGCACGTTATCCTACTTGAAATAGCCATCAGAGGATGGAGACAGCGTGGTCATAATGGGTGGGCATGGTCAGCAACAAAACTCCATTGAAGGATATCCACGAGTGGGTTTTAAAGGGTAAAGATTTCTGTGGCCTAGAATCAGAGCAACAAAAGATCCATCCTAAATATACGCACAAACTACATTCATTTTAAAACGTACATACTTGGTTTAACAAATTTTTATAATTAATTTTGTCAGTTGACAGCAAAAGCAGTCTAAATGAAAAATTACAGACATGGGTTTACCTTGATATAGAAAAATATATTGGTTTGTAGATCTCAGGATGCTCACGTTGTCACTATTGTGTGCCTCCTTAGGTACTAAGAGCTGTCAAAATCCTGGCAAATATGACACAGCCGAGTAGAAAATAGCTTTTGGTTCATTAATGATGATGTGTATGGATGGGCAACAACCTATCTGGGGCCATCTATGGGGTCTTTCAGGGTCCCAGTCAAGTCCATGAGCAGTCCCGCATAGATGGGCTGCAGCATTTAAACAATAATAAATAGTTACTAACAAGCCCGAACGAGTCTACCCCAGCTTTTACTTTTGTACAATATTTGTTTATCTATTTCTACTCCTCCCATCCAAAGCACAAAATTGCTTACTTCCAAAAGATAGTCTATTTGCTTTTTTTCTTTCAATTCTTGTGCGTCAAAATGCTCTGTGAATTAAACTACCTTGCCCCACAATTTTATTTGATGTAAAAAAAATGTACCATAAACTGATTTTTCTCAATCTTAAAGCTGTTGTTTATGAATCATATTTCACGAATGGAAGGATTCCTAATGTTATGAATGAATGAAGCTATATCCTGCCCCACATGCTGCAGTAATCAGATTACTTTAGTTGTTCTATAAGCCATGTAAAAAATAAGCAGTGCGCCCTCTCGCGGTGGGTGAGGGCCACAGCCACAGCGTGTATAAAAAGCTCTCCTCTCTGAGTGCGGGCAGCAGTCCTGTTAGAGACACCATCACCACAGACTGCTGGCCGAAAGAGTTATCAGCTGTTTTAATTTTGGATAGCCCAAAGGAAAAAATGTTAGGATCTTAAATAGAGATTTGATAGAAAGGGGAGTCTGATTTTTCGGTCTGAATTGGATGACAGAATGTCGCGCGAGGGCGATGGGGAATTCTGGATGCATTGACCCACATCGTAACTTTTGGAGTTAGTCCAAGACATAGTGAGGAAAGCCTGTCATATTTGATTTAAGAGAGAAAAAGAAAGTCCCCTTTTCTGTATCAGTCATGCAGGGTAACAGCAGCGCCTCCGGGGCTCTGAGCGCTCTGGGTGTTTGTGGAGGAGAGGACGATGAAGGGGACATCTTCAAACTTGTCAGTCCGTCTGCAGCTGCCTCCAATCTGGCTGCTTTCAACCTCTCTCTCAACTGCTGGCTGCACCTGCTCTCCAAGGAGCCCTCCGTGGACCTGCACGGCGACAGTGCAAACCTGGCTGTAAGTTTGTTCTTTTCCAATAAAGATATGTGATTTAGCCTGAGCTACAGTGGGTCACATTTTATTTTGTACATGGATATAGGCCTACGTTTATATGATTCAACGGGTACAATATTTTTTTATTATAAATAATTAAAACATAGATGCCCGAACCTTTTCTTGGTAGAAAGATTAAAAGTAATATAGGGTGAAATTCTTTATGCCACAGTCTAAACCATTTGAATAGTCATGTCTGAATTGGGCATGCTTTATGTTTTCTGAACAATATCGACCTCAGCAGATGATTGCCAACAAAGATGATAATTGGTTTCAGCAAATATGACGCCTTTTTCCGGTAGATGCTGCCAGTATTTAAGCCTTACATTTTATCCATACACGTCAGTCAGCCATTACATTTTGCCAATCTTGCTGAGATTGTGTTAGTGCACTCCTGATATGCTCAATATCTTCTGCCACCTTTCTACCAGAGTCACATTTCTGCAATTTGAGCAACAGTGGCACCTTGGACCACTTTTGCTAGTTACTGATCACTGCAGACCCACAACCATGGATGTATTATGAGAAATAATACATCCATGCCCACAACGCCCCACAGGAGCTGCAGTTTTGAAGACGCTCTGCATCAATTGTCCAGCCATCACACTTTGGCCCTTGTCAAATTCACTCAGTACTTACACTTGGCCATTTTCCATTCTTCCAACAGATCAAATTATTTAATTCAAAGGTCACTTTTTATGCAAGTACTCTCTTAAAATTGTGCTACTAAAATATGTGTCCATGCATGGCCTGTCTACCAACACCTAAACACAGAAAAGTCTCTCCTCTACTGGTGCTGCCTCCTCAATTGTTCAAATGTTTCCCTCTCGTTATGTCATCAGGCAACTGGGATTGCCCCCTGATTGCAAACAGGAGTGAATGTTTCACTCAAAGCTGACTTCAGAGGAACATGTCATGTGGGTGCAGCTGCAGTAAACATTAGAGCACAGCCCTGAAAAAGATGAAGCCACATCCACTTCTTGACAGAGGAATCATCAGACAAAACTCACGAGGATTTGTACTTAAAGGTGTAGTCAGCGATCTTCTAATCTTCTAATCCAATGCAGTATTTGTCAAATTCACCGTATTTCTCCTCTCCATCCACAAGATGTCACTACTGACAGCATGGAAAAAAAAGTCCGGTTTCAATACACAGCCTTGGCTCTGAATTTCAGCAGGTAAATACTGTGGCTCGGGCCAAGTCACCAAAACATGGTACACCCCCCCACATCCAGGGGGCGATCATACTTATGCGCAGATCAGACAGAGGGGGGAGGGGGAGTAGTAGGATGCGTAGCGTGCGCAGTTAGCGTAAGAGAGAGATACAATAGGTGCAGTAGCAATGGCTGAAAAACAGCCCTAAACAAAAAGGTCGGAGGAGCAGAAAGTGAAAAAGAAGGGCTATGACCATGAAAGAGCGAAGACCCGGGTCAACATTGGAGCTTTGTGGTGCTTCACATAACAGTAACAGCCGTCGGGCATTCATCTCATTGTCTAATCTGCCAGAATGTACTGTTGTTGTGATGTTATCAATATTGTCAGTCGAGTTGTCTGACGAGTCGGGGTTACGTTGGTCAGCTACGCAGTTTCTATGGCCGTTTCCATGACGATGCACGTCCATCAGCTTTCGGGGATGGAGCCAGGGGTGAGGTATGAAGGGAGAGGAAGGTCTAAATTTGTTTATAAACAACCTCTCCACTCGTTTTCTCCCACATCGCTGACTACACCTTTAAAGACTGTTCTGTGCAGGGCTGAAAAAGGGGGTTCATGGGCTAGCTAAACTTTAATGTCTCAGCAGCTTTTTAGTAAAAAAACCTTCAGACATGTCTTCTAGAGACATACAGGAACAAATACCTCTATCTTCTACCTTGAAGGATCATTTAATTTAATGCCATTACATTTTCAATGTGTTTCAGAAATATTGTCTGTAACTTAAGATTAGACATCATATATATTAAGTGTATCATTCTCAGTTCAAGGTGTAATACTTGTATGATGTGTATTGCATGATTTAAAAACTGTTTAATAAACAGAATGGCATCAGAAAGTCTCTACAGATAGTTTTACATGAAGGCTACATTATCAGCAACATCGGGATAAAAGCAGCACTATGAGGTGACCAAGAAATATGAAGACATGAGAAAAGTAAATGGAGTTCACTGACCTATCTTGACTTAACCAAGATAAGGTGATCAAAATAGCCTTTATGTTGTGTATCAGTGTCAAGCCAAATTGTCAAGATGTGATTTTTTGGTCCATATTGCCCATCCTGAATTAAACCCAGCTCAGGCAAAAAAAAAAAAACTTGCTTTAAACTTTAAAATGAATCCTAATACAGCTTTTACGTGCTGTTTCACAGGTGAGGGTCCTCATTGCCTTGGTCTACTTGGTGGTCTGTGTCCTGGGGCTCGTGGGCAATCTCTTGGCCCTCTTCATGCTTCACTCCCGTCGTAAGGGACACCATCATCACTCTTCCATCGACTGTTTTGTCATGAGCCTGGCGCTGACCGACCTGCAGTTCGTCCTTACTCTGCCTTTCTGGGCTGTGGACACGGTGCTGGACTTCCGCTGGCCCTTCGGTCGGGTCATGTGCAAGATAGTGAGCTCTGTCACCACCATGAACATGTACGCCAGCGTCTTCTTCCTCACTGCCATGAGCGTGACCCGATACCGCTCCCTGGTGACCTCTTTGAAGATGGACAGCCCAAGGATTGCCCTCGCTCGAGCCAAGTGGGCCAGCTTTGGAATTTGGGTGGTGTCCCTTGTGGCTACGCTGCCTCATGCTTTCTACTCTACTACAGTGCAGGTTGGTTGGATTGAGACTTAATTTCTCAAAGCTTGATACGATGTGGTATGCTTTCAAGCCAGATATTATAACTGAATATATCATAAGACATTTTATATGAATACCAATTATAGTTTGAGGCTTTAAAGAAGTTTAAGGCATTCCTAATGAGTGTTAAAATACAATATTTCATACTGCTTATTAACAGTCAGTAATTTCAATTGGGTGAGATGTGAGGTCATTACCGTTTATAACATATATTTTTAATTATGCTGAGGGAGTCTTCCAAAAGGATTAAATAAAGTTCTATCTAACCTATCTCTAATCTATTAAAGGGTAGTTTTTTTTAAAGTTCGGGTAAAAACGTGCAAAAAAGCATGTTTCATGAGTAAGGACCACACCTTAACAAGACGAATTTGACAATTATTTATTGCATACAGTGGATGACAAGCAACATTGCAGGTACATGAAGCGGATAACAGTTTGGGGAAACTTCTTGGGGAATCCGCCGTGGTTTCTGGGCACGACAAACCCCTTTTATAAGGCCCTGAGGAAAGAAGGAAGAAAGAAGTTTTAAGACAGGGGAGGGAGGAAGGGGTGTGTCGAGTAAGTGAAACAAAAAAGGGAAATGGTTGGTTAGAATTTATAGGAACACAGGAAGAGGCGTGTTTGAGGTCTGGTCCTGCTCCTGAAATTCTGCTTACAGTAAAGCTCCACTTCATCTAACAAAATACAAGAAAACAGCAAAGTTTTAGGAGCTACTGCTGTTAGTAGTTTAAAAATAGGCTATATGAGACATATTTGTTTTTACAGTATATACTCGTATATATATTAAAGGTTTCTTCATGTTTTTCTCTAACCCTACTTCCTGTCTCACCCTATGTTGCTGGCCATATGGACCATGCTATAGCTAACTGTAGCTAAACCATGTAATGATAATGCTTTTTTTGAAGACACTACCCTTTGACCATCAATACTCTAAGCGTTTCTGCATCATGGGTCAATTACACTTAGTGTCTAAGGGTCCATCCATACAGAAAGCATAACGAGTTTTAACACCCACATGAGCAAAGGTCTCAGGCTTTATGCTGAATCATTAAGAAACACAGTCTTGTTTGCTTTAGCAGGTCACATCACAGTCACTAGCATGGTTAATGTGTGGTTTCAGTAACTGTAAAAATGTGCTCCTAAATGCTTTAAAGTCACACATCCTTTCTTGGTCCTGGCCCTCTGATCCAGTTCATTTGTGTTCCCAGGTGTCTGCAGATGATGAGCTGTGTCTAGTGCGGTTCTCTGACTCTGATTCAAGCCAATGGGATCCTCAGGTCCTGCTTGGACTCTATCAAACGCAGAAGGTACTCCTTGGGTTTGTTGTCCCCTTGATTATCATCACAGTGTGCTACCTCCTCCTCCTGAGGTTCATTCTGAGCCGACGGGTTGTAGGGAGCATCATCAACGAGAGCCTCACGGAGAGATCAGAGTGTGAGAGAGGACGCCACCGCCGCCGCTCCAAAGTCACCCGCTCTGTCACCATCGTAGTCCTGTCCTTTTTCATCTGCTGGCTACCCAACCAGGCACTGACCCTGTGGGGTGTGCTCATCAAATTTGACCTGGTGCCCTTCAGTAAAGCTTTCTATAATGCCCAGGCTTACGCCTTTCCTCTGACTGTGTGCTTGGCTCATGCTAACAGCTGTCTCAACCCGGTGCTGTACTGCCTGGTCCGCAGAGAGCACAGAGCTGGACTGAAGGAGCTCCTATTCAGGGTGTCACACTCCATCCATAATGTGTTCACTGTGGCTCTGAGAGGAAGGAGGGTGGAGGAGGCACCACCCACCCTGGTTATGGTTCACTAAGATATTAATTATTATTTATTTTGGAGGAAAAAAAATGACATGTACTGAAACACAACTTTTTGCTCTGCTAAAAGCTGAGGTTTTCCTCAGAAATGTATTATTAAAGTTAAAAAAGGAACAAAATCTATGTTTGGTATTTTATGTTAAGTTCTTGACCTCAAATATCGCTCGAAGCTTTTAAAGCCAAGGACATCTTTAATTTCATGGTTTAACAGTCGATGGAGGCATATTGTGTTCTCTGGTGCTGTAAAAACAATTGATGATGAATCAAAGACTTCTTCATTAGGGGGCAGGAACTGTCACTCGAAGCTGCTGTTCTGTGTTTCATTCATGTTTTGTGCACATGTGATGTGCCAAAATTTCTCTCTGCCAAAGACAATCTGTCCTAAAACTGTACTCTAGTTTACTTATCTTTACCTCCGCTTGGATGTATTTTTTTTTAACTTAATGGAAAAACAGCATTCATGATGTGTATTTGTTAAACAGTAAACCACTCTTTTTGCTTCAGTGAATGAGAAAAGCTGTTAAAAGTGGCCTTCCTTGTTTGTAATTGTAGTAGTAGTGGAAGTAGTGGTAGTAGTGGTAGTTAATTATTTGTTGGGCACACGTCTAAGCATTCTAAGCATTTACAGTTCATAAATCAAGCAAAAAGTGTTCTTTTGCATTGGAAGGTGTCTAATACAAAATGACCAAGCTTAAACATTATGTGTAAACAGGTTCTCCAATCCATCAAAATCAGACATTAAAACAAATCTTGGCAGTCCTCAGTTTACAGAACAATGACACATATAGGACCGTGGAACAAAAAATGAGTTTCATTTTCCTCCTCTCCCAAATCACAGAGTACACTTCCAGTCCTTTTTGGGAATTTAGAGGCAGTGACCTTCTTCCAAAGGAACAGGAAGGATAACACATCTTATCTTAGCATGCACTGACCTCGGTGCTCTGGTGAGGTTATGGATGAGGCAGACAATCCAAGCAGTCCCTTAGTATGTGGCCCATACATGGGAGACTGTTTCTATACAGCTTCTCTTCCTTATTTAATGAAGTGAAAAAGGTTTTTTTTTAATAAGTGGAGTCTTCAATTTAGAAAAAAAAATATGCAGTGAAGATGGGCAGAGCTGGCGGCATGTCTCGGACAGTCATTATTTTTTAATGGCCATGATGGAGAGTCCCATAGCTGCTGGATTTATACAACGGGCTTTGAACACATCCATGATATTCACACTCTAAATATGAAGCTAACAGCAGGCTAGTTTCGTTAGCTCATGATGACTCAAACTGTGGGGAACTGGTCAGCTTAATCTAGTCCAATAGAATTCTAATTTGTGCACCAACATCTTCAAAGCTCATTAGTGAACACAACCTGTTTTGGTTTGTTAACTGTTTATAAAGAATATGCTGAAATGAGTGAATCACCTTTTCATGACAGGTTTTGTGCAGAGTTATAACACTGAGTCACAACTTCCAGGAGTCTGTGCTGGTGAACAAATGTAATATTAACATGTTACAAGTTAAGACATGTCAACTGTTGTCATTTATAAGTTCTGGTATGAATTAACCTTTTGACACAGCTTAACATGTTGTTTTTCTTCTCTAGTTAAGCCAGTCAGTTCTCACTGTATATTGATTGATGATGGACAATGCAACAGTTGCCTGTATGTACGACAAAAAAATAGGAGCTTGCACTGCCAACTTGTAACAGGAGTGGTTTGAAGCCTTGGCTTATTAACAGATGGGACATTAGTCAAATTATAAAGTTTAAAAAACTTATCAAAATTTTCAACCCTGATCCTGTCATATAGTTTTATAATGATGATTAATGCTCTGGTATTCATTTTTTCTGATGGAAAGAAAAGATGTCAACTAGGTATTTTGTTTAGAAAAAACAGATGAAACATTATAATTGCGATATATGAGAAATGCAGTTTTAAGTGTTCTCAACTCAACTAGCATGATCCAGCTTGTTTGACGGAGTCACTGACTTACATGTCTTAGTTACAGTCACGCCATAGTGGTCTTACGTCTGCATGTGGTCAAGTACCAATCTCTGGGGACAGTTTATCCTTTAGTCTGATGTGTGCCTTTATCAGCAGAAAAGGCAGCTATCAGTTTTACAGCTCCACTTGCCAGTTTCTCCTGGTTATGTCTCAGCTCCAGTTGACATCATCAGAACAATTTATTAGCTACACTACTGAAGGAACAGAGATTCATTTATTACTTCACTGCAATGACAAGTAATTCTTTGTTATGTTTTGTTCATACAATTGTATAATAAGACCATCTGATAAATAAAAACTACATGGATGAATAAATGGCTAAACATGTTTTTGGTGTCTTGTATGTTTACAGCCGCTTACATATGTTGACCACACTGAATCACCATCTATTTGGACAGAGATAGTTTTAGAAAGGAGAAAACAACTAAACTTACCAAAGCACCCCTAATAATGTATGAGACATTATCTCAGGATGAAAGTAAACATAATTGTAAATGTTTTTCACGCCAGCACAGCCAGTTTGAAACCAAGGCCTGTAGAACGTCAAAATAAGTCAGGGTAACTGAATTCTAAAGAAAAGGAAAATTTAAAAATGTTGAAAAATATGAAAGTACAATTTTTGTCTAAAATATAACAGATTCAGGGTTCATAGATAGACAGACAGACAGACAGACAGACAGACAGACAGACAGACAGACAGACAGACAGATAGATAGATAGATAGATAGATAGATAGATAGATAGATAGATAGATAGATAGATAGATAGATAGATAGATAGATAGATAGATAGATAGATAGATAGATAGATAGATAGATAGATAGATGTTTCATGCAGTCAAATATTTTAATGTCTGTTAAATGTTTTGTTATCCAAGGCATATCTTCTCTGGATCTCATTAAAAAATTATGGATTTATAAAAGAACAGTCTCAGCGTCTGGTGCTAAGCCTGCAATACTGCAAAAACATCCCTGGTATCTGTGCACAGATTTGTTACAGTAGGAGGGAACTGGGATACCACATTTTCCCTGTCAGCAGAGATGTGAAAATCCAGGTCAACTCGGATGAGATCAAAGAACAGAAATCTCCAGTCGACTTAAACCAAAAACAAATCTCATACACTGAACCTTTTTTTTTCTGCTCACCATGTTCATTTGTTTGGGTTAGAAATTATTTGGATGCAATGCGGATAGCAATTACATAGCAACAGGAAAAAGAGATCTCCACCGCAGAAATAGAATATGCACATTTTAGGGAAATGAGATCTCAACACATAAGTTCATTCAGGTTTTTGGCCTTTTGCAACCTTTGGAGTCTGAAAATTGACAAGCATTCAGCACTTTTAGCTGTCAAAATGAATGACACACACACATGTACATTAGGTTCCCTCAATTGTTTACTAAACTGTTTATGATTGACTCTCCGATCAGAATCTTGATTTGTCTTCATGGGAGGTTTTGATGATGTGAGAAGAAACCTGAGGGGACCTAACAAGCAGAAGCACAATTTCCATCCTAGCAGGTGTACTTATGGTGCATTTCATTTTCCTCAGAACAGGGGAAGTGAGGATGTTGTTGTATCCCATGTAGACACACTTCAGCTACAAGCTGGCAAAGTCAGGGTAGCTGAAAGTCTGACTTCCCTGTGCAAAATTGTGACCAAGGGGGTAGTTCCCAGTGATGTATCTAATTTGACAGTTTGACTATCATTTCAACTTCTGTGATCAACTGGAATGCACCACTGTACATATAATGTTAATGGTGAGCATACGCAGTATGTTACATGTTGATTAAATGAGAGATGTAAATGAGAGTAAAGTTGCTCCTTTTTTCATAGAAAAAGAGGCAGCTTTCTGATCAGTATGGCATACCTTGTGATGGCACTATTGTTTTTCATTTCAGTTCTTATTTAACTTTTATTGACAGCTAGCTTTTCATTCTGTTCATGTTCTTTGTATACATTATTAGTAGCATAATCATTTATCATCTAAATGTTCAAAACAGACAAATTTGATGGCCCAGGGAGTGTTTTGAGGTGAATGTTTTGAGTTCATACTGTTCTTTCTTTACATGCTATCATACATTTAAAAAAAATAAAGATCTGTTGTGATGAATATGAATGTCTTTATTAGAGCTGTTACAAAGCTGGAGTAAAAATGACTCATACAACATTAGAAATTAAATGTTTTCAAGGAATTCAGTGTTCTGGGAGATAATCTAAATTACCAACACACCATTAAACATGGTTCATGGTGTGTTGGCAATTTAGATTTAATAAGGAAAAAGGCTTATTAAATTTATCAGTCAGCTGTCAGTTATTATTAATATTGATGAGGGGAAAGCATAAGACTGTGACAAAATGCTCCAAAGCTTCATTTTGAGTTTTCATACAATTCATGACCCAGTTAAAGTCAAACTACAGCTCATCTTTCTTGCACAAGGCAAAACAAGAATTAGTTTTCTGCAAGCCCAAATTCCACTGCAGCTGGGAAATTGCGTGATGTGTAAATCTAAACAGAATACAATGATGAGCAAATCCTTTTCGATCCTAACCCAACTAAATACAATGCAAAGACAAGACATTTAATGTTCAAACTGATAAGCCTTATTGTTATCTTTGTTTTGTTTTATAAAATATTCATCTCTTTGTTGAGCTGGAGAATCAAAGTCTGGACCACAAAAGCAGGAGACTGACAGAAAACAGTTTTTAGGTGTTTAATTAAACACAACCAGGTGAACAGCAACTTAAAAATCTCAGAAAAGTTGTCATTAACTAAGGCTGAAGAGGCTGAGGGCTGGCTGGACACTGAAAGCTGGAGTCCCCTGTTAAAAAAAAAGCCTGGTGAATGCAGCAGAGCAACACCCAGGAGCAACACAATCAAAAAGAAGCAGCAGATTACACTCTTTTTAATTCATCCCCAGTGTTGCATCACCTTCCCTGTTAACAATGCTCAATAGGACATAACTGTTGAAGCTTTGTAGGCAGAATTCTTCCTTCAACTTTTTCTCCTCTACAGCCAAGAGAACGTGAAGTCCACGATTTTCTCAAAAAAATCTGAAATGTGGACCACAGCACACTATTCCATTCTGAATCAGTCTATCTCAGATGAGCTCAGCCTCAGAGAAACTGACAGTTTTTCTGGTTGTTGTTGATACATGACT
Organism: Scarus forsteni; assembly: GCA_036419115.1. NCBI lineage: Eukaryota > Metazoa > Chordata > Actinopteri > Labriformes > Labridae > Scarus > Scarus forsteni. The sequence goes on from JAZDUH010000271.1 coordinate 375,702, forward strand.
TTCACTTTACAGAGTAGAGTTTTAACTTGCACTTGTAGATGTCACTGCAATCTGTACTAACTGACAATGATGCTCTTGAGACCACATGGGAAATGAAATCCCAAACAATTTGACCTCCAACTTTGGATGCCTGTGAGGGGCGTTTCAATTCTGCGTTGGTTGTCCACCACTTGTTGCAATACTGTGACCATTTAAAGATAAACTGGGTGTCCAAGTCACGTTTAGTCTTGGCTCAACCTTGAAACCCATTGGAGTGATCCAAAAAATAGTACCAGGTACTAAGTGTAATCCCTTGTGAAAAACCAAAACAAATAGACTGAAGTCAAGCTGAGTCGAGCTGATACCATGAAAAATCCCCAATAATACAGGGCAGACAGACCTGCAAACCAATCAGAGAGGACTGGGCCCATGTGCTAGGCCTTAAAGAGGAGAACAAGTGAGAAAATAAACAAGGTTAAAGCTGCTTATGGACCATTTCCACATTACATCAGTCTGTTCCACTTCAGCTGGACATCAGAAACAATTTCATCCTCCATGTAACTTAATGTACATTTGATAGGACATAAATGAATATAAATGTTCCCATGGTGGACTTGAATCTATATAATTATAATAATAATCTGACCTTAACTATGTGCTGCTGAATTGTGGACAATTCTAACAAAGCTTTAAACATCAGTTTTATAGCCCTGTGAGTCATTTTATGAAGCTTTATTTGCAACAGAATCACTTTTTGGGCTAATGTTAATGCTAAGTGTAAAGTAAACTCTAATTAAAAACATGACTGTGTCTTCAACTAATAAACAATCAGCGTAAGCCAAATGCTCACTTTGAAGATTACCTTTCTTTCAGCATTTTGGTTTGTCTTTCAAGTTTGAAAAACATTGACTTGGTAAGTATTCAGAAGGAGAAGTTCATCACAGCAAAGAGGGTCTGTATAACCAGTGCCACACACTGCAGAGTTACACACATCAGCCGCTGCTATCCTCTGATCCTGAAACATCCTTAAGTGTTCTTATGAATTCATCCTAGCATTTCACTGAGTTTGACAACAGAAGCTGGAAATGTATACACCTGCATCCACAACCTGGATGTTCTCCTGTCCACCAGTTCCTCTTGAAGTTTCTGCCATTTAGTTTTCAAGCCCGCTAGGTCTCCATCATCAGATGTTTCTGCTGTGAGTACTTGGTGTTCATACAAGTCTCTCCTATATCCACAGCAAATGGATTTCATAATCCTTCTATAGGTCCTCAAACCATTATGCTGGGCAGTAGCCTAGTGGTTTTCTTCTATTGAGCCTCTGTATAAACAGCCAATCCACATGCTGTCTGGCAGCCATGAAGCAGCTATTTTAGTCTAGTCCATGCTTGTTTTTCCATTTGTGAGTCTTCTTTAGTCTACCAGTCTCATTAGACAGACTCAGTGGCATCTTGTTCCATATTAGTGATACCTTTTGTAACTTTGGTGGCTGAAAAATTAATCTCTACAGTAATCCTAGGCTAAAACCTTCTAAACAGGTTTGTTCTAGTGTAAAAACTGTACTTAAAGGAAAAGTTCAGCTTTCACAGCTTTCACATTGTTTATAGAATGAAGTAGAACAATATACTCACCCAGAAGGCTTTTCTGATCCAAACAGTGCTTCGGGAGATATTTAGATCCAAAATCGAGCGGCAAACATCCGTGTAATGGTAGCACACATGGATGTATTATAAGAACTGGATAGCGTGGCTCCGCCTTCTACCATGTAACAGATCTGAAGCCTAAATATCCCCCGTCAGGGCGCCGCCATTGTGCAGCCAGTAGAGAATTTGGGCCATAATCCGGACGCAGCTGTCGTAAACGGTCGCAACACTCCGCAGCATACGCCGTACACAATCATTGTGAAGCTGCCGTAAACCGCGGTTATTTTTAAAGTCTAATAACTTATAAAAAAGAAACTTTTCAGAAAAAAGAGGACTTGGAAAACACGCAGCCCAATAATACTTTCATATCACCACAGCATACAGATGGGAGAAATATTTGTACGGGGTGTAATAATTTTTTGAAGTTTCACTTCGGCCCGTTCAGATGAATGGGGGAGACGGAAATTTGACCTATACTGCAGCCAGTCACCAGGGGGAGCAGTTTTCGTGGAGGCTTCAATTTGAGCCCAGCGACATGGCGTCCATGTTTTTTACAGTCTATGGTAGCACACAGGGCATACAGCGCCGCTCCTAAAACTGCATTAATCATCCAAAAACTCATTAGTTTCACCAATATTTCATCATGGTCCGCTCACGTTACTCCTCCATTACAATCTGGGGTCGCTCCACCAATGTTTCTCTGACTGTGCTGACCTCTGAACTGGAAACTTTTCTTCCACGGCTGCTGTGCATGCGTAAAATGCGGCTCATTGTTTCAGCGGCGGCCGCCAGCTGCCAACAACTTTCTTCTTCCAGTTTTGTGCAAAATGGGCGAATATCTATCAGATGAAGATGTTGTGGGCGAAACTTGAATGTGATGGGTGTCCTTACAGTTTTCGAGCCAGAAGTTTACAGATGAGAGCTCATCGAAAGGAGAAGCCGTACTAACGCGCATGCTACGGCAACCCGTGAAAGGTTTCCAGATCAGAGGTCCAGCAGTCACAAAAACATGGGTACCATGCCATTCAACATGATTAATTGATGAGATACGACCCTGCACCGGGAGTTCTTATTATGCAGTGAATACTTCACAAGAAACTTTGGGCTTGTTGGATTCTGTTGCCATTTTACTCTCAACATCCCTGATAGGGTGGAAGGTCAGTGCAACCACGTTGTTCTTATTCTTCTAAAAGAGTCACAATGACAGTGAGTAAGTCTCATGCAGCATAAAGCTGCTACCTCATTGGCTCCCAGCATGCATTGTGTTAAATGCTTAATGAGGTGAGCCTGTGTTTCTCCAGAGGTAACACTTTGAATTACAGCTGAGAAGTTTGATTTTGGCTTCATCAGATTACAAAATCTTTGATGCAAGTTTCATTTCTCTTTCCCATCTCCTGGGATATTGTTGACTGGCTCGTCCGTAGCTCAGACGTATGATGTCCTTCCAGAGAGAGCTGCCGTCAGCCAACAGAGCTCTGGTGAACACACTGAACCCAAGGTCCTTCTCACTAAGCGAAGGACGCTGTCTGACGCTAAAAGCAGCTCATTATTTCCTACAGTAAAGCCTTCTGACGACAAGGATACTGGAAACTACTTACAAGGTTCTTCAGCTCCCTCCATCCTTATTCATTCCCACAATGTTTTACAAGATGGGTCTTCACTGCACTGCCCACAGTTTCTCCCATGGTACAGATTATGAGGACTGCAGTCTTCTGAAAAACAAGAAATCTTTTTATCTTTTTACAATGCTGTGTCAAGATGGGACACATGCGGTCCTGACAATTTAAAAATGTATTTCTTTGAGGGAAATCATACACTGGTCAAGGCAAAACACATACAACAAAATACAGGGATTAATACACAGGTGTCCATCCACTATGTGCAACTAATAAGGTCGCTGGTGAGTGAATACTGTGTTAAATGCGGATATAATGGGAGAGATAAAAAGGAAATAAAGCAAATTATTGGGAAAATATATAAATTCAGTATAACAGTAAATACTATATTTGTCTTAACATTGTTTTATTTTTGTGTCAATGGTTTTGCAAATTTTATTGTAACTTTCATTATAAATGTTGGTATAGTTTATTATTAGAAAACTTACATGTATTCCTTTTGTTAAATCAAAGTTATATGTTACATATTGAGTATCTTTTAGTTGGTCCTGTGGGCCTCCAACCGTGTGGGAACGAGTTGACCACAACCCCCCACTCATCCACACACACACACACCTTTTGCTCCATTCAGAAGTATCACAGGTATATTATCGAAGAGAGAAAGGAAACTGGGAAAATGACTAAACTGCTGGTTTTACAGATTGCAAAGTTGTGTGGTTGGGGGGATGACAGTAAATATACTGCTGTCCTGATATGGTGCTGAATGTCTCTGTTGTTCTCTATGGAGAGGGGCACTGACATAATACATTTTTTTCAAAATCCAACAAGAGACAGAGAAGAGCTTCATATGAGGTAAGCCTTTCTACAAAGTCCTTGACATGGCAGCATTAGCTACATGAAGATTTGTCTACCAACATGTTTTTAGACAACACAGTTTTTGACCAATAAGAGACTCAGAAAAATAGGCCAGAGAAGATCCGTATAGAAGAAACAGAACACGAAGTCCTTTAGTAATATACTGTAGGTCAGGCATAATTAAAAACTATAATATACAATACGTGGGTTAAGGAGGATTGTGTAACGGCTCTTTCAAAGAGCAGCAGTCCAATAAATGCATATTTGATAATGGAGCTGTTGTGTTTACTGCTCACTCTATACCTGTTCCCTCTACCATTCAATCTGAGATGTGTCTTTATTGACTGTAACATATTCAGCATCATGCACGCAGCAACATGTTCACTGCATAAATCATTAACAAACACCTGTGGCTCATAATAGGCATAGCAGAGGAAATGAATGTTCTTAATATAAAAAGGGGGAAAATATCAGAGTCTATGATGACCTGAGCATTAGCAGGAGGCTCATTTGCTGCTCCTCTTGACATTAATGTGGAGGAGGGACTCGGTCTGAGGTCTGTGTTTACCGTTTACTGATAACACAGTGACACATATGCCAGTCCACGGACTAAAAGTGTTGTGACATTGTTGACCTTAAATGTAAATGGGTTCTCATGGTGATGATAGAGAAACTTTCCATAATATGACATGAAATTTACACATACACCAACACATTTTTGTGATGATTTTGGCTTTAAAGGCTGTGATGTTACACTTTTGTTCAGCCGATAAACAGATTTTTTGTTTGCAATAAATTGCTTACTCATTTTTTCTGTTTTGCTTCCATTTCTTAGTTTTGCCTTTTGAAGCTCTACGAAGAACATTCTTGAGATCCAACAGAGCAAAACGTAAATTCTTGGAATTTTTCAGCTAGTCTTAAAATTTTGATCAGGAGGGTGTGCACCAAGGCCAAAAAGTCATGGTAGTCCAACACACAGAACAGACTCGGGTGATACAAGAACATGTTTTTATTGTCAAAACAGATAGATATATAAAAACAAATAAGTGACTTGTTTCCTTAAGAGTAGAGTTTTTCCTGAGATAAAACACATTAACAAAGAAAAAAACTGTGGGATCGTGATCCTTCAAAGCCATTTAGCTGCAGGTGCTCCATTCATTAACAGCAGACACTTTCCAAAGGTTAAAAGATCTAAGTATTAAATACAAAAGAAAGACAAAATAAACTGCCCCAACTTTTTGAATCCAACTCCATAAATCTGAAGTGGCATCTTTGCTTGGCTATCAAGCTCCTTTGAGGTTATATCATATTTGTGGATGTTACTTTGACTTCTGTTTTTTGAGGAATAAAAGTGAGGAGTGTTGACCAGTGAGATGTCATGGGATGCAGTGACCATTAAATATTTTGCTCAGTCACAGGTAGATGCTGGGACAAGACAAGAACAGCTTATCTTCCAACAAGCACACTCATTTGAAGGATCCCATATCCTGCTAAATCAACATTCTTTGCTTTTTATGTTGTGAGGAGGGGCTTGGGGAACATAACAACACAACACCTTATTCTAAACTCTTAGTTCAGAGCATTTCTCTGTACCTATTTAAAGAAAATGCCCCTTAAATGCTCCATGTTTTACTTCCTGGGTTCTGTTATGGAAGTTTTCTGCTTACCACAAGCAAACGCTATGACCATTTTTAAAGTCTGTGACCTGTAACCCCTCCTTCCCCCTCCAACAAACATCATTTGGACAGCCAATCAGCTTGCAATATCATAGCTTCTACCCACCCTCTCGGATCTCAGTGTTTCCAAAGGGGAGGGGAAAACTGCTGCATCTGATCCTCTCCAGAGATAAATTTTTTCCATTTCCTTATTCAATCTGAATTAAATCCCTACTTAACAGATACGCAAGACACAATGTAACAGTCAAACAAACCAGGACATGGGACCTGCAATGTTTATTTATAGACCTTCGGCAGACATCTGATATATATTTAAAAAAAAAAAATCAACCTCAGGTACAAAACACAAATGCCAGTGACTATCAAATACGTAAACAACAGTAGGGCTGGAAGGCATATACAGTTTCTGACAAAAAAAAGTCATTTTTAGACAAGATATAAGTTTAGAGAGTGTTGTTGAAATAATTATAGCTGTTGTGCTACAATCAGGCTGGATGGTAAGATGAAAAATAGAGTTTCTCTATGTTAAAATCTCAGATGAGCAGCAACCTCTTGTTTGCTGATGATACAGATGGCAAAATAGGTTGGGCATGAACTCTTTTCCACCTTTTTGATAGGTGTCACAAAAAACATGATCACTCACTGAGTAAAACGAAGAACTACAGCCCTACACCTCAAGCCTTTCAAGGTTCTGCATTAAAACAATCTTGCTCTGCGCTTCATTTTAGTGTTACTTCTTTACTACTAATCCAGAAAATAATGAGCTATGCTGTAGATCAGATATCACCAACAAGCTAAAAAATATATATATATATATTAATGTATTTTTGTCCATGTTGCCCTGCCCTACATTACATTTTGCGGAGAGAGATCTTAAAGTATAAAGCACACAAGCTGTCCTGTTATTTATAATTATCTATAAAAAAAAATTCAAATACTGAATATTTGCTTTATTGAAAATAAAAGATTGAAAAAGTGGCTTAATCGTGTTCACTAATTAGTAAATCAGGAACGCAGGTTGTATTTAAAAAGAACATTTAAAAGGCTCTATCTCTGTGTATAGCTTGTTTACACTAGACTTTAGCACTTCAGATTAAACTTTGCACCCCATCCTAAAACATTCTCTCTTAAAGAAAACAAATCATAAAATGAAATACATTACCTGTATTATTGTGTAATTTGAAACTACTGACCTTTAGGCAGGAACATGGCCTTAAATGGACTTACTAAGTAGCTCTGGTTGATGTGTCTGGAGGACTGTTACCTCCAGCTAGACCTTGCCTCCTAAAAATAACATCACAACAAAACAGAGAAAGCTGAAAACAACTTTTATGAAACTGTTTCCTCTCATGGGATTTTGCTCTGTCCAGATTGAATCTGCACATCCCTTTTATCAGCGCTTGGACTAAAAAGTGAAATAAACATGGTTACAAATAGAGGTCAGGTGTGGAGCCCTTGGAACCGAAGTCACTGAAATATCTCTGGTTTTTGTTTAAGTGATCTTAAGTCCACAACCTACTACAGTACTAGAGGAGTCTCAGTTCCTGAAGACGTCAGACAGAAGGATCCTGGGTCCATGTTTCAACCTAATGACAACCTTCAGTGATGTGATAAAATTTATTTCTGTATGTATTTGTGTTTATAAAAAATCACTTGCAGCTATATTGTTTCTTTTTTCTCTGCAGGGGGATCTGCTCTCTCCCTCTTGATGGCAATTTTGTCCTCTTTCACTTTCCCATCTTCTGTCAGTGATGCTGCTTCTCTTTTCCTCTCCTCTTTGATCAGTTCCTTTTTCACCTTAACATCGTCTGCACATGGTGGTTTGACATCAGTGTTAGAGCTCTCGCAGACGGTCGGGCCATCCCACTTTGGAATTTCTAATCCGAGCAGCTCCATCACCTGTTTCATGACCTCATCCACATAGCCGTTAATTCGAAGGTGAGCATGTTTGTCCTGAGGGGTAGAAAATTGCAGTCATAAAATGGAAAACCTGCAAATGTCAAGTAAAGGGAATGAACTACAATACTGCTATTTATCCGTCCACGTTTTCATCTTTTTTTTCCATGTTTACAAATACACACTGATTGCGTGACAGACACTCACGTGTTTTGTGGGCTGCAGGTTGACTATGACTATTTTCCCCCCTTTGCGCTTGGTGAGGAGGGGAAGGTCTCCGCTGGGTTTGATCTGCATGGACGTGCCGAGCGTCAGCGCCAGGTCAGCTCGTCTGGGTGCAGATAATAGTGAAATATGTCACACATAAAGGTCACACGTGTTGCAGGTGATTTTCTTCTACCATTACATCTGAGTCACAGCACAAAGCATTGGTTACTCTAAAACCTGATTACCTGTGATTCATGAAAAACCTGAGAGACTTTAATGTAACTAGATGCTTTTTAAAGGCTTTCCTGATAGCCATATTGATTTGTAATCTCACAGAGGTGTTAACTTTTAGCAGCATTTTATCTCTCTAATCTTTTACAAACCAGGTTTATTCTCAAGGTCAGACTGAATAGAAGTCAAGGCAGGTAAACACAACAAATCCCAGGAGGGCATTCTTTTGACAGCCTACCCTGAAGCAGGGCCAAAAAGATTGTCAGTAACACACTCCAAGTTCAGCATAAAAGTATGAGCTGCTTTATCCTGCAGCATTAAACTGTCAAAGCAGACACCATAACAAGACCAAACCAAAGTATTTCACATCAATTAATAACTTCTGATATCTGCCTCATTTGGCCGGATGCAGCCCTGCTGTGTTTTAAAGATTCATTTACTTCCTTAAAGGATAAGTTCAGTTTCTACAGCTTTCACATTGTTTATAGAATGAAGTAGAACAATATACTCACCCAGAAGGCTTTCCTGATCCAAACAGTGCTTCGGGAGATATTTAGATCTAAAATCGAGCAGCGGACATCCGTATAATGGTAGCACATGGGGCATGTATAGCGCCTCTTCTAAAACTGCATTAATCATCCAAAAACTCATTAGTTTAGACAGTCCGGGGTCGCTCCACCCATGTTTTCGCACTGTGCTGACCTCTGAACTGAAAACTCTTTATGGCTGCCGCACATGCGCAGTACGGCTTCCTCCTTTCGATGAGCTCCTCATCTGTATACTCTGGCTCGAAACTGTAAGGACACCCATCATATTCAAAGTTATCGTCCACAACATCTTCATCTGATAGATATTCGTCCATTTTGCACAAATCTGGAAGAACAAAGTTGTTGAGCAGCCGGCGGTCGCCCCTGAAACAATGAGCCGTACTGCGCATGCGCGGCAGCCGTAAAGAAAGTTTCCAGTTCAGAGGTCAGCACAGTCACAAAAACAAGGGTGAGCGACCCCAAACTGTCTTGGAGGAGTAGCACGAGCGGACCATGATGAAATATTGGTGAAACTAATGAGTTTTTGGACAATTAATACAGTTTTAGGAGCGGCGCTTTACATGCCCCATGTGCTACCATTATACGGATGTTCGCCGCTCGATTTTGGATCTAAATATCTCCTGAAGCACTGTTTGGATCAGGAAAGCCTTCTGGGTGAGTATATTGTTCTACTTCATTCTATAAACAATGTGAAAGCTGTAGAAACCGAACTTATCCCTTAACATCAAGTGGTCTGATTCAGTTCAGTACAGCTCGGTACATTTTGGACCACTTAAACCTGAGCTTGTTTGCTTTTTCACCATTAGCCGTTCCTTCACTTGATGGTGGGGATGTGAGCCGGGAGGAGAGGATGTTTTGTGAAGCAAACAATCTGAAGTAGAGCACCAGTCTAAACAAAGAGCAATAAGGCTTCCCTTTGGTGCTGTCATGAGGAAATACTCCATCAGTTTTCATTGTTGTGCTGATGATACTCAACCTCTTCTTAACTCAGACAACACAGACGTTATTGTGCTGGGCCCCGACACTTTAAGCTGTGTTCACACCAAACGTGACTTTATGGCTATAATCGCATTGCCCACCGAAGTTGCGCCGCATGTCCATAAATACCTCATTTTGGTCACCATCACTCAGTGGCATCACGTCTGCTGGAGATTCATCACAATCATATTATGTATCAGGTGATAGGAAGTATTAGCTGACATTATTCCAACTGAATCCTTTTCACTCAGCTACCAACCACAAAACACTGCAGCTGTCAGCTCTGCAGCAGCATCGTCTGTACGTTTTCTGCCGTTTGTCTCGGCATAACAAATGTACTCACTAACTAATGTTCCCACACAGACATGGATTGTCACTCTGTGAACCAGAATAAAAACTGTCACGGGTGTCATCACACACCTACACAACACTGATTGGCTGTTGCTGCACAGCCACAGGCGACTTGTCTGAAAAGATCAACTTTTTGAACTTTTACTCTAACAGTCGTGTAATTATCTGCTTTTTTGTGACACCATTTACCGATATTAATTGCCGAGCACCTTTGCCTGGCAACCTCTCCCCAGGGAGTCTTTCTCTACTTGTCATTATTCGGCACCGATTAGGTTCAGAGCCTCCGGGCGGTCAGTGTTTGCTCACTGAGCCTTTCAGCATGATTAGTAGAACGCTTCTTTTAATTCTGAGTCACTGACAAATACTTAATCGAAAACCACCATTATTGAAACATTAAAAAGAGAACTAGTAGCTAAAAGGTAGACATATTATCTCACCTGCTGGCATCATCTGCTTTGTTCAGGTCTTTGTCGGGAAGAGCATCCTCCCAGTCCAAAATTGTGCTTATCAGCTTTCCTCTATTTATATGACATACAAAAAGTAAGTATGTTAGACGGTGTGTGGGGATAATAAAAATAATTTTCAGAGTGGTAAATACTTGTAACCTGCAGGCTCTGAGTCCTCTTGATCGTACTACTTCACAGTAACGTCCTGTCGGTTTCAGCCCCATCACACCGATCACTTTCTCTCTCACGTACTGCCTAAAACATCACATCTCTTTTTAATTGGATCACTGGAGAATAAAAATCACCTTACAAGCACTATAAGAAAGCTCTTTTAAAATAACATGAGCTAAAACAATATAAATATGTTAACTACTACTCAGTATTTCCTTCAATGTAAATAGATCGGACCCCTGTGAGCCATGGCAGCTGTAAGTGCTCTGATGTTACTCCACAGGGTTAAGCCTGTGTTTATACTTTGACTCACTGTCATCAGCCAAAAGGTAATCTGCGACATCTGGAGGCTAAGTGAGGTCAAACATAGGTAGATGGACAACATGGAAATCACAGCAATGTTCTTGGAAACAGATAATGAGTCTTGAATTGAATGATCCATTATCTCGCTAAAAGCCACCATTTAACTTCACGTACTGCAGTGTGAAATGAGACAGACGTCACAGCCCCATAAAATAATGAGAATGTCTCTAAGTGTATATATAGCAGAATCTCGAAGGAGCGTTTTTTTTTGTCAACAGTACAAAAAGTGCCTCTTATAAGGAAAAAAAAAACACTTGAAATAAAACCACAAAATTGTCTTTTGTGGTTTGTAAAAGTGCAAAACTATCACAGTGCGGGCATATTTTGTGTTTACTGACACATACCTGCCACATTTCTCACATTCTTCCACAAACATGTTTCCATGAAGCTCGGATAACAAATCCCTAAAAAACAAAGAGAGGAAATGTTTATACAGACAGAAAATATGACAATAAAACTAAGATGACCAGCTTAGCTATTGTAACCACTTTGGTCCAGCTTTTTCCTAAAACATGCTCATTTTCAGTTCTGCATTCTTCTAGTCCACTCCAGGTAACCGAACATTTCACTTAAAGGATAAGTTCGGTTTCTACAGCTTTCACATTGTTTATAGAATGAAGTAGAACAATATACTCACCCAGAAGGCTTTCCTGATGCAAACAGTGCTTTGGGAGATATTTAGATCCAAAATCGAGCGGCTGACATCCGTATAATGGCAGCAGACGGGGCATGCATAGTGCCGCTCCTAAAACTGCATTAATCGTCCAAAAACTCATTTGTTTCACCAATATTTCATTATGGTCCGCTCGGGCTACTCCTCCAAGACAGTCCAGGCCGCTCCACCCATGTTTTGTGACTGTGCTGACCTCTGAACTGAAGACCGCTCCTTTTGATGAGCTGCTCATCTGTATACTCTGGCTCGAAACTGTAAGGACACCCATCATATTCAAAGTTCTCGTCCACAACATCTTCATCTGATAGATATTCGTCCATTTTGCACAAAACTGGAAGAAGAAAGTCGTTGAGTAGTAGGAGTTGAGGTCAGCACAGTCACAAAAACAAGGGTGAGCGACCCCAAACTGTCTTGGAGGAGTAGCACGAGCGGACCATGATGAAATATTGGTGAAACTAATGAGTTTTTGGACGATTAATGCAGTTTTAGGAGCGGCGCTATATGCCCTATGTGCTACCATTATACGTATGTCCACCGCTCAATTTTGGATCTAAATATCTCCTGAAGCACTGTTTGGATCAGGAAAGCCTTCTGGGTGAGTATATTGTTCTACTTAATTCTATAAACAATGTGAAAGCTGCAGAAACTGAACTTATCCTTTAAGCAGGTCACTTGCTTTGTTGCTCTGTGACTTCTTAGGTCCTAATGTCTCTTCTAGAGAAAGTAAGTCCTCTCCGATTCAGAAATCTAAGTTTTTGACTTTATGCTGATGTCAACTACACATTTTTTGGCCATCACAGCAGTTTATATGTCAGATTAGATGACCACAGAGCCATAAAACTGTGCTATGACTTGCCTGATTAGCGTGAGGGGCAACACAACTGAAACTGACGGCATTTATTTACCGTCATGACGATGATGTTGAAATCTCTAGTTTGACAAATAATTGATGTATGCACATGATGCTACAGGTCAGGAGGCAGGGTTGAGTTACCTGGGAAAGCCTGATCGGACGTGTAGGCCGTCCACATTCTGACTGATGAGATACTTCAGGTACCCGGCCCTCTGAAGTCCCAGCAGAGCCATGTGAGTCAGGCTGGGTCTCGCATCCTCAAATGTGGTGTCAAAGTGAGGTGACTCACCCTTTTGTTCTAACGTCCAAACGCCCTTTGGACCCCTGATTAAAAACACAGAGAGGAACAGACTGTTAACAAGAACTGGAAAGGTCACGACATAGCGGGTGGACAGCGGGCATGTCTGAGACCTGCTGTGTGAGAACACCAACATTAGAAAATTTCTACCACTGATTTCTGACAATATACTTCAAAATGCTTCAAGTCAGAGCCCAGTGAAAATTTACAGGACAATGAGTCTATGACCTGATGAGACACTTTTCTTCCTGCTTGTCCCAGATCTGTTTTCTGTAAACCTATATAAAGAAATCTGTCAATCAGCCAGTGTAGAGGGCATGAACATGATGCTACAGTCAGTGTGAGTGAGTGGAATGAAGACACTGAGTGGCACAGACTCACAACAGCAATCAGTGGAAAGTATGCAGTTAGATACTTTAGTTTAAAATGTTGATGTTTTTTGTTGCTCTTTGTTCTTGGAACATCTCTGACCTTTAGAGAACTTATGATGTCACAGCTGTACTTTCTCTCTTATGGTCTGATAACAGCAAAGAAATGAGTCCTTACCTTGTAGAAAAGCACAACAGTCCCTACCTCTAAAATGTGGTAGGAAAATTTAACCAACACTCTCCATTTGGAAAGAATAAGATATGTTCTGAAGAACAGAATTCGATGATTTGATAAAACTTGGAAACCCCTCATAACATATCTTGCATTTACTGGCCAAACACAACAGTCCTCACCTAAGCATACACTGTATACTAACTATGATGTTGAAGAGTGAATGTCTTCAAGGGTTGGGTGGGTGGGTTTAATTTCTTCCCCTTGTTTTGTACTTTCTGTACTCTTTCTACTTTCCTGTTCTTTAACTGTTTCGTTATTTCTTAACTACTTAATCTAAATATCATCTATGTGTTTTTTTATATATCCGAGCTTCATATAACTCTAAGATTACGAACACATTTGTAATATCAACAAAATGAGTCAGAATTATATTACTGATTGTATATTGGATCTAAATGCACAATATAATATTAAAAATAAAATAAAAAAGTTGACTAAGGGCGAATGAGGTCCTCAGCTGATGTTAAAGGAATGCTTGGAGCTGTAACATCAGGATTTATTTATTTTTCAGTTATAGTTTTTTTTGAAGATTGTTTTGGACATTTTGAGCCTTAATTGACAGAAGAGATGGACAGTGGATATGCCTGTGAAGGGTGGTAAGGAGTAGGGGAAGGCACTTTGCAAACTGGCCACAGGATTTGAACCTGGGTCTGTAAAAGTATGTATATGGATCGTGCCTGGTTGTGTACGACTCGGCAAAACCCGCACCCCCAACATCAGGGTTTATAATGAAGACAAAGCCGAACGTACGCACAGTCAGGTAATTATGAATATGAACTCCAGTTGTTTCTCTTTCCTCTAGTTTTTCCTATTAATACAACTCAACACATTGTATTTCAGTAAATCATAAAATGAAAATCAATATTTAAAAGGAGGGGACACTGAGGACCTTAGATTATGTTTTGCTGCTTATAAAACCAGTTAAAAGTTCTATTAAAATAGCTGGTTTAAAAATAAAAAAACAGCAACAGAATATTAAAGGATGCATAAGTCCATAGGTTTTACCACAAATTGATGAAATAACTAAAGTAACATGACATCTATTTGGCAAATTAATTTTGTTATTTTCACATATTTTCATGAAATTAGGTATGGTCTCACATTAAATACGCACAGGATCCAATTTCAGTAAATCAAATGCAAATACCGTATGCTCAGAGAAAGCATGGGTGCATCGACCTCATTTTGGAACACGCAAAATCACAGATAAGAATCCTGGTCACTGCGAGGCTTCATCTCCATCTTATGGCTTGGGCTGACAAATGCTGCATTATAAACATACTTTTATGGCTCAAAATGTCTCTATGTAGCCATTTTAAACTATAAATAAGACTGGAGCCTACGTTTTCTATAATGACCTATTATATTTATGAAGTCTTCTGAAAGTTATAAAAACACAGCGCTTGGCAGGTGAATTAAAGCATTTGAAAAAGATGCTTTCTGTCAGACCCTCTCTATGATGCTGCTTTTAAAACACTGATGATACAAATACCATGGATGTCTTTGTTTAGACTCGATGTCATTGTTTTGTGTGTGCCTGTGTTAACATGACCACTTTTGTCTGTGAATGTCATGGTAATGACTGATGGGGAAACCAACAAAAGCACACAATAAACTCTAACTACAGAATATGATAAATATTATCAGATCTGTCACGACTGATGTTATAAACAAAGAGAAATGTACTCAGTACACCCTCTAACATTAGCTAACACAGCCAAATATATATATATCATAATGTGGTTGTAAATCAGGGACACTGGTCCAGGGTCATAGACAGTGTTTAATGGTGCATTTATGTGTTTTTGTGTGGACAAAGATTTTTTCAAAAAGTCGTCCATGTGGATGGATTAATCTTTGAAAACGGACGAGGAAAATCTGAAATTTCAGAAATACCCACCTACATGTGGGCATAGTCTGAGACTGGTTGTCTACCCCAAAAAGACTATCCTCGGGCTTCCTTGATTGATAAATCCTTTTCGGTTTTGTGAATGGAGCATGAATCCAGCTGCCACCCTGTTAGCTGCTGGATGGTTTATCTTTATGCATCAGATAAGGGAACCAACCCTGTGGATCAAACATAGGCACAGCAGTCTTATGGCTCACTTTGTGCTCAAATTTAAATCGCCTCATCTCTCCCTGTTGCTTTGAATCATTGACTGTCTACATCAAACAGATTCAGAGATGTACAGCTCCTCACAATGAGACTTTGAAAGCCTCTAACATATGTACATATTCACATACACTAACATTAAGTGCATATGTACCAAAGCCGAGTTTCTCCCTCAGATCTGGTGCATGGATGTGTTTTTATATTCAAAATGTTTCACTGTAAGCAGTGGGGATCAAATGTATGTCAGCGGACCTTTAGCAGAACCTTGATTTTAATGATTTTGCATCCTTGGTCTATTCAGTTTGATTGACACCCACTCCAATCCAATACTAATTAGCTGGGTCTAGTTCACCTCTCAAGGCTCCTTTACATGCTTACGCACAGGCAGATGGCTGTCATTCACCAAGAACCACATCAATTTTAATGACCACATTATCAATGTATGCAGAGTTTATCCTCAAAGCTGCAAGGGAGCAAAGCTTAAGAACATACAGACACTTTTCTCAACCTCATCCATCTGAGTAAAAAATGGATTGTAAATTATGTGGCGAGGCTCAGGGGAAAAGACAGAAGTATTAGTGCTGTATAAAGAAGAATTTTTGCTGTATAAAAGTAACTATGTCAGTGTTTTAATGTGATACAATGACCTGAATGGGAAAAATAAAAGCAAGCATCTCCATCATCTGCTCATTCTGTGGTACTACAACAGACCTGGGTGTTGACTTCTGTAACTTACAGTGACAACCAGTGGAGGAGAACGACCTCCAGCTCTGAGAAGATATGACCTGTATTCACTGACAACGCAGCCTAACTCAGATCCATTAAGAGGAAAAATCAGTGGTGGTTAGTTTTAGGATGGGAGTTTGTCTAATTTGGAATACATAACATGTATAATTCGTTCCTGATGTTATTTCTTTTCTAATTGTCAAAATGAATAATTCTGCTTGATTTTTATTTTCAGTTAAGCAATTACAATGCCTGAAAAATGTCAAACTTTTCAAAGGAAAAGGAGATCTTATTTTTATATTATTATTTTTTATGAATTTTATGCTGTCCACACATGGATATGCTTACAGCTGTTTGCCACATCCCACTACACAATCTCTGGGTAAGACCATTCAAGAATGTAATGAATGTTACATGAAGAGTTTGAATTCATACTTGATGGATCACATACACAAAAAACAAACCATTTTTTACTTAATTATTTAAAGCAACCAGTGGTGACAAAACAGTCCTGCTGTGTACGTCTGCCTCTATGTCTCTGAATCGTATTCATATTTTATGCTGCATATTTGTGAGGACCATGATTGTTCTCCAGCTGCTGGAAGTTCTCTTGCCAGAACTCCTCCCTGTGCCACATAACTCCATCCCCCTAACCTTTTGACAAACCACCAAACTAGATAAATCCAAGACGAGTAGAGACCTGCCGTCAGTTCCATACTGTGTATTCATTACATGGCAAACTAGAGTTTTTATGTTGTGGATACTTTTAACAAAATGAGGGAGAAAAGCTCTTAAAAGTGGACTTCCTTGTTTAGCTGAGATCCAAAACCATCTTGTAATGTCAACTCTATCCACAAAACAAAAAAAACATTAGCTTTTCATTCAGACATTATGGAGTGCAGTTTTTTTTGAAGAAAATGTGTCCTCATCTTAAAACAACATGAAATGCAGAAGTAAGGCAGTGACAGTTGGCTACTCGGTCTTTTACAGTTTTGGTCTGTTCTTATCACCTCTTATTTTGCCCTGAAACTGTGTCATTAAAGTTAGAACAGTGTATATTGAAAAAGTCTGCACATTCTGGAGAATAAGTCAAAAACATACAAATATTAGGGGTGAACTTCATACTGAAAAATGATTTAAGGAATGGCTTGCTTCACATGAAAATACAAAGCTGGAGCACAATGTTGCTTAAAGAGCAATACTGCACATTTTATGTTCCTGTGAAGGCAGTCAGTCCTTCACTTGTATAAGGACATGTAGGTGGGCTGACAGTCACAGCAGGGGGTATGATTAATGACCAACAAAAAATAGAATATCATTCTATAACTTCTCATTAGCTCTACTCTCAAGCAGTGTGGAGCAGAGATAGCTCTGTTGTGTGCTGGATTAAGTGACACAAATCTGCAGGGAGACAGCTGTTCATGCTGGCTGATATTTTTTTCATTGCTGCACTTGGATACCTTGTGAGGATTTACTCAACAAACTTACACAGCATTCCTCCATAATTTGAAAAACTAAAATAAAGACTTTTTAAGACCTCATTAGGACATTAACTTGAAAAACTTTTCATTTCCATACAGGTGTGGTGTATTATACTTAGTTAGCTAAAAAACATTTAAATACAGAGCTCCAGAGAGCGACCATTTTGGTTGCACATCCGCCCAAAATTTGTAAGAGTGCACCGAACATTTTTTGTTGGTCCCACCAGTTTATCCTGCGCTCCCCGGGTGAAAACACTTTTTTCTGTCGCAAGCCCATCATCTCTCTCTCTCTCAGATCAAAAGTTTAGAAGTTGAGGAAGCACATTTCAATTTACCTACGAATGTAATATAGCCTATTAAAGTTGACAAAAGTAACTGCAGTAGCGGAAAATCCGTCAAAACACAGCGCCTGCTTCCTCTGTTTCTCCGTTTTACAGCAGGGCCAGCACACATACGCACAGCCCTTGGTAATCATCCCATCAGCTGTTGGTATGCAAATGAGCCCAGACGGTGGTGTCAGGTTTCAGCTCGAAGCGGAAACTCTGCCGAAGACCTGAAGCTCTGCCGAATTCACCTTAGAGACTGTCAGATAACTAATAATTAACAACAATAACAAGTAAAACAAAGTAACGTTTAATATTACATCTATACTTGCTCAGTCTTTTCTCCTGTTAAGGGGGGAGTTTTAGTCACACAGGAGCAGAGGTGAGTATTCACGCCCACTGAGGATAAATGACCTGACTGACAGCCCCCAACTGTACATAAAGCTGGGCTGTAAATTAAAAAGAAAAAAAAAGCCATAGCAAGAGAAAAACATAAAGCAAAAAATAGCAAAATGTTCTGCCCTAAATGCCTTTTTAATTAATTAGTTTGAGAATTGCTTTTTATTATTCACCTTAGTTACAGTTTTGCAAATATTGACTATAGTGAGTGAAGTCTAATTCTAGGTTCAAATTTATTGTAGAATAAGACCACCCAGTTAAATTTTATGTTGTTGGTTGTTAAAATCTGGATATTTATTTCCCTTTTCAGTTCAGTATAGCACCTTAAACATAAGCTCTTTTTATTTTTAAATATTTTATCTAACTTGAGATGTTTGAGTTTGAAATGTTAAATTTCAGTTCAGTAAAGTACTTTAATACAAGCACTTTTATTTGGAAATGTTTTATTTTGCTTTATATTTTAGTTTAAATTTGTAAATTTCATTCAGTGAAGCACTTTAAACGCTCTGTTTGTCTTTTTTAATATATAATTTTGCTTCAAATAAAGACAAGTATTTTTTTTTTTTACATTTTATTCTTGTTTAAAAAGCATTTACATTATATAAAATTTATGGAGACTGATAAAATGGTTAACAACCTTATGTTGTTAAAGGTGACACTGAAAAATTTGGGTGCACCTAATTTTTGTGCTGGTGCACCTTAAATTGTTCTTTAGGTACACCATTGCAACCAATGCAAAAAGTTAGTCTGGAGCCCTGAAATGAGAGTTTGGTTGAGTAAGATTGTTACTTCACTTAAATGTAGCAAGTCAAGGTGCTTTATATTAATCTAAAGAAATTTTATTAAGCTGCATTTCTCTAACAAAAAAGTGAAAACTGTGGAGACATGAGATTCCACTGGCATGGATAAAATGTTGGGGCCTTCATCACTTTTCCCTTTGCATCTCATTTTGTTCCTTCTAACTATTAAACATTTCATCCTACCTTCACACACATAACCTTCACATCCTCTGTAGAGTACAGTTTATTCTCTTTTGCTGTATCCCAAGGATATTCAAGAGCAGGAAGCAGGGTTAATGGGTTGCATTATGTTTATCAGAGTGGTAACAGCAAAAAGAAAAAGACTTAATTTGGAACGCACCTGAAGTCTGGAATACCTGCTGAGGTGCTGATTCCTGCTCCAGAGTGGATGACCAAGTACTGAGACTCTTTTATCAACTGAGCCAGGGTCTCTGCCTTTGCCTTTAGCTCCTCAGGACCATCGAACGACTGCCATGGAAGAGAGAATATACAATTCAGAACAGCAGGCTCAGAGAGAACTAGTGCTGGGTAATATGAACAAAAATTCATATCTTGATTTGAAATGAATGGCTGTATTCAATTTACTTCATATTTTTTAGGATGAATAATTAAAAACAATACAATCATGAAGCTCAATATTCTGTGGCTGCAGCATACCATTTTACAGTCATTATCATATTGTACTTTGTGTTGCTAATGTGATTTATTGCCGCACATTTTGGCAGCAAAAATATAATCCTGCTGATTGTCTAAGACCTTTAACACAAGAAGACAAAATGTTCAATTTTAACATCATTTTAATGCAACAGTATATTGAAATAAATGATAATTAGAAATCAAAAACTTGATTTCTTAGTAAGAGCACTAACACAAGACATTCATTTTCAATGACCTGGTACAGAACATTTTTTACAATTTTAAAACAATTCTAACACTTTGGAGTAAATTAAAAAGGACAGTGAAATTAAATCCCTCTTTTTGGAAATAGACCAACGATTGAATCTATTTGTGTGCTGTATTTTCTCACTAATAAAGACATCAACTTCATTTTGATTCTTTTTAAGGCATTTTGTTCACCTTTCTGTCTGATTTTACGGCATAACACTTATTTTAATGACAGTTCAAATGTAACCCTGCTGATCTGTAATCAAACCCATTACATCAGAAGGAGCAGTATTTTCTATATCATGTTTTTAAAAGGGTTTAAGTAACATGTATTGCAACTTTATATGTATGCTACTTTAAATGTATGGTTGATATATTTGTACAAGCTGAGCCTCTTTGATTTGTGAGCCAAAGTCACATATTATGAAATACATACTTTAAAGCAGCACTACGGAAGATTCCCGCTTGACCGGGGAGTGAACTCAACTACCCATGAGCTCTAGCGCGCGCATACTGTCGTAAGACAGATCTGCCGTTCGCGTGCATTTGTTTTGTAGGCGAATCACAGAAGCCAGGACTTCGCTCAAAAGTATTCTTCCGTCTTCAGCGGCTGTTTGCAGGATGGATAGCGACGAGGTAATGCATTTATTTTTGACTAAATGACGATGTTAAAAATCGCAAAGTTCAACTTGGTTTTATTACCGTGAAGTTGCCCCGTCCTGTTGAAGCGATAAAGTGAATAAAAGTAAAGACAACAACGAGCTGGCGATATCACACACTTGAAATAGGTCTAAACAAAACCACATACTGGTACCTTCTGGATTTGTTGTGCTGTACTTTTCTCCTGTCAAGTTTTTTTGAGGAACTTTGTCATAAATTAGTCGCTAACATACCTGATAGTAGTCGGACATCCCTCCTCGTCTTTTATTTCACACCAGCGAGTGAACTCTGAACCGATGTTTATTCTGGTCCGAGCATTCAGCTTGTTTTTCTCTCGCTTTCTTTGTTTTGTATCCTTGGACAAAACTTTTCTATTCCTTACGTTCTTCGTTGCCTCCGCCATGGTTACAGCTCCGCCTTAATGATTGGCTTTCGCCTAGACTTCCGTGTTTTAAACGAATCGGGGGAAGTGACGTATGCCATGAAGCAGTCCAAACTTGTAGTTTTTTAGTGTGGCAGGTTCCCACCATCCACCTCGAAGTTACATAGCGCCAGTGAAAGGGATACAGACCACTCCAGACCACGACAGAGGTGTCATTCAACTCACTGTAAAGTGGTGGACCATCACAATGAATGTCGAAGGATTATATTATGTTTGAAAAACTACATAGTGTTGGTTTAAGCTGTTCATGTACAAATGTTTGTATCCATAACTTGTCTTAAAACATGAGAAATATCTCCCCTCTGTTGCACACTCCACCTATCACACAACGTGTGTCCTCCTAAGCATTTTCTTCTACTGATGGCAAGAGATGGAGCACTTTCTGACTAAGAGAGTTAGTAAGATAAAAATCTATTTACAGCATACAAAGGCAATTGCAAAAGAAATGCTTCATTTAAAAATAAATCAATTAACTAAGGGGGCATTTAAGGTCCATAAGAAAAGTTATATTGTAGAGAAGCATTCTAATAAGCCTGACGTTAACACAATTGAACATCGTTACATCCATTTGAATGCTCACAAGACCTCAAAATACATTAGCCTTAAATTGCAATTATCTTGTTGATTTCAAAATACAAAGACACATTTGATATGTCACTTGGTCATTATAACAGGACCTAAATAGAAATTTGAACACTTGATGTCCAGCATTGTTAGCCAAAGAAAAGTTCAATTAAATGTCACTCATGGTGGAACATTGCATGGACCCCCAGGTCCTTGATGCTTTTCCTCTTTGTTGCTTAAGAAAGAATAGTTTACTACCTGATGATCAAATATGCTTATATCTCTTCAGCAAAGATCAGATGGTACTACGGTGTGTGGAGTGATACATGTCACAGAAAACTTTTTTCTGTTTTCATAATATCTTTTTATAGGTCTGTGTATTTTTAGGGCCAGTTTATATGCTTCATCTATCTATGATGAGGGGTATCCTCGCTGTTTTTCATTCTGCAGATTTCTTTCTTAAAATCCACTGTTGTGACATGTGCAGCCAAAGTTAAGGGGGTAGTTCAGTATTTTTGAAGTGGTGTTGTATGAGCTCCATATGGTCACTAAGGACATTAGATACAGTAGAAAGTTCTCTCTTCTCCACCAGTAAGCCACAGTCTGTAGAGTTGGTGACGAAAAAAAGACGCGAACGGGAGAGTACCGTACCTAATACAAAGGGTATTTTCTCCGCCTACAAGAACTCAAATCAAAATATAATACCACAGTTTAAGAGTATGCTACATATGATTGTTTTTAAGTGCATAAACATTTCAGAAATATAAAGTTTATCCGGACCTAAGCCAACTCACGTCGTGTGTCCCTCCGCTAAATCACTCATACTGGAGCTCATACAACCCCACTTCAAAAAAAAAAACTGAACTGTCCCTTTAACATTAGAGCACAGCTGGGAAGCTGCAGCCACGTGCACCTTCTGTGCTTAGACACAGCTCAAGACGGTTAACAGCTAGAGACAACAGAACAGCCTGATTCCAACATTTGTTAAGATTTTAGGCACGTAACTTTACCATACTTTGTGGACAGACTTAGGACCCCTTTAGCTTATCGAAGAAGAGTCCAATAAGTTTCATTTAAAATTTTCAAATCTTCTTTCATTAATTTAATGCAGTAATTAATTTCATGACGAGTCCAAGTGTAACATAAATCACTTCTAGTTCTGGATTCTGACAGTATTGCACACGTTTTTAATGTACACTTTTACTGAAGTTTCCAAACAATGAAGACAGTGACAAGACCACACAGAGTGAATCAGTCAAATGGGCAAAGGTCAAATACTGTGTCAGTTAGGGATGCACAATATTGGATTTTTGCTGATATTCAATTTTTTTTTTTTAATTTATTATCGCCGATACCGATATTTCAGGTCAAGAGCACAAGCTCTGTGCTTCATAAAAAGGGACTGGTTTCTTCAGTGTTACAGCCATGGATGTATTATAAGAACTACCATGAGTACCAAGAATCCACCATGTAACGGATTTGAAGCCTAAATATCCCCCGTCAGGGCGCCGCCATTGTGCAGCCAGTAGAGAATTTGGGCCATAATCTGGACGCAGCTGTCGTAAACGGTCGCAACACTCCGCAGCATACGCCGTACACAATCATTGTGAAGCTGCCGTAAACCGCGGTTATTTTTAAACTCTAATAACTTATAAAAAAGAAACTTTAAAAAAAAAAGAGGACTTGGAAAACATGCAGCCCAATAATACTTTCATATCACCACAGCATACAGATGGGAGAAATATTTGTACGGGGTGTATTACTTTTTTGAAGTTTCACTTCGGCCCGGTCAGATGAATGGGGGAGACGGAAATTTGACCTATACTGCAGCCAGTCACCGGGGGGAGCAGTTTTCGTGGAGGCTTCAATTTGAGCCCAGAGACATGGCGTCCATGTTTTTTACAGCCTATGGTTACAGCACATTATCACATAAACACATGTAAACAAGAAAAACAGCTTTTAACTCTTGATATTTAAATGTACCTATGCAGTGATGAGAAGGTGCATCAATTTTGAACATTTGTATAATTTGCCAATTTTCCAGCCGATGTGTGGCAGATATATCAGCTGTAAATATCTGCAAAAATGTCAACATCTGCCGATATCGAAACTTAATGTTCTAGGCTGATATCGTCCATTATCGATATCAAACCGTTAATATTGTGCATCCCTAGTGTCAGTAATACAAGCAGACAAACAATGGACAGAACAAAGTAAACACAAAATACAAAACAAATGCACCCCAATACCCAATTATAAGCTACACATTTCCCCAGTCTGCCAGTTCTTTAGATTTTGATGAGCCTTATCTAATACCCGTAAGAGTGTCCACTGCCAGTCAGTCTTGAAGGTTTCCAGGACAAACAGTTTGGTCTTTTTAACAACAGCTCACAATTCTCAGCTGGGACATACTTCATGAAAGGTTTTCAGATTTTAAGGAATGATATTATCTTCAGAAAAGCACTGATCTTGTCATAAGGAAGTACATTAAAGAGCTCTATGTAACACACAGTAACAGTAGGGGGTGTGTCCTTGATCCATTTCAATAAAACTCATTTCAAACCAAAAGCAAAAAAATAATCTAAGGGGGGAAAGTGCCACATCCTTAGCGGGAAGACCAAGCACACATTATTTACTGAATACATAACAAAGTCATAATGAAACAGGTCATGAGAAAGGGTCGATGAACAGGCTTGAACACACAAAGACTTCAGAATAGGCTGTTGTTCTTCACATGAAAACAAAAACTGCAGTCTCTGTTGCAGACTGACGCTCTCTACGTTTTACTCCCACGGTGTAGACCTTAAACTTGCAATGAAAAATTCACACATAGAGGACCAATACCCAAAAGCTCCTCATAGTTTTCCTCCAAAACATCCTCATGTCCTCGGCTAACCTGCTAGCAGTGTTTAGGAAGCTAACTTGTCATCGAAAGAAAGAGACCGTCTTTACCTCCGGGAGTCCACAGACACCTTTATCCGCGTATGGCGACAATCCGGCGGCATAATTCACAGACATGGCTGTGTCTCTGGATGTTACTGCTTTATATTAAGCCAGGGAAAAGGAAGATATTCCTGTATTAAGCAGTAGCTCTACTGGCGGGTTCAACTGTTGTGGATGACGTCATCTCTGCGCGACGACCAGAAAGCGAGCAGAAATCGGAGAGGGTTTAAAAACACCACAGCACAATCTCAGCGACCGCCATACGACTAACTTCTTCAATGCAGGTTTCTTTGCGGAATAATTAAAAAATACGCCCATAGTCAAAAAGTTATCTTAATAATGGTATGATGCTCGACTTGCTCTCTAATTCTGCTCCTTCATCCTTCATCTGCTCCTGCTCCAGACATCTCATTATATTTAATACTTTTGTGCACTTTGTTACTATCTGCCCTATGTGTTTATTCCACGTTACCTTGGCATCAAACCATCGAATCTTAATACTTTCACTTGTTCTGTTGTCCAAAATTTCCTGTTTTTGAACTCTGATTTTGTTTTATGTATTACCAACCTATTTAAGGTACTGGGGATGGAAATATGCTGCCTGGCTATAATCCCATGTATTTACATGTAAATGTTAATTAATGCATGCAGTCCCATTTGAAAAAAAAAGCGTCAAATAAATCTCAAATCTCAAGAAATTCCAACTGCATAAATGCTTTAAAATGAAGAGTACAATGCATCTTACGTTGTTTGAAAAATATTCAGATATTTCCTACCAAAAGTATCTTTTAATCAGTATTATCACTACTTTAAAAGAGACAGACATGTTTATCCTAGTTGTGAAATGCATTTCTCTGGTTTATTCTGGTCTTGTGTATATTTATGTAATTTGAATGACATAAAGTCTTTTATGGTGATAAACATTTGCTCTAATTTTGCCTTTATATGAATAGAGCATTATTTTGGCAGTTCTGCATATAGCAGAGATCATGAGGCTTTTTCCCAAATTAACTGATTTTTCCTCCTTGAGAGTTTCAAGTGGCCTATGATATAAACATTTTGAAACAAAAGCTAAGTTCTTCAGACTGACAAAGGGAAACAAAGTTATAAGTAGGCAAATTATCAAAACAAACAAAACATAATGAACGCTCAACACAACACTTGCAGTGTCTTTATTTTAACCTTTCATCACCTATACTAATCACCCTTTCTTGGTGATCCTGCGTGGCTATCCCAGCTGACATTGGGAAAGTGCAGCAGCCCCTGGATCAGTTGCCAGTTAATTGCAGGAACACAGATAGACAACCCTTCAGGCCCACACTCATAGCCAAGGACAATTGAAGTCACCAATCAACCTGGTGGGCATTATTTTGGTCTGTGGGAGGAGGCCAGAGCCAAAGCCACACTATCTGCAGCACCTTGTGCTACTTCAGAGTCAAATATAAACTTATTTCATCTTTTGTGTGTGCTCCTGTATTTTTGTTGTTGCATCTTTCTTTTGTCTTTTTTGTTATCTTCATCTGACTGTTTGACTACATGCTTAGGGGCTCTGCATGATTCCCTGTATTTTAGGTGGAAACCAACCTGAATGTGGTTATACATAGCACTGAACATCTTTAAAATGCTTTAGCAAGTCCCTTTGTTTTGGATCTTTTTGGGCAAAGTGCATGCGTTCTTCCACCAAGAGTCAAAGAAAAACAAAAACAAAGGTGGTTACTGTGCTCTTGTTTTTTAGGCTGTTGCCGAAACTCACTAGATCATGAAGCTCCTGGCCTCATTTTTATCAATGTGCAGCCTTACTTCTGTGCCAGTTCTCTCCAACTGAGTGAGACAATCAAAATCCCAGCAGCTAAAGTATTGACTGATTAAGTGGACCTCGTACAGCCCCACTTAAAAATACAGAACAAAGTCCTTTAAAAATATTGGGAAGAAACAATGGTCTTAAACCAAATGAAAGGTGAATATATTTCTTGAAAGCTGCTATATGGAAAATTTTGTTAAAGTTGGCATCCATGAGGATGACAGTAACTGATCCATTCACTCTGCCCGTTTAGTGCCAGTGTATATCTTTGCACCTGCAGTGACTGCAGGGGCAAAAGTAGCTCAGTCTGTAAGGAATAGTTGATGGTGCCATCTGACTTCCTGGGTGCTACTGAAGAGTTCTTGAGCAAGGGACTGAACTCCAAAACTTCTCGGAAATGCTTCTTCAGAAGCAGCAAACTATCACTGACATCCCTCCATTAATGCATGGTGTAGAATCTGTTTGTGTGTTTCTACCTGCTTGTGTAAAGAACCGAATTTACCCATGAGGGACAATTACAGGACATCTTTGCCAGCAACTAAAGTAACTTTACAGAGATTTTGAGTTGACACCAATGACCTTGTTTATTCTCATGGGCCATGTAAAGGCATCATTATCAATTTCAGTCTGTTCAGATGAAGTTTCAAGCCAGCAAATTCACTGAGACATTAGCTGTTGGCATGCCCATGAACACTTCAGTTTCAGTCCTGTTCGGAGTAGTAGATGCTTCTTTGGCTCTCCAGCTGCACTATAATGTCTGGCTGCAAACAAGCCTTGACATTATCTTTTTACTGGAGCCAGAGGTGGTTATGAGCAAACACCCTTGCTCTGAAAGTATCTCCCATCTTCAGGAGATAACCTTTCTGCCAAGAGACATCATTAAGAGAGAGTGTTTTCTTTTTCTTTTTTTTTTAATTGCGGAGCAGCCGTAAGAGGAATCAGAGAAATATCACACATAGAGATTGTGTAATCAGGCCATCAACAAAATTTTGTATAAAAACGGTTTTCCTGTCAATATGGGACTTCAATTATCCATCTGTTTAATATTTTAGAACATCTGTTTCAAGTGTTATTTGTAATACCTCGAGCAGAAGGGTGGTAATCAAATGATTTGATTGAGCATCTTTTTCCCAATAAATCTTTATTTTTCCACTTTAAATAGCCAGAAATTAAAAAATAAGAAGGGTAAATGGAACAACATGGTGATCATCCATACAGCTACATGTGCATATCCATAATGGTTCTTGTTAAAGCTGTAAACCAACTCTGAAGACCACCTAACAAAAGAAAATGCTTGCTTGTTGTAATTGTTTTGCCATTTGTAATTCATTATCCTGAGAAATTCAGTATGAAGTCCCGATTTCTGTAAATGAAACAATCCATATTGGTGACACAAAAGAGGACACACATGCACTCTAAAAATTACACTGAAACCCTTCCAGTCCCCGCTGACAATGAAAATCCTTTCCCGTATACCTTCTTCTACTTTATCAGCAAAAGGTCCAGGGCCAAACAAACCTAATAATCTCATCACATAATCCATTCTCAAGTGAAGAACACAGGCATAATGTCAAACCGAAAAGACAAAGACTAAAATAAAATTGCAAAAGAGCAAACAAAGTGTGTTACAACAAAAAACGTCATACAATGTTTTGGGCTTTCTTTTACATACCGTCAGGTCTTTGGCTCCGTCAGGCCTCTCTGAGAGAAAACCTGAGGAGAATCCGATTGGTAATTAGATTTGCCTCCACTCCCTCCCCCGGAAAACTTTACCCATCCTACAAGACTGTTAAATCTGAGCTACTTCAAATAACACGACCCCACACTCAAAATTACAGATAAACACATCCAACAGTAACCAGAAAAAAAACACAGCAAAGATCAGTTTCATGTTACCGAAAAATGTCCACATGAGGTTTTGACCCACTGACTCGGTGTGCCAGAAGATCCTGCAGATAAAAAGTTCTCTGGGATCCCCAATGACAGAAGTCTCTCTTATCAGGATAGTGATGAAGGTAAACAGTCCACCAGTAGAAGAGACAAAAAGCTTCTGTTGATGTTCTGGCATGCACAAGAGCTTGAAAACATCATCCTTTGACATCCTGTCCAACACAGGAAATGTCTGTTTTTACCTATTTGCAGTTCAGCGTAGACAGGCTGCAGCAAGTCTTTAAGCTTTTGTTAGTTGCAGAGACCAACAACTGTGAACAAAAAAGGTACATGAAGAGGGGAAAAAAGAAAGGGAGATGTTGACTTAAGGTTGAAAGTATTTGCGCCTGTGCAGATACTGCTTTTCTTAATAGTGGTATAACCTCTCAATCCAGAAAAAATTAAAGGGACAAAACAACTAAAAAAATCATTTCAAAATAAGGTTTAAGGTGATGAAACTGTTGGGAAAATGTAAGAAACTAATGACTTTTGTGCTGGTACAAATTTACCAGGTCTGACCCTTCTGCAACGGAGCATCAATTTTCACCTCAGAAAAGAAGCCATACGACACTCAGGAAAAAAAACACCTCTTTTTTTTCGTGAGTTTAAAATCGGGAAATCGTTGAATCGTTCCAGTTGTCAACCTTGAATTTCAGGAAACCCAGACAGTAAGGAAGGTAGAAACTTGCTGTCAAAAAGCATGTCATGACTCCTCATTGCCAGAGTCGTCCTCATCATAACAGCAGTCGCCGTCCCCGTCCTCCACGTCATCGTCGTCATAGTAATAGTCATACAGGAGGTCGGAGCCTTCATCGGGGGCGGGGGCACGTGTGCGGACACAGTACTCGGCCAGCGTGGTGGGCACCTTCACACCGTCACGCTCAGCTTCGGCCTTAGTGGCTAATACCTGTTTCCTGTGGTAGAAGAGTAGACATGATTGAGGGCCGAACTCAAGAACAAATTATTAAAAATAATAATAAATAAATAATAAATTATGTGTTAATATCAAAAAGGGTTTTGCACAATTACCTGATGATCTCTACATACTCCCGGTCTTTGCCCTTGCTGTCCCTCCATTTCCGGTACATGACTGAGGCATCCACATTAGCAGGAGAAAAGGTGTTGGGCTCATTCAGCAGTGAAATCACACTCAGCAAAATTGTCCTGAATCAAACACAAAGATGAGATAAAAAGTCAAAAATCAGGAACAATACCATTTGAAAAAAAAAATGCATCAAGTTATTTCATATCCTATATATGCATATGTTTTTATGCTGTTCAATTTAATTGACTTTTATTGAACCGGGGAATAGGGCTGGGTATTTCCAGCAACCCCACGATACGATACGTATCACGATACTGATGCCACAATACGATACGTATCCTGATACACATAAATTGCAAACACTGACTGCGCTTTTAACAGTATTCACAACAACTTTTGTTTTTATTACAAGAAGAAAATGAACAAGCTTGAGTTTTGAATTATTCTTCAACTTCAGAACTTTAATTCAGGTACCCAAAGAGAGTAGACTTAAGTTGAAATTTGGAAAGTGTTTTATCATGTAGCTTGGCTTCTACTTTGAACTGTGCCATTTTTAACATTACCCAAAGTGTATTTACAACAACTGTCCAAACACTGAGGCCGTATCGATTCTGTAGAATCCGTATCGATACACGTATCCCCAAGAAGTGCATGACAATATTTTGAGCACAGGCGTACCGGGGAACCCTGCCGACATTATAAATGCTGGTCTGGCTTGAGAAAATTATATAACAACAATAATAATACATTTTATTTTGAAGCGCCTTTCACAGCATTTAAGGATACTGTACATGATTTAAAAACAGCAAAAAAATCAGCAACAACATCAACGATAAAATCATCAAAACACAACAGACTATGTGCCATATGGGTAATACCTTACAGTCTGTAATGGGTTGACAGGAAGACATGCTTGATCCAAGTACACTTTTGTATGGATATGCAATAACATTAGATATGTTCACCTTCTGCCCATCTTCTCAGTTGTAAATTTCACCCTTTTGTTTTATTTCTTTACAAATGACATCAACACTTCTACTGTGATGCCACTCCATAACTGCTAATTTGTAGGGTGATTATGGACTCAGAAAGACAGCATCAGCGTGTCACTGCCTGAAACTTGCTTGTATGGAGCCATGGTCTATTTAACATCAGGATGCTGCTTTGGCTCTTATTGTCAAGTGGTAGATAAATAAGATAAAGTAGGAACTGTACTGGCATGGTAGACGGTGAGTGTTAGCAGTGACGTTCTGACATCATGGGTTGGAGGGCTTATACAAGGCAATGTGGTAGAGCAGCTAGCATCAGCATTGCCACTCCCTGGAGCTTGCATGAAAAGAGCTTGGGGCAGCTCAAGCTGGTGATGCTGTTGCATCAAAGGGCCATGTGATAGATTATGATAGATTATAGAACTCTCCAGAAATGTGGTGGGTGAATACTGGTGGGGTTACGGGTCTCTTCACTTGTCCTTTCTTTATAGCACAAGCACTTTGTGTTTCTTTCAAAAAACAAAACCTTCTGCCTTTTAAGTGTGTTTTACATGAATTCTCTGCACGAAAGAGTGCCTCTACGCACAAGACAACAAAGCCAACAGGATCAGGACTCTTCTCTCCTCCTGTCAGTGGCATCCGTAGCTGCCTGATACAGCCGTTTGGCTCTGGGTAGCAAACCCAACACAGAACATAAACTCTGCGGGAGAACACAGTATTAGACAACTAGAAATGATTTTTGGGGATTTGTGACTGTGAACATACTCCAGCAGTTTGTGATATCAAATTTAGGAACGTGGGTTAAAATATGACCACATTCATAGACTTTCTATCGCTCTTACATAAAATGTTGGCATAGACATGCAACAACATTGGATACGTTTTCTCAGTGCCACTGACAGAGTGGTCTAAAGACTGACCCCTAAGATTAACCTTGTGTGCTTCAACACCACATCCTATCATTACTGAACCATTTGGTGGTTTGCTCTGATTGATCAGTGGTTGGTCCACCATGTCAAACCTACTTTTGGGAGGAAAAAAATAATTTTCTCATGCCTCTGACATCTAATAATTCATACATAAACCTCAAGCAGGGAAGTCTGCCCATTGAAAAAGGAGAGGAGTTGCCCTAAGAAGACAGGATATGACTTATGCAGGGTCAGACTACACCACTTGTGCACGGTCAAGGCCTGACCGACATTCGTAGGGTTTTGAGACCTGCCATACGACTCTGCGACAGAGAGTCTAGCAGGTCTGATTTTTATCCTCATGGATGTAAGCAAAACAAGTTTGATGCTTTGAGAGCATCTAGAGAACCACAGATACAGGAAAGTTTACAAAGCTCTGAAAAGCACCATCCCTGCCCTAATGGTATGTTGACGAAGAGCTGCTACAGACTGTAAATGGAAAAATGTTGGAGAGAAACAGTCGAGGATCCTTTTGAGTGACTGCTCACATGTATCAGCAAACTAATGTTTCATTCTCCAGAACCTTTGTAGATCTAATGTACTTTGCTCTAAATACAGTGTGTTTGTTTGTGGTCCTCAGTGCTGTCCCTCCTCCTTTCACCGTCATCACATCAGTTGTTACATGCATTTGGTTTCAATTGTGTAGTCTGTCATGCTCATCGGACAAGTCACTGCGTAAATATATGGCTCCGTGGTCACCTAGTCTGACAAGATCAACAGTTGTCACTAACGAAAAAAAAAGTGTTATCTGACCTTGGCATTAAAGGAATGGTGGTGGAAACAGTGGACAGATCAATGAAGTCCAACAAAATCATTTGAGCCTTTCACTAATTGCTCTGTGTTGTTAGATATACACTGCAAAAACTCAAATCTAAGAAAGTTTATTCATCCAATTTCAATTCTTAAAATCTCACTGTAAGCCAAAACCGACTGACATGTCCACATACACATCTTATTTCAGTATCTAAAAATAAAAAAATAAACCCTGGATTGCTTATAATGAGTTTAAAAAATCTGCCAATGTGGTAAGACAAATTTTACTTGTATGATGTCTTGGAAATAAGATGTTCCGTCTTAAGAAGCTTATATACCCGATTTTAAGACCCTCAAGGAGTAAGATTTAACTTGTTCCACTGGCAGATATTTTCTCATAATTACAAGTTATTCAGTGCTGTTTTTGTTTTTAATTCCTTGAAATAAGATATCCATCTTGACTTCTCAAGTGAATTTGAAATTTCAGGAAAAACTGTGGATATTTTGGACTTGACAAATAGACTTGCTAAGATCTGAGTTTTTGCAGTGTATTCCCTGTCCCAAACAAAGAGCTGACAAATTCATACTGTTAAAAAAAACAAAGACAACATGGTGATGTTAATAAATTATGTGATAGTGAATGCACTAATGATGCACCAGCTGCACTTTATAAATGTCATAGCATTTCTAAATATTCATATTCCAACTCTGCAACTTTAAATACTTAAGTTCAGTATTTGTATTTGGTCTAAAATGGTATTGGGTCATCCCTGAAATTATTTTATGTTTTATCTGTATGCAATGTCCCTTTTTTAAACAATAAATCATTTGTTTTGTTCAAATAGTCTAGTTTATCACTAATAAAAACTTTGCCATGAGATTACTTAACAGAAAAGTTGTTTTGTCTGATAACATCTTGGCAGGAGTTTTAGACATCAGAGTAATTACAGAGAAGTTGCCAGTTTTGTTGATTATAGGCTTATTTGGGGAAAAAATTGAAAACCTCACCAATGTTAAGATTAGGGATGTATACCACGGACCAGTACTTTAATGTACCGGTCCCTAATTGGGTCGGCACCCAAATACCATTAAGAATCTGGAAAAACGGTACCGTTATTGGTACTTGAACGTTTCTTCAACTGTCACGTGGCTATGACACTACCGCCGCTGACAGGTGGTGAGCATAGACTGTAAAAAACATGGACGTCATGTCGCTGGGCTTGAATTGAAGCCGCCACAAAAACTGCTCCCCCTGGTGACTGGCTGCAGTATAGGTCAACTCTCCGCCTCCCCCATTCATCTGAACGGGCCGTAGTGAAAATTCAAAAAATTAATACACCTCGTAGAAATTTCTCCCATCCGTATGCTGTGGTGATATGAAAGTATTATTGGGCTGCGTTTTTTCAAAGTCCTCTTTTTTCTGAAAAGTTTTTTTTTCATCAGTGATTAGAGTTTAAAAAATAACTGCGGTTTACGGCAGTTTCACAATGATTGTGTACGGCGTATGCTGGGGAGTTTTGCGACAGTTTATGACAGCTGCATCCAGATATGGTCCAGATTCTCTACTGGCTGCACAATGGCAGCACCCTGACGGGGGAAATTATGGCTTTAAAACCGTTGAATGGTAGAAGGCGGAGCCATGCTATCCAGTTCTTATAATACATCCATGGTGGTGAGGCAGCTGGCTCAAGCATGTCGGTGAGGGCTAAGGGCTCAAAGGTTTGGGCTCACTTAGCAAAGTTAATGAAAACTCGGCCCGATGCAATCTTTGTCAGAGAGAAGCTGCGTCCAAGGGTGGAAATACTGGCAACATCACCAAACACTTGGAGCATGCGCATAGTATAAAGCTTAAGGAGTGCGGGCTGTTTGATTGCTATAGCAACAGGAGTAAAGTTAGCAGCCCAGCTAACATTAAAGACTGCAGCACCGTGGCGGCGGCACCCGGTTTTGTTTCTGCTATGTCAAGTCACGGGAAGTTTTTTGTCTAGTTTGTAGTCATCATTACAGCATCGATTTTAGCACCACTGATATACTAAACACTGTTTGCTCTGTTCTGTTTGCTCTGTCTGTCTGTACATGCAGTCTGTTAGCAGCATGAAGGGGTTTTGCCATCTCCTTAGCTTTCTTTTTGCCTCTGAGAAGCATTTGTAATGCATTACTTCTATTCCGTTGAAGCTTTATTATTACCTTGTGGTAATAAAAAAAAGGTTGAATCTTTTAATATCTTGTAAAGTCTACATTTTTTACACAAAATTACGTGTTGTAGTATCGATAACAGTATCAATAAGTATCGATACCGATAAGGAGTATCGGTATCTGTATCGACAAAATCATAATGATATTTATCCCTAGTTAAGATTGATGTATTCCATAACCAGTTAAAAAATCCTCAAATGTGCTTTAGTGAGTGCTATTTTATTTTTGTAGAGTGGTGAATGTATCATTTTTTTTTCTTCTAGTACACACCAACAAACAAAAACTACAAAATGAGGGTGCCACGAAAGACACAGATCCCATTACATTAGCGGTGCACAATGCCACCACAGAAGCATTCATTTTTTAAGGGAACCTCTGAATGGACACCACTGAAGACAAAAGTCATATGATCAGGGTTGCAGTTGTGGTAATTGTTTATGTGGCTGAGAGAAGGCAAAGATGAGACTAACCTACAAAAGAGAGACTTCTGAGGAGAGAAATGAGAGAAAGGGGCTTACCGGACATTCTGGGTGGGATTCCATCTCTCTGAAGGCAGCTCTCCACTCTGTGGGTCGTCTACTGGAGGATGTAATATAGAGATACACACATCTCCATTCTAATAATAGAGAGACACAAACACATTATGTACACAAATACAAAGTAAAACACACTGATGTCATTGATAGAAGAGACAAGATCTGACACTACCTCGTAGATATTAGGGTGCCACATCTTAGTAAGAAACCTGAAGGCAGGAGGGGAGTATGGGTAGTCTATAGGGAACTTGATCCGAGCCTGGAACATAAAAAACATTGTTACAAGTTGCTCTTCATATTATACAACTCAGTAAACACTAGAGCTGGGACGATACGCTTTTCTCCCGATTCGATTTAAATTGCGATTCTACGATATTGACGATTTAGCAATCTTTAGCTTTTTTTAACACCAGCGAAAAAGATGAAAAATTATGATGCCTACAGACTATATCAGGAAAAATACACATCACATGTGAATCTCTTTTAAGGATTTATTCATCAATATATTTTAATCAGCTGTTCATACTCTCTCTTCAAAAGCCTGGATTGCATTTAATAGTGGCTTATTAACACAGACTAAAATGAGGCATTTACATTTTGAACAAGCTACTACCCTGTTCTTTGCCCTGTACTGCTGCAATACCTGAATTTCCCCTCTGGGGATCAATAAAGGATTATCTTATCTTATCTTATCTTAGAAAAAAAAAAAAAGATTTTTTGACAAAACAAAAAAAATCTGTTTAAAAATGGTCAAACAAAAAATCCTGATACTTATGTGAATCATTTTTTTTCTCCCACCCCTAGCAAACACAGTCATAGTTTTACATAGAGTTGGAATAGCATGTGATTTTAAGACGTACAATGCTTGATTTGGGCAGGCCCCAAATTAGACTTTCTAAATCATTTTTGCAAATTACTGAGAATTATTCTTGCAGATGAATTTAAGGAACATGTTGATATTTTAAATTAACAAAACTGAAAAAACTGGTTCAATTTGGGTTGCATAAAAATGTGCAAGTTGCCATACGTTCTACTGTAATGTATTAAAAGAAATAACTCCTTACTTAAAGATATTTTAAAATGTAAAACTATTAAGGAGTTAACTCTACAGCTTTAATTCTGAGGCTATATCCGACGGTGACATTTGTTTTTTTTTTTTTTGTTTTTTTATCTGTGGGTTTCCATGATGGCCTGTTTGACTCTGCATCCCTCATTAGAGTCAATGTAAACAATAACCCGTTTTTAGGTTTTATTAGTACTTCATTTAACTAAACATTTTAATCAATATGTCTTTTAAGGGATGCACCAAGTATAGATGTTTTTAACCAAAATTTAGCTGGTCAATTACACCTGTGTGTGAGTATACATAAATGTATACATTATATCTGCATTTTTCAATGACCAAAAGGTCCCTCCCAAATAAAACTCCACCATAAATGATAATGTGCTCTTATTTAACAGAAGATAATCAGTAAAGAAAATGGGTTATATGAGCATTATGCAATAAAAATTAACAACTAATCTCGCTGGATGGCATTTTGGTATAAAATTGAAAGACTAAAATTGAAAAAGAAAACAGACCAGGTTTCTCCTTCATAATTTCTTAATATAACGAAAATGATGTTGGTTAAAAAATTTCCAATGGAACAGTAGTGTGAGTAAAGAGTACATTAATATAACCAGGACAAAAACAAAGAATTAAGCAAATAAAAAATAAACTGACGACAGGTTCAATAAACAAAGGCATTACAATAATGTTTATCAACATAAAAAATTAAGATTTAGAATATAATTTTCAGTCTGTATTACCCATCCCAATGTATTAAGGCTTTTGTGTTTTCAGACATTTTCTCTGTTTTTTTTTCTATTTTATGATACTAATTTATTTGAACATTGTGTGGTCCATGTTTATGTGTTTTAGACTGAGTGATGGAGAAGAAAAATGTTTGTTGATTATACAATAAAGCTTCGTTTTAGTCTTTTGATTCCTACCTTAAAGTACCCTCCTTCATAGTGAGTGTTTGGTGGTCCAAAAATGGCCACTTCCCAGTTGTACAGGTCAGCCTCGTCCACCAGAGTTATTTTGAATCCCTCGACAGGCTGCTCCTGAAGGCTCTTCATCTCCAACATGAGTGCTTTCTGTGAACTGGCTACATGAGACGAGTCGTGTTGCGCCATTCTGCTCCACTTCGATTAAAACACAATCTGCAGTCGACTGCGGACGGGTTTGTTTACCTGAGTTCGGCTATATTAACCTCTCAAACGCAGCCCAACAACCTGGTGAAAAACAACCTGAGTGTTTTCGACGCACGGAGACAATGAAACAGGCCAAACCAGCCTGGCTGCGCAAAAGCCAAACAAAGGTTGTGGTGATTTATCCTAAAATTGGAAGAGTTATACACCGAAACTAAACATCAGAAATCCATAATCTGACGAAAACATTGTGGCTGAAGAGCACCTCGGGCTTTACTTGATCTACCTGACAGGACGAGCACGGATATAAGCCGTAAATCTACTGGTAGCTGCTGGCTAATGTAAACTAGCTAACGAGCTCTACCTCAACCGACCAGCTAAAGCCGAGCTTACCACAGCACGGATATTTTTTACCTCCCGAAAGAAACCAACCAGAACAGAAAACACAGTTATGTTTCTAAAATACCCGCAAATAAAAACCCTAAGATACTACGCGGAAATTCAGCTGTTATCTCCCTGACACAGAGAAGAATGTTTCAGAGAGCAGTCCCCTCTCCCCTTAACGTAGGCAATGGCGCCTTGTGCCGACCGGGACTTGTAGTCCAATTACGCACATAAGTAATATTTTTACGAAAGAAACGGCAAGTTTCCCAGATAATGGCCCTTGTGACTATATGGTTAAATGCATTGGTTTTGAAATGAGGACTAACATTAAAATTGAGTGCTAAACTTTAAGAAATCCATCCAAGAGTGGTTATCAAAAACTACATTTGCCCTGTGAGTTACGTGACGTCACGAAAAACATGAACGTTGTTTGTGTTTCTGAGAACAAGAGACGACCTATTTTCACCCTTTGTACATAAAACAAAACAGCTACGATCTTCATTCTTTTGGTGTACTTCAAGATGATATACACTTTACAAAAATCGACTTTAACCGATTATACATTTAATAGCGCTTTGTTTTTCTCCGTTTACACTTGTGACGTACAAAACATAAGTCAGCTTGAGAAAGGTCCCCATGAGGTGGCCTTCTGCTGCCTTAGAAATAATTCCCAATCCCAACAACAAAAGGCAGCATTTTTGTTTTGTGTAAGACATTAAAGTATAAGCACATCGTTTCTATTTTTATTTAAACCATTCACAAATACAGGCGCGTGCTTTGCGTGCCGTTATTCCAGTAAGACGTTTTCTACATGACCTCTTATTTACGCGACGGTGGACGCGCTGGACCCCTCGCTGGCAGAAAGTTCGTAATGGGTTCGAAGTCACGACGGCGGTCCCGTTCGAGGTCCAGAAATCGGAGCCATGAGCGGCGGAACAAGTCCAGGGTGAGCAGGTCCAGGTCCTTGGAGGACAGAAGAGGACGGAGTCGGTCTGCGGAGGCGAAGAGAGCCGCCCGGGGACGAGAGCGCTCGAACAGCGGGGACTCCAGTGATGGCTCCCCAGGACGAGGACGGCCTGACCGCAGGGACCGTGCGGGTTCAAGGAGCGACTCAGACAGTGACAGGGTGCGGGGATCACACCGGGGCATGAGCCCGTCGAGGGCTCGATCAGCAAGGTAACCTTCTCTGCCAGCTCGCTGGCTTACTGATAGTCAGTGGTGCGCAGGGATGGGAGTCGGAAACCTACCTTAGTGAGAATCGATAAAAATTAGCTCAAAGAGTTGATATCGGTATTCTTCTTGTTTAGCACTTTATTATTAATTCTCCCACTTTGCCCCACATGCCTTGCAAATCAAGGCAGTAAGCAGAAACCTACGATAAATAAATCAAATATATGATCACTGCAGGCAGGACACAGACGCTACCTAAATTGTGGCTTTTATTTTTACATTGTGGGAAAAATTACATAACATGTACTTCAAAATATTACCCATCTCCATTGATGCTCTTGGCACTAGAATGTGTTTAATGTCTGTGAAACGTTCTCATTCCGTTAAAGGTCTCAAATTCCACTCTTCTTAAATGAATGTTTATATGGCCAGGCTGTCTATTGAACTTTTTTTTTTTTTTTTTTTTTGCCGTTTACCTAAAATCCATTCTATGTTAGCCTTGCTCAGTACAGGCTACTTATAAGACGTGCCTTACCATGTCCCTCTCGGGCTTTCCAGGTGTGCTCTAATGTTTACTGAAGCAAATTCCTTTTGCTGGGCGAAACTAACACCAAATTAGAGAGCGTATATATCCCTTAATGAGATCAATGGGGGAATGTTTTCAAACAGTTTTGAAAAAATAATATTCTGAATTATGGAGAAAGTAACAAAGATAGAGGGGAGTTTTTTCCTCATATTTAGGGTTTGGGGAGTTTTATTCAGGGCATGGTCTCTGAAAACAAAGTAAGGGTTCACAAACACTTCAGCCCCATGGACCCTGGAGGTGGTTGAAGTGTGTAAAACTAAGTGTAGGCACACCAAAGCAACATCACTTCCATCAGTAATTTAATTGGAAGTACAACCAATTGCTATACATGGACTTCACCAGTTTGATAAAAATAACTTAATAACTGAAATATCACTGTTG
The DNA here is from genome assembly GCA_036419115.1 of Scarus forsteni. Classification (NCBI taxonomy): domain Eukaryota; kingdom Metazoa; phylum Chordata; class Actinopteri; order Labriformes; family Labridae; genus Scarus; species Scarus forsteni. Next base: position 415,356 of record JAZDUH010000271.1, read on the forward strand.
CCATGTGCAAACCCACATATAAAGATTTTTGTACATATGTCATTTCTTATGTCCTTGTAAAACCACAGTCTACGTTCCTGTTTACAATCAGTAAATAAAATATCATTTTAAACCATTGAATCCTGTTTCTTCTTTGTTGGTTTTTTGACAGGCGTCTTGTAAGCTAATGTTAGTCTCTCAAAATCTCCTCCAGAAACCACTAAGATCAGTGATGAGAAGCTTTGGTAACAAGGAGGGTCAGATTAATATTTGCAGTTTCAAAAGGCCAGATTGTCACAAATTCATACATTCCATCAACAAGACAGTAAAAAAATCTGGTGTTCACCAAAATATGTGTTTTCTAGCACAAAACTAAACAGTAAAGCTACATTTAATGAGCTAACTTTGAATTAAAGTCATTGAAAGTTTTTTCGTCAACGTTAAATTGGCAAAAACTGTATTATCAATTAATTTAAGTGCCAATCAGTAGAGCAGTCAGAAAAGTCTTCTTCCTATGATAACTTGATATTGTGTTTTAGTTTTTCCCCAAATATATAAATAGTACTTCATAAAAAAACCTTTACAGTAGCCATTACAGCAAATTATGATACGTATTTTCCAGTAAGGAATTAAATAAAATAAAGCCAATTATGAAATAACTTCCATATTTTGAAGATTCAAAATCTGTGTTAAGTTTGCCTCAATTTTGAATCTTCAAGATAACCACGACCTGGATGAATAAGAATTTACACAGACGAACTTCCACATTTTCATGTATGATGTATTTTGCCACTGTACATGGTGGCAAATCAGTACTACAGTATTTAATGGCAGATTTGTTCATCTGTATTGTTTCAGTTTGTGGAAATTCAAAACTGACTGGCACACCATGTTGAGTGCAGCATGTGGCCCCCAAGCTCATAGTTGCCTATCCCTGAATTAGATAAATATAACCCATTTAGCAACATGGATCAAAAATCATGTTTTGATATTTTTGTAAACAGCTTTATGTAAAAGCACTTATATCAGTGTTCTTATGGATTTTCTTGTGTACTACAAACAACTTTACAGACAGTCCTCAGTCATATGCGACTGTAAGACAAGAACTGTGGCAACAGCTTGTAGCAGAATGTTAATATTTACTTCTATAATTGATTAAATAAGAAGATTATGACTACAGTTTGTAAACAGCCAGTAATCTGCTGGTAACTCATAAACCTGTGAACAACAAAATATACGTAGAATTTTTCGCCACTGCACAAAATGTGAAGGTGGTGGGTGTGAATTTTGGTTTAAGTTCAAGAGGCCATTGTTTAAAGCCCACCACATGGTTAGTTATCAAGTGGAAAACGTGCTAAAATCTGTCTCCTCTCATTCCCAGCTCTGATTCAGATGATCGCAAAGGGAGAAGGATGAGACAGGAAAAGGGGAGCCACGGAGGAACATCTCAAGAAAGGAGAAGAGGGAGATCTGACTCGAGCGACAGGAGCAATGATGGAGAAAGGTCGAGACGGAGGAGTCCAGCCAGACCAAAAAGGGGCAGGGAGCAAGAAAGGCGGAGGAGCACCAGCAGAGACAGAGAAAGAAAAGAAGACCGAGGCAAAGGCCGAGAGCAGAGGAAAAGGAGTGAGGAGAAGGAGCGAGGGAGGAGCATGAGGAGCAGAGAGAGGACGGACAAAGACAGAGGGAGGCGGCGCTCTAATTCCTCGGATTCGTCCGATAGCTCGGAATCTGGGGGTGAAGACCGCGCAGCCAAAGAAAAAGAGAGGAAGAAGAAACAGAAGGAGATGCTGAAAGCTCTGGAAACACCTGAGGAGAAGAGGGCGAGGAGGCTGGCAAAGAAGGAAGCGAAGGAGAAGAAGAGGAGAGAGAAGATGGGCTGGAGCGAGGAGTACATGGGGTACACCAACGCTGACAATCCCTTTGGAGACAACAACTTATTGGGCACCTTCAAATGGCAGAAGGTAAGTTATGGCAAAATATATGCTATTTTTAATCAACCTGTCACCTCCTCTGCTGAACTTATCACTCATCTTTTTACTCTTGATTTGTTTTCAGGCTCTGGATAAAAAAGGAATTGGTCATCTTAGTGAGAAGGATCTCAAAGAAAGAAACAAATGTATTCAGGAGGAGAACCGCAGGGAGCTGCAGAAGGTATGAGCTTTGCTTTTCGAGGCAAGTGATGCTAAAGCAACAGGCCTTTTCTGAAAATAGTAAAATAAAGAAATCATATTTTTAAAGATTGACAAATGTCACCTGGTCCAAATAAGTTCATTTTCTTCTGTATAGCACCAAGCTATGACCTGTCTCTTTAAAGTCCCAATAATTATGTGATTATTCAAGGCTAAAACTTTGAGCGTTTCCTTTCTTTCCTCTCCAAGTAGTACATATCATGAAATTATACTCTTAACTGCAGTCATCATACAAGGCAAACAGCTTCATCTGATTTGATTTAGCTGCATTTAGTTGAACTGAAATTAAATTAGGTTTGAAACTGAGAATTAATGTTAAATAATGTAGCCTCTGTTGATGGTTGATGCAGAATAAAACACTTGGCACCAAGCAGGTCCACAGCAGCAGGCCACCCATGTTTGTAGTCAAGCTCAAACTACCATATATTTTTTTGATTGATCACTCTAATGTTAATATCAGGAATTGTAATGATGAGAGGAATGGGGCTAAAGGAAAGGCCAGATATCTTCAGCTTGAGTAGTTGAAGCGATGTTGGTCCAGTGATAGACCATTAACATGAGAAAAAAACAGATATGACAAATTTCTGAATTGGCCAGGAGAAAGTTAAAAGAGAAACAGCACAGTATTGAGCAGGTAGTGTGAGTGCAAGCAGCTAGAAGGTTGCTGGTTTGATTCCCGATAAACATAATGAATGGATGGATAAGTTAAAAGAGAAGATGCATATTGGATCAAAATGACTGAAATCAAAAGGCTTTTGAATTACTATAACTTAGGGGTGGGCGATATGGCAAAAATATCATATCAGGATTTTTAAAAATAAAATCACCATCCCGATTTTATCATGATTCTTTTTATGTTGATTTTTCTAGACTAATTTGCACGTTTGACCATTTTTTCCCTATGTTTAACATATAAAACATGTAAAACCCTAAAAGACAAAAAATGACAATTAAAGCCAAAAAAAAGTGCAATAAATGTAAACATAAAAGGTAATGAACAACAATATCAACATTATCTCTTAAAGTGCAACAATTCAAAACAAATGTTATCTAACTGCAGTGTCTATAATCTGAGTGAATAATACAGCTGCTTTAGAACAGATTTTTAAAGTTATTTTTTTGGGGGGGCTTTTTGTGGCCTTTATTGATAGGACAGCTGGAGAATGACAGGAAAGCGGGTGAAGAGAGGGGGGAAGACATGCAGCAAAGGGCTGTGGCCGAGATTCGAACCTACTGCCGCTGCTGGGGTTTGGATGTCCCTGTACATGGGCGGACGCTCTACCAACTGAGCTAATGTCCGCCCTAGAATAGATTTGTGTTCAGACATCTTCAAGCTTTTATCTCCTTTCTCTTTCCACCATGGCTTCACGCTCCATAAGCAAACAAGAGATCCTACTGTGCACTGCGTAATGTGCTACGATTGGCTAGTCGGGTGCACTTAAAAGTCTCTGCGCCCACACAGACGATCTGACGATCTTTCTGCTTTATGAGATCATCCCCACGTTATAATCCTTAACGATTTAATATCGTCATATCGCACACCCCTACTATAACTGAACCATAATGTGCTTTAGTTTTTAACCACCTAAACCAAACTTACCTGTTAAGATGAAAGAAAAGAGCATTTTTGGCCTAAGAGTCAGACTTCATCTGAGAGAACTCCCTAAATTAAAACTACTCTCTGCATGAAGGTGAAACAGCTGCGCTTGGAGAGGGAGCGAGAAAAGGCCATGAGGGAGACAGAGCTGGAGATGCTGCAGAGAGAGAAGGAGGCGGAGCACTTCAAAACCTGGGCTGAACAGGAGGACAACTTCCACCTGCATCAGGCCAAACTACGGTGAGTGTTCATCAGCTCCTTGTAATCCATCTTTTCATTTCACATGTGAGAGATTGAGGCTCCAAAGCACTCATTTGCACCATCTTAATAAACTCTGTGTTTCCTGTGGCCAGGTCAAAAATCAGGATCCGAGACGGTCGCGCCAAGCCTATTGACCTTTTGGCAAAGTACATCAGTGCAGAAGATGACGACCTTGCTGTGGAGATGCATGAGCCATACACCTTTCTTAACGGGCTCACAGTCACCGACATGGACGATCTGCTGGAGGACATAAAGGTGTGTTCATGATCCATTCAGCTTAAAATGTTGGTCACACAGGAGTGCAAGCAATGTAGTGATGGCTGCACCTCACAGGCCTGTGTGCAACAGCGGCCTTAGTGCTAACAGTACTTTTTTCTTAAAAACAGGAATCCTACCATTTTATTTTTTTAAATTTTAGGCCAGGTGTCTTAAAAAAGAGTTCTTATGTTATAGGTGGCATGTTGGATTACATTTTTTTACTATATCATGTTTGCTTCAGAAAACAAAAGAGAAATGAGGCAAGTTGATGCAAGAAGGCATTAAGAAATGTTCTGTCTATGTTCTTGAGAAAGCTCTCTCTCATGTCCGCTTCTCTCAATCTCTCCTGGGAGAGAGCAACTTCATATCCTATAATATTTAGCACCCTGACTTGTTAGGTAGTTAAGTAAAAAAACCACCTCATCTTTACATATAAGCACATAAGCGTAATATAAATAAAAAAGTAGTAAGCCACACATTTTTTAATTGCCATCTACTCTGCAGTGCAAGTAGTTGTCCTGATTTTATGCAGTTCAGTTTTGGAAAAAATGGATTTAATTTAAAATGTATGTTGTTACCAAGAACAATTGTAGTATTTCTCAACAGCTACTTTTTCAGTGATGCAAATGATCAAGAAAATAAAAAATATGTTATTTTGACACATCAGTCATTAAAATCTGGTTGGATTTGGCCATAAAAAAAAAAAAAATCATTGATATAAAAGGTAATTTTATTCTCAAGTGAGAGGTATGTAGTGAAAGCCTGCAGTTTTGGTTATGTGCCTTTTAAACAGAAGCAAACAATGCTGGGAAAAGCAAATTAAAACAAGAAATGTACAGGAAGCACAGACCTCTGCCAAGACATATCTGGCACTGTAAACCAAGTTAATCTAGAAAATATGGAAAAGTGCTCTATTGCACAGTGTTAAGAAAGCCCTTAAAGGTGTCTGATAACGCACCAAGTTTCTGATTACCTCCAAATTCTAATTAGTTCTTCCCTGTACTATGACCAGCATTTCTTTAAAAAAAACATTAAAATCCTTTGAGAACATTTTAAGTTAATTTACCCACAGACAGACAAACACTGGCAAAAACATAAACTTTTACTACCACTACCAAAGATGCTGAAGTGCCATGGAATAGCTTCCACTAATAAGAAATGGTAAGAGCTGGTGAGATGAGCATTAAAACAGAGTTTGTGGAAATTTCCTATGCTAATTGTGTGCAAGAAAAAGAGAAGTCTTCTGAAGAAATTATGTTGTAATTAAATAAGTGGTGTTGAAATAAAGCCTGCTATTAACTTAACACCTTCAACAAAATTTTAGTAATCCCACTGTGTGATTACAATTTCAGGTGTCATCTATTACAAATATGCTTTTGCAACAAATGAAAAAAGAGCTGCTACTTGTAAGTGATGCACTTTTTTTTTTAAAGTGGCCTCAGTCTATTATTGTTGTTCCTCTATCTGCCACTGTGGGGCGCCAAAATCCCAGTAAATCGATTTCAACATTTACATTTGCCTGTACTGACCTGATTGTAAAGTGACATATGTGACTAATCAGGAGAGTATTGAGCGACTCAGGGGCTGTGTGGAAGTAGCTGTTAATTTTTGCATATCTAAACAACAAACAGTTTTTGCATTGCATTAAAAAAAAAAAAGAAATCACAATTTGATCCTTAGTTATCCTGGATTATTTTTGGAGACAAGATGATCAATAACTATTTCTCCATTGAATCTACCACCTGCTTGATCTTTATTAAGAGGAAAAAGAGGACCATTAATTATCCTAAAATACTGAGCTGGGAGATACATTCTCAGGGTCTCCGCGGATCATGAAGAAGTCTTAAAAGGTTCTAAATTAGATTGATTAAAAAAAGGCATTTAAAATGAGAAAAGACCTATATTTGTGAAAGGACTTAGATTTAAGATGCCATTTTTAGGGCAAACTTATCAAGTGTATTTAGGACTGTTTTAAGAGCTGCTTCAAGAAACAAAAAGAATAAAAATGGTTTTAGTAAGATGGTGCGCTTTAGGGCTGGGTATTTCCAGCAACTTCACGATACAATACGTATCCCGATACACGTAAATTGTGAACACTGACTATGCTTTAAGCAAAATTCTTGACAAGTTTAGTTTTTTCTTATAAGAAGAAAAAGAACAAGGATGAGTTTTAAGTGGTTCTACAACTTGAGAGACATAAATTCAGATCCTCAAAGATGGTAGACCTAAGTTCAAGTTTAGAACATATGCTTCATTATGTAGCTCGTCTTCTACCTTGAACTGTGCCACTGTTAACATTACCCAAAGTGTATTTACAACAACTGTCAAAATATAAAGACTGTATTGATTCTGTAGAATCTGTATTGATACACGTATCCCAAAGGAGTGCGATACGATATTTTGCCGAATCGATATTTTGAGCACAGGCCTTGTGCGTATACACTTAGCATTTAAAGGTCTTTATCTTCTGGAATGCACACTCTTCCATGTCTGTGTCTGTCTTTCTTCTGGGAGAACAAAACTCTTATTTTCCCTCATTAAATTATTTTTGCACCCTCAGTTGGTACATTTGGTGAGAAACAATCACCCTCACCAATAAAGTTTGATGCACTAAAGACATTTAAGAATACAACCTGTGCTAATTGCAGTTTCTTTCTGTGGTTTAAAAACTGTATAGTTCTAACCCCAAGATATTTTTTAAATCCATAGTTAAGGACACTTTTTGATAACTTTATATCACAACTTTCCCTGAAAATAATTCTTGAGGCATTTTATATCACTGTTATGCACATATTCTGGTAATACTCACTTTTTTACTTGTTTTTATTTAATGTATTTTTTTAAACCATGTATTTCACTGCCTGGTAGCCTAGCATTATTATTGTTATCTTTTTTTTTTCTTTTTTTTGTTATTTTATTTTTGAAATCACTATTCTTTTTTTATATACTTTTATTTATTTCTTGTACTTTTATAAACAATTATTATTTCTATTTTGTAAACATACTTTTTTAAAATGATTGTATACCAACTGCAAGCTGCACATTCTTCAAAGTGATACCTGGGTAGGTGGGTGGGCCTGTGGGTTTAACATTGATGTGATGTTTTTTTATGCATCCTGTTGACAAATGGACCCCACTCTAAACTATTTTGAGGAATTACAAATATCACTGGACGAGAGAAATGCTGAACTCCACTAAGTTTATGATTGTGTTTTTTTTTTGTTTTTGTTTTTTTACTTGTTTTTATTTAATGTATTTTTTTAAACCATGTATTTCACTGCCTGGTAGCCTAGCATTATTGTTATCTTTTTTTTTTCTTTTTTTTGTTATTTTATTTTTGAAATCACTATTCTTTTTTTTATATACTTTTATTTATTTGCCTATATTTTATGAAAGAACATTGGTTCTGTCACTTTCTTGTCCCTGTTTTCATGAAAGATTCCCCTCCTCGTCACTTTGTTTGGGATGTTGCCCAGCTGGACTAGTGAAATGTATCTCAAGGATATGTAAAGCAGTCCATATGGTTTGTCAGGTTACTGTTCCATAGCTTCTGTAGCAGATGGGGACTTGAAAAGAAAAATATTTTCAAGTTAAATCCTTGGCTTTTAAGAGAGATGTCACAACTCAAGATTGTCTACTATATCCGTGTAAAATATGTGATCTTGATCTATGTTAGACTCGTGAGAAAAGCAGGTAATGAGACATGACTACAAATTATTTGTATTTATGACTGAAGGCAACATGGCATGGTCTAACTTTTGTACATCTTCATATTTTATCTGTTTTATGTGGAACAAAAACAAAAAAAGCTGGTCTTTGACAGCAAGTCATCGTCTTTTCTTAAATTCATTCACATTTTCTAAATTGCCAATCAGTCAAATCAAACTATCAACATCCTCACATCCATACTTCGTAGATGTTGCTTTGGGTCTCTAAGGTAAAAGCCGACAAATGTCCTGTCAGGTCTGAGTTGATTAAAAATGGAAGAAAAATTTGCATCTTATTAACTCTACAAATGATCTTCTGCTGGTAGGTGTACATGGAGCTGGAGCAGGGGAAGAATGTGGACTTCTGGAGAGACATGACGACGATCACAGAGGACGAGATCAGCAAACTGAGAAAGCTAGAGGCCTCTGGGAAAGGACCAGGTACTGCACAACACGTTTCACACATCTACATTGAGTATGGACAACAGGAAGAAGAGGCCAACCCAATTTGTCTTTGTCTGAAATTCGACCTCTTGTCTGCAGGCGATCGTCGTGAGGGCATCAACACTGCTGTGAGCACAGATGTACAGATGGTGTTCAAGGGGAAGACATACAGCCAACTGGGAAAGGACCAGGTACTGCACAACATAGAAACAAAGATCACACATCTACATTGAGTATGGACAACAGGAAGAAGAGGCCAACCCAATTTGTCTTTGTCTTAACTGAAGATAGACTCCCTTGGATATCTCTGCTCAGACCAGTTCACTGACACCTTATTGCCAGAAAAGCCACCTCAAACCAAGATGATTTAAAACTTGGAAATCCTTGTAATGGCCCACCCTGCAGCTTTCTGAAAACAGGACAGCCCACACTACTGCAGCTGAAGGGGACAAGCTGTGTTTGAAACCATTCACTCGCTGTTCTCTATGTAGTGTCAGTGAAATAGTGAACTACATAGGGGATACGACATTTCAGACACTGCACTGAAATGTTCTGAACAAGCCGTAAAAAAGAAAAGCTACGCTATGAACGTTTAAAAGATACTTAAACATTATGCACATTTATAAACGAAAGCAGCGCCAATTTGTGCCATAGCCATCTTTCTGTTCTTCGTATTCTTATCCTCTGGAAAAACACGACTGCATTGCATTGTGGTATAGGCCGCGGAAGTACATTATAAGGTACGTTGTATGTACACTCACATTTGCTGTGCATTGTGGGTATTTTATAGTGCACTGTATAGTAGGGCTGAACAATTAATTGCAAATTAGATTTAATCGCAATATGGCTTGTTGCAATTTTCAAATCCAGAAGGTTCAATATTTTTAGCCCAAATGTGTTGAACATTTTGGCAATGTGATGTAGTTTTTTGCAATTTCATGCCTGTTTTTTTTACCTCTATTCATACACTTTTTTTCCCACTTTTGGACCATTTTTACATTTTTTTTTTAACCCTCGTTTGTGCAAATTTATGCCTATTTTGCCCCCATTCATTTTTTTTTGGCCACCGTCAGAACCATTTTTGGAATTTTTACATGGTTTTTGAAATTTAATTTCAAATTTAATTACCAATTTTGCTGCCATAATCAATTTTCCTAAGCCACTTTTGGATATTTTTTTGCCAATTTTTCCCCATTTTTTTTGCAATTTCATACCTTTTTTTGCACCTATTATTATGAATGTTTTTCCGCTTTCATATCATTTTTACCCAGTTTTTACAATTTCATACCTATTTTGCTTCTGTTCATCACTTCTCCACTTTTTCTCAAATCTTTTATCCTTAGATTAATTTAATGTCATATTGGTTTTACTATACAAAGATCTAATGCTTGTGTTTGTTTAAGAATACATAAGATGAGGAACATTAAAACAATTGCAGAGTAAATCGCAATATTGGCGCAAAAAATCTCAATTAGACTATTTTCTCAAATCGTACAGCCCTACTGTATGGTGAATGTAATGAACCGCTGAGAATTCAAACAACACTACAAAATGGCAAACACACTGTATAGTAGGGATGGGATGAAATATCGTTTGGCAATATATCGCGATACAATACGTGATGAAATGCAACGAGTTAGAAAATTGGATCGCGAAATAAAGACGTCACGTCTGGTAATACCGCATGTGACCAGAAGTGACGACAACAAACATTAGCACCAACTACCTTGCCTCCAAAAAGCCGAATGATGGAGTCGAATGAGGTCGAAATTGAGGACACTCCGCCTGGATACAAGTCATCTGTCTGGCAGTATTTTGGCTTTCTCATTAAAAAAGACGGTGAAAACTAGCCTACCGCTCGTTGGCATGCACTCTCTCTAACCTCTCTAGGGTTAGAGAGAGTGTTATTGTTTGTGTTCGGCCTGTTAGGCCTTGTGATTTCCTGTGTGCAACTCAAACAAAAACAAAAAAGTTGTAATTACACAGTATTATTTTGTCTTTTTTACTTTTTTTGATGTTGTATCGTGACCCAGGGATATCGAGGTGCAGCGTATCGTGAGTTTAAGTGTATCGTCCCATCCCTACTGTATAGTGCTCTATATCCATGATGGGAATGGTTTCAAACACAGCTACAGTGTATTGTTTCCATAGCAACGACTCTTCTGCTTTTCAGGTCTGTCTCATCTCTGTGTTGAACTTCTATCTTATAATCTGAAGGAGTGATGACACGAGTCACCTGCTACAGCTGCAATTCTGCTTTTGTCAAAAAGTAAAAACATAAGGAAACACATTTTGTTTCCATTTCTTAAGGTCATTCCTGAGTCTGATTTTGTTTAGACACAAAGAAGGATGTTCCACCAGGGGTTTTTAAGCATTTTACAACCTTTTAGGTCTTTTGCCCACAGCCCAGGTTTATTTAAAGGAAACTGCCAGCACTGAATATCAGAGGGTCTCAGCAGTTTAAAAAATAATCCTGTCTCTTCTAACACTTTGGCGTTTTATGTAAAGCGACAAAATGAATACTGTTCGTTCTCCTGAAAGTGAGAGGAATCCAAGTGAAAGTTCTGTGTTTATGTTGCAGGTTGCGAGAGCGACACCAGGATGTGCTGCGCCAGAAGTTGTTCAAGCTGAAACAGGAGCAAGGAGTAGAAAGTGAACCTTTGTTTCCCATCATCAAGGAAGAGCAGAGGAGTGAAGATGAGTAAGTTTTCTTAACCCTTTACACACAATAGCATCCTTAAACACTGAAACCTGGGGTTCAGGTTACATTTCCCATTTGTTGTTGCCCATTTCTGTTTTTCTTATGAGTATGTGTGCTCTCACCTGAAGCCTCTTTGAGAACTTTGAACTGGTTTGACCTATGAAACCAAACAAATACAATCAGAGCAGTCACACCTGAGCTGTAGTAAGATCTCAGGGAAATGTTCCGCAGCCTTTTTTAACATTTCAGTTGAAAGATTCTAATATAGTGATGTATCCATCTGCTCCCCCTTAATATCCAAGATCAGCAATTTGGTAGACTGTACTTCAAGTCACTCTACCTTGTTAATTATTGGATTGAATTTGTATATTTCTGATTTGACTTTATGCTGAAGAAATACACCAGCGATTACTGTTTGAAGAAAATTAGAGGCTTTTTCTGGAGGCTCCTCAAGATGAAGTAAAAACTCTGAGGATGATCCCAAAACTAATGAAATTGTGTCCCCATTTTAATGTTCCAAGCCTTTCTCATTGTCCACCCACCTACCATACAAAGTGGCATACAAAAGGCAGCAAAGACAGACTAAGTGTCAATTTCTAAAACAAAAAACAACAGTTAAAATTAAAACTATTTGGAAGCCAAAAAAAGGCAGAAGTCTCATCTGGGTTGTAATATAATCTTCATCTTCCTAAATGTGTTCATAGTGTGTTTAGTTTTACATTTAAAAGTCCTTTGGGATTTTTTTTGTTCTGTCATGAAGTTTAAGAGTCTGTTTTTTTAAAAAAAAATACATTTGTGGTGGAATTAGTTGGAGGCAATAAAGTATTACTGTTAACATGTAGCTGCTCAGAGTACCAGGTTGATGAGTGATGAATAAAAACAACTTGTTAAACACTTTTTAGACTGGAAATCTGGGGGTCCATTTGGGTCCAGTTGAACTGTTTGCACAGACAATGGAGGTCAGATCCTACAAACCATGTGTGTTGTTGTTATATTTTAGTTTGTATGTTACAATGTGATGTTTATTCCAAAAAATGTTTCATCTTACTTAAATGATTCCTCGAATAACCCCGATTATTCGATTGCAAAATATCCTCGAGGCAAATTGTGTGCCTCGAAGCCTCGTTTAATATATAATTATATATAAAAAATATATATCTGGACTACTATACAGCGCATGGTGTTTGACACTGACGGTCATTTCTGTGGCACAACGCACCTGCTACCTCCGCTGCTGCGCGACTTGTAAAATCATGAAGGAAGAGAAAAGAGAGGGACAGAAAGGAGAGAGTCTGCAGAAGAAATGACAGAGAGTGTCCCAAGTGTGTGGTCACTACAATAAGGGACAAAAAGAAAACACAGTGCAGTGTGTCTGATGTCAAACGGAGTTAGCTTAGCACGTAGCTTAGCATGATAGCATGTCGTCACTGCTGCAGCACGTCAACAGTAAACATCCGGCCTGTGTGTCAAGTCCTCAGAGCGACACAACAGGATGACACTCATGATACATCAACAGAAGCAGCTAATGTGATCAGTAACAGAGATATGGGCTAGTAAATAACCTACTTCGATTACGGCTCCGTGTAAAGGCTGGTTCAGAACGTAAGTCAATGTGGAGGCTACTTGCCCAGAATTATGTGTATTTTGTTTACATACTTTTCACATCCAATAACTTTACATTTAATTTGATTGCAGGGAGTAGAACAGGAAACACTGACAGTGAGTAGAGAAAGCAGGTGTAGGGAATGCTTTCATATGTTATAGAAATGTACATTAGCTAGTTAAATTATCTTAGTATCTAAGTATGACATTATTTGGTCCTAGAAATAATGTAAGCAAAATAAGATCATCAATATGGCAGAGTAGTAAAGGCTATAATTTAGCAAAAAGAGACAAGCATGAATACAAATAAAATAAAAATAACCAAACTTATAAAAAAAAATACTGAAAAAAGCAAGATATGGCCCAGAGTAAAAATAAAAGTATAGATTTTGATTTTGAGATCCAAGAAAATATCCTGTGGTTCTCTTCAAGTTTAAGGGTTGATAGATAACAGACTAAAGTACTTTGTTCTTATTTAAGGAAAGGATCTATGAACATTTAAAGCAGCCTCTTGGTCCACAGTCAGTGGCACATAAACCCAAACTGACTTCAGCCATTTTTTACTCATAAGGGTTTGAAATAAAAATTGGATTTTTATGATAATGGTAAAGTGAGATTTAGATGAAAATATTAGTACAAATGATTATATCTTAGTTTTGAAGTATTGCAATCCTAAAAACACATTTTTCTTTCATTCAACTTTGTAAATATATATTTTAATTTCATGGATTTATAGATGATATAGGCATCGGATAATAAAATTAATTGCAGATATGACACTCTGCCTGTCAAAATAAATAATAGTGCAGTAAGTTTTTGTGAAATGGTTTTAGAAGTTAATGTTTTTTTTAATGTTTTGTCTATTTATTTATTGTTGATTTATTTCTTGGTATTTTTACATCTCTACCTATAATGCTTGCTTTTCTAATTAAAAAGTAATTCTGAATGGATCTCTAATTTTAGGGAGGGAGAGGAGCAAACCACAGCTGCAGCCACAGAAGACATCAACCAGTTTTCATCCTCCACTAAACACGGGAGCAGAGGAGCTCTGAGGGACAGAAGGGAGGATGAGGAGGAGGAGGCAGGTCCATCTACATCTACAGCTGGAGACAGGGAAGACAATGAGGAAGACAAGGATGACAAGAAGGATGAGGACAAGGAGGAGGTGGTGGAGGCTGTGCTGACAGAGGAGGACCTGATCCAGCAGAGCCAGGCGGAGTACGACTCCGGCCGCTACAGTCCTGCGCTGCTCATGCACTCCGAGCTGCCACTGGACACGCACACCATCACACCTGAGGAGGACGCACACAGGCTGCAGTTGGCACGCAGACAGCTTCAAGTCACAGGTATGATATTATGTGCTCAGAAACTATATGGTGTCCCACAGGGGTCTGTTCTCGAGCCACTGTTTTTTTTGTTGTTGTTTTTTTTTTAAATGTATTTTTTGGGCATTTTCTGCCTTTAATGATAGGAGAGAGACAGTGGATAGGCTTGTGAAAGGGGGCTAGAGAGTAGGGGAAGACACTCTGCAAACTGGTCACAGGTGGGATTCGAACCTGGACCGGCAGAAGCAAGTACATGGGGTGCCTGGTTGCTAACCACTCTGCCAAACCAGCACCCTGAGCCACTGTTTGAGTTATACATGCTCCTGCTCAGGAACAGACTTCAGTTCAGAATCAGCTCTAACTGGTTTAAGTTATTAGTATCATTCACCTTTATGATCCTTATCCTTATCAGTGCCTTACCAACTAAATATTATACACTCCTTCAAGAGGCAATCAGTATGAACAACAACCAAAGAGTTGAGAAAGTAATGATGGCAGACAGAAGACAGGAGCAGTTTGAAGTTCATCTTGATTTCACACTAAAGTATGCTAACAGCTCAACATGTATTCTTTGGTTGTGTGAGTGTAAACAGCAGCAACATGCTGAAAATATTGTCAATGCAACGCAGCATTTAACACCAGGAATACCTCAGCTTCTTGTGACGAAGTATTTTTCACAGAATATCCATAGTGATTTATAGATTATGATTGATAAGAAGAATAAATAACTGCAATAGTTTTAGTAAATTTACATCCAGACCCATCCCTACACATGCTTAAAGGAATACTACACCCAAACAACGATTTGGCCTCATTTTCTACTCACCCTCATGCTGAACAACACTGTGGAGTAGTTTTGGAACATCTAGGATGCAGCCAGAGATCTGGGGGGATCCTCGCTGTCCACTGACATTGATATCATGACTTAGATAAGAGCCCGAACGAACATTGTCCTTAAAAGTCCACAAAAAGTCGGCAATATTCCTCCATACTGCTCGTGCGCTGTAATCCAAGTGTCCTGAGCGGATAACGTCCACCATTTACTCGAAACGACATCATTTAGCACATGTTTATGGCCTAAACAGTACTACTTGGCATTTCTATGATACACTTACGCAGGAGCATAGAACAAGAAACAAGAACACAAGAAATCCCACATTCTGCTGACCCCTCTTGTGTCTGTCCACGGCTCCGTTGCTCACAGCAGAATGTGGGATTTCTTGCTCTACGCTCCTAGTTATTGCAGAGTCGCGTACGTTTGGTTTTGGTCAGCCCGCGCCTCCCGTGAGCACCCGTAAGTGTATCATAGAAATGCCAAGTGGTACTGTTTGAGCCATAAGCATCTTACCTGATTATCCTGTGTTGTGAGCGGTGTTAGCTGTTTTATCTTCTCAAAAGAGGATAGGGGATGCCTGACTTCATAAATATAAAACCTGTTCAACATTTACAATCAGAAATTCAAATGTGCATGGAGTACTGACAGCAGCAAATGTGTTCTCTATTTTTTCACTTACAAAGCCAATCTGGCAACAAGCTCGCTGAAGGGGAAGCAAATCTAGCCATGGCAACAAGAGTGCAGGGAAAGCATACATTTCTACAGATGTTAGAAATATAGGACCAAAATCTTACCTATGCAATGTAACCTGTAAACTGTTGCTTACAAACTGATATTGAGAGAAGCTGGGCAGAAATGGCAACTGCGAAGGATGCTAAATACAAAGCTAATCGCTGTCTGCATTTAGTTTGGTAATTCATCCTGAATTTGTTTGCCACTTTTTTAATATTAAAGTAGCGTTTGATTTCCTGAGAGTACAAACTTTGAGTAGAGGCCCTGATTGTTTGTGAGTGATTCTGTTGGTGTGTGGTGTCCGATGGCCCTTTTATGTGGCCCATTATACTCTTCAAATGCAAAATTGTTATAACTGTCATAATTTGTCCATAAGTGGGGTCTGTCATGTCTAATTTGGTTAAATCTTTGTTTGAAGCCTTAGTAGATCATAACAACTGAACTGAGGACTTTACTTTCAGCTTCAGATATTAGAATCCATTTTCCCTCTACAACTGATTTAAAATGTGTTTCTTCATTGATTTCTATTTCAGGTGATGCCAATGAGAGTGCTGAGGACGCCTTTGTGCGTCGTGCCAGAGAGGGCATGGGCAATGATGAGGCCCAGTTCAGTGTGGAGTTCCCCGTTACAGGTAAGATGTACCTGTGGGCTGACAAATACCGCCCCAGGAAACCCCGCTTCTTCAACAGAGTCCACACGGGCTTCGAGTGGAACAAATACAATCAGACGCATTATGACTTCGACAACCCTCCGCCCAAGATCGTCCAGGGCTACAAGTTCAACATCTTCTACCCAGACCTGATCGACAAGCGTTCCACCCCGCAGTACTTCCTCGAGCCAAGTCCTGACAACAAGGACTTTGGGATTCTGAGGTTCCATGCAGGTCCCCCGTATGAAGACATTGCCTTCAAGATTGTCAATCGAGAGTGGGAGTACTCTCACAGACACGGTTTCAGGTGTCAGTTTGCCAATGGGATCTTCCAGCTGTGGTTCCACTTTAAGAGATACCGCTACAGGAGATAGAGGACAGATGTGAGATGGACCAAAAGTCTGTTGTAGTCTGGTGTATAAAAAGAACTGTACAGTCGACATGCCTTGTCTTTTAGCTGTTCTCTTATCAGGAAGCAGAATGTTAAAGCTACAAAGTCCTCTGAACTGTTGTTTAGTCAGTTGTAATGCAGTTTAAAAATAACAAAATTAAAGTTTTTTTTTACACTTTACACTGGTTCATTATTTTCTGTTAAGTACTGTGAAAGCCTATGCCTCTGAAAATAACAATAATCCCTTCTGCAGGTGTCTCCTGCATCTGCTGTCAGCATTCTTAACAAGTCCAGTCATGCTAAAATTAAACAGCTTCTTCTACACTTGCTACACCTCCTTCGTGTCACACTGTGTGCCGAGCTCGAATGCGACTCCCCCACAAGGTTCTTATCGACTCCCTTCCCAGGGACGATGGAGGGGATGGGCTTTGGCACAGCACGCCTGCATATGCACGGCCAAGGCCGCTCCTCTTTACAGCCCATCACTCGTGGACCTTGATTTATGCAGAGGTTCTGTAATAAAAGGAATTCAGCCAAAAATTCATCTCAGCCAATAGGGATAGTGATTTTTTTTTTTACCGTCTGTTGGCCTTCTTGCTTGAAAACATGGGCACATTTGAGTTTGTGTTAAAAACAGATCTCCATATACAGGCAATAAAGAGTATTTTTCTCCATATTGTAGAAGTAATCATTGATTGCATTGTTCTCTACTCTGCCTCCTTTTGCTCAACTTTTTTCTAGTCTGATCAACTACTGAGTTATCTTATCAGCTGAATCAGGCGTAGAAGAGAATTGCTGTTAAAAAAATAGCGATCCAGGACGTGTCTGGTTTGGCGGAGTGTTTAGCAACCAGACACATCCCATATACATGCTCGCAACCTTGGTTCAAGTCCAGCCTGTGGCTAGTTTGCAGAGTGTCTTTCCTTGCTCTTTCACCCCTTTCACAAGCCTGTCTGCTGCCATTCTGTCTTGTCAAGAAAGGCACAAAATGGCAGAAAAAAAACATTTTAAAAAAGTGATCCAATACTAGAGACGAACAACACTAATGGCATCAGTCTAGAAAACTATGAATATGACAACTGTAAAGGTTCATACTGATAAACCACATCAGCTGTTATCAAGTGAGTTTGTAGACCTCTTGTTTTTTTCAGCATCCAGCCCCTCAGGTGAGATGCTACCTTTACTTAACCACTGCACCTCATACTCCACCTCGAAACTGACTTTGTGTTGGAGGGCTCAAATAACAACAAATATGCCACATACATGTTAAAGTTTAATTTGTGTCTCTATTAGTGCATGTGTCCTCTGATCTTTGTGCACGACGTCAACATACTTAAGCACTGTTCAGGCAGGGACATTTTGAGTGCATGACAGTGTCCCCACTGGAGGGGACAATTGTGCTTGAGCATGGATCAGTGGACCTTGTGGGAGTCCTTCCTAACAGATTTCAGGAACCAGGGTTAGTGTTGCAGTGCAATGAAACCTACTGCTCAGCTAGTGGTTAGAAATGGAATGGCTCATTCTCATTTATTTGTATAGACAGTGAAAACATTACAAAACTTTGCAAGACGTTTAAATCTAAAATTGTGTTGAAAAAAATTAAGCACAGATCTAAAACATTAGGAAAAATCAGAAATAAAGCAGAAATTCAAGTGTCAGTTTTACAAAAATAATCTCTTGGTGCTCATCAATTCATCTCTAAAACTGAAAAAAAATGCCACAACCTGCAATGTTTGTCAGTCCCACCAGCTGAAAATGTCTAACAGATATTTTACTCAAATATGTCAACAGAGAAATGTGGTAATCTGCCTTGTACCAAATGCATTGTGGCTTTACCATTTATTTTCCAAGCCTTGCCCCATTAAAAAAAAAATTAAATTTCTGATTCATCATCCATAAATTTCAGGTCTGGTAGTGGTACTGTTGGGCCATCGTTTGTGTCTGCTGCCTCCCCTCCTGTGTGGTTGTTGTTACTGCGGCCGTTATCCGTTCCTAACACTAGAGGCTTCTCCTCTGCCAGTTCAAGCCTCGGCGTGCATTGGTTCAGTCCGTCCTGCTCACAAGTCTCCGGGGATTGCTCTGTTCTCTTCTTTCCACAGTTCCAGGGCAGCGGGATATGGCCTTTGTAAAAGTTCCATGCCAGAAGTGCAAGAAAAGCAATTACGAACAGTGCAATCACAGCTTGAAGTCCAGCTACAGAGGGTCCACCCCTCTGGGCTTCAGGAAGAATCGGCCTCCCATCGCCTGGGCCTGCTGCACCAATGCTGACCTGGTACTTGGCTACAGAGGTCGAGTACACATCTGCTTTGGATCTCTCAATGGAGAGGCAGTGGTATAAACCGGCATCTGAGTCGGTGGCATTGAGGATGAGCAGTCCATCTCGCAGGACCTGAAGACGAGATTCAGGGATCAGAGGGCTGTCTCTCCAATTCCAGGTGGTTTTGGCAAGGTTAGATGGTGAGGTGCAAGGCAGCTTTAGGTTCCCTCCAGGCAAGATGGAAAGATTCACAGGTGTAACAGGATCTGAAATAGAAAACAAAACTGTATCAGAGATGAATGGTCACAGTCTGGTTCAGCAATTGGCTTCTGTCTAAATATTTCATCCATCTTACTGTGGGGTGATTTTATGTTTTCAATATCCTGTCAGTTTTTATTTTATCTTCTGGATCATTAGGGTCATGATTGACAGTGCTACAAGCCCGCATGACGTTACGATTACTCGGACAGCTTCAAGTCCAATTTCAACTGAAGCTGAAAGGGGCTGTTAACTGAGTAGCAACCTCCAGGGCTGAAATGGGGGCCATGCGGAAGTGCAAACTGCAGTAGTTCCTCGAAAGGTTGCTTGAGATTGGCTACCAGAACCCTGGAGCTGTTGTGATTTTGTGTGGGAAAACTACACCAATCTACAACGACTGTGCTCGGTCCAAAGCAGCATGGCTAAATCAGCGTCCTATAGAGCAGGAAGAGGAGGCAGATAGGAGCGAGACGACAGCAGGAAGTGACTACACGTTTTAATTAATGGCATTAATGCTAACAGCTTCAGTAGCAGCTTTCTCAGATTGTGACTGCATTTCTTTATTTAATGAAAAAAAATAACATTACAAACTTTTCCGTAATAAGGATATTTTTCTCCACTTCTGACTTGTTTTGATGAGTTTAACGTAACAGGCTCACATTCTGCAACGCAGTAATGCCTGCTTACTACATTATCTGACTGAATGATGATTGATGGAATGATGGTCCTATCACCTGTAAGATAAGCTCCTTAAAGGTTCTGCCCTCTCCAAACACTTTCAATGGGCTCTTTCCCAGATGGGCTGGTGTCTCAGGTTAGAAGCTTTTCAGGTTAACAGCCTGAACAAAAATCTTTACAGCCTGGTCCAAAAAACAGCATCAGTCCGAAACTACATCACATATTTGTGCTCTAAACGTGAGGCAAGACATTTTTTTATGTCATGCTTGTTTTTATTACATTGAGGTCTTCTGGTTTTAGAGATAAAGGACAAAATTGACGTGACTAAATGTCCATGTGGAGTTGCAGTTGGACAGATGGCATTAACACAGCCTCTATGTTTGTGAGAATTCTGAGCATAAGTTTAGTTTAGGTGACACATACAATACGGCTGCGTCCATTACGCAACATCAACAATGTTCCAAAGCCTCCTTTCATAATCCATCGGCAGATGTTGCATGTTTTGCCAAACTCTTTCAACAGTCATTGTGTAAGATGGTCCACTGACTGGTGTTACATGATTACACAAAGGTGTTGAAAGTTGTTGCTTTCGTGGTCATCTGTATCCTTTGGCAAAACTATGACACCACTTCAACTATTTGAGTTTATTTTCAGAAAAGGTAAAAACATAGGTGTTGAATTACCTGATCTATCTGATATATTTAGAGAGAGAGTAAGATCCAAGGCTCAGGACATCATCCAGTGTCCTGGCCATCCTCTTCATGTGGAATTTGATCTCTTGCCCTCAGGCAGAAGATACAGGTTACCAATAGCCAAATCAAACAGGATGAAAAACTCATTCATCTTTCAAGCCATAACTGAGCTGAATGCAAAAAAAGAATCAGCTTGATTGGTTTCAACTATACCACTGTTCGTAATTGTTTTAAAGGATGGCTCCATCTCTGGTGGTCTGCTCACGGTTGCTTCTTTTTGTTAATGTGTTACTGTTTTTTTGTTTTGTTTTGTTTTTTTAATGAAGGAAAGTTGAACTTAAACTTGAAGATTAAAGGTAAGACTAGTCAGCTCTACTTCATCCTAGAGCTTTGCTTAATTCAAAGTGTTTAAAAAAAAATCTTTACCGATCGTTCTGTTTTAGCTCTTCCATGCTTGCCTTTGTTTTTCATATCGATTTTGTCCTTGTTTTCGATGGTATACAAAAAAATGAAAACTGACGATAAATAATGAAATCATATTCTGTAAATCCAGCCAACTGTTGCACTGATGTAAAGTCAAAAGTCCGATTTTACTGCTCATTCCCCGCTATCTAAGACCCTCTTAGGAGGTTTGAAATCTTCCAGATATTTTCAAGAGGACAAGTGTGAAAGCGGCTCAGAAGCCTTGAATATTTTCTGCCAACTCACCAGCCTCTGGGCAGTTGGACGCATCACCGTCTTTCACACTTTGGATCAGATCTCTGCAGCAGAAGATAAAACGGTATCAAGTCAAGTTTGGATTGATACGTCCACAGCAAACTTGTTTTATATGTTTGGACAGCTGCATACCTTTCTGAAGTGGAAAGTAAAACGCACTTCCTGTCCTCCTTGTCCCAGCCACAGTAGGGGTCTCTGGCAAGCACACAGTCTCTACAGGAAGTGGATCTACCACAGGTGGCGAGGTCAACCTGTGCTGCACCATAATCTGAGCCTGCGTAAATCTGACCCTGTACACACAAACATTAAAGAATTTCATCATGAACAAACCTGAATAAGTCAATAATAATGCTTGTTTAGTTTTAAATTACCGTGATGTTGGAAAATTTCAGGATCTTGATTGGCTCAGGGGGCTGAAAGAGCTGTATTTCTTCAATGATGAACATTTCTTTATCATAGTTGACAGCTTTCAGCAGCGTGCCTTCCTCTTTTGAGATAGAAACATACAACAAGCTAAATTTACAAGCTGACTAATACGGCCTGTTGCTTACCACTGTTGTTGGAGAAGTGCCAGAGTGCTGCAGAAGTATGATGATAAACAAAAACACACCTGTGCCAACAAACATCACATGATACTTGTTTCCATCTGCAGCTTGTGCTTGGTTGATTATGATGCGGGTGAACATAGCACCCCGTCGCACCAGTTGAGGCTTTTCGTCTATTGGTTGGATGGCTTGGTCCATGAGAGGTTTATCTCTGATAAATTGCAGGGTCCGGTCTGGGAGGCCTAGACTCTGATTTATGCCCACTTGACGAGCAGTATTGTCTATGCACTGGCAAGGGAGAGGAGGGGAAGGAAAGAGAAAAGAAAAGGGGACAAGGGAGTCAGAGCACAAAAGAAATCAGCTTCCTGCTGGGCCACTTGTTATTAAAAAAAAAAAAAAGAGTTGCCTTTTTGGTCCAGCCTTTGTTTCTAACACACATGCACACCAAAGCACACAAACACAAACACACACACGTTGAATAGTGGGCAGACTCACAGCTCCGGGCCGAGGGACGGGGACATCTCCGCTATACATCACCCACTTAACAAAAGAGGTTTCTACGGGGACCGGGGTCTTGTACTTCCCCTCAGCAAACACTCTGCTGATGTCTGACACGCGGTACGCACACACTGCAGAAAGGTCTGACGTGCCCCTGGAACACACACACAAACACAAAGGTGATGTGAGCCAAGCAGCGTGCCAGGCACCATTAAAGGGTTAGAGACCCTACTAAAAGCACATTTGTTAATTTAAACGTACGATTGTGGGGTAAAAACGGCAAAGAACAAGCAGTCCTCCCAGTGTTTCTGCGGGTCACACCAGAGGTACGTGTCCTGGATAATGTAAGGCAGCTGAGACTCGAGCACTGGACAGTCCATCCTGGCTTTCAGGAAGGATGTCCATTTCTTCTGCAGTGTCCTCTGACCTCCAAGGTCTCCCTGTAAACACAAAAAGACTATTGCAGTGCCACATTTACAAGAGGAAAAACATGTGGACGGACGGGACGCACAATCGGGCAGCGGAAAGGGTGGAACGAGCACAATAGGGAAGTTCTGTTGATACATTTCCCTCGTTATGCGACATTAAGCGGGAACTATTCAGTGCATGCAGTTTAATCTCTTTCACCTTGCAGACGCGGGCCACCCGGGAGACCACCAGCTTGTTGTAGCAGTCACACTCTACAGCTGTCTCACTGAAGAACACATACACCTTGTCGTCGTCGCCAGTCTCACTCTGCCAACTCTCTGGCATCTCAGTCATAGAGACAAAGTTTGGTTCTATGATAGAAAAAAAAGAGCAGGGAGTTTAATGCAAAAACATTTTAATCGAAACACACAGTTTAACAAAATTTTAAGAGTGTGCTTTGTTTTGTAGCTAATACTTTTACTTAACATTCATTTGTGATAACGTATTGATATGAAACCTTTATATTCACTGGATTTACTCTGTTTCCACTTTAAAATTTTGCCCCCAACACAAATTAAACTTTAATAATTTGAATATATCATACTGTGCAAAAAAATTCAAATGAGACGTATCATACTCGTATCCAGCATTTTAACCCATTCCCTGGTGGTCTGAATGGAGGGTCTGGGCCACATTTGGTCAAAATTGATTTGCATTATTAATATTAACATGTTTTTGACTCTCCATTAGTCTGTGCTAAACAGCCTTTTACAAGAGCCCTCTGTTTGGTGTTCTTTGGAAATGCAAATCAGCTCCTTCTGATCCAACAGGAAAGTTTGATGGAACAATAAGCCATGAGTCTGATCAGATTCCAATTTTCCAAGGTGGATGGAACATGAAGAAAGGACTGTGCAGGTTCTTTATACATTTTGTGGGTTGGTAGATGCTTCAGGTATCTAAATATATGTGCAAAGTATAACACTAAAAAGTTGTATTTCCATAAGTCCCTTGAAATAATCCTTAGGTCCCCATATTGAACACTATAGGGCACCACAGGCTACTTTTCACAGATGTGATTCAGTTACATTAATTTTTATGATAGGAACCTTTCATTTACCATTATCTCTTAATCCAGAGATCATGAAATATACTTGTACAAGGGCTAGTTTTTTTTCTTGACACATGCTTTGAGGGTCAGAAATAATACATTTTGCATATATATATATATATGTATATATATATATATATATATATATATATATATATATACACACACACACACACACACATATATATATATATATACACACACACACATATATATACACACACACACATATATATACACACACACACATATATATATATATATATATATCCTGCAGCCATGAAAAATGGTACTCTTATGTACATGTTGACATGTTAACCTGTGATAATGTAATATATGCACTTCAGTTGTCTCCAGTTTACCATTTTGTTTCCTTTTAGTCTTTTATTTTTCACGGCCCTCTGTGCCCCATTGCTTTACTCTTTTGGTTTGTTTGACCTTATTGTTGATTTTATGTTCCCAGAGATCTGCCTTTTTCCTGCCTTTGTTTTATCTGTCAAAGCACATAGTAAACATCTGTTTCTCTGCTATATGTATAGTTATTATTGCCCTGCAGGCAGCTACATGGGACAATTTAGATGTCAGATGTCTGATGTTTTCCATGTCTGAGTTTCACTCTGTCACACAGTATGGTATTGGTTAATGATAGCTGACAGGTGATAATCTGTAAAACATATCAAACATTTAGTAAATCTTGTAAAATAGTTTCAGCCACAGTTGTTTGGGGCATTTCAGAAATTATTTTAGGTATATTTCCAATTTAAATTCTGCATTCTGTTTAAACAAAATCAGAAGTCTAAGATTATGGTCTGAATTGGTCCATTTTTTTTCTCAGAATTCTGTTTATTTCCATTAATTCTTTCATCATACTGTTGTCATTTTTGTTGGAGAGAACAACTCTGTCATAAATCTGTCAGCACATACTGTTTCTTATCTACTGCTGTTGATTTATTTTCAACAAATATATTAAACACATGCGGCACGGTGGCGCAGCTGGTAGAGCGCGTGCCTCACAGCAAGAAGATTCCCGGTTCAATTCCGGGTCAGGAGGGCCTTTCTGTGTGAAGTTTGCATGTTCTTCCCGTGCATGCGTGGGTTCTCTCCGGGTACTCCGGCTTCCTCCCACAGACCAAAAACATGCTCATTAGGTTAATTGGTGATTCTAAATTGTCCTTAGGTATGAGTGTGAGCGTGAATGGTTGTCTGTCTCTCTATGTGGCCCTGATTCAGGGTGTACCCCGCCTGTCGCCCGATGATAGCTGGGATCGGCTCCAGCCCCCGCAACCCCGAAAGGGATAGCCGGGTATAGAAAATGAATGAATGAATGAATATTAAACACATAAACAGATTTTTTTAGGTATTTGAAAGAAATAAAAAGAAACTGGTCGACGAGTTAATATAATTTGCTTATCACTGTTATATATTAGAATCGTTTTAGCTGTGTTTATCTTAAAAGAACAAGGTACTGTTAGAAACACATTGTTGCACCATAGTTCATAATAAGACACAACTCATAACTGCTTTTCTAGGTGACCCAAAATAATCAGTGCAGTTTTGATGACCTCCAATATTCCACTTTCACAAACTCTTCCATAAAACATGAAAGTACATTTGAAGAAAATTCAAGGTTTTGTTCATCTCTAACACTCGAAAGGTTTTACTTTTCTGTATTTCCTTTTTGTTCTTGATAATAACCTCGATCTTACCGTTAAGCCAGGAGCTCTTGAACTCAGTGCGTATGAGTGCAGAGGAGCTGCGCATGAAGACAGGTTCAGAGCCCAAGAAATTCATCGATGTTGCAGAGTACAAATCGTTTTCTAACATGAGAGCGAGAAAAACATAAACATAAAGTAATCTTGAGCTCTTTTATACATTCATTTAATCTTTTTGCTGTTACCGCTTACCAAACATGATGGAGGCGTATCTTTGGAACGGATCAAATGGACACTTCCCTTTCCCATCCTCTGGATTCTTCTCAAAAGTGAGTTTTCCATCTGCATATGACTGTACAAAGACACAGAGTGCTCATCCTCCAATGCAAATGTTCTTGCCTTTCCAATGTGATGATTCTGCAGCATCAGTTTGACTCCAGGAGCCCTCATGTCTTACCAGGTAATCACATTCAGGATCAAAAGCATTGGTTCCACACACATACATCCTGTTATCATCCATCTTGTGTAGGACCCTGATGTAATTCTTACACTGCACCTGGAAATGAATTACAAAATGCAATGATCACTCCTGTTCAATATCAGTGATTGTAAAACTGCAACAGGTACACACACCCACCTTAGCATCTTTTCCTTTGTTTTTACACTCATCTTGTTGCCGTTTTGTCACCTCCCACTTCACCTGGAAAAGTACACAACAGGTGAGTCCCGTGTTTATTTTTCAAAGGTCCTAATCAGTATTGGAAATTATTTTTAGCATTTAAATGCACTATTTAAAAGCCCACTGCTTATAAAAAGTAGAGCTATCAATATTAGAATTTTAAACTTTGACAGGGCTCCTGTAATAATCAATAAAGCACGAATGCTCTCATATTTTGAGAAGCATCAGTGTTGAATAAACTATGACTGAGGGAAGATTTATTAGCTTTTTGTCCAAGCTATTTTTTCTACTTAATTAAAGTATATGACATGACATCTTAATTTACATGAAAATAAATTTGAATAATCAAATCTGGGTTAATTATAGTGACATATGGTCTCTTGAAGACTCTTGGCCCTCAATGGAAGTTAAAATAACTCTATTTACAGCCAAAACAAAGCAACTGTTTAAAACAAACACACAAAAACAGTTCAGAAAGATTAAAAAAACATCCTCAAATCAATCATAAAAGTTAAAATCAGAAATGACGGATGGTGGTGGTCGTGCTGACAATATGTGTTTTTGTCCAGTCAATGTGAATTCAACTCTTCATTAGCACCGCTGAAGTGGAAGGCTACCGGTCTATTGATCCTCTTGTACACATTGTTGATACAGTAATGCTAAAATAACAGTAGAGCTAATGAGAGGACTAGACAGCTTAAGTTACATTGTGAACAAACAGCTGAGAGGATTGAGCTTTGGATTTCTACAATCTGTTCAAAATCTATGTTGTTATCTTGAGGTGATGAACGTGACTGATTAAAAAATAACTTTTATGGCATTTTATCTGAGAAGTTAATAAATAAGAGGCAGCAGAATGCTAACCTAAGAAGTGTTTTATAGTTAACTAAACTGTTATTGAACATGTTCTTAACTTTCTTCTAATGAAACGCCAGTGACACGTCTTGAAAGGGGTTGTCGTTTAATAGAAGTGATGGAAACAAAATGAAACTGGGGCATTATATGGGCAAAGGGGCTTCATTTTGAAGTGTGCTGGGATGGTGGGCATTTTTCTTTTTAAAAAAAATCATACACTGTAAAAAAGGCTAGTTGTTTTAACTTAAAAAAGTTAGTGTCAGGGCTGCCTTAAAATTTCAAGTTTTCTGAATTTAGAAATTTAAGTTCAGTTGAATTAAGAACAATTCAGATCAAGTGAACTTCTTAAGTTCAATAAACTTGCTATTAAGTCAGCTCTACTTAAATTGTTTAGTTTAACAAACTTCTAAAAGCAATCCAATTCCAATAGTATTTTTTTATGCCAAAACAGTAATTAAACTTCTTTAAACTAAAGTTTTAAAGGTAAAACAACTTGATCTGAAGTTCAGGTCACTGATCCTCATCCACAAATGTGAAAAAAAGAAATAAAACAGTGAAAGATGTGAGCTATAAGCTCGTTTTCCACCAAATGAGCCGTCATGCAAGCCAGACGAATTTTAGTCAAAGTTAAAGAACATTTGTGGATGAGGATGCATTTTTCCCGCAAGCAAGCACTTTTTTGTGGCAAATGTATCTTGAATCTGTTCAGAGCTGTTTTGCTATCCACATTGAACATGTGATAAAAATTGCCAGTTGTGTTATTAAAGCATGAAGAACAGAAGATGTTTTGGTTTGTCTGGCAATAATACCCTTTAAATACTAGACCTTTTTTCTGCTTTTAAGATTGTTTTTCTTAAAGCAAATATTAACTTTATTTTATAAACTTGTGTCAAATCAGAACAAAATGAGAGAAAGTTAAAGAGAAATATTAAGTTAAATCCAAATGCAATAAGTCAATTTAGCTCAAAATCATCAGTGACCTGACCTTCAGATCAAGTTGTTTTACCTTTAAAACTGTAGTTTAATTACTGTGTTGGCATAAAAAAATACTATTGGAATTGGATTGCTTTTAGAAGTTTGTTAAACTAAACAATTCCAGTAGAGCTGACTTAATAGCACGTTTATTGAACTTAAGGAGTTCACTTGATCTGAATCGTTCTTAATTCAACTGAACTTAAATTTCTAAACTCAGAAAACTTGAAATTTTAAGGCAGCCCTGACACTAACTTGTTTAAGTTAAAACAACTAGCCTTTTTATAGTGTAGGATTTTCTATATTCAAGCTACAGGAATTGGGAACATGAATAACTGTTTCACATGACCATGTGCACAGGGCATTGCTGCACAGAACACAGGTAAAAGGAGCAGTCAGCACACAAGATGTCCTTAACATATTTGAACCTGGATCCATAATGTACATAAACAAACAATGGTATAGGCAAAGAACTATTTCAGAGAGCATTTGTCCTTCTCCTTTGGAAAACAGTAGATAATCTAAAGAGTGGGACACATTGACTGGAAATAAGAAGCATGTAAAAGCAGAACTAAAATTTAAGCACAAATATTTACTAGGGGCGTCAGGGTGCAATAGTATTTCATGGTGGCTGTGCTCCTACTTGACAGCCTCATTGGCTGAGGGACATTTGTAAAGATGCCTCTAAAGATCAGCCACCGACCAGTATCAGCCAGTTTTGTTACAAAAAATGCTTGGTTTGATTGGTTGATCTTTGTTTAAAGATCAGCTTGTAAAGTTTGGTTAAAAAATATGTGACCAGTTGAAAAACCTTGAATGAATAATGTTGAGTGGAAAAGATGTGAGTTTAAGTTCATAAACATCTCGCCTTTTTTGATTTAACTATTTGCACTGTTTTGCCAGTTGGATTGAAAAAGTAGTTTTCATCAGTCTGCCACTAATTGTGCTAAATCACAAAAATAAAACCAAGAATACATTCCACTGTGTATTCCAAAGTCCTTAAAGGTGCAGTATGAAGAAATTGGCATTTTAGCGACATCTAGTGTTCAGATTTTGGGATGAGCCTGTCCGTTACTATACATCAGCTCACTGAGCAGTGAGAGCCAGTGAAGACCAAAAAGGATCGTGAACCAACAGTTAAAAAGTGAGGAGTTTTTCCATTCATATTTTTAACTTTTATTTTTATAGATTATAAGTCAGTTAAGATGCTGATTATAGGTTTTGTAAACTTTCACTGACACAAGCAAACAAAATCAAGCAAAACTGTGTTTCACACTTTTTGTCCCCAAACTCACCAGTAGACAACACGGCAGATCGTTATGTCTGCATACACAAAGAGGAGACCATGGTACATAAATATAAAATGTTTTTTTCCTAACTTCATAAAAAAGAAAACTGACATTTTATGGGAATAATCGTACACCTATTTCGATAAACTTTACATACAAATTAGGGCTGAACAATTAATTGCAAATTAGATTAAATCGCAATATGGCTTGTTGCAATTTTCAAATCACAGACAGTGCAATATTTTTAACCTTAAATGTGTTGAATATTTTGGCATTATGATGTAGTTTCTTGCAATCGCATGCATATTTTAACCTTTTTAGCCCGGTTTTTACAACTTTATGCCTATCTTGCTCCCATTCATCTTTTTTGGCCACTGTCAGACCATGTTTGGAATTTTTACATGGTTTTTGAAATTTAATCCCAATTTTGCTGCTATAATCAATTTTCCTTAGTCACTTTTAAATTTTTTTGCCTTTTGTTTCAATTTCATATCTATTTTGCATCTATTAACTGTTTTTCCACTTTTGAACCATTTTTTCCCCCCAGTTTTTACAGTTTATTACCTTTTTTGCTTCTGTTCTTCACTTCTCCACTTCTTCTCAAATCTTTTATCCTTAGATTGATTTAATGTCATTTTGGTTATACTATAAAACGATCTACTGCTTATGTTTGTTTAAGAATACAAGATGAGGAACATTAAAACAATCGCAGAGTAAATCGCAACTGCAATATTGGGGAAAAATATCACAGATTATTTTCTCAAATCGTTCAGCCCTAATACAAATAGAACCATTCTACCCTATATTCACCATTTCTGTTAGGCAAATGCTGCCAACTTCTACACATTACACCTTAAATGTAGGATATTTAATGCAATTCTCCATAAGGCCTTTTTGGTCTGCTTTGTCAATAAATCACTTTACCATCTTTTAAAAATGGAAAGCGATCAATATGGAACAATCTCACAAAACAAGTTATCAGTATCTGCCAAGAAAAGCCTGATCAGGGCATCCCTCGACATTTGTGCTGAGGGATCTTTCTCCCCAGTCATTGCAGGTGTCCATCTTAGAGGAACTTTATCATGAAAAAAACAATATTTTGTATGTTTGCACATACTTATTTGAATATCTGAAGCATCAACCAGCACATTTGTTTATATAACAGCTGCCCTTCACCTGGTATCTCCATCAATAGATCTCCACTTACATCATCGGAGGCACAGGCTGTACCCATAATGAAGGACCCCAGGAGGAAAGGACTGGGGTAAAAAGGAGCTCATTTGCATTTACAGAGACGCACACCAAAACTGGAGCTGGTCTACACAGGGTCAGAGACCTCCTCTAGTTCTTGATCCATATCATGTACTGACCAAAACAACACAGACAATGCTGACAGTCAGAAAGGGGATGATGTCTCTCTTCAGAATTCCTTTCTATGTTTTGAGAGACCTTTGTTATCAGCACTCTTGCCTGAGCAGAACGAGTGCTCAAGGGCAGCTCTGATTGCACAACAGCAGGCTTGGAGAAAGAGCATCTGTGATATGTTTTCATGGCAGAGATGATACACATGTTCGCTCTGAAAATGTTTCAGCCCCAAGCTAAGAAAACTCTGATATGACAAGTCAATAACAGGATATTGCTCAAACAAACCAAGCTGATATTGCTTTTATTGCATCTTATATTGTGACACTCTTACCGAAGCATGTTTCTTTGAGATGTTGTGGAGGTCCAGAGCAAATACTGCCTCTCTGGCTCCCAGCATTAGCAGGTTCAGGTCTTCTCTAAACAGCATGGTGGAGTAGTTGAACACCCCTTCCTCTTGAAACAGGTGCGCATTGTCCCCTGAGGACAGAATAAGATTGATCTACTCAGCAATAACCACAGATTAAACCCTATTTCTCAACGAGTCTGTCAAAACTTGAAATATGAGGCAATAGGAGATGACTATGTAGGTCAAGGTTAGGCAGCACTTACTATGGTAAGGCACAGATCTGCGGGGGACACAGTCTAGTGGTAAGTCTTCCTGCAGTGTCAAGGACAGAGGCAGCAGCCAGAAGACACAGAGGGACAGAGGATGCATGGCTCTTTTGTTCAAGTTAACAGGAATTTAGGCTTTATTGTTTCCCCAACAGTCAGTCATACAGGGGGAAAGACAACAAGAGGCATCTATGACGTGATGAGGTCTGTGCTGACTGAAGGGCACTGGCCCCTTTACTGGCCCCGCTCAGCAGGCTGTCCATGGTGAGATGGATGGCACAGGCCAAAGAAACAAAGCCGCAGAGAGCTGAAAGAGACAACGTTGTATGGATATCACAATCAATTCATGAGCCAACATCTATCCTGAATAATATCACAATCCAAAAATCTGTAAAGCAGAAAAAACTACAAATACAAAGTGCAGCAATGAGACGAAGGTGCATTTAAACGAAAGCAAAAGACAGAAAATAAAAAGCAGAGAAATGGCTTAAAAGGCCAAGTGAGCTAAAGTCAGCGCGGCAGTAAATCTGTCAGTGCCATAGTGATGTTAATGCAGGGCCATGAAAGGCATTCAGCGGGGTGCAGGGGATGTCGACTTCAGCTCTCCTGCAGCACCAAACACAAGCAAACAATGAGAGATTCACAGAGAGCGCCAGAGGCTGGTGCAGATGAAAGACGGGCTCTTGCAAAAACCTTTATGCAAGCTTTGCCAACCACTCATCACCACATCCTCTTAGGGTCTACAATGAGCCAACCTGGGACAGATTCTTAACTTTCCATCATGGTCATGCAGCACAAATTCAAGTTTTTAACTGCCATTTCTGTGCAGTGTTACTACAACCTGCAGGGTGGGTGTGTACTGTTCCTGTGTGTGCCTCTTTCCCAACAGAGGTGTGCTGCTGTGTTTTCCTGATTTGCTGTGGCATGTCAGAGAATGCAGCCCTGATAACATGTTTCACATATTTGGCCCTGAGGCTTTTGCTAGCTTTACTACACACCCATCTGCACCGATACTCAGGCAAACTATAACCTTTCCCATTGTTGTACTGGGGCTCCCCTTATTAGCCAACCACAAGGAATAAGAGTAAATGAGTAATTTTAAGTTAGTTTCAAATCTGTTCATGCAATCTGAACAGCTTCAGGAGGTAACTAAGGCAGAAATTATTAGTAATTATTAGTGGTGAGTATTAAGTAAGCTTGCCTCACTTCAGGGCCACTGTTGACTCTATTGAGAAATGGTAACCTGGATTTCAGGAAACTTTAAACAACTTTAATGTTAAGTAATACAATTAATTCATCTTCGGCATACATTGGATGATTTAAAAAAAGTGACTGAAATGTTTAAACAGCGAAACATATATTGTATTTGACTCATGCATGCATGAGAATGAATATGTTTTGAGTTTTTCAATGTTCTTAATAAAGTAGCACATTGAACTTGGAAGACATGCATTCTTACTTAAAGATGACAAATATCTAAGAAAAGGTCTCAGGAAAACATTATAAATGTACTCTTTGCTATGGTTAAAAGAACAATTTAATGTTTGGCTTTTGGAGCTACAGACTGCCACAATTTTGTGACCCACCTCAAACAACTTCTGACCCACTTCAGGGTCCCGACCCAACTGTTTCAAACCAAAGAGCTAGACTTTATTGTGGTTTGTTTAAAAAGACCTGTAATTTGAGGTGATTTTACAACATTTACCCAAGTCTTAAGTGCCAATTTTCTCTAAGATATAAACACAGCACACGAACTCATGCAGACAAACACTCCTACATGAAGTTAATCACTCACCTGCACACCGACACGCCCAAAGACTGCAGAAACGTCCATTAAATACACTCCAAACACCTGCTAAAGCTCGAATACTGTTCCTGCCTCTTAATTCAGAGTAAAACTTCCTTAAAGTGTCTTAATAATGGTTGTAAAGCCTTAAAAATCCACATGAATGTTGACGTTAACGTACGCTCGTAGTTAAAGTTCGCCTCGGTCGAGCTTCCTTGAAAACAGAAACAGGTTCATGTGTAAAAACCACGCACCGTAGAAGAAAATGAGTTTCTGTGCCTCCGTGTCTCTGCCTCAGTCCTCTGAAAGCCACAGCGGTCCCTCATTAAAGTGGAGGGGCTCTCCAAGCGCGCTCATCGGTGAAAGGCTCTGAAAGGGAGGTTGCTGGCTGCTGCCGCCGCTCAGTTTTTTTGAACCCACCTTCAGGGAGCCGTTGAGGCGGTGTAACGCTCTGTGGAGTGACCGTGTTAACTGGTGACCCTCAGCCAACTGAGCCTTAGACTGTCGGAGTCAAAGCAGATGTAATAATCTTCGAGTAGCATCAGAAGTACACATTTAGCTCCTACATCATCTAAACAAATCCTGGATATCAAGTTAACTACGACAGAAGGCCAGCTTGAAGTTTTCAACGTCTCTTGTAACTACGACAACCGCTGACGCCTGGGTTGAAGTCCAACAGTTAACACGGTCACACGTGAGCCATAACAGCGGTGGCTCAGGCTGATCTGTGATCAGATTGAGCTTTATTGTTCTCGTGTTCAATTGTCTGTCAAGGAGGGAACAGCTGATCCACGATGGGTGAACTCTTAACATGTTTAAGCATTCCCAGGTTGCAGGGATTTTTCACCGGTATGGTAAAACGATGGGTTATTCACACAGGCATTTTACATCAAGACAATGTTAGTATTCTTCTTCCTCTTCTTCTTATCATTATTATTATTGTTTCAAATAGGGCCTTGATTATTGAGAGGACATGATTTTTAAAAATGTATTTATCTTGTTTTTTATTCATAAATAAATGTGATTGTGATTATCAACCTCTGATTTGTAAGGATTCAGTTATCAGAGGGATAAATATATATATTTGCTAATCTATAGCTTTAAATTCTAAGACAAGGTTAATTTGTCAAGCCATTAATTGTATTTTATTTTTCTGTGCACTAATGAATTCATAATGAGGGTTATTGATATGTGTCAAATTCAACTCTTTATGAGGAATGCTAATGTTAAATCTGTCTAATATAGTTTATCAATACCCCCCCCCCCCCCTTTGGCCTGTTCTTGTTCCCTTTTTCAAGTCCTGAGAGCTTGAGGGGTCTGTCTTGGGGTGCTGCCAGAAATGTTGTGCCCAAACCCAAACAGTGCCAGTTTCTCAAATTTTGCAACTATCAAGCAAATAAATACAAGAATATGACGTGATAAGCCAAGTAACAGCCAATTTCTTACATTTAAAGACACATATACACTTCAAGAAAATGCTCATGCTGCATCTAGGGTGCAATCATGCAAAAAAGGGTGCAAAAGATGACAGAATATTACTTAGCGCAATGAAAACATTACAGTTATCAACAGCATCTTATGCTGATGTTTGTCCATCACAACTATGTCCATTGGTTGGCCATTACCTGTTGGTCAGTCTCCATTGGCAAGCCCCACATGATCTTGGCTTGTCATTCTCCATCACATTGGTAGGTGTCTCCCACTTTGACTGCTGGTCCATTAGCATGGATCTTTCTGTACACTTTGCCAGTTATGGCGTTCTATGTAAGTCTTGCCTGCCTGCATCTTACAACTTTTTTGCATTGCCTGTATCTGGGGTCTTTTTTTGTGTGATAGACTTTATCCTCAGTTGCTCTTGTGTTGTCAGTCTGTTCTTTTGCTGCGATAATCAGTGCATGCGTTATGCTTTAGTCCAGCTTTTTCAACTCACTAAAATTGGGAAATCCAACCATGGTCAAACATATTTATATGCATGTGCATCTTTTACTGCACAGTAATTTTACTGAATTCTTTAATTAAGAAATAAACTATGGAACATTTTAATCTGGTTTGCAGTTGATGATTTCTGCTACTCGATCCTAAAAAAAGAAGGAAAAGAAAATGTCCAGGGGCTCTGTATGGAGATGCAGCAGGTAGTGCTGGTGCCTCACAACAAAAGGTCAAGGGACCAAATCCCTTGTTGGATGGAGCCTCTGTTCATAGGGATGACATGTTCTTACAGTGCATGTATGGATTTTTGTGAAGACAAAAAAGATTTTGAGGTCAATAAGTGACTTTAAATTGTGTATGAGTGTCCATTACAATAATTGTCAGTGTTCCATGTCAACCTTGTGGTTGGAAGTCAACTCCACTTCTTGCCTGTTGTCAGCGTGTCCAGGCTCTAGCTTTCTATGACCCCATAAGAGACAAGAGGAAGCAAACATGGATATACGACACAGTGGTTCAGCACACTCTCAAAACTTTATGAATCTTATGAAGATCCATCAATCCATCCATCTATACTGCTTATTCCTTACTGGGTCACAGGGGCCACAGCCTATCCCAGCCGACATTGGGCAAGAGGTGGGGTCCACACAGCTGATCACAGGGCCACATAGAGAGATGGACAATCATTCATGCTCACACAATTTGGAGTCACCAGTCAACCCACTGAGCATGTCTTTAGTCAGTGGGAGGAAGCAGAGTGCCCGGAGAGAAACCTCCAAGCATGGGGAGAACATGAAGGCCCCAACTGAAACAGGGATTGAACCAGCAACCCTATTGTTACGAGGCACATGCATTACCTGCTGCACTGCCATGGCACCCCTTATGACCATAGGAAAGAAAATGACAAACACAACCATGCAAAACAGTTTAATGTCCCTGATATCTAACAAACACTGTTCTTTGTTTGTAACCAAGTACACACAACAACACATCATGTACAAACAAACATGTACAAGAAACTTTCGTTTGTAAGAAGACACTTGATCACAGTTTGACATGAGTACTCAGAAACTTCACATGTGCAAGAAAATGCCAATTGTCACAATGTCAAAAAAGTCCATGTAGGAATACTGGTTAAAATCTGATTATTTATGACATTATTTTTGTTTGAAAAAGGTTGAGAGGTAGGGTGAAACCCAGCGAGTTTGCCAGCTTTAGTCTACAGCAGAAAAAATGGATTTCAAGTG
The DNA here is from genome assembly GCA_036419115.1 of Scarus forsteni. Lineage (NCBI taxonomy): Eukaryota > Metazoa > Chordata > Actinopteri > Labriformes > Labridae > Scarus > Scarus forsteni. The sequence continues at coordinate 451,574 of JAZDUH010000271.1, forward strand.
TAAAGTACTAAAGCGTAATGAGGAGGTTTTCTGTTTTTCAGTTGACGGCCATGCCACTAGAGAGCGCCCTTTTTGTATTTCATTACAGTAGGCTGAACATGTTGTAGAGATCAACAGCAGTCTCCAGGCAGGTCTGGGCACTGATGAGTCATAGCACCATACAGTAGCACATACACATTTCCAGAGAATAAGGAAACTCTTTAAAATAAGCACCAACAGTACAGTTGAACATTACAGTGTCCTTGATTAATAACACATTAATGGTTGCTTACTAACCACAAACAGCAGCAGGCAGAGATTGTGCATTTTTCCTTTTTTTTCCTTTTTTGCCAGCTTTGGCTGTTAACACACATTTCTTATTTTCTCAGTGACAATGTGAATGGAAAGGATTGAAAAACTCAAACCTGAACAGGCTCAAGTTCAGGTTACAACCAGAAAAAGTTTGTCAAGTGGCAAATATTGACCTTGGCATCTTGATCAGCTGCTCAGTCTTCAGATATCAGGTGCTGGAGGTTTTCAAGCATGTTTCAATGCTTCTCAGCTGCCAGTAATGTATATTCAAAGTCTTTTGTTGTATATATTCTGAAGGAATATCATTTGTTGTGGCACTTTTACTTTATGCTCAAGAGACAGCTTGTAAACAGCTTTATGGAGGTGGACAGAAGATAACTGAACTGTTACTCCGACTCCAAGAGGGCAGCCTTTCATGTGCATTTTATGATGCCGTCCAGTAATAATCATCCAGTCTAGATCTTTAGAAGTCCATTTGATCAAAATGTTCCACAGCCTTATCAAGTTGAACAGAGTCAAAGTCCTTGTATGTGTACACATACCTGGGCAATAAAGCTGATTATAATTCACACTGAACATTTTGTATCTTCTTTTTAAAAAAGTGATATTTGCCATCCCTTGTCTTCCACCTTGAAGGCACAGGATGAGTACATAGCTGCGGTGAGAAGGGTTTTGGCACTGAAGAGAAAAGATGCCGTGATAGGAAGATGATCACATGATTCAAGTCAGTCCTGGCTGGCTCGCCTCTTCTCCAGTTTCATTTTGAGTTCCTCATTGAGAGCTGTGGAAAGATGCAGGAAACACAAGATAAAAAGCTGCAGTCATAACCCATGGAGCTGAAATCCAATTTGGAATGAGTGAGTTTTAGCTACAGCAGGTGATGTGTGACTGTTGACTCACACTGAGAAAGAGGTGAAGGGGAAAGGATGAGGCGTCTCATTGGGTTGGTGGGTGAGGCTGGCACTGACGAGGTCAGGATGCGGCGGTCAGGAGCAGGGGACCTGGACAGGGGGCTACTGCACCAACGGTCTGCACCAAAGACAATACACTGGTTATCATAACCATTTCATCTATATGCTGACGACACTGTGATATACTGCTAGGGCTGCACTATATTGGAAAAAACTGACATTGCAATTTTTGGGGGTTTGCAATATATTGCAATATTAAAAATAGAAGATTTTTCACCAGATGACTTGAATAGCTCTGTTTGGGAAGAATTTGGTTGACTCACAATGACACCATTGTATTCGTATAATACCGTTTAATCCAGGCTAAGGGGGTTCATCTGTGAGTTATGAAGATTGCTGTATATTAAAGGGATCCAGGAGGCCATGTCTGTACAAAATAGATGAGAAATACGTGTGTGGTGGTATTTTATACTGCTTGTTGAGCGTGCGGATCATTTTTTTAACCCCTCTTTAGCGACGGTGTTCCATGTCTTTCGCCAGGTGAAAAGTTATTGCATCCGTGATTTGTTGATGCTGTTTGGACTTTCTAGGGTGTTATGCTGGCAAAGGCTTCTGTAATTGTTTTTTGAGTAGAGTGGCTGATGACTGCTTAGCAGGAGGGAGGGAGCGAGAGAGGCTGTGCAGAGGATGGAGCAGCTTGCTGCTTTTATGAAGCAAAACAAATGTTTGTGTGTTCAAAAAAAGAAAAAAAAATATTGCACGTCCTGCGATGTGACTATTGCGCATGCGCACATCGCGATGGCGATGTTCAAACGATATATTGTGCTGGCCTATATACTGCTCAGCATCCTCCTCAGACCAGGCTCTCTTCCAGGTATGACTTGCTATATTACAGTTCAACATTTTTTAATTATCCAAGACTATATGTGACTTTCTGAATATATGCCCAGTAAATGTTGCTCTTCGATATCAGTCCTTAAAAACAGACCAAACCACTTCCCCTCCCTCAGTGGTCTGACTGATTGCAGCTGTTTGCAGACTGATCCCCATTCAGATATGCAGCCCACAGACAACTGGGTTCCAGAGGCGTCAAAATGAAAGACTAAGTCTGGTCATTTGGGTCACAGATTCAATCATGTATTTTTTTTAAAGATCAATAACATAAATTTGTATTTAGCATTTTAGGATTTTTTTATGACTAACACCAAGTCTACAGGTCTAATTAGAACTTTGTAATGTTATTAATAATCATATAATCCTAAGCAACCAGTACTAATGGTATAGAAAACAGTATTATTTTCTACAAAGTCACTGATAATTCATACAACAAAAAGCAGAATAAGAAAATACTGATCAATTATGTCTGATCATAATAAGCTAAATTTCAGTCTTCTATGATAAAAAAATGTCTAATCACAAAGGTGGAATTTATTGTGTGGGTCCCCACACAGTTTAAGTGCGTCTTCTTTATGCAAAAGTGCAATGCAGCAAACATACAGTATATTCTCCTATGACAGCGCAATATTTGCCATGTTAGCATGGATTTTGCTTTGGCATCTCTAAATTACACGTTTCTGCAACTAAATACTAAACAAAAAGCTGGGGTTCTTAAGATTCAAAGTTCATCATGGAGAAATATATATGCTACATTTTCTATGTTGTTTTCTGCAATTTGTATTTATATAATTTGAGTAGAAATAAAGACAGTTTAAGGAAAACGCATTGTAAACGTCTAATTCAGCAAAGTTATAAATTAGCTCAATGTGAAAATAATCAAAATGAAAACTATTGCCTTTAAGTGTTCAGTATTTGGATGAAAAGGGAATTTCTCTGCTATAAAGTCACTTTACACAGCAGAGATCCTCCACTACATTTGTACAAAGGCCATTTATTTCCTTGACACAGCCATAATTTCACACATTATGTTTTAGGGTTATTGTTATATCGTTGTTTTGATACCTTCTTTTCCTTACTAAATGTATACAATTTTGAGTCTTTAAAAGAGAGATCAGTTCCTTTCATCTGCAGTTTCTCACTACATGAGGGAAAACTATGTTTTTTTTGTTTCTTGTTGCAAGGACTGATGTTGTCCGTCACTAGAAATGACACTTGCATACTCACACTCCTGGATGACAGTGGCTGACAGGTGAATTTCTGTTAAATGGATCAAACCTGAAGACATGATTGATAATGTTGTGTTGGGTTTGCTTTAATAGCTGTAGGGATTGCAATCAAGAGGCCCTTAAAAGTACATGTTTTGCCCCACATTTCACTGGAGAATAAGAATTTGGGGACCCGACGTGGCCATGGGGCCTCCAGTTGACGTACAGTGTCCATGAGTTGGCAGCTGCCTCATCATGTGGTGGTAAGATTGAACAGTTAGGGAATGATAAATATAAAAAAAGCAATGTGACAGAGAACTGGGAGCAACAAACACAGATGTAATTTGATTTCTCTTTTATTAACAGACCTTATTTGACAATACATTTGGTTAATTTGCATATATTTATGCTAAATATCTGCAACATCTACATTTTATTTCAATATGTACTATATTAATGTTTTACGTGTCCTATACCATGCAATTTTACCTTGTTCTAAATGCTTGGAACCTGAACCTGTCTTCAGTCATTACATCAAAAGGCATGCAGTTTAAATCTGTTTCTGATACAGACATGGGTTTGCAATGTAACTGATAACCAAATTACTTCTATATGCATATAATTCACGGTTAATAATAGTGCATTTAATGTTTAAATCAAATTCTGCCCTTCTCTTGAATATTAAAAGGGAGACCACCACTGTTAAAGTCCTTTTTTCAGTTTCCTATATGCATGTGTTGGACAGTCTTGCTTAGTCACAGGATCAATAATTGCTGCCCCTAAAGGGAAAAATCAATTAAGTTTGCTGCCATGCTTTTTTGAATAAATGAAATAGAGCTCACACTCTTTAGTTCTCTTCAACAGATTGGGAACTGAAAGACTTCAGCAAGAGAAATTTTGATGCTCCATTCATTACAAACCTTGATTTAATGTGCATATTTGTTATTTTATTTCTTTTTATCTAAAAAACATTTGACCATTTGAGAAAAAAAAGTTTTCTTCAAACCTAAATGGAATTCCTCTGTTTAAGTAATGTTAAAATGTTTCAGACTGTTTGTATGGAACTCAATATTACTGGAACAAACCTTGTTTTGGAGGCAGGGCGGGAGCCTTTGGCAGGGGGCTGGTGGGGGCAGTGTGAAGGATCCTCTCTCCGTTCTCATCATTGGCAGAAACGTATGCTGATGTCAGACACAGAGTTACATTTGATAAGCCTTACTGGTTCATGGTAGGAAAATTAACAAGAAGATGCATGTTGTGGTGTGTGGTCAGACTCACTGATATTCTCCTCATAAGGTTCCTCCAGCAGAAATGGCTGAAGAGTTCCTGCTGTTTTTTCCACAAGAGCATCAATAACTTCATGAAGTGTAGCACAAGGGATCTAAAGAAGGACATTTTTTAGAATTAACTTAAAGCATAAAGTCAAGATTGGTCATATGACGAAATCTATTACTCTGGTACCTCAGTTTAAACAGTAAATGGTAACTTTATCACCAAAATTATGTTCAGATATACAGTCTTAAACACTTTCAGGACAGAAGGGACAGAAAAAGCCATTGCTTACAGTGCATGTATGTAAAAGTGCCACGATGAAGATCTGTCCTCATTCGCTTTAAGTCCATAAGGGAAAAAATACTTGTTCCAGTTCATGGTGTGATATGCAATATGAACCTGCTTGTAATTACTGCTCAATTAATTTGAAAGACACATATATATTTACCTATTAATATTCTCTCATTAAAGAATGTGGAAAAAACAATATTTTCGATTTTAAAATGTTCATTTTAAATATTAAATCATACACAAATACTTCTAAGCAGATCAGGTACTGGCTTACATAGTTATTAATACATATTAGAGTTTTTATTTAAAGAGCCCATTAAGCTTTTGAGTTTAATATGTCCTTTAGTATAAGTATTTTACATGTCACCCACCTACCCACGATAGAGTACTGTCATGCCATCAAGGTCATGGTCCTCCCAGCCCCTTATTTTGCCTGAACTGTCATTAGTGTTTTCCTCTGCCTTAATATTTGAGACATTAAAAATAACAGTTTATAAATGATCAGGTCTGTTCCCTGAATGTTTTCATTAATTAGGCTTTACAGACTCACTGGAACTACTTAAAGGAGGAAACACAACCAGTAAAACAGATGGTGATCTCTAAGATGACGACATCTAAGTTTTGCAGTTAGTTGCATCAGCACAGCTGTCCCCAGCCTCATACCCTACATTACACTCGGATGACACACAATAAGAGATTAAAACAGATTAAAAGATGCATAATGGGATAAACAGTTTATGAGTCATATTCAAAGAGGGTTGGGGTACAATATGTTCATACCTAATCTTGATTGAGTATTAAATATAAGACTAAAATTTCAAGGTTGTAAGCTGACCACCTTGAATTTTTTTAAATTTTTACTATTGTGTAATTTTGACCTAACTGCAATTTCAGTTAAGTTTCATTCCTAAAGCCGGTTGGATGGTACATGTAGTGTTTATTTTGTGAAAACAGTTTGTTTGGGTGAGGAGTTCCTTAACTTTTCAGCCAGGGTTTCCCAGAATAAAAGAGTTTGGGGACCCTGGCTCTGCCCGAGAGATGGTTATGAAAATGTTGCACACAGCAGTGCTCACTGCTCACAAACGAAAAGACTGTGTCCATAACATGAAAGATTACAGTCAATTTGTCAAATTATTTTACAGTAATATGATGCAAAAAAGTAAGAATCAAAGTACAAAAAAATCCTTATGTGTTAAAAATAGACTATAGCACCAGGTAAATTTACTAGATCTAACAGTAGAAATGTATGTGGGTCTTCAAAGTGTAGCTGACCCCAAAGTACTGCTGGCACATGTAGACCTACATTTCAGAGATTATTTACATATCACTTCATTTATAAATCTCACTGTACATGGTTTTATTTTAAAGTTATTTTATGAACACAGTATTACAATATAGCACAAAACATACTGTTGGAATATGTATTTTTTTCTTTTTTGTAAAGCATCTTGCAACCCCTCCCAAATGTCTCAAGACTTGCTTCACTTAAGTGTGGTCTTGGTAGGTATAAGTGTCATATTTATGATTTTTCAGTATATTCAATTGTTCACAGAAAGAATTTAAGCTACTGTAAAAAGTGGAAAAAGTTGCAACAAAAAACGCTCATCTAATTTGAAACTGTTGAAATGAAACATGAGGAATGTTCTAAAGAAAGTTTGAAGGATAAACTGTGTGCCACTCAGTATGCTCTGTCAAAGATAAAAAATCAGGACATTTTGTCAATAATATGACTTTACTTTGTTCTAGAAACACACATTACAGTATTAATCATGTATATGGTGTGTTACTATTTGTTGTCTTGGTAATATCACTTAACCCTTGTAACTTCAAGCAATTTCCTGTTTTTTGGTCCACATGGGTATTCTTGTAATAAATCAATAAAAACCTCAACCATGACCAGCACAATTAAGCTAAAAACACTTTTTTTCAAGACAACCTGATTTAACAGAATATCTATGCTGCATTGATGTACAGTCCTGCTCAGTATTATTGGCACCTCTTCATTATTTTCATTACTTTAACAATATCTTCAGAAATAAATTGAAATGTTCCAAATTCATGTCATCAGGATCTTTTAATTGAAGGTCCAAAATACTTGCACAAAAAAAAAACTTTTTACAAGTTATATATTGTAATTTTAAAGTGGGAACTGGAAAAAAAGCATATTCAGCAATAATGGCACCCCTTTAGTATTTTGTTGCACACCCTTTGGCACTGATGACATCCTCCAAATGTTTCTTGTAGCCATCTATAAACTTCTTGCACTTCTCAGCTGGTATTTTCTCCCACTTCTTCCTATGCAAATTGTTCAAGCTCTTGAACATTTGCAGGTTTCTTTTCCCCAATGACAGATTTCCGCCATACCAAAGATTTTCAATCGGATTGAGATCAGGAATTGTTGCTGGCAATTTAAAACAGTCTATTTTTTCCCTTTCAACCATTCCTGCATGCTTTTGGATGTGTGCTTTGGGTATTTGTCTTGCTGGAGGGCCCACAATCTTTGACTGAAACCAAGTGTTCTTACACTAGGACATTTCCCTCTAAAATTTCTTAATAATTCTCTGATTTCCTGATTCCTGTGATATGGTCAAGGCCTCCAGTACCTGATGCAGCAAAGCAGCCCCAAACCATTATAGAACCTTCATAATGCTGAATTGTTGGTAGGGTGTTCTTTTCCTTGTAGGCTTATGTGGTTGCAATTAAAACTGCCTATTCTAAATATGACTGCATGATCATAATAGCTAATGAAGTATAATTTAAAAACCTTAATATGTGAACATTTCTTCTGCCAAGTTTGAGTCTGATAAAGTGACGCAGAGCAAAGTTAGAGAGGTTTGTAAAGAAACTGTACTTTCACATTGTGTACTTAAACTTCATGGGTGCCAATAATGGTGACTCGGACTGTAAGACTTATTTATTATTTATTGTTTGGACTGTTAAGGAAACAGGAGGGGAAGAAAATGGGAGTATCGGATTGGTCAATTAGACTGAAAGGAAGTTTCCCCTTCTCTAGGGGGTAAAAAAGAGGTCTAATAACATCACTGCTTTCAAAAATGTGATAAAAAATTTCAGAAAGTATGGACTTTTCACTGTCGATCAAAATGCAAAATTGCTGAAATACAACACTTCACTTCAAGGCTGACTGAAAAACTTTTTGTAAGGAATGTATTTGACCTGAGGCCATTTTTTAATAGACAAAAACACAATCTTCCAAACACAGATGTCTCCATGAAGATCCTTTAAATGGATCCAGAGGTAACAATATCAGCGTTACAGTCGATACCATGGAGTTGGGAGGGTTAAGACAAAAACATCAGTTACTACATCTAAATAGAGTTTTTCTTTTAACACAATAATGACACAATACAATTCAACTCAAATCATATACAATAAAGACTTTACAGAGAGTATGAGATACACTTACAGGATTTTCTACATCAATCACATAGCCGCCCTGATCCCTCTGAGTCACTCTGTAATGTCTGAACACCGACCTGGAACAAAAACAGAGAAACAAAATGACTCTTCAGAATGATGCTGTGTCCGACTCTGATGTTTACAGATGTACAGCAGGTGTTTACCCATTCAGGTCCTGCCGAGTGGTGACAGCCAGTGAGCATCCGTCTCTGCCCGGGCGGAGCAGCATGGTTCCACAGTCCGGATGTCTCTCTAGGAGGACTTCAGCTTCTGTTCGAGACACAGGACGAAAACACCTGCATGCAAACACACACATTTATCATGAGGCGTATGCCAAGTTTAGGCAGGATTCATTTGTTTCCCCATTCGTCATCAAGTCAACACTCATTAATGCCTCGCCCTATCAATATTTCTGTCCACCTGCTCTGGTGGTCAGCTGATAAGAGGCATTTACTCACTCAAGCTCTGAACTATTCTGTCAGTCTTGTTTGATCAAATCACCCTGCTGCTGTCATGTTTAAATCTCTCTTTTCTACTCTTTCACCATCTGTCATTTTAGTGTGACTGTGGCTACCCCTCTTCACCACACACTGCAAAAAAGGATTTCTAAGAAAGAAAAAAAAAAGCTTTTTTCTAGAAATTTGTTCTAATATTTTACCTAAAAAGAAAAATTATCTTGACAAGCAAGATGTGTGTAAGAAAAAAATTCTTATTTCAAGAGAACATGTCTAACAAAAACTTAATAAGAAAGTAGAGCTAAAATTAAGCAAGTATTGCTGGTAACAAGCCACAACAGTGGTTTGAATGAAGTCCCAACAGAAGAACAAGATTATTTTACTTATTTTAAGATTAAGATCAGTTACACAATTTCTCAGTTTAAGAAATCACACAAATATAAGTTGAATCCATCTGACCGTCTAGAGTTATCTGATATGCCCGTACCCAGAGGCCGGCTGGAGTATACCCGTACACTCCCTGTGTGGAGCCAAACTAAGCTAGCGGCTTTGGTTGGAAGTCTCTCAAAATAATTGGTACTGGACGTACAGTCAAGAGAATGGTCTCTACCTGCTTGTTATGGACTGGGGACTGAGGTAAGACACCGAAACAACGAAAATGTTGGAATATTCCTTTAAATAAGCACAAAAAATGCATTTTCTGAGGATGATGGCTGAGTTGTTGAGAATTATGCTTTTGGAACTGTTTGTCAGCTGATTTGACTGTTAACAGGATTGCTTCTGGTGCCTTGATTTTAGATAAAAAATGCTTACATTTGTGTTTTATTTTTCAGAAATTATGTCTTATTCTTAGTTAATTTTGCTTATTGTTTTTCTTGGAGTGGAGGATAATTTCTTTTAACCAGCTAAATCAGAAAGACATTGTCTTAATTTAAGAACATCTATCATATTCCAAGACTTTTTACAAAATGAAAAACATGTTAATTCTTAAATTAAGTAAAAACATTCTTAATATAAGCTAAATCAAAAAGCAGAAAACAAAATTTAAGTGAACTTTTCCTAAACCATAACTTTTCTATGCTTGTAGTAAGCGAACTTTTCTCGAATTCAGGGCAATTTTATCTAGTTTAAAGACAGATTCCATCTAGATTTACAAGCTGGTTTTAAAAATTCTAGCCAAGCAAAATTTGCTTACCCCATTGGCAGATTTTTTTTGCTCAAAACAAGAAAATTGTAACAAATTTAAGGATATTTTGCTTATTTTAGTAGGGCTGTTTTTGCAGTGCAGTCACCTCCAAACCATCTCGTCAATGTTCAGGTCCTGATCCTCCCCAGAGGTCTACTCCTCATTTTACCCTGTATCCCTTATCACCTCCAGTGAATTGACCCTGCAAATGGAATATCCTATCCTGTTGTTGGCTTCACTATCCTTTGATTACTTGAAGTCATCATTTTTAAAGCTTGAAACAGCAGCTTGAATGGGGCAAGAGTCACACACACACACACACACTGAAGGTAGAGAAGCTACAGAGGGGAACTCACGGTGGGATCTCACCAACTAAAGGCACAGAGAGGGGCGAGGGAGGAGCACGTGATGGGGTGCGAGTTCTCCGCCTCGACCTTTCTTTGTCCACCACCTCCTTCAACATCTGAAGCTGGCCAGGCAACAAGGTGAGACAGGACGGGACATTCAGCTGTGATTGGACAAAAGTTAGTTAGTTTATTTATTTCGTAGGGAAATTGGGGTGTGGCAGGAATCACAGACATTTGGCAACAGAATACAGGGTCAACACTGATACAGTGTTGAAAACAGACAAACAAAAACACATTAACATCACCAGAAAACTCAAACAATGCACTCACAGAAGAGAAAAGCAAAGAAACCGTGTAACGATGGACAGGCAGGTTGGTCTAGACCAGATAGAACTATTTCAACTGTTCCTCATTGTTCATTCAAAAATTTGAAGAAAAAGAAAAATTTGATCTGTTCTTGGTGAACAGAGGAGCACAGTAACACCATCGAGAGGGTAACAGTGTAAATGAAGGAGAACATTTAGAATACAGCACAAGACCCATATAAAGAAGATATGAGTGATGAATGTTTGCAAAAGATGGGCACCTACATCAAAGTGAGGTTGAAATATCAGTACAATTATATCATCATTCTCACGAGTGTGATATAAAGGGGGTCCAATGCTAGTGTTATAAATTAGGTTATTGTAAATTAATGTTACCTGGCAAGGGAAGACGACAGTGGGATAAGATGAAATTTAGTAGGAGGGGAGAGAGGCTGCTGTGAATACCTTGTCCTTGAACTTATCTTTGTAAAGACACATTCTTGATGTTGTGATGTGTGGCAAGTATAAGTATGGTGGCACTGGCAACTCCAGTACACATACAAGTAGCTCTCTATCAATCTATTAGAACACAAAGTAGTTCTATTTAGTAGTGGGTACACAAGTCATCAATTAGTAACTGTTCAGGTGAGCAACAACACAGGATAACACTAGAAGTGCTCCAAGAGCACAAATCCAAGCCATGGCATTTCCAACATGTCACACAGGTTATTGTAAAAAATGTTGAAAACTGACCTATATTGCACTGTTAACATATGGTTAAAAGTATTCTTATTCAGATCTAAATGTGAATTTAAAGCAACACCAAAAATCGAATCACTTTTCTCCTGTGCCTCAATCAACTTTCCCTAAAAATACCATCATAATCTTTTAACAATTTATTTAATTAATAGCGTAATGTGGAAAACTGCCCTGTCTCGCAATATTATCAAATCCCTGTAAACGTTTTGGTTCTGTATCCATATTCAGATCACCACTAAAATCTTATAAATTCTTTCTTGTGCCATGATCATAATTCACTGAAAAATTCTTCAAAATATGTTTATACAGTTTTGAGTAATCTTGCAGACAAATGGACAAACACGCTAAAAGACAGACCTCAGCAAAAACAAAATATCCTTGGTGGAGGTAATAGCAGTGGTACACCAATTCTCAAAAAGTACAACTCAAGTAAAAGTGTAGCAGTTTTGTTTAAAAATTGTACTAGTAAAAGCAGAAAACTATGACTATCAAATAAGGATCAGATCAAATCATATTGTATTAAATCATGTGGTATCCTATTTCCCTGAAAATCCCAGCTCTACTTACATCTACAACGGAGTAGAGGAAACCTTTCCACAGCTCTCTTGATTCCAAGTTAGGTGCCTGGGAGACACAACAACAGTTTTACTATTGCAAATGTGTGCACTGTAATATATGTGTGTCTGTGTTTGGTGTTTTTACTGTTAGTTTGGTCTCTCCATCCTTCATGCGCAGGATGAGTCTAGCTGCCTCCAGGTTCCTGTCCCGGCTGCAGTCGTCCTTCAGTGACACAAACCCATTTAGGTCCAGCCTCTCCACGTACTGAAAGTTCAAAGCTCTGGTGAGGATTTGAGTTGGCTTTTAACGAAGAATAAAGGAATACAAAACTGTGCCGATGGTTTGGTTTACTTTTGCAGCTCATACAGAGGTATACTTATTGATTTCTGCTACTAAAATGACAAGATACAAATTCATGAGCTTAAAAAGCAGAACAAGCTCTTCAAATGATCCAAAACTTACATGGGCGTCCTTTGCATTATTGAAGAAAAAAAGAGAATTCCCGCACAGACATGTCCACAGCCGCCTGGACGCCTGTCATACACAGAAATAAAAACACATGTAATTGAAAGTGACACACTACTGCTATCTTGCCCACATGTGCGTCATGGATATTTCCTCTTTTATCCCTCCCACATGTCCTGTCTCTAGAGATGGAGACACAGCTGCTGTCAATGTGAGACCATGGATCAAGCAGAGCCTGCACCTGAGACTGGCTCACATTACACGTCTATATTGCATGAAAATGAGCCTAATGAGGGAGGGTGGGTCCAGGGGGGAGGGTTTCCCATTCTTTGTCATTTTATGTGCAGACATTGGCGGTTTTACCATTAGGCAAAGGTTGGCAATTGCCTCGGGCCTAAAGCTCCAGGGACCTAAGTGTGTAGGTTTTATGTGTGTGCATCAAATATCAGGGATACTTGAAGGATTTATTTCAGTATGATGGATGATATACTGAAAGCAAATACCAGGCAAAGAGTAAATTAAGTAGCATCAAAATAGATTTGATTGTCCAAAAAAAGTCTATGTGGAGGTCAATCTCCTCAAAAGGTCACAAAGCCTTAATTTAGTAGGTTGACTGATGGACTAGGTATGAATAACTTTGGTTAAAGGGAGGGCCACATTTACTCTCACATTGGGCTTTTTGATTGAGTACAGTCGTGTAAACAATTTATAAACTGACTCATTCATACATTTTACTTACATTTATATTTTTACAGCTGAACTGATTGTTCATTTACATCATATTAAAACACAACCAAAGTCAAACATATACCTGCAGTACGAAAGCATATAAAAGGCAGTTAAGAAATAATAAGATCAATATATCTCTGTGAAAAACATATCTCTTACATTAAGAAGGCCTGATTATTAGAAATGAAACTTGGAATTTTTAAGGTTAAAATATCATAGAGATAAAAAAAAAAAACTCTAAGATTTTAAGATTGTAAAGAGTAAAACAGCCTGTTCTGTGAAAGCAAATAATTTGAGATGAAGCCATTTGACTTGTATCATGCCTGTGTTGAGACCCTGTTTAAATTGTTTTCTGTACTTGGACTTAGTCATGGATATAGTGGACATAGTGTAGTCTAAGTCCAGAGTCATCAAGTTTTCGTTAGGATGCATACATTGAGGATATATTGTTTATTGGGCTATTCAGAGAGAAACAACTCACTGATTTAGATGGGGTGAACTTTTTGCTTTTTAGGAACTGCAATACACTGGGAGAATAAATTTTAGATATTTTAGTCAAAATTTAGGACTTTAAATACAAGTTTTCTCCTTATAATTCTGAAATAAAAAAACTTCATACTTTTTCATTTTTATTTTTAAAATTGACCAAGGGAAAACACTCAACAACACCCTGTACGTTGTACCAAAAATTAGATAATAACAAACATATTCAGAGCAAACGCATTGTATGGAAATTCATTTATCAGCCGTTAACTTTGATTGTTACCTTCATGCCTTACAATGTTTTATGTTCAGGCCCATGATGTATTAACAAGCAGAGCCGGATCTAGTGAAGCTCCTTCAGCACACATCCGTCATCTCTCTCCAGAGAGAATTACACTTACAAAGTATAAACATTTTTTTCAGTGTGTGTAGGCTCACAGCTGCAGAGCAACTAAAGCTCAAGAGGAGTGGGACAGAATGGGGCTTTAAATTTTACTACACCATGGAGCATCAGTGGCAAAGTCTGAAGGTGTGCTTAGGTGATAACCGAAAGGTTGAATGTTCGAGCCCTGCTCCAGCTGTCACATGGCTATGTGCCCTTGGGCCACATGAAAGCAACAGTGAGAGCCGCTTGTGGTTGCCCATTAACACCATGGTGTGTAAATGAGCATGAAAGAGTGCAAATGTATTAGGTGACACTGATGAACCACAGTCATAGATATTACATACATACTATATAGATACAAACCAGTGAGTAAATGAGTGTGACGTGTAAAGCTGCTTTGAGTAGTCAGAGAGACTAGAAAAGCACTTTGTAAACTCAAGTCCATTAAGTCCATTTCACACATGATAGAACAAGTGCGGCATGGCACTGGAATCAGCTCATGTTGAATATCCTGATTTTATGATTATGGAAGGCTATAATCATAATTGTAACTGAAACTCAGTCAATCAGCCAGCACTAAAACCAACTTCATACCTACTACAACAAACACAGGATAACATGAAGAGTCATATCTGCCCTCAGCTCCACATTTAGGCACACAGTTTATTCCTCTTTGTATATTGATATATGTTTGGAGTTGACATGTATGGGGGGGCTGTCAGTCACATACTTAATATTCAAATATCCATATGAGCATGAGTGTAAAATCTGTATTGGAACTGTAAATAAACATTTGAATATAAATTATAGAGCACAGCAGCACACTCATGCCTGGAGCAGTGAACTGCCTGATCCAACAGAAGACCATCCCAATGCCACCCATTACTGTCTTGACCTCAACAAGAAGAAGTACACCTCCAAAAACAGGAAGACAGGCAAAGTCATTTATGGAGGCACTCTGGGCTCCACACCACCAATGGTAAAATAAGAAAAAAATGACTGGGCTTTGCATCAGTTGCAAAGCAGCTGGACAACTCCACATCTACAACAAACCCACTTATTTCAATAAGAGAATGTGTGTTCAAAACAAACAATCAAGTTTGATTTTTGTGAAAGGTGACAGCCCTAGAGTTGAGTCAGGAATAGGTGGACTTGAAAAAAAAACATTTTGAGGTGCTAAAGAGGGGTCCAGTTGATAAAGTCAGGAATACTGACATGGTAAATTACTTCGATCAACAAAAATACACCAAATAACATTTCTAAATAGAAATGACCATGATATAGGGTTAAAAGCATATCAGATCACGATGAAGCAGAGCCCTATACTTTGTGTGTAATGCTGACAACCAACCCCAGTTTGCCCCACTAAAACCGCCTCCATCATTGAAAACACATGCATCTGAGTTGCGAGGGTGTAACATCTTATGTACTTCATAACTTTGTGATAAGGTGTAGGAATTACATTATTGCACAGGCTTAGTTCTTATCTAAGGCAGCATGAATTCTGGGTGGGTAAGATGATTAGCACTCTGTACCATGGAGCCGGTGCTTGGTTAAAATCAGATACAGACGCTCACTGCTCAGGTGCTTGATATCAATTATCTGTGGTAGTAATAAGGCTCAATGCGTCACAATATATGGATGCTCTCTCTGTCAGATTCATACAAAATCAGTCTGTACTGCGGGACTAATCAGTTTTTCGCTTTATAGGAAAATTCCCAAGCTGCTCCAGGCTCGCCTCGCCCATTCTGCACAATAAGGAAGTTGACAGTTCAGTGGGAATGGGGGGGATCAGCCGGTGTGCTGCATACACACACACTGACCACCGCCATCCACGTTCACTCAGGAAACAACATGGCTCTGGATGTGTAACCCACCTTCTCTTTCGGTCCCCGCTTTTCCAGGTAGCCTTCGTAGTAGCAGGGCGGGAGCTGCGCCCGGGGTCCCCCCGGCCCGGAGCGCTGCCTGACGGGTGCAGCCGCCATGAGTGTCGCTGGCTGGGCACCGAGCGAGGACAAAGGGGGCGCTCAGTAATTCGGGGGAGTGACACGCCTTCCCCGATGAGATAGTGCTGTGGCTGTAATCCAACAGCTGGCTGCTGGAGCCTGCTGTGTCTGAGGATCATGCAGATGGGTGGTAGTGCAGATTTTTCATTTGATGGTTGGGGGATAAATGTCCAGAATATAGACATGTTTATTATGAGAAAGGGGGAAAAAAATCAATAAACGGATTCAAGTAAGAATGTGCCACATGTCAAAGGTAATCCTACAGCTCTATTTGGTTGAACATTCTCCCAAAAATGTTTTCAATCACAAAATGTAGGATAAATAGCCAAAGACTGGGGTTGCAGCCCACTTTATAAACATAATGCCTATGTGTGGATTTCAAATACTCATAAAGGGAGATTTTTTGCTTTTTTGTGTCATAATGCTTGTCTTAAGATAGTCATGAGAAAACTGTGCCAACAAAGTCTCTTTGAAAATTTCTACCCATGATGTCATTTTGGGGCATGTAAGGTTGACCAAGTTTGAGAAATCATCACAATTTCGGTTACAGAGGTCAATTTTGCCACATTCAAAGCAGGCTGGTGTACAGTATCTGAAGACAGAACTGTTGTGCTGGTGGTGTAAAATGTTTCCTGTCGGCCTCTGTTGAACTATAGACACACTTCTTTTCTTTTCTTATATTCATTTATTTAAGCTTTGAATTCTGTGGGTTTTTTTAATGACAACTAGCCTATCCTGTTTTTTTCTACATCACATAGTTATGGTAAAGTAAAACAAATGTCTTTTTTTCTTGTCTTTCTCTTTTCCTTTTAAGCTACATAATCATATTTATATAAATACTCTACTATAAGTTTTACAAATATTGTCATGAAGACACTAATATCATTATTTAGTAAGTTAATGCTATATTTTATTATTATTATTAATATTATTATTATTGTTATTGTCATTGTTATATTATTATTATCATTATTATTTCCTGGTTGATGCATTCAGGATACTGTTTCTCTTCTGTATGTTGTGTCTGTATAATTTCGGCTCCTTTTAACCCTTAACCCACTTACCCTCCTCACCACACCCTCACACAAACACCCAAGAACATGATATTCTACCTTACCTGCCTTAACTGTAACATGTCTTTTTTCTGTATTATTACTTTTTGTATTTCTTCATCACTATTGTGTCACAACCTTTTTGTAATGTTTTGCACAAAATAAAAAAGTGAACAAAAAAAAAAGAAAAAAAAAAAGAACTATAGACAGATTTTAAATGTTCTCCAAAGCAGATGTAAAGAATTGGTAGTGCGCTAAACTTTGAGGAACTGTTATCTAATGTACATTGTACAAAGTGAGGTAAGGTCAGTCAAACGCCATGTAAAGCCGAGATGTAAGCAACTTTAACTTGTGCACATGAAGTTGGTCTCAGTATTCGGACACTTAAACCAAGAGGATGAAAGAAGGCTGCCAAAAAGAGGATGCCTCAAGTCATACAACAGAAGTCAAGTCCTAAAGAGGAAACAGTTGAAGCAGACAAAAAATAACTGCAAAGGTCAGCTCTTGTTTACAAACATGTTGGGTCAAATGTCAGACATTATAAAACATGTCAACTTTTTCAACATATCTGACAAACATCAGAGCTGCCCCACTGATCTCCTTGGTCTAACTTAAGTGCTTCCCTATACATCAGCAAAAGTTGTCCAAAACTTGAAGGCAGTCCTTCAGCTAGATGTTTGTAAGACGTTTGTTTGTACGACCAACAGCCAGCTTCAGGGGGAGGAACATGTCAAGGCACGTCTATGTAGCCACAGTAAACATTTGGGCACAGCTATCAAGCCAAAGCTTGGTCTGATTCTTCTTGAGAGGGCGTCATCAGACACAGCCTGTTCGAAGCAGGGTTAAAACCGAGGGGTTTGACCATGCTAAAATATAATCTCTCTTTATTCTACCTTTTAATATGTTCTGTGCACACATGGGACACGTGCAAGTTTTTTAAGCAATAAAACCTGTGACCTGTCTTTGTCTAATCCAAATTGTGACCCATGATCCTTGTTCACCAACCATTTTGTCACCTTTCATATTGAAGCAACATTTCTTTTTACATAGATTTCCCATTTCCTTCCACAGGAGTTTGTAAATTCATGTGAAATGCCTTGAATGACAAAGGATGACATTTCTAAAATGTAATGTCCTTTAACAGGTAAATAATTGACTTCTTTTAAGCGAGTTTACATAGTTCCCATCAGTCTCCAGGAAATATTTTGTAAGTTTCTTGTGTAACAATTCCTTCAAATATTTAACATTCCTATAAAACCTTCTCTTTCAGCCCTGCTTAGAACAGAATGCGCATGAGCAGTCTGACCACATCTCTCTGGAGAAGTGCATGTAGCTTTGACTTTCATTTGCTGTGCTTGAATGTTTACACTGTAAGCACAGTCATACCTTACTTGTTTCTTCCATTTAAGCTTGCCTAGGGTTTAACACCTGGTTTAGAGTGTTTAACATCTAGGGAAAGTATCATATCCTCTCGACATCAGTGGGGGCATCTTCAAACAGACTGAGCACACATTTTCTAAAAGGTTAAATTGAGAAGAAGGATAGGGGTTTTTCTCTCATGCTTAAAGCGATGTGGGCAGATCATTGCGACATACTTTTGTGTCAAAACATTTTTAAATAGTTTATTGCATAATATGTAAAAGAATATCAATACTGACATTTGAAATCCATGGCATGGTCATGTAGACAATGCCATTAAAATAAAGGTATTTTAATAGTATTAAGACAGTGCCTTGGAGTCCCTCCTTTTTGCTTCAATGAAGGTTTTGAACTGGTTTAGCCTCATGACCCCCTCTAACCTCTATGAGATATCCTGAGCCAAATTTAGGAACATCTTGAACTAATCCCTTAAAGACAGGGCAGGACTATCACGTTAAAACAAGCTAATCATGTCTGATGCCCTGGGAGGATTTAAATTTCCTTTTGTTCTGTTTTCCATGTTCAGTGAAATCACATTGTTTAGAAATCTCAAATCAACACTAGATCATGAGAAAAAAATGCCTGTTTTTGGTAAGAAAAATAGACCAATACAGTCAGTCAGGATCTTGAGATAAGAACTAAAAAGAACTTCTCTTTAGACCAAATAAAGTCAAATATAAAAATGACAAAAATCTCTGCATCTTCAGACTTCTATTGTTACTACTGTGCTACTCTGACCCACTTTCTGGCTCTTAACACTCTTGCTAAGCATCGCGGCCTTAAGCCTTAAAAGACACACAAGAAGTCAATCTACTTAATATTTATTTGAATAACAGCATCCATTCCCCTTTACAAAGTAATAAAAATATACAATACTTAATACAAAGAAGAATATTTTGGTATAGAGGTAATCCAAATATCCTAAAGATAATCCAGGATAATCCCACTTTTGGTCTCCCACCATGTCACAGTTGCACAAATAAAACAAATTGCGTAAGACACAACAGGCTGTAAAGAAGACACATGCAAAGCAGTTATATTATAACACATAAAACAAGTCTATTTACTTTAGTAATAATAATAATAAAATAAAACTTTATAGTCTGATAACACTTCATTCATCAATATTGCATTAATGGATATCGAGGCAGTACACAAAATGTAGTGTTGTGTGTCAGCTGCTGCGTTTGGACAACTATTTCAGCTCTAAAAGCAGCAGCAAACAAACATTGATCTCTGTTCTTTGTTCAGCATAATTCGTCGTCAATATTATACAACCTCCATAATAACTCAACCTGAACCCTGTCCACCCTCTCAAACTGCAGGGTTTCATTCATTTGGTGTAATGAGGCATGTAAACGCACACCTGAACCAAACAGCTACTGTTCAGCATAGCCCCTGGCCGTACACATGACATGAATAACATAGCAGGCATGCAAATATATCATTTAAAGAGGCACATACTACCACAACAAAGAGCAGATTATTCCATGGATGGACCAGGGGTCCAAACTCAAGGGGCACCATGGGATTGGGATGGGGCAGATAATGAGAAAAGGGATGGGGCTAAGAGGGCAGGTGGTGAATAAAGACCAGAGGGGGGAGGGACAGAGGGTCTAATCCACTGCTGTGTGCCCTTCCCAGCTGAAAAGACCTGTCTGTTCCGCTCCCCATTAAACCAAAGATGGGAGAGATGAGTGGGGCCGGGGGGCGGTCTAACAAGGGGATCATGACAAGAGGAGAAAGTTGGCATTTTAGTGAACAGCACAAACATTCTCAGTTCACAGTCAGCTTGTAATAGGCTTAATTGAAACTGAAACCAGCTATTGTGTGCAGGCCTCCCTCATTATAAGTAAATCTGTACACAATAGTTGGGAGAAAGCATTTCTGTCACATGTGGTGCACATTTTCAGCCTGAAAACTGAGGCAGGTACAGAAAACACCCAATACATTTCAGATTGATTTCCATGCTCCAGATTACAGCAGCAAAGCCAAGCTTACCCTTAAAAATAAATGGAAAAACAAGTCCCTGACATAAAATTTGTTGACAAACGGTTTGGTTAAATTCCACAAATCACTGCGAGCGACACTGCCAGCAGTATCAATACAGCCTGAGCAAAAAGAGGAACTACAGCATGTTTGTTTAAGGAGTCAGAGTGATGCTCAAACATACGGCTGGTGGTTTTTACCATTTAGTTAAGCTAATGACTTTTCTTCTTTGGATATGCATCAATAACAGTAATGCTTCTGTGATAAGAAAATACAAGTTTTTCCTTATTTCTAGGTCCAAGTAAGAGTCCACTTTGATCAGGCTCTCAACTGCAGGTATGATACAAAGCAGACCTCTGGTACGGTTTCTTACATGACAGGGGCAATTTTACACTTAAAAACATAAATTTGGTCCCTCACAAACTCACAACAAACTCCATATTAGGGGCCTGGGTTCTGATAGATTTATTAATTAATAAGCCAACATATTTTATTCCAAAATGTACATTTTTAAAATAGTTTTAATATACAGGCCCTATTACAGCAGGGGATAGAGTTGATAAGATTTTATATATACCAATGTCATTATTGATTCTGCTAAATAGTCCAGTTCTTTATCAATTCTCTTATGGATTCCTGTGGATTTTCTGTGTGGATAAAAGTTGAACTACACGCGTATTCAGCGTCAGTGACATTTAACACACAGTGCTCCTGATATTTAATGCTGGGCTGCACAAATAAATGCATTTGCACATTGCTGGTGTTTCCATTGAAATCACATACACTTGGATGTTGTGCAGTGAGCATCATATCGTGTAAAACTGAGCCACAATATTGACCGTTTCTGTCTTCTGCCTGCATGATTTAACTCCTTTTCTGTACACCAACACCCAAGAGGGCATGGTGTGCTTCATTTGATACAGCATACAGAACAAAGTGGTAGGAATTGATGAGCATGAACATTGTCAACACTTCAGGCATTTTGTTACCAATTTCTCAAGTGAGGTTGGTTTTTGAGCCTCATTCCAAACCACACAATAATTAAAAGGACGCATATTTAACTAATCTTTGGCATCAGCTTTACAAAAAGATAGTGGAGTGTAGTGAAAACAACAGAGGAGGTATAGGTAAAATAATTACCCACAGTCTTTGGTTCAAGCGACAAAACAGAGTGTCGTTAGGTAGCCCTCTATATAATATAATATGAAAGAGATTTTGTCACTAAGAAGCTAAGCTAATCTTTATGAAGCTGCCTCAGTTTGTTTGAGTACATGTAGTGTACCAACAGATAACAGTCAAATCATCTGATGTTACTTGCTTAAATGATTTACTAAGTCAGTTAATTTAGGCTGAGAAAAACTTTCAAGCCATCCCATACAGATTCGGTAAAGGATAACAAAGGCCCTACCACAGTGCCTCAGAAAACAGCTGAAGTTATTTCTCCTACCACCAGGGGGCAGTGGAGGATAGTCTGAAGCATGCACACATAGCAGCCTGGCCTCCATGTTGACTCCGGCTAAACCACAATGACGAAAGTGCTAAAGCCTGAGATGTTCAAGTAAAAAACTGGGAGTGTAGCAAACACTGCATGTAAATGCAAGTGTGTGTAGTACCAATATGAACAACTGAGAGCTTTTAGAGTTCAAAACATGGCATTTAGTGTATATAAAATAGGCTATGAGTACAAGAATAGAGTAGTTATATTCCCTACTGTTTGTCGATACTTTTGGACAGCTTTGGTAAATCATACTCTTAAAAATTTCTTCATCTGTTCCGGTGATATGTGTGTTGTGTACAAAGTGCACAGGTGCATAGAGAGTGAAAGTAAATTCTTAGAATTTGTAAAAGCACCAAAGCATTGTGCTGCTACTTTTTCATGATTGATCTGTCCTTTGGGTAACATTAAATCTTCATGCACTCAGACAGCGTTTTCTAAAAAAAAAAAAAAAAAAAAAAAGGTCCTGCTTCTACATACAAAAATAAGGTCCCTGTTTGGACATGTTCACCCTTTGTTAAAATATAATGAAAAGATATCTTTGGATTATTAATGAAGCTTTGTCATCCCCTTTCTTCCTGCTCTCCATCTCTTGCCTGTTGTTTCCATTATGGCAGAGGCACCACCACCTCCACATAGTTGTTGGGGAAGTATCCGGTTCTGCCGTGAATGCTCCCTTCGAACCAGTTCTCATCGATCCGACTGACCAAGGTGATGATGTCGCCCTCACGGAAGCCCAGCTCTCCCTCGTTCTCTGGCTCAAAGTCATACAGGGCTTTGCAGCAAGCCTCAGCTGCACAAAGGGACAAAGAGTGGAAAGACACAAAGAGGGGAGAAGGATTTTAAAAGGCTTGCAGTCATGTGAAAAAGGTGACCTTCGAGAAGCTGTAGTAGAAGATTAGTAGAGTCTCCTTAACATGAATTTACTGAATGACACCGGTCTTTTTCCAACAGCAATGTGAAACAGAGTCCTGCACCGGGCCGAGCACACTGGGTAACCAGCAGAAAAATGACTGTGACAAAAAAGATTTTGCAAACCCACAGTGTCAGCTTGGGTAAAAATAAACAAAATGCAGGTGGGTAGCAGGTGAGAGTGAAAGTAGGAGGAAAAATGAGATCTGATATTTTTAAATCTTCGGACATCTAAACAGCCTATTTTTTATTTTTATGAAAGAAAGAGTATGATGACCCAGCGGAAAACTGATTCTCCAACTGATGGACAGCCTGAAAAATAGGGATGCAAATAAGGATTCTCTATAAAATATTTAACCATTTGGAACCACACCCACAGTGGGCATTTTCTGTCTTACAAACAGTTTTTGATGAATTACAGCCTGTTTCTCTACTGCAGTTGTGCCGGTGAGTCAGAGTGCAGAGTTGAGGAAACTCCTCCTGAGGGGCACAGCTCATCTAATCCAAGATGTGATACAGATAGTTTTCATTTGCATCTCTGAAATGTAAAAACATTTGAGCTTATCAACATGGCTAACTAGTCTCATGGGTTCTGTGATGGTGTAGTTTTACTGAGCCAATACAGCATAAAAACATGTATCAGTTCAAGAGGGATAAGTGTGTGGACTTTATTAGTTACATGATGATGTGTTCAGAGTCAACTAAAAAAGAAATCCAGTATTATGAATAAATAAGACATCATGTGTTCAAATTTAATTGGAAAACTTGAATAACTACAGTTATTTTGAGGCAAAATCGGTTTATTTTTTCCCCAGCAATATGAAATACACATAATAGCCTTGAGGTAGCTCAAGGCTATTATGCTAAAATAGGCTAAAATAGCTTTCAGTATCGTTTTTTATTGTTTATTTTTCTATATATAAGTCTTAAAATAAAAATATAACCTGTAGTATGAATAACATATGATCCTGTATGTTTGCTGTGATTTTGAAGACTTTACTTCTCAGTATGGGGAAGTTTTTGAATTTTCTTTCACACCATTCCTCAGATATGGTAATTTGCCCACGGTCCCTAAGCCGCCAGGACATCAGCGACAACTTATCAAGACCAATTGAAGTCGTGGGGCCTGCATGACGGCTCATTTGGAGGAAAACGAGCTTGTAGCTCACAGTCTTCATTACAGTGATCAAAAAGAGGGGTCGGGTTTGGAACTACGTTCTTTTGTTGATGAGTTACTGAGTCGCAAAGTCCAAATCTGTGAATATCTTCCTAACTTTACCAAAGTAGATGTTTCCTAGTTCGATCTAAAAAGATTTCTGACTTAATTCTTGTAATTTTTCAACTTTATTCTCGTATCTTTTTGACTCTATTCTTGTAAATTTATGAGATTATTCTTGTAACTTAACGACTTTAACGTGGCCCTAATCCTCCGTCGTACACACCAATATTTATCTCCCTGATGCTGTTAGCTAAAAGATTAAACTTGAGAAAGTAAAAGCTGAGGTAACTGGTCAAGGTCTAAGATTTTCTACGATTGAGCTAGCAAACATGTTTGTGTCCATATGTTCCATAGTGTGTGTAAAATTGGTAAGAGTAAAACTAGGCTGCCACACTTCAGTTATAAAATTTGCCAAGCAGAAAAGTCATTGCTAAGAGTGCTATGAGACAGAGTGCTACATTCTGTGTAAGTTTAAGTCATTGTGCAGGACTGACATTATTGTACAAAGTGAGTGTGAAGCCACTGTGTGTAATATAACAGGACGTAGGTCTGGTTAATTGTTAAAGGTGCTTTTGTGGAGGAAGGTCGGATATGACTTAAAGGAAATAACAGGCAGCAGCTCTGGTTGTTGCTCTAAAACTTTGTGGATTAGGGTAGGTACAGGTTGGTAAAATTGAACCCGTGCAGGACTCCACTGCAGAATAAAACAGACATTGTTTAAACAGTGCATGTTTATAAGTTAGTCAGTGTGGTGGGAAAGAAATCTTCTGAAAATCAAGAATACAACCAGTCATTGGAAATCTAAAAAAAGTGCTAATTTGTAGTTCTCCTTTTTATAATAAATACGTTCAAATTTTTATATTAACCCTAATAACATCCATATAATTACAAATGAGACATATGACGATTGTTCTTGGTCTTCAGAAGCATCACAGGTCAGTAACCAGACTGTCAGATGTACAGAATTCAGCAAAACACTAACTTTAGATCACTCTTTTTTTACCATTCTCACATCTGGTTGTGGAGTTAAAAAAGCAAAATCACATTAAAAAAAAGTTAAAACATTGATTTGCTGATGATTCTGTAGATCTGCAGCTCTAATCACACAGTGGTTTTTACTCTGACATGCTCAGTCTTGTTTTTTGAGCTGTGGCAGAGTGGACACCATCCAGTAATGTTAGTAGTTACCATCGCAGGAACATGCATGGACCTCTCTGTCACACAGAAGAAGTTAAAGTGGTGGAACTCTCATGCTTTTGTTGTAGTATGCCATATGTTGATTTTATCTATCAAACTCACGCGCTTTACTCTTGACGGAGCTTCTTTGGAAGGATGGGCCGGAGAATTGTGCTGCAGCTGCTTTATGTCGCAGAAGGAAGGACACATCAGTCTGAAGAATAAGACCAGCTTGCACACAAGCTTTCACAGTAAGCTTTCACACACAGACACACACAGCACTTTCTAAATAAACAAATGAAAGTTTACCAGGAGAGTAAGCTGGGGGGCTTGAAGCAGCTGGTGAGTATCCTCCGTTAGAGTGTTCAGTGTCTCCATAATCAAAGGATGGTCTGGGCTTTGGTGTGTATTCACGCTTTGGCCGAGACTGAGCCTCACTCACCCTGTGTTCAGTCAGGACAACAAACAAAAACACTTCTCTGAGTTGTCAAGTAAAGGATGTACATAAAGGAAGGGAAAACCATAGACTGTATTAAACATGGACTTGAGCTACGTTTCCACCGACTGGTTCAGTACAGTACTTTTTGGAGTGGTTAATCCTGATCTTGTTTGTTGTTACACTGCCATCACAGCAGTTCGAGCAGTTTGAGATTGTACACAAAGCGCAACAAAAGGACTTCTAGCACCTAATTCTCCATGAAGCGGACATTCTTTACAACACCAGCAGTGAACAAATCGATCCACAGCCTGCCTTCATCTGCTGCACATTCTACTCAGATGCCAAAACAATGAGCATTTATTAAAACTTGATTCAACATGAGTAACATGACAGGTGAGCTTGGAGTGTGACAGCTCATTATGATGCAGAAGCATGTTGCAACCGTTACCTTAGAGGAAGGGTTCCCAAACTTTTCAGTATGGACCCCCATGACCCCAAAATGTCCTGGACAGGGTGAACCACTATGAATGTCTTTAAAGAGCAGAAGATCCCTTTGTTAATGCTGCTGTGTGAACAAACTTTCAAGATCTTCGTAAAAAAAATTTCATTTCCAGCAATCAAGTTTTGCTTTTTATTCTTATTTGTTTTAATTTTACGGGAAGCATAAAACACACCATTTGAAATCATATGTGCTTATTTTTTATTTGTTTGCTTGGTAAGCTTTGCCTTTTGGTGTCTAAAAACGACCGAGGTGGCTCGACTCCCGACTTAGAGAACCACTGTCTGTAGACCCATTCACGCTGCCATTTCAAGCCATAATGTTTACATCCCCATAACACTTCAAAATATCAGATAGAATAGGGGATTAATATTTGTTTTATTCATGCTAACCGCTTTAATTATGTTCAGGTTTGGACCCTATTGGACTGGTAGGGTTCAACTGACCAGCTAGGGGTTAAACAGAGTCTGGAAATCTTTTTAACATAGTCTAGCTATGTAAAGCCCCTGTCACACATTCCTGTTTCTCATGGCAACTGTGCATGATTTTCATAATCTGCATGTGCTACTTGATCTGGATCAGTGTTGTATAGTCATGGACAAACGCTGGGGAAATGGAGAAGGGTCCCAAGTGTTTTTAACTGTTCAAAACTGTCGTGGAGAATCGCTGCTCTCAGTATAACCTAAAGCAGTCCAAAGGCGAACGGTATTAGCGTGGCTCAATTGGGGCTTACCTGATGAAACTGGGCTCGAACAGGGCTGATGTCTTGTCAGCGGGATGGAATATATGGAATCCTTTTTGTATCATTCTACTGACTTAATTGAAGTGCTAAAGAAGTGTTGTAGAAGGGTTACTCATGGTCTATTTACGAGGTGTGTCCAGGGGAAAGACAGTCATTTCTTTCCATATCGTGTTGATCAAACTAGCCTTGCCAATCAGGTACAGTTGTGCACAATTGCCATGAGGAACGGAATGTGTGACTGGGGCAGAAGTTCTAAATTTTGACAGTGTTTACTATCATTTCAAAGTGTTGCACAAGCTGGGAAGGTCTATACAAAGATTTTGGTTGTTACTTAAATTTTACACCTGCTTCTTAGTGGGTCCTTCATAAAATAGAGTTGTCATGGTGTATTGTTGTTAGGGGACGCACAATACAGAGGATGAGAAGGTGCAGAGGGTTAAGTGGCTGTTTGGGGTAAGTGGTCTGTTGATATCCATCAGAAATGTAAGTCAACCTTCTTGCATGCACTTTCATTTTCTGTCAGCAGAGATAGCAGCACAACAATAAATGGCTGTTAACTTATCTCATGTTATTGACGATTTCATTGCTTGTTGTCGCTGTTGTTATTTCACAACGGCTGTAGATTAAGGCTGTAAGCTTTAGCAACGTTAAAAATAAATAACAGATTTAAAGGTAAACATAGATGGTGCAACAGGCTCATGGTCAATATTGAGGGTTTACGAGTACCAAAAAAAAGAAGAAGAAAAAAAAAAAAAAGAGTACCCTATACATGAATTGTCTGTATCTCCATTTCAAAAAATACAGAGAACATTTGTGATTATGTATACTTAACCTGTAACCAAATTTTACAGGGAAGAAACCTATTAGTTTGTTTTAAAAGGTCAGAATTTGTGTTAAAGATTGGTTGACAGTAAATCAACAAAACATTCATTTTGACATAACAAATATATTATATTCAAAACAATATACATATTATACCATTGGAAAGTGTTACAAGTAACAGCTTATTTTGTTACACAAATTTCTGCTCTATCACTAAAAAAATGATCTCATAGTGTACTTTGGTCTATTGCATGCAGGCATTAATCACCAATGTTTTTTTCAGGCTTTAGAGTTCAGATAAAGATTTTATTTTCTTATCATGGTGCTTTTAAAAAAACACGTCTAGGTCAAATGACAAAAACATAACACGAGGGACATCAGTATGTGAGGACTGTGCTAAATAAATCAATATGGCAATATATTGTCATCTACTCCTCACTAATACATGTATTGATACAGACTTTACAGAACAGTTATGGTCACAAACACAGTTGTTTAATACACCTTTGGTAGGATCACCTATAGTGCAGATCAAAAACTGGAAGGCAAACTACATGATGCAGCAAATATTTCCAATTTTGAATCATCTCTAGGTCCCCAAAGACCTGAAATTTAAGTGTCTTTAGTTGTCGAATCCTTTAAACCTGCTCTTTGCCGTTTTTGTTGTTGCAAAAAGGAACAAAACTTGTTTGGAATTCTATAGCGTATAGCTAATGTCTACAATCTAAAAGTAAAGTTATACATATCATGGCCTCTGTATTGGGATACTAAACTTGCTACTGAAAACACCCAGTCCATCTATTACAGCATGTTATAAATGTTTTATAAATCCTCACAAAAAAATCCTGCTAGGGCCATGGCATTTAAGGTCAACAACATTTTCTCTTCTTGTATAGTTCGTCTTTTGCTGAAAAAAAATGTGTCAATTAGACCTCAACACCACCTTAAAAACTGAATCATACTCGCCTATCCAGAATTTTTGGCATTGCCCCTTCTTTAGATGTTCTTAAGAAATTGAAACAGGCTGTAGCATGGCCCATTGGCTGATTCTCCTTAACTGGAAACTCCCCATTCCCCCTTCACATTCTCATTGGGTCGGTAAGATGCTCTATAACTTAAAGCTTGAGAAGCTCAGATTTCCATTGAAGGCTCGGTGAGTTTATTCCATACTACATGGGATCCTTTTATGAACTTCGTACTTTCTCACGATTTTTCCTTTGATCTTGAGGACTGACTTTTGTTTGTTGTTTGTCCTATTTATGTTCTCCTGAGTGTTTATGCCTTACCTTTTTTTATTTTATTTATTTATTTTTCTTTAAAAGGGTTCAGCCTTGGGAGGGTTGAAGGTGGGCTGGTGGGGATGTCTCGACTTGCAGATGTGACGCTTAATGGACATTGTTTTTTATGTATATCTGTCTTATATCTGGTTGTCACTCTGTTTGTCCTATTTGTTTAAAAATGTTCTATAAATAAAGTTTGAAAACAAAAGAATAATACTGCATCATCGGCTTCTTGACATTCATGTCTTGAAGTCAGATGGGAGAGGAAAACAGAGTCCTGCTAAAGCATTTGTTGGCACGTGCGAGAGGACACAGCCTCAACATGCAAGAGGAATGTCATCTGTGACAAACAGTGCGGGCACTGACCTTCCTCTCAGTTTGTCAGAAAGTTCCTCCAGGACCTGCGAGGCCTGTCTGTGGTACTGCAGCAGGGACTCCACCAATGACGACAGCTGACTCACCTGCTCCACCTACAAGTGCATGAACACAGAAATAATTTCACAAAGAGAGGCAACAAAAGCAATTTAACTATTCTATACCAGTCTGCTTCTACATTCCTATCTTTCACCCATTTCTTTTGTTTCTAAACACGTCAGTATACAAAGGTCGTCACATTAAGCATGACTGAAACAGCTTATAATGGCAGGTATGAAAACGGTAAATACCAAACAGAACAGGTTTGACAGGATCATGCTGCAGCACGTCACTGTGGAAAAAAACAACACTATCTCATGTATGCTTCTCTTAAAGACATGACAAGTGTCAATGGCACTTAGAAAGCTGTCAGCAGAAACAGAGATAGACCGAATCCATATTATCAGTCACTAAGAAAGCACAATAATACAAATTCTGCTATTTTAAACTTTCTGATTCTATCTTTTAGTTGTACTGGGCAGGATTTGTTTACCCTGTATTATGGCTTTCAAGCAAAGTTTCTAATAAATGATAAACAAGACAAAACAGGTAAATAACTTTAACATTCTGACCTCTTTAAGTCCTTAATGGACATGCTTTGCTCCATACATGGTTCAAATGGCAAGATATTTCTCTAAAAACATTTCAGTGCTTGATAATGTTTGGAAATTTGGCTCAAACTTCTCAGTTTAGAGGATGGTAGGATCCTGAGACCGGACCAGTTAAGACCAACTGAGCTTATGATATGTTTAATGAAACTCATTTTAGAATAAATATATGGAGGTATACAATTGATTTTTCTGTGACTATTCTAAAGAAGGTTTTCTCTTGCACCTCACAATTTTGGCACAAAACAGATGACTTTGCATCCCTAACCAAATCATTTTGGCTCATCAATGAAATCATGAAAATAATTAAAGTAGAGTCTACTAATCTATCAGACACTTATTAAAAGATATGTGCAGGACTAAATATAATCAAACTACATATTCTATTCTTAAAACCTGATTTGGAAGTTGATATTGCCCATAGAATCGTAATCCAACATGCTGACATTAACAGCCCATTTTAATGACAGCTGCATTGAAAATAGGGGCAAGGGGTGCTGGTTTGGCGGAGTGGTTAGCAACCAGGCACATCCCATGTACTTGCTTCTGCCGGTCCAGGTTCGAATCCCGCCTGTGACCAGTTTGCAGAGTGTCTTCCCCTACTCTCTCTCCCCCTTTCACAAGCCTATCCACTGTCTCTCTCCTATCAATAAAGGCACAAAATGCCCCCAAACAAAAACATTAATAAAAAAGAAAATAGAGGCAAATTTTCAGTTTTACTGTATAGTTGATACAAAATACAGCAGCATAAAACTAGTACACTCTGTCTCTTTCAAAAAATTGTTCAATATGTACTCTGCTGTCTGTTTTTGACTGGCCTTGAGGGGGAACACAGACTGCCTCACTGCACTCTGTTACTGCCACGTAAGTGCTCAGTCCCTGAAAACACTAAACAAAATGTAATTTAAAAAACTGTTGAGATGAAATAATTAATGTTTGATGGTTGTATATAAGGATTTCGACAACAGTGTTTCAAGGTACATCATCCATTATTTAAGTATGTCACATGATCATTTAAGCTGCATTTCAGTGCTGAATGTACTCAAAGGCTCAGAAACTGTCAATCAAAGGGAGGTAAACCCAGACAGGGTTTCCACAGACAAGTTATCTGGCTCAGTAGCAACAGACAGATCGTAGCACTAAACACCCGTTAGTTTCTGTAATGCCAGAGATGAGGATAAAACTACTGTCTTTAAAGACTTAAGGCCTGCATTAATGTTAAGCTGGAGCCTTCAGATATGTCACTATAATACTGTTACATAATATGAAGCTTAAAACAAGCAGCAACCTCTGGAGCTAAACAATGATGCACATGCAGAAGTACCAAGAATGGTACTCCCTTGACTGTCCGCTGCAGGAACCCTGAAGGTAGTATGGCTGTGTGGAAGGAACGGAAGGTTTTTACAGCCAAAATAAACAAATATACAGCCTGGTTCATAAAACGCTGAAGGGGACGGGGGGTCTGATTATGGAAACTGGGGACCTGATTGACATGTCAACCCATTCATGTGGAGACGTTACTTGTAACATGGCCTGCAGTACCCCTGTACATAATAATATGATTATTTTATGTTTATCTTGCCAATTTTTATGGGGGAGACAATGATGGATTTAATCCTGTCGTAAATAAATCATTATTTAAAGACTAGAAGATGATTATATACACATTGAATTGTATAAGTTGCAATTGAGCAATAAATGAATGAGCACTAAAAGAACAATATTTTCTAGCATCAGTAGACTTAAGAAAAAAGAACTGTCCAATTACATCTAACTAAGTATATTCTCAGCGTAGCTCTGCCATTTATTTAGTTTTTCCACACCTTAATGCATTAACGTATAGTTAGTTGCTGTTAACTACACGGAAGTATGATGGCTCCCACGTCTCCTGCATCTGTTCAGCAGGTCAGCCAGAATTAGCCTGATGTAGAAAGTTCCAAGTTAACATGATCACTCTTTCAACATAACACAGAGACAGTTACACCAGTGCACGGTTGAAATGTTGTGCATACAGTGCTGATGATGAGGTCTGACTTGTGGTCATCTGTTACCAACACATATTTGTCAAAGACATTGATTACTGCAGTTACTTTGTTTCTGATACCCTCTCTTGTTGTCCTTCGATAAAACACGTCACATGCAGGCAAGTAATTCAACAAAAATGCTCAGGATGCCAACAGCATAGGGACACAAAGGGAAACAGCAAATAATATTGAGCCAACTGTAATTATATACAGACTGACAAAGACAAAAGCAGAAGGTATAAACAAAGAGTGACATTAGAGCTGCGTGTTGTAGATTCAACTCAATGTAAATCATCATGGAGGATGACAATCAAAACTCATTATTACTTTAAGATGTCCCTAAAACCCCTGCAACTTATTTTCTGGATTTTAAAACTGGGCCACTTTAGCCCAAAACTTTAGCCTACTCACATCTGTTTCCAGCAGGTTGTGCATGGAGCATTCAGCCATGTCTTTGGACTCGTGGAACTTCTCCAGAGCCTGCCTGATCTCCTCATCTGGAATTTTTCCTTGACGTTTCTTTTTGTAGTCATAGTCCAGACGGCGGCCCTCCAGCTTCTTAAGGTGGTGCTAAAGTGGTGAAAGAGAAAGGATCTAAAACCGGTGGGAGAAAAAGGCATGATCCAACAATCTGCATCTATATCTACATGAAAGCAGAAAGTGTTCTTATGTAATTCTCGCTGACATGCTTCTGGACTGTGGAAGTCATCAGTTACAGCCTGGTTCATACATGTAGAGACATGAAACATCTTTAATTTTACCTGAATGTCTTTGACATCCTTCTCAGCAACTGCCTGCATTGGGTCGATAAAGTTCTGCTTCACATCAATATCAAGAGAGTCCTTGACCTCTGCCAGCCTTTTCATTGACTCTCCAATGTCTACTAAAGCCCCACCTGCAGTGCAGACACACACAGAAACACACCAGGTACCAGTATCACAGAGTGTTGAGGTCATGTTAAAAAAGCAAAATGGTTTTACAATCAAGACAACAACAAAGAATACATGTTTTGCAATCTACAACTTAAAACCAAGGTGAATAGGTGATAGCATTGAAAATTAAGCTAGCATTCTTCAATCAGCCATAACATTAAGACCACTGACCAGTAAACTGAAACACTGATCAGGGATCAAGTGTACATTTTGTCCTCAAAGTTGATATTAGAGGCAGGAAACATTGGTAGTGTAAAACTGGAGCAAGTGTGACATGGCTAATTTTTTTTTTTAATTTGTATTTTATTTCAATTTCAAAAAAATACAAGTTATCACATGATATTATAGCATTCACAATAGATATTCACAGGCAGCTCCAAACCAAGTTCCAAAATGCCCTTCTTTTATACTAAGAGTGTATCCATTTTGAAGGTGCCTGATATAATTAAAGTAAACAAAACACTGTAGCATTGAACCAGGGTGTAAAAAGATCTACCACTTGGTGTCTCACCAAAGTACATGTAATATTTAAACAAACTCCTACACACATCCATCAAGTATAAAAGAAATAAAAGTACAACAGTTTCAACCCCTCTATACAAAGTCTGATCTGTATTGTCTTATGTACTGTAACCACCCTTTCCATATATTACTAAAATTGTCCATTTCCAGCCTGACAGCAGCAGTAATTTTCTCCATGTTATATATACTCAGCATAACATCCAGCCATTCATCCACCTTAGGCACCAAATCAGTTCGCCATCTCCTGGTGATTACCTTTTTACTAGCCAATATCATGATTCTCATTATTTTATAGTCATCCCTTCTTCTTAAATGTAATACATCAATTATACCCAAATACAAAATTTCAAAATATAACGGAACTTTAATATTTAATACTTCATCTGTAATATTGTTAATTTTCCATCCAATATTGATTTATCATGGGGCAATCCCAAAATATGTGGAAATGATTTGCTTTACAAGCACCACAAGACCTCCAACATTTTGTATCTGCATATTTTCTCTGTGCAGGAGTCAAGAAGAACCTTATTATATTCTTCCATTCATACTCCCTCCAAAACGACATGGCTTAATTTTGATGGCTAGACGACTTAGTCCGAGCACCTCTGAGGTACGGAGGTACAAACTATAAAATGCAATACCTTACAATTTTGAGTTTGAGACTATTAAACACTTTTCCAGAACCGTAAGTTATGCTAGATTCATTCAACAATTTTCTAATACTTTTTCATATCTCCTGAGCACTCTTGTATTTATCTGAGGAGTCTTATCCAACAGATAACCTGTATATTTTGGTTTATACTTTATCCAAAGTGTAACATCCTCTTATGTTAATGCAGGATAATGAGCTAATGAAGAAAAAAGCTGTTACAAAGTGGCACAGACTCAATCAAAGATTGTACAGTTTTGTAAAATCATGTATAGATCTGCAACTCCTTTCATCTCATCCCAAAAGTGAAATTCTTACCAAAGTTTGAGTCCTCGCCCATTTCACATCCATACTTGGTCATACACTCTCCCAGGAGGCCCTCAGGCTGGGGGTACCCTGGGGTCTTCGCCTGCCCTTGTCGCATTTTGGACACCGTGTTGAGCATGGTCAGCTTTGCTCTGGTTGCTGGGTTGGGCTGAAGGTATTCAGATGTTTTATTTATAACCTCCACCACCGCTCTGCTGGTCACATCTGCTTTCTGGTGGGTAAGGTCAGGGAGGGGTATTTATTATTGCCTTGTCTGATATCAATTTATTTTCAGCCTAAAACATTGGCATGTTTATTGTATGATTCTGATCTGGTGTTTACAGTAAATGAAAGTTACCCTCTCAAGGTCCTTGAAGTCTTCATCCAGTTTGGTTCCTTCTGCACCCCCAACCTTCTCACTCACCATCTGTGAACACAAACCAATTCAGGAACTTTATCTGTTTGATCATTTCTAGAGGGATGTACAGAGCACTAAACTCATGACAACATACACGTCCCTTATTGAGTCCAGAAACCCCCTCTTGACTCTGTGTTTAGTGGCAATATAAGCCATAGACAATTACCAAGAGAACTTAAAGGGACTGTGAGGAGAATCTATTATCGGCGATACAAAGACTCTGCTACCCATGAGCATGTGCAGCGCCGGCGACTGTCGTAATGCTGCGTTCCAGTAACCTTGGAACTGAGAATGACGTCATCTCCGACTTATCGACATTCGAGTTGAAGTTCGAAAAAAACATGCCGATCTACCAGGCTGTTGTTAGCTGTTGTTAGCACGCCCTGCGTTGTTGTTCACAAATATCACATGAAGAATGTGATTATCTCTATGGCAGAATTTTTGTAAATATAAGTCTAACAATACTATGTATACAGCTGATGGAGAGCGACACATCCCAGTCAGAAGTGCAAATAAACTGATTATTACAGGAGCTAAATAACTGTTCATACTGGGGGCATCCATCTTTGATTGTCAACTCGGGGGTGGCGAGGTTTCACTGAGTTCCCAGTAGGAAATTCAGACTTCGGGAGGCGATCCAGTTGCAGTTTCCTACTCGGAACTTGGAAATTCCTACTTCTGACTACAACTGGAACGCACCAAAAGACGTGTGCAAGCCAAGGCCTGTGTTTGTTGTGATGCATTGCTTTACAACTTCTTTTTTTCAACATCTTATAGGGTGCAAAGCGACAGGCTAGAAAGAGGTATCTCTTTCTAGTTACGTAGCGGTAGTTTTTGATGTGTGACAACAAGCAATTTTTGGAAAACTTAGTATCGTAGCTTTGAAGCCAGCTATTTATCGCTACATACAGCCCGGTGCTCTGAGACGTGTCCGAATAATATAAATTTGCTCCAGTTTTAATTGTCTTGTTCCTGAAGTTGAGTATCCAGGCCAGTCCAGCCCTGTCCGACCCGACCGGAAGGCTAAGGAATAGCATTTATAGATAACCTGTTTTGATGCTATAAAACTCATCTTAAAGTGTGTATCTCCATCAGGCATATATCTAAAAGTGAGACTTTTTTGAAATTACTTAGAAACTCCTCACAGTCCCTTTAACATATGCTCCAATGTATGTATGTTTACCCAAGGTCAGACTACAAAATGTATGCATAATTAGAGCAGAGACATTTGCAGATGTACACAAACCGATGTTGCTGCAACAAGATGGGACGAGTCAAAGGAAAAGCCTGCAAATCTCTGAAAACATCCCTGCTGCCATGATATAGTACATGATATAGTGAAAGTCAGACCTCAGTGTAAGAGAAATAGACCTAAAACTGACAATAAGTGATGTCCGCTATAAGTAATGTTAGAAGGCTTTAGTGCTACTTTAACAGAAACATTTAGTCAACATTGGCAGAGTGAGGGTGGACTCTATCAAAAGGTAATTTTCCCCCACAAGTAAATGTGTGTCTTATAATCTAATTCTATGGCAATAAAAATGCAAACACAATTTTTTTTGATTTTCTTGAAAACAAAGTATATACAGACAATGTGGAAGTAAACGTAATACTTTTGAGACCCTTTTAAAGACTACATAGATTCTTTAAGCAGTTAAATTGATAAGCAAATATGTGCTGATTGTGCTTTAGGATTAAAATGTGAAATAACTCATTATTAGTGTAGCATAGTAAACATTTTTATATATAAACAAAGGAAGGTAAAATCAGCTGAGTAACTGGCCTTTTACAATATTTATCAAAGACCAAAAAAAAAACACTTAGAGACCAGTATCTGCTCAATATAACAAACAAAATGATATTTAAACCTTTTAAGACATCGAAGATAATCAAAACAAGCAACTGTTTTTAAATTTGGTGTTGTAAAATAAGAAAACAAGACTTTTTTTCTGCAGGAAAAGATATTGCAAAAATAGTCCTTTCCCAATATTGCCCTATTGCAAAAGATCTCTGGATTCTTAGTTGATGTACTTCAAGTACAGTGGATGCTTTCTGAAGCTGTTAGGAGACTGATTTGCTCAGACATGCTGTGGTTGACTTGAACAGGGTTTTACCAACAAAACCTAACTCTTACTCCCTATGATGAATATTTAAAACGTACCCCAGTTTGTGTTTCCCCTTGACTGGCTGGCAAAAGACTGAAATTCAAGACATGCAACTCAAGACAACCCTAATTTTTTTCACTACAACTATGAAAAACTCAGCCTTCTCTTTTACTTGGAGCCCCTTTTCCATCAGGAATTCTCCTGAAGGTTTTCCTTGTTTCCGTCAGGTCAGCACACACACAGCAGTTTCCTTCTCTACAGCCACATCCATGGATTCTTTTACTAAACACACATGCTAGCTCCATCCTGCCAACCCTCCCCAGTTCATAGTCGCACCCACACATGGCACATACATTCTCCAGTCCTCATCCAGCTCAACAAACTCTCAGGTCCTGTGCAGTTGGCTTGCAGGCCAGACAGAGACTCATTGTGTGTTTCTCATATGGTTCAACTCAGTGCAGCTGTCTCAACCATACTGCATGATAAACTGCCAGAGGAAGGGTGTCAATCAAACCTCTATCATTTAACACAATTATCTCTAAAATGGTACAAGCACTGAGGACCAGCTTCCTCATTTTTCAGTTTAATAAGCACATTAGTGTTAGAAGAAATGACTCTCTGGATTCTTTAATCTAAATGTCTTTATTTAAAACAGACCCAAAGATATTTTCAGTGACCCCATCACTTAAACATTTTTCAGAACATCATTTTAACTTGATGCATGATGACTTTTAAGACGTAAAAATGAAGCGATAGTTTGGAGTTAGCCTTGCCTATAAAGTTAAAGGTATTTTAAGAGTTTTCAGTTAAATGTTAATATTTACTCTGTGGTTAACACAAGCTAACAACAGTTCAAATTTATTTTCTATGACATAAAAACCTCATGTTGCAATGACTATGAGTAGCGCTCTGTGTTATGGAGAGAAAGGTAACAGACTGAGCTAACCACAACCTGG
Organism: Scarus forsteni; assembly: GCA_036419115.1. Taxonomy (NCBI): domain Eukaryota; kingdom Metazoa; phylum Chordata; class Actinopteri; order Labriformes; family Labridae; genus Scarus; species Scarus forsteni. The sequence goes on from JAZDUH010000271.1 coordinate 489,517, forward strand.
GTCATTGTTGAATAGAGGAAGTCCTGTGTGTTTTGAGAATGCATACAGATGGACATATTTATAAGTGTTGTTTGACACATCTGATGGTATAAATGCAAACAAACCCAGTGCATGAAGGAGAGCTTTTAAAATTCGCTGTTGTCTATAGCAGGTCATAAAAGACTTTAGACAGGACTGTGACAACGTCAAATCTCTTCTACTATATAACTGGTTTCCTTTTATGATAGTCTATTTATGCTCCAAACAGCTGTGATACAAGGAAAATTATGTCCAATCTACACACATGGTAGAGTGTTACAATTGTTTTTTACTGTACAGGTAGACATTCTGGGATAAAAATGTAAGAAATTATTTCAGTGTTTTGGAAATGCAGTTCTTGGGTATTGGAGTTGGGTAGAGGTGTCCTGCAGGCTTACTTGTCTTTTGTTTTTCTGCCCTTTGCCAGTAAGCACAAGTAGTGTTCCATTAAGATGCACAAATAACATAATCTATATTTCTACACACTTCACACAATCTTACATGACCGTAGCTGGTGAGCGTGGTGTTAGGGCTGAACGATTTTAGGAGAAGATTGAATTGCGATTTTTCTGGCAGATATTGTGATTTCAATTCGATTCAGGATTTTCTTCAAATCAAGCTTCGGGGTATTCACACGTAGGGCTGAACGATTTTAGGAAAAAATCTAATTTCGATTTTTCTGGCAGATATTGCAATTCACGATTTTTTTTCAAATCAAACTTCAGTGCAAACTTCACTTTGTTTACAGTCCAGACGACAGTAAGGAAATAAATGATGAAAAACACTTAACACATTATTCACCTTCAATAGTGATGATAAATAATCTGTTTTCATTAACTTCTACTCCTAAACAGAGGCTTTGTGTTGTTGACCTGCTTACCAGCACTTTTAACATATAGATTGTCCACAAATTTGTAAAACAGTATGTGTATAATACTTGACACAACAGATCCTGAGTCAGTCAGGAGCGCTGCAAAAAACTGCTGCTTTGGCGATCACAAAATTGCATTGTCTAAAATTGCGATTTCGATCTGAAAACGATAAATTGTTCGGCCCTACGTGGTGTGGAAGAGTTTTTCTTTAAGTAGTAGTGAGGTTCATTTTAAAAACGAGGCTTCCACCTTACTCTGGGTATTTGCAGGAAGGATATGCTTTGGATGTTTCTTTTGTGTACAAAGATGACAAAAATATATTATACTGATAGGAAAAAAGTCACAGGAAAACATACTGAAGACCTTGGAGGCTCTTTAAAGTATTGTTCATGTATGGGAATCACTACATAATGGACAATTTGTTATATACAAAATGTATTTTTACATTAACCTCATGAGGTACATTCTGACAAAATTACTACTGAAAAATGCAAGATGTAGGGCTGATGTGCATGTCCAGTACAGTAGCTGCAAATGTATGTAATGTAAATAAAAAATATGCCTGCATCTGCTTTGGATAGCTTTTAGTCACATGACCAGCGTGGAGATAAACTGATTGTATAAATCACTGTATTGAGCTGCAGCACAGGCTTTTCAATTTTTATCTCTATAAATTGACAAACGCTTTCATCCTACAATACAAAAAAATGCATATTTTTACTTCAGTTACAGGCAATTTGGACCCCTGCACAGTACCTGTGATACAACTTAAATTACTCACAACCACACAGTATTTGCTAGAGCATCACTTTGGGCATACTGTAATAGTGATGAATCCTTTCCCTTACACCACTACCAGGGTAAAAATCCCTGCCATTTGGGGGACAAGAAATTCTTCATTATTTGTTCAACAATGGTATTAATATTACTAACAGCAGTCACTGTAAGTCAGAATTATGGGGCAGTAATTTTATTGGAGAAACACTATTCTGATCAAGTTTACATAAAGACTTAGGTCAAGGTTGGGAAAATGCTAAATGGCAGTAAGGTCTTTGTGACACACAGGCACAGTGGAGCTTCAGTCAGCAACAATCAAATGTTTGCTCCTCTCTTGCTCCTGCTGGTCTGTCATCCTCTCAGAAAAACTTTGATAGACTCTCCAAACTTTGTTTTGAGTCAAAAACAATAATCCAGTGTTTAAGTCTGTGCTAAAACTTGTGTTGAGACCAACAGGAGACCAGGTTAAAGCTAAATTAAATGTGCTTCACATTGCTACACAACAATACACACTATTTGAGGACCAGTTGGTAACTTTATGATGAATTAATGTTGGCTCTGTAATATGAGTATCTGACAAAGTTAAGAACTCTGTGTTCAAAACTTATTTCAAGATATGGAAATTTAGATTTTGGCTGAACCATGACTTAATAACATTGAGTGAGGGTGGAATTTATTTCTTAGATGTATTGTCTGGTATATTTTAGACTATTTACACTGTTCAGCCTACTGGATGAGATTTTTTCAGTCCGACAATAATTCTGTTATGTAACATAAAAACAAAAGTAATAAAAGAAAGTACATTATCTTACTTGAATATGCCTGCAATGGTACACTTATACTGCACATCTTTTTAAGAACATTTTGTGCTTATTCATTCAGTTAACACTGAAGGAGTTGCAACAACAAAACCAAAAGCATTGTAAGAATCTGAACCAATCAGGCATTGGGAACACATCTCTGCTTAAGACAGCATTTAGAATCCAGAGCAAACAATTGCCTACCATTGAAATCAATATCTGGTTCATATTGTAATCCTTAAGCTACGCCATTACTTTTAGCTTATCATCATGCATACATAAATCTCAAAAAAAAGTTCAAGGTAATATTTATGTTTGTTCACAGAACAATTTAAAGTAGTTGATGGTAAGGATGACAGGGCATTTTGAGTCTTGAGCCCCAGTGTGGAAGTGTATTTAGGGTCTTGGTCTGGTTATCATGCTTTTTATGTGGCCAAAAAACAAGAACAAAATATCTCACAATCTTAAACATGAAGGTCAAGAAAGTTTTCAGTTACAGAAACCAAATAGTTACACCCAACAGAAAATAAAAATAAGCTTTTTGAGATTTGTTGTTCAATTTACAAAATCAAGACACAGATGAAGACGAGGACTTAAGATAAAGAGCTGGTCTATATGGACACGCACACAACGTGCACAGTGTCCTGTTGATACGTTTGCTTAGTCACTAACATGTGATTCAATCTGCTCAATGAATAACTGTACCAAGAATATGACATGATGACTTGGTTCTTGTTTGGTGTCATAAAAGACTGATTATCCTGCTCCACCCTGTTCTACCTCACCTAAATGACGAGCCAAAACCCTTGTTGCTTTACAACAGAGGCAGCAGTTCAGTGTCTGATCTATATGTTAACATACTGAACAATATGGCTGCTGAGGGAGTCAGCCCATACCATTACCTAAGGTTTGTGACATAAGTGTCATCTTACAGAATAAATCTGTCTTCATTGCATTACTTGGTGACTAAAAGCTGGTTTGGGCAGATTATTCACATGTTTGGGATGCCATGACACACCTACAAAGAAAGGAGCTGCCATTTTCATTACACATTATGTCAGGTCAAAATATGAGGGTGTTAGAGATAGAGAACGTATTCAAAGCAAAGACTGTGGATTCTGTTACCATGTCTTTTGGGAATCATGTTGAATAGTTGTGGGAAAAATTATTTAAATTATTTAAAAAGTGTTTTTGAAATTTGGCAGGACAGAACAAACATACCAAGTGATTCTAAATATAACCTACACACAGACGTGTGATGCTGATGCAGAGATTACTGTACATTTGTAAACATTTGAGTGCCATGGCCTTTAGTCGCTCATTTGTTACCTCCACCAGGAGGTTATGTTATTGCCAGTGTATGTTTGTTTGTTTGTTTCTCTGTTGGCAATATAACTCAAAAACTTATGGATGGATTTCCAGAAAATTTCAGGAACTGTCCAGATTGGGACAAGGAACAAATGATTAGAATTTGGGAGTGATCAAGATCACCGTCTGGATCCCCCATGACAAAAATGAGATTTTTGTGAATAACTACTGAACTGAAGGAGGTATCATGATGAATCTAATTGCTAATGGTATGTTTTCATGGCCAAGGAATCTAAATATTTAGATGAAATAAAGGTAGGACTAATATTTATGGTGAAAATCACAATATGGGTGAGGACTGTGGCGCTGGTGGAGGTCTGCGCTCCCCGAGTGCTTTTCTAGTTTGAATATTTGATTCATGAGTGGCCTCCCTAAGTGACAGGATCCATCTGCTGACACTGTAGAAGCAGAAATCAAAATGACATGTTTAGACAGGAAACCATTTAAAAAGACAACTACAAACAGCCCAACATACTTGTCTGTGGTTGTAGTTCCTGTTTGGCATTGTGGCATTTATTTAAATGACATAGGAAATGGTGATTCTTTTTTAAATATGAAGTGTGGCATTCCTAACCCAAAAAATAAAGCTTACTTTCAAAGCACATGAAAAATATCCAGTGTGCATTTCATTATAATGCCAGAAAGAAGTTGGTGCCTACAGGCTTAAGTATTTTCTACAAATAGTAATTTAAACATATTTTAATGTGTAGCAGAAATCAGTTGTAATTTTGTCTTGACAGAAAATGGATAATATACACATTGCTGGTTTCAGTTATAAACATCTATTAAAATTCTTAAATCTCTAGTTAAGTGGATGTGATACTTGTGCCTTTTGATGAGACATAAAACCAGTTGTATTTTAAATGTAACATAATGATAAGCCTTGGTGAGATATTAGTGTATCTGCTATTAAATACGTCAACATTTAGTATGTTTTTATGACATGTAATTGAGTTTATGACAACAAAAGGATCAGACCTGTTCAACAAACATCTGCCATCAGAAAACCAATGAGCAGACACCATCTTTGTTTTGTCTCATCAATTTGGCTTGATGTGACTTCAGAGAATAAGCTTCTTAATGCGCAAAAAAAAATAACCTGTTGAACAAAAATCATCCTATTCTTTGGTAAACATGAGAGGAAATATTGGCATTGTAGAAGAATTACATCATACAGACACATAAGCATAAACACAGATATCGGCTCAACTTGCATTTTAAACTTTTACCTGCATTCACACTGGGTTGATTTTAATGTAAAAGCTTTTTCCCTTTAAGAATTTAATATTTTATAAGCCTTTTATACTTAACACCAAACTTATCTGATTTCAGGTTGAATTGAATCCATTTTCTGGCAGCATTAATTTTTTTTTAGAAAAAAAACATCAAAAATGTAACGATAAAATGAAAACCCACAGTATATGAAAATTACATATTGATGTTAAATAATGCTAAATAAAGTTATGGTTACGGCATACTTTGTATACAAAAAATATATACTGTATGTTTTAATGATCACAATTTATTTTGCATTACTGAAAAATAGCATTGTATCTGCAAACAACAATGACAGATGTTTGTGAAATGTTGACTGCAATTTAACGACTCGAGTAAGAACCAGAGCACTCCGCTTGAAAATGCATCAACCTCCTGTTCACATACCAAAAACAAGACAACACCTATGTCCGATCAAATCAGAATGAAGTCCCTCCATCATATCCAAAATACTTTTCTTTTCAGTCCTGCTTCCGTGTACGTTTATATGTCGGTAAACAAACGTTTAAATGACTGTTTTACATTAAAATACCAATAAATAAATAAATAAACTAACACAACCACCAAGTAAGCACAAGGACAAAAAATATCAGATACTTATGATTGGTAATTGTTAGCCCTTTCGCAGAATTAAAAAAAGTTTTAGAAAGTATTTACGCAAATGACCAAAGAAAACCTACCTGGCATCGTGGCAGACGATGCAACCAAATGTCGGCGTCATTTAGGTTAACATTAATTATCTTACCTTATAGATTAGCCTAAGCTAATTTGACAGCAGAAAGTCAAGATACACATTTGCTACTCCTCACAGTTAGAGAACAGCACAAAATCATTTACTTAAACAACAACATGTGATAGTTCTTATATGTACTTAACTCGCGACATCTGGTCGTTTTTGAAAGTTTACAAGAACTTCATCTTAGCATGAACTCTGTATAAGTACAGCAGACGGTGCTAGCCGAGTTAGCTAGCTAAGCTAACGGCTAACCTGAGAACAAAGTATCTCGTTTACCTGACTGGCTTTGTAAAACTGCTTCTTAATTCCGGCGACAGACATGTTGGACCGTATCTGTTGCCACCTGGACCCCGGCAAGGAAAATGTGTTTTAGTAAATTTGTTGTGAGCTTGCAGTTTTACAGCCCAGACGGCAGCCGAGCAACACGTCTTCAAACTTCGCTCTGTAGATGTAAAACTTGCCTGGCAACCACAATTTCCTGGCTCCAGATGCAAGAGGGAGGAACCATCCTGGGAGAAAGTGGGTCAAACACTCACATACACACTACATTCATGCTTTCTGACATTCTTCCTTCATTACAATAAACTACAATTAATGAAGAATTTACTTTAGCTAGCTGCTGTTAGCTCCGATGCTGCATTTTAGGAGCTGCTGCTGCCACTTTGACAGGCTCTTAGAAAACTTAATGGAGACTTTTCAATACATTTGAGCGATAAAATGCCCTGGGTAGGTGTCCAGGAGAAGCTGTTTGTTCATGTTTTCCATAGCAAAGATTCATGTATTTAAATGTAACAAAACAGATCAGCTGTCAGAAAACAACTTTCACTACTACTGATAGCTTACCACAGAAGCTTTAACATCACAGATCTACTCAAAAGTCATTATTCTTTTTTATTTTTTTTCTTGATGCAAATATATTAAATCATGAGTGATATGATGGATAATTAGAGGTAGGGTTCATATTTTGTGATGCATTTCTTTACAGTAAAGGTGTGTTCCTGCCTTCTTGTCTTTATTTGTAAAGGATTGTGAAGAGCAAAGGGCATGAGAGAGAGAAGCAAGCATTGTGCAACATGCAGACAGGAGCCCCAGGCTGGATTTGAACCTACACTGCCCACTTGGAAGACTTCAACTATGTACTCAGGTAATGGCCTAAACCCCAGTCAACCTACCCATCCCAATTTCAATCAGGGTCTTTTTTCTGTGAAGCATGCCTGTATGGGTTTTGTCCAGGTATTCCAATTTCATTCCACAGACCAAAAGCATGCTTCACCGCTGACTCTTAATTGCCCATAGTTGTGAGTAAGAGCCTGAATAGTTTTCTGTCTCTCTATGTGGCCCTGTGATTGTAACTAGGGCTAAACGATTTGAGAAAATAATCTAATTGCAATAATTTTCCCTAATATTGCAATTGCAATTTACTCTGCGGTCGTTTTAATGTTCCTCATCTTATGTATTCTTAAACAAACATAAGCAGTAGATTGTTTTATGGTATAACCAATATGACATTAAATCAAATTAAGGATAAAATATTTGAGAAAAAGTGGAGAAGTGAAGAACGGAAAAAAATAGGTATGCAATTGCAAAAACTGGGTAAAAAAAATGGTACGAAAGCGAAAAAAAAGTTAATAGGTGAAAAATAGGTATGAAATTGCAAAAAAAGGCAAAAAAATTCAGAAGTGACGAAGGAAAATTTATTATAGCAACAAAATTGAGATTAAATTTCAAAAACCATGTAAAATTTCCAAACATGGTCTGACAGTGGCCAGTAAAAAAAAGATGGATGGGAGCAAGATAGGCATAAAGTTGTAAAAACTGGGTTACAAAAAAGGTTAAAATAGGCATGATATTGCAAGAAAGTACATCACAATGCCAAAATGTTCAACACATTTTGAGTTAAAAAACATTGCACTGTCTGCGATTTGAAAATTGCAACAAGCCATATTGCGATTTAATCTAATTTACAATTAATTGTTCAGCCCTAATTGTAACCCAGTTCAGGGGTGTACCCTGCCTCTCGCCCAGTGTCACCTAGGACAGCCCCCTACAAACCCAAACTAGGTAAGCAGTGAATGATGATGGATGGATCATTTTTTTTACGTTTTATCAGTATGGAACAAAAGTTAGACCTTGATATATATATATATAATATGAATAGTTACACACAATATCTCAATATTATTATCCTGTAAACAAAAAAACAAGTGCTTTCACATCACCACAGTTATAAAACTCGATATGACTGTATAAAAATTAATATTGTTGTATAATATCAGTGTACGATAAATTAAAGTCCTTGACACCCAATATTGGGAAATGTATATTTTAATGAATCAGAAAGAAAAACACCTGCCCAGTGCCTTAATAATTCAGCTGTTTTATTAATGTTTTTGGCCTTTATAGATGTCAAAATTTATTTACATCTTCAAGACCTGTTTTAAACCCCTTTGGGCTTTTCACCTCTTCTTGCACCTCGTTTAATTTGTTATCTTTGACTTTTGTGTATTTCATAATTGCGCAAAATAAATACTATTAAATAAAATTAAATAGAATAGTGATTAATCTGCTTTCTTTCGATGGCTGATATCAAATAAAGACAAGAAACAAACTTATATTTAGTCATATATTTTACCAAAAAAGCTAGAGCTGTCAAAATTGCACTAACATGGTGGCAACTTTTAGAGAGTAGATGGAACTTGCAAGGAGTGAGGAAACCCTGTAACATCATAAACAGTTTGTCTTTTTATTCTTCATCTTTTTTAATGTGCATTCATGTGTCATAGGAAAAATCTTGAACATTGCCTTGATGCAGTGCAGAGCATGGATAAGTCAGCATGTAGTGGAAGCTGCAACCACAACGTTTTTAAATAAAGTAAATTAACAAGTTGCTGATGGTTATTTATTTGCAATCAAACTAAATGTTGTGATTTTGGTAGCTGCTATAGTTAAGAAAGTACCTTTTCATCGACAAAAGTGTTAGTCTGCGATTAGGGAAGAGACAAGTCATCATGACCTTTTACATTTGAAGTAAAATAATATCAGACAGATGGTAATGAGACTTACTAAAACCTATTCAGTAAACCATCACTATATCATAGCACTCCACACATAAGTCCAGGTCCACAGTACTGTCAGTGTTACTTCTGTTATAGGTGGAATTATATCTGCTGTTGATATAGAGTCATGTTTTTCTGCCTAGCTTGTAGACTTAAAAAAAAGGGTTTGACATCATGGACCTTGCTTTGCTTCTTTGGAGGCTGTGCAAGGTCAGTTTTGATTTTTGTCCTTCCAGCTGTCTCATGACTACCTGTCAAAGAGACAACAAAGTTTGGTTCTAGGAAATAAATGTTCTACACATTTGCCATTGTTGTTGTATTAATATTCCATTAATTCTTTCAATTACCACACATACTCTGTTTAATTCTAAAGTAGTTCTAATTTGTGACAAAATCAAATATGTATTATTTTCTTGGAATCAGAAACTGTGTGCAATATTGTCAGTATAACTTTAACAACTTGACACTATAGATATTTGTTTTAATTTATTTTTAAGGCATTAATTGTGAAGATATTCTGTTATGGTTACATCTTTATAGAAAGACCATCTGGTTTTTATGCAAAAATGTATCCATGGCTTGTCTTTGCCTCCTCAACCACCACGTTACTTGGTCAGCCTTTCAGAAAAATGTGTGCCCAACAATCTGTTTAAAAATATTCCCCTGAATGATGTGACGAGGGCACACGCAACCTCAGACAGATGGTAGACACTCCCTGAACCTTGTGATTCTCAGCCAGCAGTCAGCTATGGCGAAAGGAACATGTCTAGACATGTCTTTGCAGCCATAGTTAACATTAGAGCACAGCATTGGAAAGCTGAATCCACATTTGACTCTCCAAAAGGCACATAGACAGACACAGATCATGAAAGTTACACTAAAACAGCTTTCCTGTGTAGGGATTATACAGGGTTAGGGTTGGGGCTGGGTATTTCCAGCAACTTCACGATACGATACGTATCCCGATACACGTAAATTGTGAACATTGACTATGCTTTAAGCAAAATTCTTGTTAAATTTAGTTTTTTCTTATAAGAAGAAAAAGAACAAGGGTGAGTTTTAAGTGGTTTAACTTGAGAGACATAAATTCAGATCCTCAAAGATGGTAGACCAAAGTTCAAATTTAGAACATATGCTTCATTATGTAGCTCGTCTTCTACCTTGAACTGTGCCACTGTTAACATTAGCCAAAGTGTATTTACAACAACTGTCAAAATATTTAGGCTGTATCGATTCTGTAGAATCCGTATCGATACACGTATCCCGAAGGAGTGCGATACGATATTTTGCCGTATCGATATTTTGAGCACAGGCCTAGTTAGGGTTAGGGTTTATGGTCTTACCAAATTAAAATCCAAAAACTGAGTGTATTTTCAGGCAAGGAACTTTAGAAGTGTGTATGAAAGTACTTATATGTGGGGCATTTAAATCAGTCTTAATGTAAGTAATTATGACATTCTAATGTTGCTGATGCTTGCGGTTGAGGATGAACAATTCATGTGGAAAACCGCCTCTTAGCTTATGCATCTACATAGAACACATTACAACAAACTTACAAATTCCACACACTGTCCTTTGGATCATTTCTAACATATTCTTAAAACTGTTCCTCCTTTGAAATTTTTCTGGCCCCTATTTTGTATCTGTGCTATTAATATTCCACAGTCTTATTTATTTTGAATTGTAGTGTATGCACTTGTGGCATCATTGAAAATGAGAGCATGCTCTCAATGATTCCTCAAGATTTAAATAATGGTTGACTTTAATGGGTGAAATAAGATTCAAAACATTTAAAAGAAAAGGAAACCATTTATTACATTCTTAAAACCACATATAATGTATCCCATTGGACAACAATATATATCGCGCTGTGTGACTCAGTTATTCTTGGACTAGTAATATACCTCTTGTACATTTTGTCATACAGGGAAAGAGAAGGGAAACAAACTATTCTTTTGCATTTGTACTTGTCCTAATCTTTCTTCAATTAAAAAAAATAAATCACTGACTTTACAAGACAAAGTGGAGACACATAAAGAAAGAAGGTGGATAAAAGACTGACAAATAAATGTAAATCACAGCAAAAAGAAACATTTAACCCCGATAATAAAATTCATCTTTAACTCTAACTGATTTATTCATGGTCTTTTTTAAACTCCTATGTCTCGAACAGAATTTAAAGTTACAATATTAGGACAAACGGGAAGGGCTTTGACACTTTGTGAGTAACATTCACAAAAATAGAACACAGTGATTATGGTTATGGATCTCATCTTAGGTGCAAAGGTGTGAGGAGGAGCACAAGGCTAAAAGACGACACTCGTAATAAAGGGACAAGAAGAGATCACAGCTAGCTCCCTGAGCGGCAGGCAGCAGGTCCTCCTCTGGACTCTGCTCGAGAACTTCACAGCACCCCGAGTAAGACGCTATTACCATCAGCTTAATGCTAGACCGACCTGCAGGAAGAGTATTACTTATGTACATGATTAATGTAAACAGTTATGGATGATTCTGAGTGATAGGTATGCAATTAAAAAGAGAAAAAAAAATAAAAGAACAGACGGACTGAAAAGCATGAAGTCTTACTGGCTTTGAGGCCCAACTCAGGGGGCAGCTGGTAGCTCTGTCTGGCCTTAGGCTAGTGTCCAGTGAGAAAGAGGAAAGTATAAGTGCTTGGTATTTGGATAAGTGTTGGGTTTGGGAGATAGGAACAGCAAATGTACAAAATAATACATATGCTTCAACCAGCAAGGAGGGTTTATGATACATATTATGGACCATCAACATCCCAACCTTAAACCAAATATGAAACATTATGAGCGAAAGACAAATATACTACACCTACTTTACTGACTAATGGTTAGAAACAAGCGGGGAAACCCTGTGTGTCCCCGATCATCATACAGTTCATGAAGTCATCTTTTGCCTTGCTTTCTGTTTTCCTTAGTGTCCTGTTTGTCCTCTCAGCAGGGGGGAGGGGTGCAGGCAGCGCTTGTGCACGCTGAGATCTCTCAGTTTAGATGCAGTGACAGGCAATATCATATCCGCCTCTTGTGTGGGTATGCTGCTGCTTTCCCCCCTGCTGCGACGCATCTGCAACAAGTGTCCACCCCCCCGGCGCTTCACCTGGTGGGGTTACGCCATCATGGGCAAAGAAGGGGTTGTTGCCAAGAAAACCTGAGAGTTCTGTCAAAAGAAGGGAATAGTCCAGAAAAAAGATTTGAGTCCAAAAAAGAAGAAAAAAAACAAAAAAAGCGTTCTTGAAAGATCCTTTCTTTTTTATGTCCTTCTTTCTTGCTATCATCTCGCCCTCCACTAGTCTCTCTGGACTGAACGCACACATTCTTACACTCTCTATATACTTATATAGTCATCTATTTACATTCTTATTTAAAATATTTGTTTATAAATGTGTATATAAATTAAAGATAATTTCATCTTTTCCTGTCTCTAAGTGGCATTTACAAGGAAAGGGGTGCATGGGACTGAGGTTTCTCATTGCATTACAAAAGCCTACAAAGAGGCAGCACCGAACACTGTCTAAATGTGTGTGAGACTGGTTCTATGCTGATTTACGGAAGTCAGCCTGAGCTGTGAGTCATGTCATATTTGTGTGATTTTTTTTGTTCTTATTTTAGGGAAAAATGTCTCATGATCTTGGTCCCTAAGCAATGGTCGGTACAAGGATATTGTCTGTATAAATACACAAGGGTATCATACTGAGAAGCTTTAATATAGAGAGAACTATTGACGATAAGTTGTATTAATTGGCTGTTTTTTCAACATGACTTGATTCTGTTACTAAGTGTAAAACTCTGTCTGAGTGGCAGGGTTGTACATTCACTGTAGATAGGTTCTTGCGGGTGCACTGGTGCTGATCAATGAGGTACATTCATAACTGGTTGGATGATCCTCCATGGATCTCATGTTTCAGAAAGTGTTTAAGCTCTGAGCCATCTCATGCTATGTGGGCTGCTGTGTTTGTTTTTTTCTTTCCTACAATGCCCATTCTGCTTGTATTTAATGCTACAATATGCAGAGAACCATGAGCATATGTGGTCTGTAGTGTAAGGTGCTTTTGCCTGCTGGGAAAGTGGAGGACTACTTTGGGATCATGGGAGACGGAGTATTTAAAGTCCTGGATTGTCTCGTCGTTACTGCTGGTTGTTGTTGAGCTTCAACATCTCTATCCTACTCTGTCTCTCCTTTTGCTTCCCTACCTCTTAATAAAACTCTCTCCCTCTCTGCTTTTGTTGATCCGTCTCTCTAGCTATCGGTGGAGTCAGGCAGAGACAGCTCGCTGCCAAACACTTCCCTGTAGAGCGGTGGGAAGCTGTAGGCAGTCTCTGGGTGGACCAGGCGGAAAAACTCCAGTTTATCGATGTGGAGGTTACAGATAGACTTCATTATGGGCAGCTTAGTCACCATCTGTAGGAACAGAGGACATACAGGGGTGGGTTGACGTTTGTGTTTCTCTTTGTGAATCAGTTTATAGATGCATTTGTTATTTTAGAAGGGTCCTTACCTTGTCCAACTTTTCATCAGAAGCTCCGCTCTTATGCAGACTGTGCTGCAGGGCCAGGTAGACTTTCTCCTGGAGTTTCTGAACCTTCTGGCCCTCTGAAAGCCAGGGCCGGTCTACAGGGAAAAACAAACAATTAAGACCCCGAGGTTAATGCACTGTTTTGACACAGAAGTTCAAACTCTGTCCGCTCTCTGACTCTATATTTTTAGGTGTCCTACATTTCACCAAGATTCCTGATTTTACGTCTTAAAATCAAATTTAAGGACTTTTAAGACCCAAACTGAGAAAATGAATAGAGTTTTCTGCACTTCAATCACCACATGTGTGATATAATAAACATTTTCGCTATCACGTGATTGAATATGCGTTTGCCAGGTGAGATTGTCATGTATAGACATAACAAGGCAGGCAGCAGGATATCAACCAGGTCATCATGTTACATTGCTCTGACAGGAGAGGATTGTGATAAAGACACAAGAATGTGCCCATGCATTCGGAGGCTAAGCATTTCACTGGTGGCTGTACAAGCGACATGGTGCTGCCACTTATATTTCAGTGTTTTCTGAAGCAGCCTTAAACAGCCCAAAAAGTATTTGATAATTACAATCCTCAGCATGTATCATATGGAATGAAAGTCTTAAAAACACATGTTAAAATAAGACCTTTTAAGACTTTCTATGGCCTTGAATTTCAAAAATCATTTTATTTACCTATCAAGGCTTTTAATGGATCTGAAAGATACCCAAAATATTTCCACTCTTTATAAACTGTTTTAATCCAGGACTGTTTTTTTCTGACCAGATGTGAAATTTAACGAAGTTATGTAACACATTTTTACAATCTCCCCCAAAATGGTTTTAAGTATTACATATTTTCAGAAAACAATCTATCCTCCAAAAACATTCAAGTGAAATCTTGTTTAGAAATGAAAGATTTTAACCCTAATTTGCATTAGTGACAGGACCCTAAACTCCTCAATAACTGGGTCAGAAATTACCTATATCACTATCAGTGCAATAAGATTTATTTGTCGTTGTGTTAAAAAACTTTTAAAATTAACCACTTGTACTGCATTAGGTATAATATGTCAACCTTTAATTAAAACTATATATTACTTAACTTATCAGTGGTACCTAGAATGTCTTAAATCACCATCAAGTCCACATGTTAACCTTGTTTCTGTTTTTTTGTCATCAAATGTTGGATTTTAAAAGCTCTAATTATGAACAAAATTTCCCTATTAGATGATGAAGCACTCATCTGACAAACTTATGGAAACTTGAAATGGCAATACTAAAACTTCAGTGTCTTAAAACACAAAAAAAGGATAGGTGGAAAAATCCATTATACGAAGTAAGGAATACCTAGAAACAAAGTGATAGCATTCATGATTACAAAGATATTGCGAGAAAACAGTTTCATCAGGTCATTCTTGTGCCACTTGGGCAATTCAGCCATGTGTGATCATAAAGTCCCATGTAGTCAAATATCGAGTCATTTTATTTGACTTGATTTCACTTTCTAGAAGGTAAGCTTGGATTGCTCTCTGAGGACACATATTTTTTTCATTATTATTGTTGTTACTATTATTATTTCTAATTATTATCATTACTATAGTTGTTATTATACATTTTTGTTGTCATTTTGGGGTAACATTGCTGGTTTTGTGGTGATAAAGGAGTAATTCTTCACAATCCTTGGAATTTGTGTTCACTGGAAAACAGATTAACAGAAAGTGCATGAATGAATGAATCGGTGAATGATTATAGTTTTTTGATAGAAATCTAGAGTAAAAAACTTTCAGATGGTTTTTTGAGACCTATTCAAGGGAAACATCAATAAAAATGTTGGCACTGTAGTGTTACTGTTGTAAGCGATCTATAATTCAGTATCTGTGTGGTGCTCCCAGCCAAGGACAAAACAGCACTGAATAGACTTGTACAGCATGGCAGTCCAGGATCATCTATAGGTCTGTATATGTGTGTGCAGGAAAGAAGGAAATGAAAATAATCACCTGGAGACAGAAGGACAGCAGCACTAAACAGAGCCATTTCTTCATCTGACAGCTGGAGGCGGCAGAGTCCTTTCCCCAGGTCAAACACTGCGCTGACCAGGTCATCACAACCTGTGCAAACACAAAAGTGCAAATATTTAACAACAAAATATTAATTTGAGAGAAGTGAACAGGACAGATTGGTTCGACACTAATCCAGAAGATCAATTGGCCAGTTATCTAACTTGCCTGGACTTATATGAATCTGTGTTTTACCTTATGCATTCACCGTGATGCTTTGTAATGTGATTACTCTTGAATTACATTAGTGTTACTGGATTTTTCAGTCTTGGTAGCATTTGTGCTATCTGTGAAAAATTAAAGTGCTGTATAGAATACTTTGCCCATTGAGACCCTTAAGTGGTCATGTCAAAAGATTGCTATGAAGTTGTTAAATATTAATATACTTTACATCTTAAACTACACTGGGCATTTATTTTTCCTAGATGCTTCTTTATCTTTTGTGCTTTTTGGCTAAAAAATAAGTCATGCATAACCTGCAGCGTTCCAAACAGAAAGTGGTCATAACATTATTATGTACTGATATCATTTTCTGCTTTCACTGCATCTGAAGCTCTGCCAGCTTAAAGAAAAAATAACTATTTAAATTCTCTACTGGTCACAAGGAACATTTCACATTTTTGCCCTGGAGTACCAAAATGAGTAAGTAAGACCACTTGCTGGAAATTGTAAAACTACCAACTTTCAGCTATATAGTAACATGGAAAGCATTTTGAAAAGACATTATTGGTATTAATGCTGATGTGGTCGTATGATGGAAAATCCAAGTTATCGTGGATTGAAATGTGGCAGTTTGTAGCTTCAACAGGCTAAGTTTGGTTATTCTGATAATAGAGTTGCAGGCCTTTGGTAACATATGGATTTCAAATTTCCTATATTGTGAAAAAAGCAAACCTCTGCCAAGTAACATATTATTAGAGAAAATGATCAGGTGTAGTTTTAAAACATTCAAGGAGGTTACTGCATGATACTGAATTGTATTTGTGTCATATAAAATTATACTTTTTATGCCAGATGTTTAAAACCAATTAAATGTTACTTGCATGATAGACATAAACAAATCATACAAAAGCGTTATGAAAAAACAGATTTTCTGTCTTGAAAACAAAGCTGCCTCTATCAAGACAGAGTGGCCAATTTAAATTTAACAGTCATTTTTTTGTCATTTTACATTACAGGTATGTTCCTGTCTATTGTAAAAAGATAAAATAGAGGTAGTTTTATTTAATACATTCCTGCAATTTAATGTGCATGAGTTTGTTGGAATCTCTGGCCAGAACTTGTTTTATTTACTGTGATATAGAAATAAGAATAGATGTCACTTGATTTGATCTTGTGCTGCATGAAAAATTGGATTAGATTGTGACAAGCCCAATTCTAGCCTAACTAAAAAGGTTCCCTATAAGCTTAAATTAACAAGTGAGGCTTTTTCCATGCCTTTGTTGCAGTTCTTCTCTGTATTGATGTAAAAATGCTCTATTTTTAAACTTAGTATGAAATGTGCTTTAAAGTGTCACAGCTGTATATTAACCAGAGACTCACCGAGTGCTTTAAAGAAGTGAGCTGGTGCAAACTTCCCGTTAAAGAAAATGGTGCTGTTGTTGATGTTGAAAGCTCGGCACATGCGTATCAGCAGGACCTCCAGGCAGCCTGAAAAAGGTAGCCACAGATAGAGCCAAAGATATGGAGAGATGGGAAAGAGGAGAAGGATGGAGGGAGGGAGGAACAGAGAGGGGTCGAGATACTCCAACATGCACAAAACAACACAACAAAAATGTAAATAATTTTGACCCAGATTAGTGCATCATATATGACATTTTTGAACCATTTAAAAGCCAAATTTATGACGATTTTTTAAAGAGTTCAAAAGGTTTACATCAAGTAAATGCATTGTCAAATATATGCAATTTATGTCACAAATAAATAAATAGTTAAATATGTGTCAAGACATTTTTGAAAAATGATAGTTTTGTGTCCAGAATAGTGTTTTTCTCCCAGTGTGTTTAATTATTGAATGAATGGATAATAAATGAGGTAAAGGTAGAAGGTTGGAGACAAAAAAAACAGGAAGGAGCTTAAGTTAGCAAGTTAGAGACTGTGTTTACTTAGAGAGGATTAACTTGTACATTAAGCATTAAGAATGTGGACATTTCGAGGCTGTACACTGACCTGCTTTCAGTAAAATAATCTGATCGTTCTGGCACAGGTCCATGAAGCCAGCAATGCGTTTGGCAAACTCCACCACGTACTGGATGGCGTTGGTGATGTGGTGAGCGCACTGCTGCCACATCCACTCAGCTGACTGAAGAAACCACACAAACACAGAGACGTGAGCGTCACATAAGCTGTAATTCTGGTAGACGTACAAATCAGTGCTCTGAACGAGACAAGGTGTATGTGTTTCTTAGTGTTTTTTAAGTGTCCTAGATGTTGGCCTGCAGTGTATGAGAAAAATATATTGAAACTGTAAAGCTTTCAAAAATTTAGCTCTCAAATGTCTCAGATTTTATTCCATTTCATTGAGTTCATGCTGGTGCCACATTACCAGGAAGTGTTTTTTTCCAGTTTCTATAAAACTGTGCTGTGCTCTAATGTTTACTATGGGAGCACAGATATGCCCAGTAAAGCTTCTGTGGCTGACCAAAGGAGTGTCTCACATCTGAGTGAGGTGGCATATCCCCTAAAGACATCTTTTGGGGACTTTTAAAAACTGACTGAGCATGCTTTTTCTGAAAGCTGGCGCAAACAGGCCATGAACACATACTTCTAACCATCAAAATGTGTATTTTGCATAATTTTACTCTTAAGAGTTTTCAATAATCAGTCATTACAAAAAAAAGCTTTACCAAACGTTCAGACCTGTCGTTTTTTAGGCCAAAGTCTGTTACATAAAAGAGAGAGAAACTGATATCTAAATTGTGTAAATACCATGGTATACTTTTGTTACTAAGATGCCAGCAGTTCAAGTGTTTGTTTATCAAAGCCAAACAAAATATTGGCCTTTTTAGATTTCTGCTACAGTGAAATAAAAGCCTGTATTATCATTATTGAATTTTAAAAGGTTGATCTCAAAATTTAAAAAATGGTACTATGACAGCTACAGTGCAGTGATGTTCAGTGCCACTCAGTATCAACCATATTCTGCGTGACACATAAACAATGTCAAAGAGTAAAACACTGGCTGCAATTTACAGTTTTGACATCTATCAGCTGCTCCTAATTTTGAACATTTTGAACAATGATCATATTGTAACATATTTCTCCTGAAAACCCAGAACAAATCCAAAAAACATTTTGTCACTAAACAGATCCAAAGTACATGATGATAGCTGATAGCATTAGTGTATTATAACTGCATTAAAATGCAGTAAAAGCATGACCACGAAACATAGGATGTCTTCAAGCAGATGAACTGTACTTAGACTATGTGAGAAACAGTGTGTGTAAACATCCTTTAGTTCTTTTAACTCAGTGAGAAAAATAATAAAGAAACTCCCCTGTAGTTTACAGAAGGCTTCAATTTTTAAGTTTTCCCTGGTTGGTCATGCAGCCAATCAAGTTACATGTAAAGGTTTTTTGTTGTTGTTGTTTCTCCTGAATTTCTTCTTTCCTAATTTAGTGTTGAATACATAACTTTTTCCATTTTCTGTATTTATCTTTGACATTTGAAGTAAAAAAAGAAATGACAAAAACATTTACAACTTCCATGTCCATTGTTGAAGTAAACTTTAGTTTATACAGATTTTTACTATGTGTTACTCAGTTCTCACATTGTATTAATTACTCATCTGTAGCGCAGTGTACCTTGTTTTGAAAAGCTCGTGTTTCCTCAGGTGTGTATTGTGCCCAGGTGAATCTCTTCATGTCTTCAGCGCTGTACTGACATGTCTCAAGGTGAGACTTGACAATACTCAGAGTGATGCGCTCTGCAGGAGGAGAGAAGAGAGAAAAAAACATTTTTGTGTTTTCTTTCAGGCTGTTTGTGACGGTAGCATGTGCAGCTTTGAGGAGAGACAGAGTGTGTTCGTTAAGTGAGGCCCTGGTGTTGTTTGCAGGCACACTTCTCTCAAATCACTGTGACCTTGAATAACTAGAAGCTTTGCATCATTTTCTTTTTAAGGGGGCTCTTAACTCCTCTCCTCATCTCATCTCTGAGGCTGTTAGTACCTTCTCCTCCTCCTGTACTAATAATAATCACCAGTCACAATATTTACTAATTACTTCTTTTTAACATTCCTGGAGGCTCAAACAAAGCATTGCATCAATCTGTTGATGCCGGCAACCATAAAGATGTAAAATAAAATCTGATGTATTTTTTCCCGAGGTTACTAAACATGCCTCTTTGAAACTCCCCCTTTCATTCCTCCAGCTATAAATATCACAGTCCCATCATCTCATTATCGGTCCCTGTCACCGAGCCCCTCCAGCTGTTGTTGTGTTGGGTTTGTTTTCTGCTGCTGTTTTTCTCAGTAAACATCATGTTTTTCTTGTTATACTGTAACCATATGCTGCTTCATTTTCTGCTCCTCTTTACAAACCTGTTTATTCAGTTTTTCTTGGACTTGATTTTGTTTTTTTTCCACTGAAAGCCTTTTTTTTTAGATTTGCTTTTATTACATTTACTATTACACCTACATCTTTGTCAAGGGCATCTCTGCTTTTCATTTTTAATGTAGTAGTCTAGAGTAAAAGCAGAACAAATTGCAGTGGATTTTCTTTCCAACAGCTTGGTAAGCCTTGTACAACAGTAAGAGCCTTAATAGTACACTCTGAAATGTTTTTGTTAATGTGGATCATTAAAATTAATAACTCACTGACAGCAACAGTGAAAAAGATAATTCTGATCAATATTTAGGAGAGACTGAATTTTACAGGAGTTTAAGTATAAGGTTTGCATTAAGAGCATAACATTTACATAAGAAATAAGACAAAATATGACAACACATATAACTGTGACCTAGCAAAAGAATCCTGTCATAAAATGTTTCCTGGCAAGCAAAAACCCTTCCCTCTTCTTTGATGTAAGAAACATTCAATGATTTTTCTCATCGTCAGGACTCACCAAGGTCTGTGATTGAGCAGTCATCAGGCAAGTGGTCCAGCAGTGCATGTGTGTGTCCCAGCAGCCCATGTGAGTGAGAGTGCGCATGCAGGAGCTGGAGCCCATTGCCATCCCCTCCGTCCAGTATAGTCTGCTGCGGGGAATTCTGATTGGACAAGGATGAGGAAGAGGAAGAAGACGATGAGTTGGAGGTGTTCCCGGTGCTGGCACCTCCGCCAAGCAGGTCCAGGCTACAGTACTCGCTGGCCTCTTCCGGGGTCAGCGGCAAGTCGAACAGGTCAGGTAGCGCTGCAATGTCATCAAGATCACTTAGGGTGGAGCTGGAGCCCCCGCTGCTGTAGGATCGGCTCAGACCCTCTTCGCCATCCTCACCGCTGCCGCCACAGACGCCGTCCTCCTTGGTCAAAGACAGAGCGGTGGGTCCCCCTCCTCCTGAGCCCACACACTCCTGAGACTTCTGGTGTTTTTGAACTTCAGCATAGAGGCTGTCACGCTGCTTCTTGGACATACGACCAAATTTGACCGCTGCAAAACATAAATGCAATAAGTTAGAAGTAACATACAAAATCAAACACACCTTACAAGTAACATCAAAACTAAGCTAAAATTAAGACGATACATCACATCAGTCAAATCTTTATTCACATGTGGTTCCTGGGTTGTCGGTTGCCAGTCCTAATCTTAAGCAACTTCATGTATAGGTTCAGTTGCATGGCAAAAATGTGAAATATTTTTTTAGTCTGTTAATTATGTTAACTGTCCCTCTAGGACAGATAATTTAATCTAAACACTGCTGATGTAAAAGCCTTCAGTGCTTTACATCATTAAAGACAAGAATACATCCTTTCTTTCTTTCTTTAAGTCAAGGACTCAGCCTTACAGTCTGCTGTGTTACATTATCACACATTAACGTAGAACGTCATGGTTGAAGACAGTTATGCACAGAAGATACAGAGTGTCCTTTGTGTGTGTTTGCTTACCATCTCTGCTCATGCCCAAAGCCAGACACTTCTGTAGGCGGCAGTGCTGGCAGCGGTTTCTGTTAGTTCGGTCGATCAGGCAGTTCCTCTGACGGGAACAAGAGTACATGGCGTTGTTCTGCTGGCTGCGGCGGAAAAAACCCTAAAAACACACACAGACAAAATCCATCAATGACAGGGACTTTTGAAAGTAGTTGGTTGAAGTTTAATTAAGATTAAGTTTAATTTAGATAACCTGAATTCTGTTCTCTCTGTGTTTCCTTCTTACCTTGCAGCCTTCGCAGGTGATGACTCCATAGTGGATTCCTGAGGACTTATCCCCACAGATCTTGCACGGGATGACCTCGATTTGAGCTGCAAAAACAAGAGAGGTCAGAACACTGTAGCCTGATGTGTCCTTGTGATCTGTTAGTGAAGTGCAGCACACACACAGCTTTGGCCTTCTTTGACTCTATTGAGTCACTCTATGGACTGCAGCCAAAAACAGTTGATATCTAAACACTTACCCAGCACAGAGGAATATGAGACCTTCAAAAATATTAAACACACTCTATCAGAGGCACATGTGAGCTGTATATTCAGCTCCAGTCAATGAAACAATGTTGTTTCTCACACCTTAGAGCTCATACCGGAGGCCTTTCACTAGTTCTGGCTGAAGGTAAAGTTAAGGGGATATATGACCTACAAAAATAAGATAGGACTTCAGGAAGAACACTGGTTATTTCTATATAGTCGTTAACTCCTTTAACATATGCTGCAGCGTAAATGGCGGATAAGGAGATGTGCTGACAAACAGGCTAACTTTACATTTTCCATGGCAACAAAAGAAAATGAGTGACACTTTTGTGTTTTACTGGTAAGTTGACACCAAGACACCAAGACTACTACTATTAGCTTACAGCCAATGTGGATACATACTGGTGTTGTTGATCTGTGAGTCCTGACATTTGAGTATGAACATTTTCTATTCTACATTTTATAATCCTACTTCAGAAATATGCATAGATACTTCCCTTTTTAAAGGATGAAACCTGGCAACTGAAATTTAATTTATCTTTTGATTTGTGTATGGATGATGTATATAGTGCGTACGGTCCAACAGAGTCAAACTATGACTGACAACCTTTTTTCACGATCATTACTTAAGCACTAGTTGCCAATAGGTGATTTATAAAACCATATAACTGTAGGTATTGTAGTTTCTTCTCTTAAGATTGCTGTTTAACAACCACCATGCTGCAGCACCATGTACCATTCAGTCTCACTCCTCGGTTTATTATTGAAAGGTGGGGTCCTGCTAATAATTATCAACAGTCACACGTTAACATATTAATTGAAAAATAAATTGTGTTGCAAGGTAAACATTGTTTTGTATTGACAATAGAACTCCCCAAATTAGATTTTCACCTTTTTTGGCAAAGGTGGGGTAATTTTTCAGACCCTATCAGCAAAAAAAAGTTCTATGGATATGGTATCTTGTGCATTTATTTCAGAGTTGTGGGAGGTAGTGCTCATGTGTTGAGCCACAACTCAAAATTATCAATTGGTTAAAAATTGCCATTGTTTTAGAACCAGGTGACAGGTGGTTATTTAACCTTGAATGGTAAAGACATAATGGCTTATAATGAAATTAGCAGAAGTAGCATTTATAACAGTGAATGTAGGTATGCTCTTAAGGCTTCTTTACTCCCTTTCACGCCTTGCCCACAGAGGGCACCAAAATCAACAAAGACTGAAATTTCCTCACAGTGGCTTTATTACTGTCAAAAACATGTCTGCTCTACACTGCTATTTTGATCTTTATTCATGATTTACCAATCAATACAGAAGTTTTGTTCCTGTGTGCATTTTAAGGTTCTATTTTCAGCATCCCTTTTCATCTTTGCAGTGGTCCCAGTAGATGAGTTAACACTGGTTACACTCTGTATTAAATCATGGCCCTCTTGGCATATCATCAATAATGTAATGTGCATCTCTAACAACATGCTAATGATATACAGCTGTGGAGTTAGAGAAGATCCACAGAGTTGAAAAGATGGCCCCAGTAGCCTGTTTTGCATAATCCCCCATTTTAGAAGTAGTGAATTTAATTGATTTTTTTTCCAATATAAGATCTTCACATTCCAGTTCTTGGCAGCATCTTTCATGCTTTATGAGAGACTGCCTGTTTAAGGTTCTATTTTTGTCCCTCTCCTTTTTACCCTCTATTTCTGGCCCTCTATGTGAGGCTATTGTTAAGTCTCCTTGGAGAGAATTAGCTCCTTCGCATCTTCTGCTACTATTGAAAGGTGGTGCTTTCATTATCTTGTCTCATTACCACACTGAGGCTGCTGTAGCCCTGCGTACTCTAAGATCTATCAGAAAATAATCCTAACTTTACAGGTGATGGATAATGATGATTATAGAAATACAGCAACAAAGTGTAAAGTAACCTTAATTTAGATGAAAATCTAAATCCATCACATTTTTCTTTGTGTCACTCTTTTTTTTTTTTTTTAATTTTTCTTTGTGTCACACTCTATGGGATACATTTATTTTAAACAAATAGAATTTCAATCATAATGTCACGTATTGTCCCATGTTTCTCCCTTTAAGAAAATTAAAACTGAGTCAAGATGTCAACAGAACAAATGCCTTGGTCTTCCCAAAAATCAACTGAGGTGTTTGATTCTGGCATGCCTATAAACCCTTAAGTTCCAGCCCTGCTCAGACCAGGCTGTTTTAATGTAAATCCTCATGATCTGGGTCAGACCACACCTCTCTTAAAATTTTGATGAGGCTGTGGCTATACTGTGCTGTTCTCTATTTACTGTTGCTGCACAGACATATCTGGACGTGTTCTGTCTACTGGAGAACTGTGGACTGAACAAACACTTTGCTCAGAAAAGTGTGGTGTGGCATATCCCCTTACGATATCATCGGGTGATTTTAGTTTCCAGTCAGACTTTTTGAGCACGCATTTTCTGAAAGCAAGTACTTTTAGACAAGCCATAGCCACATACTTTTGTGTAATAAACACATCAAGAAGTGATTTTTGACTATTATTAACTGTAAGTCTCATCCTGAGGCAAACCGTGAAAATCCTATGTACTGTAGTTTACATCGCAATTTTACTTCAACAAACTTTCGTCACAAATGTAATAACTACATTGCAATGGTATCACTCAATAACACAAATAAATGCAACAGCCATTATGAAAACTAAAGTACCTACATATATATAAATATATCCTGATCTGTTAATAAACAACACTTTTGTGTTTTTCACAGCTTTTATTCTTTATGTGTTTCTTCTGTTCTCTCTTCCCCTTGGTGCTTTGTGACAAGTGAGCGTTGCTGTTCCATACACTAAGATTAACTGGAAAGAGGTTTTCTTATTAGGAAATTGTGACCACATTTTTAGAACGAAAACAAACCCTATCCTTCCTGGACCGATGTGATCAAAGACAAAAACACATCTTGTACAAGGCCAAAGGAATGAGCAACAACACTCAACCATGTGGTATCAATACATCTATTGATGGCAGCGGCCCTGCAGACCCACTGTCCCATAACAAGCAAAAAAAGAGTTTAAAACTAACTGTGAATTGTGTTTTTCTGCTCCCTACGTGTGGCCCCCATGTGAGAACAGAGTACACAAACAGATAGGGAATCACATGACTCCTGCTCTGAAGACAAGCACACAAAGACTCCCTCTTTCTTCAGCATGAACAAATCAACAGCCGCTATATCATTTAACAACTGTTGCTAAGCCTTTGTGTTTGTTTGAGCTCAAACCTACAGTACTTCCAAAAAACTCCCATTTGTCCCACTTGTTGAAGGAAAACCACTTTAGTCTCTGTGATTAAGGAGGGATTGTTGCACACTTAGATACTGGAAAACACTAACTTTCCACTTCTTTCCACTCCTTAATGACACGATCATCCGTCTCTTGTGTAGAAGTGTTGACTAAAATACTCCAACTGATCATGGCAGCTGCAGGCATGCAATGGAAAAAAAATCCCTCCCTCCCTTCCTCTCTTTCTCTCTCAGGTTCCCCCGGCCACCCCTCCCACCATCGCTTAGTTATATAACTCTCGTCTGTGAGCATTCCTCACAACATCTCATTCAGCTGGGCTCACTCTAGCAACACCAACACCCCGCCTTCCTCAGACAATCTCTTTCCCACTGGCCAAGCGCCGCTCGCAGCCTCCTCCTTATTGGCTGAGTCATCCGTCAGTCAGAGGCAGTAGCCTGTCAGCCCATGTGGACACTCTGTCCTACTGACACACTTTCCCACTGCAGGGGGAGAGGGAGGAGGGAGGCAGGCGCGCTCCCAGCTCTTCACAGACCAGTTTTAAGGTGGAACTGAACAATGCTCAGACTTCCTCATTAAAGAAAGCATTTCCCTGTAAGCTTGAATGCTTGCATCAGACAACTCACTAGTTACATAACAGGAAATTTAATGAAGAAAAATGGCAATAAAAGCCCATAAATCTGACATTTATCAGGTCAGTTTACAATGCGCTTATGTTCACATATTTCACACAAGTGTACTTCTGTTTGACCTAATTTTTTTCAAGAGTTTCCCCTTTTTATTGACCAGTAACCACATTTGACTCAACCATAAAAGTGCATACTGTACCTGGCTGCAGTCCACGCAGGCCAGACAAACTCAAGTTGAATGTCAGCCCCCACCCCTCTTTGACATTGAGCCTGTGCTTCTACCCCGTTCTATTCTTGTCCTGCGCTGAGAGCCAGAGTTACACAGATACCCAGCCACCCACCCTTACTGCTACAACCACACGTACATACTTTCACACTCTACAGCCACAACCCAGACTCAGTTAAATGTCTCCTCAGTGTTCCCTTATGTAATTTGCTCTGTCCTCAAGCTGGTAAATTGTGCAGGCAAACCAATTTACAGCAAATGAAGAATTTCCTGTTGACTAAATATGGAGATTTTTAAGACTTGAACCAACAAACAGAAAGCAAAAAAAAAAAACTAGAGCTTTGAAGAATTACTGATTTATCTCATCTTGATTAGTCTACTCAAGTTGTTTCGCAGTAACACTCTCAAATTAAAGTGAAAAAATATTTTTTAAACCCCGGTGTCAAAGCTTAAACATTTCAAGTTTGGCTTTAAAACCCAATGGTGGACCAATGAATTCATGCATAGAGGAATTTTCTGTGCGGATACATTTAGTATGATAAAGCCAATTTAAAATCTGTTTTTTTGCTTCAAAGTTACTTAAGGGTTTTGGCTTTTTACTATCTGATTTTTACCCTTCCTCCTCACAAAAACCGAAACCTGTTTTGATGAATACACTGAGTTTAAGCTCCCATAAGCAACTTTTGGATTGGGTGGACCTTGGTGCCTCCCTCTTCAAAAAGTGATATCTCTTTGCTTTTGGCAGATTTTTCTTTCCTGAGCACATGTCATTCATGTTTCTAACAATACAAAAATATCATTCTTTTTTTTTTTTAAGTCAAATGTTTGACATATTATTAAAAAAATTCATCAGCACATAATTCTCTGATTTAACATTGTGTAAGCCTTGGAAAGTCCTCTATGTTTTAGCAAATTTAAGAAGATAGAGCAAATATATTTTTATTTGTCCCTTTAAAAGTGACTTAAACATATATGCTTGAGAATTTTTGGTTTATCTACTGACTGCTTGACCAAAATGATGCATTAATCTCTTGAAATAAAACCAAGGAATATAGTGATTTAAAGCTCCTATTAGTGTCTTTCTGGTTTTATTGATGTGCCCCCTCAGGACAAAGAAATACCTCTTTACTCTTTGGGTAGTTTTGTCTTGTTCGCTTTAAGTTTTGCTCTTCAATAAAATTAATAAATGTCTTTCAGTTTTTATAAAGTCAAACATATCAATGATTTGATTCAGACCATTATTCTCTGATGTCTTGGCACATTATACTAGAAAACTGCTGTGCATGCAAATCTAAGAATATGCAGCTTCTATGTGTTTTTTTCATCAAAGTGACTTAAACAATTTCACTTATGGATTTTTGACATATTTACTTTCTCATCAACCAAACAGAATTTCATTTCTTTAATTGAATCAATAATCAGCTGCAAGGTGTCTTGAGCTCCTGTAAGTGCTTTTCTTCTACCATTCATTTTGGCATACCTCTGCTTAAGTGACATCACTTAGCGCTTTACTAAATCTTGTAATAAACCTGTGTTGTCAGTGCAACTTCAAACATAGTTCCTAAGCATTATTTTCTTACCAACTTTCTGATAACTTGGTGGTTGTGTCTGCATGCTCCCATGTATTAAGGCTCTTGACTTGTGCGGGCTGGGATTGATTCAAGTCTGCAGCTTTTATCTTGTGCGTGTCCACCCCTGCTCTCCCAGGCCCTTTTCAGACTCTATCCTCTGCCTCTTCAAAATCATTAAAAATCCTTATTACTTCACTAATAAACAAATGAGCATTAATCTTTACAAAAAAAGATGTAAATGAGGAATATACTGAGTTTAAGCTCATGTTAGAGCCTCTCTTGTTACTTTGATATTAGAATGCCCTTCTGGTTATGTTGATTGTGGCGCCTCTTTTGGAAAAAATCTAAACTCTGTGCTGAATTTTGTCCAAAACATGTTTGGCTATTTAGCAGTCAGGAGAGGAAATATCAGGAATTAAATTCAGAAAAACTCTGCCTTTTCTATGTTATTCTTTTTGTTAAAACAGATTTTAACAAAGTTTCATGATGATTTTTTACTTTATCAGCTGATTGATTGACCAAAGAATCAATCTTAGACTTTAAAAACCATTTCTGTTAAGAGAAATACGTTAAGTTTAAGCTCTTGTGAGACACTTTTGGGTTGTATTGATCTTGGTTTTTCTTTAAACAAAGAGATAACTCTTAGCTTTTTTTCTGACCAGCCCTATAGATGTCTCATCACCAGTAGGCACCTACCTGTGACAGCAATTTCAGGCACTAAAATGAAAGAGTAGCATTAGTCAGTCTTTTTGCTGATGGTCTCACTTGCTTTGGAGCTTATTTAGAAATAAGGGTATTAACATTTTCCTGCTTGATAACTACTTAAGACCTCATGATAGAAACTTTAATCAGCTCAAATAGGAGATATGAGGGGATTCAACTGTGCTGAAAGAGACACATAACATTAAGAGCAACATTTATCTTTAACCCTGAATATCAATATTGACCTATGCCATGGCGTCAGCCTAAGTGTTTGGCCTTTTGCTCCCTGGAAAGAGTCTACATTCCAAGAAGATCCATACCAGTCCTGCAATTTGTTAACATGATGCATGAATCCTGCAGGTGTTATGGCTTCTTCCATGTGTTATTCACTTAACACAGAAACTGAGTCAAATGAAAAACGGCTGACTGTAAGAGTGAGGTGAGATTACACAAATGCCAAACAAAGAATGCAGTTTGATCTGTGCTGCTGTTTGATCTGTGCTGCATCTACTTTGTGTGGCACACCCAGGCTTTTCACACAAACACAAAGTGGCAACGGACACTTTAAACGGTTCCTCTGCAAACATCGTTGGCCCCCCTAGGAGTGTTTATCAGTCTGCTAAATGTGTAACCGTGTGTTATCTGCACTTAAGGCTAATTCAGGAGGGTGGGGCTGTGTGAGGCAAAGGAAAATCACTGACTTTTGTGCATCTCGGTGTCCAATGTGGAATGAACAGCCTGGGAGCCCCCTGGCGCTGGCAGTCAGTGTGTTAGTGTGTCAGTGTAACAAAGGAGAGCAGATGAATTTTCACCTTCCACGTGTCCACTACCTCGCAAACATGAACTCTTACCGTAATCCCATATACCTTATCTGTTTTATATTCTGATAACCTGATTTTTATTTCTTATGTAAGCAGGTTGTTCATGTTTATGTCTTATGCAAGGCACAATAATATAACTGATGCCAAATGCCCCTGAGCAACAGATTGACACAAGGCTCAGATTACTAGTGATCTTTGTATGGGCATTTTTAATCACTCTGCTGAAGGAATGACTGGCAGGGGGAGAAAACACGCCCAGCAGGAGGTGAGGGGCCTCATCCTTGAGCTCTATATTAATTAGCATCGCTGAGGCACTTGTTGTGTCATGCCTCACAGTTGGCTGCAAGCTTACAGTGCAGCACAGTAACAAAAACTGCTGTCCCTGTCACTCTCGTCCCTTTTTAAAGTAATTGAAGAACGGTGTTAGTTGAGCCGGATGCACAGTCACAAATGAAACTTGCTTGTTTTCACACATTCTGCCTCTATCTTTCGGACACGGCAACCTCGTTTGTGTTTTGTTTTGTACACACACCCATTTCCTGAAGTACAACCTTGGTGCAGTTTGCATTTCCCCTTCTGATAATTATGCATGAAAAGCAGAAGACAACTGCAGACACTCAGAGTGCATACAAACCATTTTGCTCTTTACAGCCTGTGCATTCAAATCAAGGGGCTCTATTTTAAAAGATGCAAATACCAGAGGAGGCCAAGCTGAGGCCCACAGAAGGGGGGATAACAACAGAGCTAAGAATTCTACAGCCTGCTTCTACTAGCTATCACTGTGTGAAGTGTGTCTCGTGATTATCCACTATCAAATTTAATAAAGGCTATATGTGCTAAGTACAGTTTTTAATGTTTTTATGCAAAAATATATGTCATGGTCTTTCTATGAAAATCATAATATTCAATATCTGTTTTACTACTGAATAGGAATGTCCCTATTAGCAATTTTTTTGCCCCCGATCAATCCAATTTTTAAATAAGAAGTATCTGCAGATACTTCTTAATCCCATTCAGATTTTTACCATTAACTAGACAATATGGCAACACATTGTTTTCTTGTGTTTGTTTGTTTGTTTGTTACACATACTAAGGAAAACAGTAACAAGATGACCTGATTTATCTCTCTAAGTTTAACTGGAATTATAGTAAAACTTCTTGAAAAGAAATCTAGCAAGAAAGCCTTTTAAATATCTTATCCCAATGTAAATTAAAGTAGTACACAGCTGAAATATTAGCCACAGGGCTACTCCAGCTACATCACTTGCTCATTTTCAGCCTGGCGTTATGACATAAACAATCAGGGTGGGATGACAGGTATTGATTGCGATCCCCTAAGCATTTAAAAAAAAACTCATCGCCCTATCCAATACTTCAGCAGATACTGATACAATGTTGGGAAATCCCTTCTTTGTTCCCTGGCTCCACCTTTCAGATAGTCAAGCCTGAAGGGAATATGCTGGCTCTCTGAGATAGGAGAACCTCCTATAGCCTTGTGTTTGTTTGGCCAACAGCAGGCTAGAGTAGAAGGCACATATGTAGGCAGGTCTCTTCAGCCATAGTAAACATTAAAGCACAGTGCAAGAAAGCAAAACCTGTGTCCACTTCTTTACAGCTGTTAGGTTGTTATATCACCCTATTGGATTTTATGGCTTTAATTTTGACTTGTCTGCCCTTAACTGTTGTCCCATTTTGGTTGTACAGCACTTTGGTTAACGCGTTGTTTTTAAAAATGCATAATAAATAAATTGGGCTCAGTTTATGAGGATTTTCTCCAAAACAGCTTGTTCTGAGCAGGGCTGGATTAAAGGGGTTTGAAAGCATGTCAAATTCATTAATCTGAGTGGATATTTTGAGGCAAGAAACTTCAACAGAATATTCTGAGGAAATCTTAGACCAGTGCTAATTTGCTGAAAAAGAGAGAAATATGGGACCATTGATGGCAAACCCCTATCCAACAGAATAAGAAAGAATCAGAAGTCCAAATATCACAACCAAGCCTTTAAAAGTCTGTCAGCGTGCCAAAGCTTCTGCAGTGACTCAACATTTTGCCAGACTGCCAGAGTGTGATTTGAGTTCAAAGTGGGAAGGAAAAAAAATGCTGATGTGCTCTCCTGTGAAGAAAGGACAGGTTGAACGACTAACCTACATTTTTAGCGTGGTGAGAGAGAGGACAGAAAGGGCCACGGTTTGTTTACATTTGGATATCCTGCCAGCAATGAAACCTCCCTCCCCTAGAGGCCCCCTCAGCTTTTCCTCCTCCGTCTCCCTCTCCCCCACTCCCTTTTTAGTTCAAAAATTCATCTTTTTCCTCCCCTGCTGAAAAAAAACAATACGTCTCACAGTTTGTCTTTGGTCCTGTGCAACAAAAGATTGTAATGTTCAGAGCAAAAGCAGACAAAACCCCCCAGAATAAAACCAAATGAAATACTAACATTTAATAGTATAAGTATAATGTTATGTGTCATTTGTGTTTGTGTCTTTGCTAATAACCAAGATATGCTGCTTGAGTTTGTGGTTTGAGTCAAATTTCTGTGGTTATGTAATATGTGCAAAACAGGAAATATAAATAAACATGACCTACATGTTGCAGATCTTACTTGACGGAGCCATTTTATGATCTCCAACAGCTTTTAAATCATGTTATTGCCCAGGCTGTACTCAAACAACCCTCTTAGTTAATAATTATCTTTTGTCCCACTGCCCAAGTTCAAGTTCAGTCTGTGCCAGGGAGCGCGCATGGCGCCGCACATGGTGCTGCACGTCCGGCGGCGCGGCGCTTCCCTCAGCCGCTCCTCCTCCCTCCGCTGCGTATGCTGCTGTATAATGTTTGGTGACATAACTAGGTCAGTGGAACAGCCAGATCCCTCTCCCTCCACACACTCACACTGTCGGCCATGCTGGCACTGCGATCGCATCACAACAACGTCACAACTCCACACACACAGCTTAGATTTGACTTTAGTGAAGGAAAAGAGGTACAAAATGGTCAAGTGTGCGTTCATATCGTTTAGATTGTGGTTTCAAGGTATATTGATATTACAAAGTCAGATGACAATATTCCAAAAGATTTTAAAATTAACTAATTTATTCACAATTTACAATCATTTTGCTAATATTCAGTGTTCCAGTGGTTGACATTACTTGAATTTTAAACCTGATTGACTCGAATAACATCTTGATTACATAATTCCAGTTTTGGTTAACAACAACCTCCTCTCATGCCCCTCCCTCACCCCTATTGCATAACTCCTAACATGGATCCCCAGACAAATTTTACAGAAGTACTCCCAGGTGAGATGTGACTCAGATTTTATTAAGAACAACACACATTTTGCAACCACGATGAATCAGAAAGCAATAATTACGCAGGTGCGCAATTCACGTCCTGTGCCCATTCCATCCACGCAAACAACCCAAACAGCTAGTTTTGACAATAATTTTTCTTGAGCGATTTCTAATTATCAGACAACATGCCTCCAGCTCTTTTCAGGTTGCATGCTGATCTTCACCGTGGAGCATGCAGCTCGGGTCTCTGTGCAGCCATAATCCAGTCATGAGGGATTAATGCGCACAGGGAGGAAAACAGGCGCACTCAAGTCCTTGTGCGCACACATGTGGTCTCCGAAGCCCGTTCAAAACCCCCCTTTGAGATCATCCCCAAGTTCGACCCAACATGTACATCTATATTCTGGTAGATTTATCAACTTACCTCTCATTTTGGATGTCTTCTTGGTTGATCGTGGACGATGAAAACTCGGCTACATGTGGTTTATGTAGGTGACAGAGAAGAGCTGGAGAAAAACGCAGGAGCCAGTGTGATCTGGCACTGTAAATATGAACTTCTTCCCGGTGGCTGACAGCTCTTGTAAAGCACGATGGAGAAAAATAAGACAAAAAACTACCCGAAACTCCTCTATCGCTCCGTCAAGTCCAAGCGAAACAAAAGAGTGAAGAAAGTCGCTTTGGATCGCATCGTAACCAGTCTCGACGAACAGATTTGGACTCAAGTTTACTGTCAGAATAGTCCCACACGGTTTGACGAGCGGTGTTCAGCACCCCCCCTCTGCGCTCTGACTCTTCGCTTGCTTTCCTCTCAGTCTACCCTGCTAACCTACTTTCTCCAAGCGTGGACTCTCCCATGATCTCACTGCCGACAGCTCCTCTCGCAGATCTCGCGGGTGCGCGCAGACGGGAGCGAGTTTAAGGTGGCTGAAGCAAATGATTGACTAGAGAATAAGGCTTTTACGCACAGCTCAGTGGTGAGGAATTTAGATAATGACTGCCAGGAGATAATGGGAGGATAATTAAACCAAAATAACTTCTGCTGTGCCAGATATTAATCTGAGCAGTTCCCCACACTGCCCTTAATTTATGTAACACTCATCAGTTACTGTAACAGAGCAGAAACGCAGTGTAAGGAGCCCTTACAGTTGAGCTTCATATCAGTCAAATCAGGTAAAGCTGAAGTACGAAACTATCAGTCAAAGCCTATCACAGGTTCTTTTTGTTTTCAGTAATATGAGTATTTTAATGATGTTGACCTGGATGACTTTCTGTAAACATGCAGCCTGAGTGACCTTCCAAAAATAGGAAAGCCCCAAAAGTGACCTTGTTGCATAATCATTATAGATGAGAAGATTGATTTAGAGATGAAATGGTATAGTATCTTAAATGCCCTATATTCTGAAAAAAAGTTGTTCTGCATCACTCTAAGTGACAGCATTGTAATTCTGAGCTAGCTTCTAAACTTTTTTCCACACACGATTTTTCTTCAGCTGGTTAAATACCTTTTGATCTTCCTATTATAAATCTTTATTTTTGTGTTTTTGACCACACAGTTAAAAAACATTTGAAGAGTTTCATACTAGGTATGTTAAAATACTGTTAACATAAGAATGAAAATAGATCATCTAAAGCAGTGGTTCCCAAACTTTTCACAGCATGTACCCCTTCCGACACTTGACCTCCAACCATGTACCCCCAACTCTCATGCACTTATAACACCGAGAAAAATAAATGTTTAAGCCTGCCGCACTCCGACCTCCCACATTTTACATGCATAACATACAAATAAAACCTATTAAAGTGAATTATTTCTAACTAAATAGATTGATTTACCAGCAATGTCAGTGGGCAACACCAGTCCACTTTTGAAAAAGAAATGTACATTTCTGAAACATTTTCATTAATGAACTTAAAGCTTTAATTAAAGGGCTGTCTAACTGAACTTACTGTATGTTATTTTAAGAATCTTAGATAATTAAGGACAGATTTCCCTCTCCAAGATGCCTCAGCCTCTCTGCCAACACTTCAGGCCTTTATCAAAGCTCACAATACAAACATTTATCAGTTTGAACTTGAACTAATGAAACAACTGTTTAGACCTGACAGTTTTTCACGTACCCCCTACATCACTTCGCGTACCCCAGTTTGGGAGCCACTGATCTAAAGCAACACCAGTCATTTCTTCTTATATTTACGTCTTGCTGTGAGACTGATGTCAGACTGAGATACAGCACCTTGCTGTGGCTGTTAGAGGAAATCAAGAGAAGATTTTGCCCTGAGACAATTAAAAGGTCCTGCATTACAGATTCAGAACTGTTTGGGTTTTTTTTGCCAAGTATGCAACACATACAGGAATTTGACTCTAGCAGTTGTTTTCTCTTGTACACGAGGAAAAGAAATAAGGTAAATGTAAAAATAGAGAATAAAATTAAATAGGGTTAAACAAAATAATAAGCTAAAACTCTTAACAATTGCAGAGTATGTAAAAGCCTTACTTATTATGCTTGAAACCTTGTTATTCAAAAATATTTGTCTTTGGCTAGCGCTGCCCACAGACATGGCCCTCTATTGGTTCCAGCATGTCTGCACACATGGCCATTGCTCACCCAAAAGCCTACCCAGCTGTGCCATATTTGTCCGATTTTTGTAACTTTTTATTATCCAAGGCAGCCACAAGATGTTGCCAGTGACAGTAAGCATCTTTGTCGATGTACCAACTATGAATTAATGTCTTTTGACATTCATGTCTGTCATTTTTACTGAATATATCCATAGTTTAGGAGACTGCTTGCCCAGTGGCATAAGTAAAATGTGTGATTCTAACCCCTCCCCAACAATATTGGTTTGAGAAAACAAAGGCCTGGACCATTTTAAAAAGAGGAGGCATTTTCAAGCAGGTAAAGATAAGACATGCATATATTTGATGCTTAAATGAGTAATGCTTAGTGTTTAGGCTAAAAAAAATAGTTGAAAAGAGCTTGAATTCAGACTGGCCTTCAAAAACCTTACCCTTTATGCCCCCATTGGGTGACCTTGTTCATGGCCAGTCTCCAAACCACCAAACATGAGAAAATACTCTCTCTTCCTCTTTTGCCTGCTCTGTCTGCTTGCAGCCTGTCCTTGGAGGGGATGTAACACAGAGGTTCAGGGGGAAGGCCAAAATTCAATGGCAAAATGAATACATTTTTGCAGCAAACTTCAGTATGTTTTGGGTCAATCTTGATCCATTGTTAACGTATTAAACAGCAGTAAAATATGGACCCAAATAATACTTTTAAGTCAAATCTACATCATAGCAACACTTTACCCTTAAATTTCTCCTATTCTGTTGATGTGTTGCTCTGTCCATGGTGTGTGCCAGTGTCAAATTACCTTTTTTCTAGTCAGTTATGCCTCTGTTTTTACATTCCATCCTGAAGTCCATCTCTAAATTTCGCTGAAAGCACCACTCTGTGAAGCCTCTCTGGAGATTTGCACAATTTACATTTTCAGTGAGAGTTACTTCAAGTCTGTGTAAGTCTACACGTAAGCCAGCTGAGTTAAACTTGGAACACAGACTATCCAGTAAAATTCAAAATAAAACTTCCTGTACAGGGTCTCAGTGGTTTTACCCCTTTGTTTCAACATTATCCTAAACCAGGAAGCAAACACCTGTTCTGATATTGTTCTCCTTCTTCAGATGTAAACTTGTGATCTTGTCATCCACCTGTCAGCTTTTCTCAGCTGTACAGTGCACCCCACCACAGGAACCAACTGTGTGAGGGATGGACCAAAACCTTTCTGTGGACAGAATGCTCTGCACACCTACTGTACGGCATACTCAGGTCAGTGTCATAACTTTTGCATTCATGTGCATTGGTGTGCCCCAGTATGGCCCTGTAATACTCTATAAAAATGCTTGTCAGAGGTGCGGTTTCACTTGTAGCCCTGCAATGTTATCTGCTTGTTTGTATAAAGGGAGCCATGACAACTGAAACCAAGCATATTATGTAGGCGTTGGAGCTGAAAAATAATGAGAAACACCTGCTTATACTACAGTTGTTGCAATAAAGTCAAGGAAGTGGGGAAGACATTGACTTTTCTCTTGTTTGGCTATTAAGAGACATGGTTGCAGAAATCTGCCTCTAATTTTGTGGAAAGTATATTTAACTAAATGGTTCCTCTTGTGCAGCTGTTTTATCAGACCAGGTTTAACATAGTATGTCTGCAGACTTTACTTAAAAATTGGAAGACAAATAGTACTACCCAGTTGACAGCTTGCAGAGCTTGCAGTCAGCATAGTTGCAAAGCATTGTTACATTTTTAAGAAGGTGCATGTCAGTGCCAGCAAAACATCATAAGCCCATCATGTCCACATTAGTTAAGATTTGATGGCAAGACAGAAGTCAGATTTTATACAGCACAGAACAAAATCAGCACAGTAATGGCTGGTACCTCTGTCAACAGGGAGTGCACTTATTGACATATACAGAGTCTTTGCTAAAATCACTCCCTACTTCTATGTAGTGCTCAATATCTTAATAGAGCAACATGCCATTCCTTTGAGCATTGATATATCCTATGTTATGCATATCCAAAATGCATGGTGAAAAATAGGGAGCAACTGATGGTCATTACCCCAACAATATTAATTATGATGCATTGCTGGTCAAAGTTTTTAGAATCGCAAAGTGACGTCTGACTGCTCCTAGTCTTGACAGACTGATAAGAGGAATGATCTATGTAAATAAGTAGTAGAATTCTTCAAGTTTTTAATCAATTAAATGTATCTTTTTTAAGGAAGTCTTCAGTATAGCATCATTAATCAGTTCAATTCTAAATTTGTCATTGATCCACGACTGTGGCTGATGTTTTTATTCTGTCAATGATAGCACTACGTATATTGAACACAACAAGTAAATCCCTGTATAGCAAAGAGGGAGTGGGGTATGTCTATGTGATTTCTGACATAACCAGGAAATTCCTTACGTGAGCTTTATTAACAGTTACATCAACCAAATAAATTAAAAAAGCTAGCTGCACCCCTCACAGTCTCCATACTGCCCCATAGCAGACATACTGGCTTCATCAGCAGTAATTTTATTCCTTATATATCTGTAAATAGACATTTGGATCAAAGCTTAGCTGAATATGCACTGTTAATCAAACATATCAACTTGAACCACAAATCTGCTTGACGTGTCTCTAAAGCCATTAAAACAAGGCAAGGTAAAGAAAGGTCAAGGTACAGGCTGTGTAAAGGAAACGTGACTTTCACAGGGTGTCTTCTCACAGCATTACCTGTACTACCTCAA
This sequence comes from Scarus forsteni, assembly GCA_036419115.1. NCBI lineage: Eukaryota > Metazoa > Chordata > Actinopteri > Labriformes > Labridae > Scarus > Scarus forsteni. Next base: position 527,387 of record JAZDUH010000271.1, read on the forward strand.
TGTAGGTAGCAGAAGCAACATGGCCGAAGCATACGGTACTAAACAGAAACTACACATTGTCAAGTTATATGTACACAATATTGTTCATAAGGAGAGACAGTTAAAATCCACATTTCATTCTTGGAGACTCCTAAAAACTGCCCAAGCCTTATATACCAGTGCAATTTATATTCTGAACTTTGAGGTTTAAATAGACCATGGGCTGCAATGACTCATGGGTTATTATTTGGACAACTCTGGTCTGGGCTGTTCTTTTCTTTATCTTATCTGCAAAAATGCACCAATAATGCATTAAAGATGTGTAATATTGCTGCCATAGTATTGATAATGTCAGGTTAAAGCTAAATGTAGTCTAATTTGTATTTTCAGCAACATATGAAGAGTGTTTTTAGCAGAATCATGGATATATCAACAGTGTAATTAACAAAATAAGTTATAAGTGGAAAAATGGACATTAGATATTACATTAGATATTCGCTTGAATCAAATATAATGCATATTGATCGTCAAATTACCATTAGCACAGCACAGAGCAACATTTAGCTAAGTTACAGTGGCAAAAAAAACTTGTAACAGCTGGAAAACTTACACAGAACCAGACTACTGTTGAACACCCATTTGAAACACAAGATTCATATGTCCAAATGAAAAAAAATGTAACTTGAATCTCAGTTCTGCTCTAGTGCAGCACTAATATGAAGCTGGAACAAATATGTGGCCTATAGTTGCCACCGTGCTCCTGCACATGCAACCTTCAGATAGTGACAATACCCTTACCACATGGCTCCTCACAAACCCAACTATGTGGACTGGTGGGCAGCAAGGCCCAGAACATTGTTTGACTTATCAAGAGGGAATCTCCATCCATGCATGTTTTATCTGATGGGTCACAAAACACATCCAAGAGTTTGGACAGTTAAATCTTGCTTACCAGAGCCATCCCCCTACATCCAAGCTCCAACAACGCTAATGCTAATTATTTTTTTTAATCCAATGATAACATATTTTACTCAATTTCAAAAAGTTGACAATGGTCCCAGATGTCTCAAGAACACACATTGTAGCTTTCTTGCAAAAAAAATACACTCCGAGGTTGGATTTCGACAATGTGAATGGAGGTCAAGACTTCAGACATGCAAGCTCGAGGTAGTAAGAATCCTCATTCTTCCTACTTTAGAAGACAGCTCAAGCATTACAGATAATAAGACAAACTGCAAAGATGATGCAAAAGGAAATAGCTAGCCAGGGAATGGTCTGAGAATTTAGCTTAAGAAGAGAATAGCAAAGGCAGGGCCCCCAAAATGAAAAGCACCAAATGAATGAATCCAGCATGTAGTGTACACGCAGTCTGTGTTGCTGGAGGATGAAAAATGCATTTATTCACTAAAGACCTATTTGAAAATCCCTGCCATGCCACTCAGTCAAAGTAGCATGTTTTTCTGCCAGTCTTGATAATGCAGCATGAATGTATGACAAAAATCAGCTCCTGGTAATTAAAGTCTAAGAAGTGAAAAGGCTTCTAAACAATTAAGAAATTGTCTTGTGATCAAATGTACCGGCTATGACTAAGAGACCCATTTTATGGACATGTAAAATATGTAGTACCTTTGTTTTAAATGAACTTTGGCACTCGGTGTAGTCCTTAGTGTGGAATTAAAAAAATGTGCTTGGCCACAGTCCTAAAGATCACCAACATTGAAACCAGCTCTGAATTGGTGTCACAGAGTTTGATAACAGCATTCTGTTTCCTGTTAACATGTCAAGACTGAACATGCACTTCATTACACTTCTACTACTGAATCATTTGCATCTCATTTATGTAACAGGCTCAGATCTCAATCTAAGTCTTATCTGCAGAGAAGGGCAAATTTGTAATTTTCCACTTGTATGAATCATCTCCTTTTATGGACTCCTCTTTAAAAAACAACCAATGAACATCTCATCCTTCCTGTGTAAATGTTTGCATTACAGGGGATTTAAATTGTGATGTAAATGTGTGTGAGTGCTGGTGCCCATAAGGAGGTGTGTGGGATCTGTGGAGGGCGAGGGTGGGGCGGGTGGTGGTGCTGGGGCGGGTGGTGTTGCTGTAGCTTTATGATGCAATGTTCTGGCAGCGGTGTTATGAAACAGCACGAAGGCAGAGATTACTCAAACTAGGTTAGTGGAGCAGCCGAGCACAGAGCACCTACAGTCACGGATTCTTTTTCTGTTTCTGTTGCACACACACACACACACATTCGCCTACACAGACAAACGCAGGCATTCACATTCCCTTGTTTTTTTCCTCTCTAAACCTTCTTCCTCTGCTTCCCTTTTGTTTTCTCGTACGGAAATGCCTATCTTCTCTTATTTATACACTTCCCTGTCTCTCGCTGCAGCAAATTTAAAGTATGCTCTTGCATTCTGCTTATTTTATCCATGCAAAAATGTTCAAACATGTATTATCTTAGCCTTTTCTGCACATTTTCCCTATAAACTGCTGTGTGTGTGCTGCTTTTCCCCTCTTTCCCTCCCCTTGTGCACGTCTCCTCCAAAGCCCCCTCTGTTCTATGTCTCCCTTGACAACGGCAGTGACACTTTGACCTTAGCTCTTACGTAACCGCTGCAGCTTGGTTAGACGGCAGGGGAAGAAGAGATCGAGTGAGCAGGGGAGTGGGAGGAGGGGGAGGAGGAGCAAGGCCTGGCTGTAGCTCGAATATGGCAGACATTTTGTTGCTCGATGATCAAGTGAGATGTAGAAGAGGAGAGAAATGTGAAGGAGAAGAAGAGCTTGGAGGACTTTGGGAGCGTGCCAGTGGACGCATAACAGGATAAGGGAGCAGATGGGGGAGGATGGTGTGCAGAATAGACAAATAAATGGGCGGATATTTACATGACAGTGTGTGAACACAAGCAGGGCTGCAGCACACACACTGAAGTAAAATAGCCCAATTTACCTTCGATCTGCTCATTCAGAGAAAACGGTTTCCAAAGCAACACAGTCATTCAAAGTGGCAGCCCTGTGGAGCTGATGATGGAAAGAAATGATCCCCTGCAGAGAAAAATAAAAATGTGTTTTTAGAACCTGCTCCAACTGAGTCTATATATAAGCTGTGCGTCATAAGGGCTTCCTTTTGTCTTTGTTGAAAAAGCGCCACTTACCTGCTGTTCCACAATGATATGCTTGTATAAATGCATTTCTTTTCCTGTTTTATCCTCTTTTTCTGTGATGGAGGTAGGCAAAACTCTCCTCAATTCACTGTTCAAAAGATAGAAATAGGGGCCTTATTTTCACTTCATGAGGCATGTTATCTAAGAGTGCAGGAAGAACTGCAGTTAAAGCATATCCATCATTTTTTATAGCAATCCCTAAATAATACACAAGTTCAATACAGTGGATGAACAGGGGTGAGTATTTGCAAGAGCCTCACGATACGATTCGTATCACGATACTTTGGTCACGATACGATAATATCATGATATTGTGATATATTGCGATATTATACAGTAAACTAGGAAAAAGCTAGAGACAGTGAATATGTAAGTTTTCCATTGTATTGTAACTGAAATATGTCAAATGCAGCGTTAAATAAATACACTTAACTTGAAAACACAGAGTGCATCAAGTCCCTTAAATTAATGTTGCAAAGAAATTGTTCTTGTTTTCCCTTTAACAAAGTATTGAAAGCATCCTAAGCATCCTTGTGTTTTTGTTGTCATAATAGTGTTTGCTTTTATGACACAATATGTCCTAAAAATTAGAGAAATATTTAAAGCCTGAAAACAAACTTCATAGTTTTGTGTAGGGCTGAAGCTAGTTAAAAGTTTTAAGCTTTGAAACTGGAAAAAAATAATAATTTTGATGATTTTTATAGCACTTTTCAGTTGGGACCCATGAGGGTCCTTAGGGTACGAAGTGTGAGTATTTCTGGAGGGACCCCAGAGGGTTAAAAAATCACATATTTCTCTTGTCACTGTCTGAACTGAATGGCCTGCAAGAAAAAAAACCTGTGCATACATATTTATAAATTGTATTTAATTTCCAACTCTGATAAAATATGAGTTACTATTTTTACAAAAATATCGATACTAAGATTTGAAATATCGATATTGTATCGGGAGTCAAAATATCATGGTATATTGCGATACCGATATTTTTTCACACTTCTAATGAATTATGTACTTAGATTATGTATAGGTGTGTTTTAAGAAAAGGATTTAACTAATGATGGTGTCAGCTCTCATTCACTTAATTGCAGCATGTACTTGTCAGTTGGTGCTTTGTTATGTAGACGGAAAACCTGAGGCTAGATCATTTCAATCATTTTTCTGTGTTGTGTGAGAAAAGGGAATACTTATCCAGATTTCATAACTTTGCAAAGCACCTGGATCCCACAACATTTCACCAGATTCCCAGTCTATCATCAGGTATCTTACCAAGTTTAAACTGCGACTGTTGTTTCTGGTCACAAGATGACCGGACTTTGCTACAAGTATGAGCTAGTTGTACTGAAATCAAGAAGTGGCTGCAGGCGTCTGAGTAGCCTTCAGTGAGTTTGACAAATAAAATATTTTTACAATAACCCTCCAGTTTTTCCTAAAATATTCCCAATCCCTTCTTCTGGGATATTGCCCAGATATACTTGAGAATATACCTCAAGGATATATGAAACAGTCCATCTGGTGTGTAAGGTTATAAATTCTAAACAGTTGGCCGTTAAAAAAGAAAGTGCACTTTTACTGCAGAAACATACACATTATTTCTTAAGCTTACATTATATACTGCTCAGTCATGTCCTCAAGTGCCATGCCACTAGGTAAGCTAGAAAAAATGCCACTAGAAGAAGCAACATGCTGCTTTACCTGCAGCTGTGGTAACGCCGCTACAAATACTAGTCCACCACGAATCAGCCAGTGACCTGCCTCATGCCACATTAGATCTTGGTTCCTTAACACAGATAAGAGTGAACATTGTTGCTGTGTTTTATGATAGTCCCTGAAGAACACAGCAGTTCACAGGCAAAGGATGACCACAAGGCTTTATGACTTTTACCTTTGTCTTGTTACCTTTGTCCTAAAATAGTTTCAGTTGATCCTATAATCTAGGTAGACATTTGTGGAGAGCCCTGAGAAGATTATTTTCTGATAGTTCCTAGATGATAACAAATAGCATAACCTTTTCTTTGACCTATGACTTCCCAAATATAAGCAGTTCATCCATGAGTCATAGTAGACATTTGCTCCAGGTTGAAAGGAAATCTCTTTTAGTGGTCTAGATTTCGCATCAACAAACAAAGGACAACCGGGATACTCCTTTGCTTTCATTGTTGACTTGTGGTCTTCTCCTTCTAATCAGTTTAGCTTGTGTCGTGGGACACATTTGTCCAAAGACAGAAAATTCCTTTAGGCGTTTTTGTGATAACATGTTGAAAAGAATGCGTTTACATAAGAGGTATGATGATGAAACTCAGTACCATGACATTTGACCCATAGCCTTGAAAATAAAAGCAACTGATGCCCGAGAAAAAGTGGGCCTCTGCCTTGTTTGATGAAATCCCTCTAGTTTTTTTTTTGTGATATTGTGTTTAAGATTAAAGAGTATTTGAAAAAAAAGTTGATATACTTGACTTGTGACCTATGACCATTAAAATGTGGTAACATCATTCTTGATTCAGAGAGGACATATAAACAAAGTTTGTAAGATCTTTCAATGTGTACTTGAAATACTGGGTTTAAAAGATCATTTCCATTTTGACTGTTTCTGGCTCATAGGCATAGCTGCAGATGAAATCATCTGCGATTCTGAGACATGAGATCAATCAATTAAGGCAAACAGCAGCGAGAAATGAAGATTTTAAAATTATACATCTACTTATTCCATTGCTAATTCTTTCTAGAAAAACAATTCTCGACTGTCAATTCTTTCTTTGGTTAATATGGACCCATGTAGTTTACACATGGCATTATTGTACATAAGTAAGGAAACCCCTGATATATAAGCAAAAACCAAAAAATGTGTAGATTGAAAACATACTTACATGCACTTACACTATATTGCAAACAGTATTCACTCACCTGCCTTGACTCGCATTTGAACTTTAGTGACATCCCATCCCTAATCCATAGGGTTCAATATGAAGCCACCCTTTGCTGCTATAACGGCTTCAACTCTTCTGGGAAGGCTGTCCACAAGGTTTAGGAGTGTTTATGGGAGTTTCTGACCATTCTTCCAGCACATTTATGAGGTCACACACTGATGTTGGTCGAGAAGGCCTGGCTCTCAGTCTCTGCTCTAAAGCATCCCAAAGGTGTTTTATCGGGTTGAGGTCAGGACTCTGTGCAGGCCAGTCAAGTTCATCCACACCAGACTCTGTCATGCATGTCTTCATGGACCTGCTTTGTGCTCTGGTGCAGTCATGTTGGAAGAGGAAGGGGCCAGCTCCAAACTGTTCCCACAAAGTTGGAGCATGGAATTGTCCAAAATGTATTGGTATGCTGAAGCATTCAGAGTTCCTTTGACAGGAACTAAGGGGCCAAGCCCAGCTCTTGAAAAGAAACCCCTTACCATAATCCCCCCTCCACCAAACTTTACACTTGGCACAATGCAGTCTCACAAGTATCATTCTCCTGGCAACCAACAAACCCAGACTTGTCCATCAGATTGCCAGATGGAGAAGCGCAATTCGTCATTCCAGAGAACGCATCTCCACTGCTCTCGAGTCCAGTGGCGGCGTGCTTTACACCACTGCATCTGACGCTTTGCATTTCACTTTGTGATGTGAGGCTTGGATGCAGCTGCTTGGCCATGGAAACCCATCCATGAAGTTCTTCACTGTTCATAAACTAATCTGAAGGCCACATGTAGTTTGAAGGTCTGTTGTGATTGACTTTGCAGAAAGTTGGCGACCTCTTTGCACTATGTGCCTCAGTATCAGCTGACCCCGCTCCATCAGTTTACGTGGCCTACCACTTTGTAGCTGAGTTGCTGTCGTTCCCAAACACTTCCACATTCTTATAATACAGCTGACAGTTGACTGTGGAATATTTAGGAGTGAGGAAATTTCATGACTGAATTTGTTGCACAGGTTGCATCCTATCACAGTTCCACGCTGGAACGACCCATTCTTTCACAAATGTCTGTAAAAGCAGTCTGCATGCCTAGGTGCTTGATTTTATACACCTGTGGCCATGGAAGTGATTGGAACACCTGATTCTGATTATTTGGATAGGTGAGCGAATGCTTTTGGCACTGTAATGTAAGTATTGAACAAATAAATGAGCAAGAGAAACTGGACATAGACTTAATATAAATGAAAAGAAGTTTATGTGAAAGAGGGAAGTAAAACAATTGATAGAAAATAAAACATGTGCGTATGGACTTAAAGAATAAGAGTGTATGTGCATGAACTGAGGTAATAATTACATGAGCAGAAGCACACTTTAATGGAATGAGATAGTAAACTGATGATTAATCACCGAAGAGTTAATAAATAAAAAAGAACATGAACACAAGTACAGTATATGTGCATAGTTAATGAATACATGAACAGAAGTATTTGTCAGAGACAGAGGGAAGTAAAAGAATAAACAAAGAACTGAACAGAAGTGTGTGTGCATCAACTGAAGTAATGATTATATAAACAGAAGTATGTGTCAGTGGATAAAGTGGTAAAGTAAAGAATTAGCAATTGGAAGAAATTATGGGTGCATGAATAATAATGTACATAAAAAAGTAAATGAATACACATACATATGCATTGCCTGTATTGGTATGTACTTTGTACATGAACATAATGTTTATGGAATAAGTTAGTAAAATATGATTTAATTATTTAATCCTGATTAAAAAATATTTTGTAGTTGAATAGGAGTAAGTGTTAATGTAATTGAGAAGTTAACTGCCATATCATGCAATGTTAACAAAAAGTTTAAATAATTTCACTACAATCTGATCATTTTATCCTTGTGCCACGACCAACATTCCCTGAAAAAATATATCTTTCTCATTGGCAGGCAGAGAAATAAACCAGCAAACAAATGGACAAATACCAGCAAAAAAATGTAACCTTCTATCAGGGGTGGACAGTAACCAAGTAGATTTACTTGAGTACTGTACTTAAGTACATTTTTTGAGTATCTGTACTTTACTTGCGTATTGTTTTCTTTTTGGAACTTATGACTTTTACTTCACTACATTTAAAAGACAAATATTCTACTTTTAACTCCACTACATTTCTATAAATGGCCTTGTTACGTGATACTTTTTGGTACAGGTATGAAGTCAGTGGATTAAATTTATTCTCTTTTCTAAAATGTGATTTGTTCAAGTGGTGTTATCTATACTTCATGCATCCTGTTCCACACTCCAGTCCAGTTGGTGGCAGTAATTCACTTTTGAGTTGGTTTGCCAACCGCCATTATATAACAAAGAAGAAGAAGAAGACGCGCTACTGCGATTGGGCAGGTATAGGTTGAGCTAACGTTGGTTGTTACGGCTGTTCTTGGCAGTAATGATGGCTACTATGGCAGATAAAGACGACAATTACACATCAGAGGGCCCATGGCCATACGTGAAGTCCATGTTTGAGGTGGTTGAAATGAAGAATGATTCTTTTCGGTTCAAATGTGCTCTGTTTGCCACGTGCAAACGTCACCGCCTACAAAAACTTGCCGTCCAACCTGAGAAAGCATGTTGAAGTAAGGTAAAATGCTTTAAACATTTGTTTACTTTCAGATAAATAAAAGACAGTTTTAAGCGCTTGTAGTAGTTGCAGTTTAATGTGACGGTCACTAGCTTTAGTAAGTTGGTTGGCATTTTAATGAGATTTGGCCGTATTTCGCCTAACAGAACTGATGAATATACACGCTTTTACACATTTGAATTAATGCTTATAATATTAGCAGAGTTAAATAAAAAAAAGAAAATGGCAATGGTTTTTCTTTTGTTGATTCATTAGTGTTTCAGTATGCATTTCCATGGGCTTTGTAGCATATTTTCAAACTCTTTATTCTACATGATCTATAAGCAGGTCACTGTATTCTGTAGATTGTTTCAGTCTTTACGCTCTGTAAAGTCAATGGGAAAATGTACTTTTAATACTTGTGTGTTTTCAAAAGCAGGTACTCCAGTACTTTAACTTAAGTAAAAATTTGACTGAGCAACTTTCACTTGTATTGGAGTAGTATTTGAACATGAGTATCTGTACTTTGACTTGAGTACTGGCATTGTGTACTTTGTCCACCACTGCCCTCTAGACAGTAGTATGTGTGAAAAAATGCATAAATGTATATGTGCAAGGAATAAATAGTGATGAGATAAGTTTCTGCCGCCTGATTCACTATCTGTAATCAGACAGGTCTATCTTGCAAAGCTCCAAGCTAAAACAATAAAGCTCAGTTGGCCAAAGCGCTGTCCAATCAGTGTCCTTTCAGGATGAGGATGAGGTGGGAGTGTGAAGACAGAGAAACAACGACTCACACAGAGGTTAATCCTGTAAAAACGAACAGCTTCATTAGCAGTTCTGTCAGATCTAGACTGTATTTCTACATTAAATGAAACAACTGCAAACACTGAAAGCAGCTTTAGTAGAAAGGTTATTTTTGCTCTACTTTTGGCATCTTTTAGTAAGTTTGCTGTAAGAATTTACTCAGGTTTTGTACTTTGCACCACTGCAGTAGTGCCTGCCTGCTATATCAGTGGATTGGCCTGTGATGAATGCTATTGACAGAACAATCGGCCAGTCGCCCTTGAGATATGTTGTTTATATACACATTGATTTATCTTGCTCACAGATAGACGAACAGACAGAAAAGCAGATGGATGAGTAGACAGGCAAACAAATATATGGGAAAACACTGTCAAAAACATAACCACCTACATTTGCAGCTAACTCCTACCTGGATGTGTTTACAGTCCCTTAGCTAAAGTGCAAAGACAGAGTATCTTTGAGCACTGAAATGTAAAGTCATAAACCCTTAGCATTAAGAGATGAGAAGTACAGTAGCTTCGTCCTGCTCCTGCTGAGACACATGGACCTCTTCTGCATGTAGATAACCGGTCCCACACAGTCTGTCTATGCCTATTATGCTGATTTTTATATTTCTACCTAACCCCGAATGCTTTGCATGCTCTTTCAATCTCATACAGGCATTTTAGTTGTGGTGCAGAAGGTCTTGTTGTCAGGGAACAGAAGGCAGAAGGTTTCTCCTGACTCTGATCAAAGCAGCTGCAGCCTTGTGACTCCCAGAGGTTGAATTTAAAGGCCTTGCTCACATCAAAGACTCTTTGTAGGGATGAGGGACTGACTGTAACTGATTGGCTGCACATGGTTTCTGTGGGGCCCCGTGGCCGATCTCTCTGCCTGAGCTGCATCGAATCCTTACATTCCAGTCTATCTTTTCACATGCTGCACTGTAAATCCCTTGCATGCATTCCTATGTTAAAATGGTTCAATTTAAGCTAAACATCTGTTGTAAAATACCCAACAGTGTGCCCTTCATTTCCTAATTTGCCCTTGTTTGTGTATCACAGTACTGTCAACACAAGCACGCATGCGCCAGTCTGTTTGCTGGGATTATTTTAGGCTCCTGCTAACCACAGAGCAGTAATCCCTCTTCCTTCGTTCAGTTAATCTCCGTGTTTTCTCCTCCCTGCCTGCACCAATAATCCCTCTCTTCCCTCCCTCCCTCTTTGTAGCTCTATAATCTGTGAGCTTTGCTGCGTCACTAGGTCAGTGTGTCAGATTGGGGTACATACACTGTTCTCTCCTCCCCATCAAAATCCACTCTTTTTTTATTTTTTGATTTATATGCTCATCCTGTCTTTGTATTCACAATTTCTCATTGCTTTTTGTCCTCCCAGCTCCTGCTTCCACACTACCCTTAGGTACAGTTGCATCTTTTTTGTTGTTGTTTCCCCCTCCAACTCTTTTTTTTTTTTTAATCTCTTTCATATTCACAGTTCAATAAAGCCTTCTGAATAAATATCTCAAGTTCAGTCATTATGAACCAGTTCATCTTACTGGAACCCTACACTCCCCCAGCCTTCTGGCATTTCTGGACAAACATAAACATTGTCAAGTTTTACATTCAGATGTCAACCTGACCTCGTAATAGAACTCAGAGTACAATTAAGGATGCTGGATCATTCAATAACATTTCCTGGATAACAATTATTTCCTACTCTAGCCAAAATATATCCCTCAGGTATCACTGGCAGTATTAGTTTTGAAGATTATTTTTCTATCAATAGTTCATTTCACTTGTAATATAGCAGAAATTGGCCAAATTATGTCATAACTCCATCTGCTACTTTAGGCCTTAAAACACAATTTGAAATCAATACAATCACACTTAGCATGTTAAGGACAAAACAAGCCATATTTAAACAACGGTAGCTGTTATTTTTTTAAGTGGCTCCTATACTAGGGATAGGAATTGAGGGCAGCTTCCGAGTTATTGTTTTTAGCTGATCAAGTCCTTTTGTGTTCCTTTATTTATTTAATTTGAACATATTAACAACAAAAATATATACAAAACAAAAAAAAAGAGGAAATAATAAGAAAGCAGATAACTAGTGTATAATATTCATCGGAAGTTACAATGTACATGCTCGAAAAGGAAGAGGAAAAAGTAAAACTTATCTGGTCCTACCCCTTATTCCCTGTTACATATTTGACTTGTGTTCAACATATGTACTCCAATAGACTTCTCATGAAAGCAAATTACATGGACTTATGAAATATATTTAAACATTCACCTACCTATTTTTCTACACATGTAAATACCTCTCTACCTATCTGATTACCTACTCATATCCATATATACTTACACATCTTCCATGCATTGTGTATACATACTTGTCTGTATTCATTTTGTTCTGCACACTTTGCAAATCATGGACGCCATTTTTGTCTGTGGAGGCAGCCTGCAGAAATGATAACAGTGTTTAAAGGTTGTAAATACCAGCAACTTGCAAAGCATTCATCCATGTAGTTTAAGTCAATTTTTTATTTTAGCGTTGACATAGTGCAGTCTACTGTTTATAAAAGTCCCTGTGTGACATGTAGTTTTGATCCATTTGTGTTTGATACAGAGCTATTTTTTTTTTGTTATGTCCTTGGTGGGAAAAAAATAACTGAGATTGTGTATCACTATTCAGCTGAAAATAAATATTGAGATATGACGTTTGGGCTGCTTTTTCCTGCCCTGGATTTATCTAACACATAATCATTGTAATATTTCAAAATAACTGCAATATTTTGGACAGTTGACCAAGGTCTAGATAAAATAACCATCAGATTTTCTTTGCTTTATTTACTGGTTTGAGGAAGACAGGAGCCATCTTGACCAATCATAGTACAGCAAAATGTGAATCATGATCTGAAAACAGTTGAAGGACTGTTTGACAAATGTAGAGAAACTACAGCTGCATCTGCAGGGCCTGAAAAAAGAGATAAGCATGAATATCAGGATTATGGAAAAAAAGATAGACATAGATTGACTGCATCAAATGTGATTTTACATGTATGAATTAAACTTGAACCTGTGCTTTGGCTATGACATATTTTTTTAAACCAAATATTTGCAAAAAGCTTCACTCTTTGCCCCAAAAAACAGATTCCCAAGATGTTACATGATTTCATTTTAATTCATGTAGTTTTCTGTAAGCACTGCCATAGTTGACCTCTGTATTTGCATGGTCAAGCCAAAGCATTTTACTATCAGTGCACCTGTACATTCAGTGCCTGTTTAGCCTTTACAACTGCAACTGGACACAAAAGACAGGGGAATCCCCCCCCATCAGACTATATAACATGCATACATCAACTTGAGCTTCAGTTGTTTTGGGGCGTCGCGACACAAAGCAACTCCCGTTTGTTATTGTTCACCTAGTGTAACTTTAATAAACGGCATTTGTCAAACTTGGAATTTGCCTGCGTTCGTGCTTCTTTGACCCGTGAGAGCACACATTTGAACTAGACCTTATTTACGCCAGTTTTGTCTTAGCTGCCATTTCCGTGCAGAAGTTACAAGCCATTCGATATTTACTGCTGTCCAGGAAGACACAGCATATGCATTAAAAATGACTGTACAGAAGTATATCACATGTCATACTCACCAAAAAGCTAAAACCTTCAGGATTCTAACTATGTAAACTTTTTTAGGATTAAATCACTACAGCAGCTTGATGTTTTCAAGTTCTGCTGTCCACTCTCAATCGGAATTTTTTAACAACATCAGTAATCCTGCATTAGAAAAGATCCCCAAACTCTAAATCCAGTAAAGCATCATTCCAAATGCAAGATTGCACCTGTTAAGCTCATCTGTGCTGGCTACCACTTATTCAGCATAAAGCTGTACATAACAATGTATGAGTGGCCTGCCACATAAACCTCGGAGTCACCACTTTTAGATACTTCATCATGTAAAAGTGATGAGCGTAACATTAAAACTGGTTTACTGATCACCAAATAAACATAATGTAAATGTAGTTTTCTGTTTAAAAAGAACCCTGGTCTCAAAAGACTCGATAAGTAATTGAGGTGGGTGGAGATGAGTGGCAGGTCACAACCCAACTATATGAAGTATAGAGGACTTCACTCTGATGGTGATGCCCATCTACCCTTCATCCAATTGTCATCTTTCCGTAAAGCCCTAAATGACTAATCAGACATGCCTGATAGACAATCCAGTGTATTTATTACAGGATATATTTCACTAGTCCCTCCAGGCAACAGCCCTTAGGACAGGGGTTGGTAGGTAAGTTTGGACTTCGGCCAAAATTTTTCCGAGCAACTGAATAGTGGGCCAAAACATCACATCAATTAGTAACATGTTTTCTTTCTCTCTCTCTCTTTAAAAAAAAAAAAAAAAACTTTTCCCTTATCTTTAGGCTACTTTTATATTGTGTGAATACAAAATGTAGGCTAATTTAAGAAAGTCATTTGTTTTGCATAAAGTAACTTTATTTTTCAGACTATTAGTGTGTTATTACTGCTTTAGCTCCACTGTGGCTGCTTCATAAAACTGCTTATAATAGTAACTTGGTGATAATAAAGCTGCTGTCTCTAATCAGCAACTTGACTGTCTTTTAAGTCATCATAAATGTGCCATAGCCAGCTATATTTTTTCCTCCACACATTTAATAACAATGTCAGTAATTTCCATTTTGAAAATAACCACTTCTTTGAGCCCAACTGTATTGAAGATTTATGAAAAATAGATTTTCAGGATTGGGCTATGCTGTCGTTTTTTTTTTGTGATAGCAGCTAAATAATTTTACTTTTTTTTTAAATAGTCCCCCCTTTTAAATCAGATTTTCGATTTCATCTAGCGGGCAAGATATTATTGGAGACGGGCCAGTTTTGGCCCGTGGGCCATTAGTTGCCGACCGCTGCTTTAGGAAGTAACTGGGGAGGACAGAACTCTCCAAAAGCATATCTGCAAGATAGCATGGTGATAATTTTGTCAATAATATTCATTCTTGGCCAACTACATTTTGTAATAGATGGGCATCACTGCCGTGGTACAAAGTACAAAATTTCAGGCAATTCATAAGCAAAAGCTCTCCGAACACATCAGAAGTTGAGTAAAAGTATCTTTTACTTCAATAAATGTTTTCAGTGTTGCTACTTGTCCTTCATTTTATGAAAAAATGTTGTTTAGAACTGACAAGACTGCTACTGAAGCTGTTATTACCAGTGGTAGTTTCTGCATGAGCAGCCATTGTTTACAAAATTGCTGTTGTCTCTCACTGTGATCGTGCTGGTAACTCGCGCTTCTCCCTCCTCAAAGGGCCCTGATTGCAGACCAAGCTCAATTATTCCAGCTTGAAGCTTTACAAGATGATTCTGCCTGATAACACACAATGACTCAGCAATTAAATGAGGCCTTTTTGTTGAAATGTTCATGGGTGTGGTTTTTTTAAATGTAGATATTTTAGGTAACAACACCATTAAGTGTCTTTTGGGGCCTCACAGTTTGAAATCACCAAGATATACCTTTATAAAAAGTTGTAAACTAATCATTAAATGTGTTTTTTCTATCTAACTTGAACCTGAAAAAGGCTGACTTTATTCAAAGAACCTGTGGAGTTTCCAGCTGGCTACCGACAGGCCATTATTTTAATGAGTTATTCAAACAAAAATAAAATTCTTATTTTAGTGTTTAGACTTTTTTAGACATAATAGCAGTAGTACTACACAGTCT
This sequence comes from Scarus forsteni, assembly GCA_036419115.1. Lineage (NCBI taxonomy): Eukaryota > Metazoa > Chordata > Actinopteri > Labriformes > Labridae > Scarus > Scarus forsteni. The sequence continues at coordinate 542,576 of JAZDUH010000271.1, forward strand.
TACATATTGTAAAAAACCTGCAAAATGCAATCCTTTAAAACACAGCATTAAACTGACCATGTTATAGATGTTTTAGATTAATTCAAGAAAGGTCCAGAACCAGTAAGGGGTTAAATAGACATAATATGAGTTGGACAGAGGAAGATCTGTTCTTCCCTTTTTTAATGCACCTTGTTAGTCACATGAATAAAAACATGGGAGCCCACTTCTTTAAACCTGCTCATCACACGAGCGTGACTTAAAAACAGATCCTTATGACATGTTGCCAAACTCCTGCAGCACGCTCGCATGCACACATTCTGTTTAGATCTCAACACTGTGTTCAGACATGTCTCAGCAAACCAAATGGACTGCAAATTTTGCTCCTTTTTCCCCCTCTGTTCCCTTTACACTCTGCCCTCAACACCTTCATGTCTCTCTATCAGCTTTTGTTCCTTGTAAAGCAGGTTCAGCATCCACACCCACAGGCATTTGAATAGAGAGAAAACCATGCTGTGTTGACACAGTCATAATCTTTGATAATTAATTTGGCTGATACACCCTGAAAACAGTCCTGATTTATTCAACCTGCAGCCACAATCACAAATGATAAGTCAGGGCTTTAAAATGTGGAAATAGTAATCTGCTGATGTCTGTGTTCACATTACTGCATAAACTCTGATGCAAATACAAATATGGATGTGGTAACAGAGCACAAGGCGGTTACCACGACAACTGCCCCGTGTTTATCTCCTGAGTGACTCAACATGCTTTGCCATGTGAGCATGACCCAGTTACACCAGGGTGAGTGTGATTGCACCCACACATGGATGCATAAAGGCACCACATGTGGGCGCATATGTGTTCATACATGGACCCCCGAGATGTTTTTTTTTCTATATTCAGTAAAAAAAACAAACATAAAAATCGTTTCCAGTGTCCTGCACTTTCTCCCTCCACTGTTAGTGTCCCCGCTTCCGCCACGAATCATCCGCCTTCTCCATGTTTGGCCCAGTGACCTACATCTGGTGTGTGCCATGCGCAGGGCACTGCTGGAGCGTCGCACACACCTTATCTCACTGCTCTTTGAACTCTTCTCATTGCTTTTGATCAGCGCGTATTTAAGTCCCTTTCACATTCTCACTTTTTTCATGTTTGATGCCTCGAAATGGCTTCAGGTGATCCAACTAGGGAATAGCGAAAAGCTAAAACTCTTATGTAATCCAGGCAAAATATGTAAACAGCAGATTGGAATAACTTTCTTCAGTATGCATCTTTGCCTCTTTTATTATTGCATCTCCCCCACATTTCTAACCACTTTATCACCTTCAACACCCTCCAACCTTAGGACCATCTGTTAAGCACATGAGATATACCTGCCGTCCACATTTATCTCACCTCAGATGTTTTTTTTTATCCTCAGATAAACACTGCATTTTTTAAAATCAGACATGGCTGATTCTGTAATTCAGTTCATACACTGTAAAGCCGCCCAGATGACTCATCCCCCTGCAGCCAGCATGAGCAGAGACATCTAGCGTCAGGATGGCGGTACAACATCCAGGGCTTATGTAATACTTGGAGTTTGCTCTTTAGCATGCATATTTCATGATTCTCAGTCCATATTGTCAACAGACCGCGCGGACACATGATAAGTCACAAGCCTGAGTATTGTGCTGGCTACAAAAACAAGCAGATGAACGCAGCGATTGTCCGTCATCTTTTGCACAAACAAAATAAAAAAGAGGTGAATTATTAAGTGTTTATGTGACTGTAACAGTGACACACTTTTTCATGTGCTTTATCACAGATTGAGGACCCTCTTGAAGAGATTATGCAATCATGCCGCCTTACGTAATTCATCATCACAACAAAAAAGTAGGGCCAGGTCTTTGAGACTCAGGCGTTTGAGTGGTCCCATATGGTTTGGCTGATTCATCAAACTTGCCTTGCAGATTTATTTTAAGTGCAAGTTGTCTTCAGTTGATTCGTGCACTCTTTGCCTGATGCTGATTCTGTGTTTTTTATGTCATGGATGAGGTGGGACAAGAGCGTGCTGTTTGGTGTCATAAGGGAGAAAACGGGTGAACTGTGCAGAAAGTCTGCATTGCGTCACAGCAGGGAACAGGAGAGGGAAAAGACGGGAGACGAAGGGAGACAGGAGGAAGGGGTGTCTGGTGGAGGGGGGGCACAGCCAGGGGAGAGAGAGGGGTGTGTCTTCACTGACCTAGTTAGAAGGATGGAAACCCCCCCCTCCCTCCTCTTCAACCTCCACCCACCAACCACCCTCCTCACCACTGACGTGTAAAGGGCACTTTCAAACAGCACCAGACAGACAGGAATAGAGGCAGGGGGGCATGAAGGAGAGGGAGAGCGCCATGTGGTGAGAGAAGGAGTGACAGGCATGTGTGGGACACAAGAAAAAAAATCAACCAAGACCAGCAGACAAAAAATATCCAAGATTCTATACCAGATCAGGCTCAATCTGGGAAATATCTCTGTACAAACAGGACAAGCCTAAAGGGATCCAAAACAAATTAATGATAACAACAGAGCCCGTCTGTAATATGGAGCCCCTTCATATCCTGTGTAATATTAGATTCCTGCCTTTATTTTCAGAGAAAAACATCTCTGTAGCAGCTTTTTAATAACATCAGTGCCTCCCTAAGAAATTCAATAACTACGAGCAGTAATTCCAAATAAACAGAATTTAATCTAACATTTCCTGTTCTTTTCCGGCCTCTCTGTGACTGTCTGAATTTAAGAAACTTTTATTTCAATATGTTTATTAAAGCTCCTGTGCAAATGTTTGAGGTCTTTATGAAATATGAACCAGAAGGTACTTGAATTTAAGTGCATAATAACTTATTTTACAAGTTTGGATAAATGGCAAGCTTGCATTTGATTAATATTCTGTTGGTGATCATTTGTCTTATATATACATAAATGTAGTTAAAGGAGAAGTGGGTCCAAAAGCAGTATAGGAAACCCTTTAAGTCTAGACACTGGTGGTGCTGATGAGATCCAGGATTAGATGAGGTGTGTACCTCTGAGGAGCTGGACCTGGATGTTGACAAGATCAATCAATCAACCAATCAATCTTTACTTGTATAGCACCAATTCATCACAAGTGTTATCTCAAGGCACTTTGCAATAGAGCAGGCTGAAGACATACTGTTTTAAAGAGATACATGTAGACATACACATAAAAATAAACATATACACATACACATTAATATACACACGTGGACAAAATTGTTGGTACCCTTCATTTAATGAAAGAAAAATTCACAGTGGTCAGGGAAATAACTTGAATCCGACAAAAGTAATAAGAAATAAAAATTCTATGAAATTTAATCAATGAAAGTCAGACATTGCTTTTCAACCATGCTTCAACAGAATTATTTAAAAAATAAACTCATGAAACAGGCCTGGACAAAAATGATGGTACCCCTGAAAATGATGTGACCAAAGGGACATGTCAATCCAAGGTGTGTCCACTAATTAGCATCACAGGTGTCTACAATCTTGTAATCAGTCAGTGGGCTCATATATAGGGCAACAGGTAGCCACTGTGCTTTTTGGTGACATGAAGTGTACCACACTCAACATGGACCAGAGGAAGCAAAGGAAAGAGTTGTCGCAGGAGATTAGAAAGAAAATTATAGACAAGCATGTTAAAGGTAAAGGCTATAAGACCATTTCCAAGCAGTTTGATGTTCCTGTGACTACAGTTGCACATATTATTCAGAAATTCAAGTTTCATGGGACCGTAGCCAACCTTCCTGGACGTGGCCGCAGGAGGAAAATTGATGACAAATCAAAGAGACGGATAATACGAATGATAACAAAAGAGCCCAGAAAAACTTCGAAAGAGATTAAAGGTGAACTTCAAGCTCAAGGAACATCAGTGTCAGATTGCACCATCCGTCGTTGTTTGAACCAAAGTGAACTTCATGGGAGACGACCAAGGAGGACACCATTGTTAAAAACAAATCATAAAAAAGCCAGACTGAAATTTGCCAAACTACATGGTGACAAGCCACAAAGCTTCTGGGAGAATGTCCTATGGACAGATGAGACAAAGATGGAACTTTTTACCATACACGTCAGCTCTATGTTCACAGAAGGAAAAATGAAGCATGTCAAGAAAAGAACACTGTCCCTACTGTGAAACATGGAGGAGGCTCTGTTATGTTCTGGGGCTGCTTTGCTGCATCTGACACAGGGTGTCTTGAATCTGTGCAGGGTACAATGAAATCTCAGGACTATCAAGGGATTCTAGAGAGAAATGTGCTGGCCAGTGTCAGAAAGCTTGGTCTCAGTCGCAGGTCATGGATCTTGCAACAGGACAATGACCCAAAATACACAGCTAAAAACACCCAAGAATGGCTAAGAGGAAAACATTGGACTATTCTCAAGTGGCCTTCTATGAGCCCTGACCTAAATCCTATCGAACATCTTTGGAAGGAGCTGAAACATGCCATCTGGAAAAGGCACCCTTCCAACCTAGGGCAACTGGAGCAGTTTGCAGGAGAGGGCCAAAATACCTGCTGAAAGGTGCAGAAGTCTCATTGACAGTTACAGGTATCGTTTGATTGCAGTTATTACCTCAAAAGGTTGTGCAACTAAATATAAAGTAAAGGGTACCATCATTTTTGTCCAGGCCTGTTTCATGAGTTCATTTTTTTTAAATAATTCTGTTGAAGCATGGTTGAAAAGCAATGTCTGACTTTCATTGATTAAATTTCATAGAACTTTTTATTTCTTATTACTTTTGTCAGATTCATGTCGTTTCTCTGATCACTGTGAATTTTTCTTTTGTTACACGAAGGGTACCAACAATTTTGTCCACGTGTGTACATACATACATCCTACATATACATCCATCCAAACCCAACATAAATCCACCACTGCACTGCAATAGATGGCTTACAGTTACATTGGCAAGATAAAAAACCCTGAGATCCAAGCATTTCCTACGGGGAGGGGAAAAGAGCTGCATCTGATCCTCAACAGAGATTGCATTTTCTTTTTCTTTTTTTAATTTTTATGAAATCATTGCAAAATAGACATGATGTATGTGTTCTAACACACCAGGACATTTGACATTTAGGGGAAGAGTTGATATCTGTACAAATGTTTGATGTAAATCCCCTCAACTACACCCCCAACATAGCATTGCTGGTTAACTGTTGAGATTGGCTCCATACAAGATCTCCAGCTGCTAAACAAGTTTTTTTCTTGCCACGGTTACTGTAAGTCTACCGTAGATGCACTGCAGTGTAACTTGGCCAGTGCCAGTGCCACCCTCATGGTTGATTCATATTAAGTTGGAAAAATGAACATGTAGATATTAGTATATGTGTATTTTATAGATGTATTTGTGAATATATGAATATGTAAATGAAGAGAATAGCTTCAGCCTGCTCTATTGAGAAGTGTCTTGAGATAAAACTTGTTATGAATTGGTGCTATGCAAGTAAAAATTGATTGATTTGTTGACTGAGTATGTTGATAATTTTGAGAGGGCAAAATTGCAATTGTTGTTAGTAGCATAATGCCTCGACCTACCATGAGCTAATGATCCCATATCTCACTTCTTTTCAACAAATTATCAGTCCCAGATGTTCCCAGGCAATCTCTTTTGAAGTTTTTAGACAAAAGTGCCATTTATTTAATTTTGGCACATCTACAAACCCCTCTGTTTCATTCCTGTTAAGAGCAGACTGTTTTACATAAGGGTAAATCCCAATTACTTGTGTCCAGCTGCGCCCCTTTCAAGAAGTGTGTGTGGCTTCTGGCCCCAGGCATTGTGCTCTCATGTTTACTATAGCTGCACAGATGTACACCCCTGATCAAAATCTTAAGACCAGTTGAAAAATTGCTATAATTTACCTTTTGCACATTTGGATCTTAATGAGGTTTTAAGTAGAGCTACAATATGCAAAAGCAACAAGGGAGAGTGTGACAAAAAGCACTTTGAAAAAGTGATTTATTGAAAACAACAAGTAAACTGAAAAAGGATGTTTATCAGCTGATCAAAAGTTTAAGACCATTGCTTTAAAAAATTACAAAAATCTCTCCAAACCAGAACAAATTTTCCACCGTTCTTGTTAATCACTTCAAAAATTCGTTTGGGCATGCTTGATGCGAGTGTTTCCAGGAAGCTTTTGGGAACATTGCTCCAAGTGGTGAAGATGGCTTCATGAAGGGCATCAACAGTCTGGAACTGTTTTTTATAAAGTTCCCTTGCCATCCATCCCCAAATGTTCTCTATGGGATTTAAATCAGGGGAACATGTGGGATGGTCCAAAAGAGTGATGTTATTCTCCCTGAAGAAGTCCTTGGTCAAGCGAGCATTGTGAACTGCAGCGTTGTCCTGTTGACAAACACAGCTGCTACCACACAGACGAGGGCGCTCAGTCATGAGGGATGCCCGCTGCAATATCTGCACATCACTTGGCACTTGTGTGACCCTGAACCACCTGAAGCTCCAGTGTTCCACTGAATGAAAAAGCAGCCCAGATCATGATGGACCCCCCTCCACTGTGCCGGGTAGAAAACATCTCAGGTGGGATCTCCTTGTCATGCCAGTAACGTTGAAGCCACCTGGACCGTCAAGGTTACATTTTTTTCTCATCAGAGAATAAAACTTTTTTCCACCTTTCAAGTCTAAATGGGTAGTTTTGTGGCATTGAAGGAGACGAGGTCTTTGAATTCATTTTTTGTTTTTGAAACCCTTTTCCTGCAGATGCCGTCTGATGGTTATTGCGCTGCAGTTGACACCAGAAAGGGCCTTAATTTGGGTCGAAGACCGTCCTGTGTCTTGACGACAGCCAATCGGATCCTCCGGCTCAGCGCAGGTGTCATTTTTTGGGTCTACCACTTGACTTTTTTGTTCCATAATGCTCAGGATCTTTCAAAAAATGTAGAATGACTGTCTTACTGCGTCCAACCTCAGCAGCAATGGCACGCTGCGAGAGGCCTTGCTTATGCAGCTCGACGATCCAACCATGTTGAAGAAGATAAAGCTTCTTAGCTTTAGCCATCAGGAGGGCATGACCGTGTGAATGCCTGACAGAAAATGAACATTTTGAGCAGATTTTGGCTTTAATAGCCTGTGGTATTAAACTTTTGATCAGCTGATAAACAGCCTTTTTCAGTTTACTTGTTGTTTTCAATAAATTACTTTTTCAAAGTGTTTTTTGTCACACTCCCCCTTCTTGCTTTTGCATATTGTAGCTCTGTTTAAAACCTCATTAGGTCCAAATTTACAAAATGCGTATTCTAGCAATTTTTCAACTGGTTTTAAGATTTTGATCAGGGCTGTATTTAGACATGTTCCTTCAACTGGGGCTGGCTGTGTGCTGAACAAAAATCTGACTCAGGTAGTGTCTCCCATCTGGGAAAGGCTGTATTCCCACTAATAACACCAGTAGTTGAAAACCTTGTGTATTTGCATAATGTATGTATATGACCTTTGCTGCTAAAAGGAGGTATGTCTCAGGGAAGATTATTAACAGTACACATAATAATTATATAAATTTTCCCCAACAAATATTCATGATGATAGATATATTTGACTTCTTGGTTCACAGGGTAATAATCAACAATATTTAGATGTCTATGAAAAGGCAAACAGCATTAGCCGCAGCATTTTCACTAAAAGAAGCCACTGCATCTGAAGGCAATCACATTCAGAGCTCATTTATGTAGTATGTACTGAGCACTTATTCTTCAGTAATTTCTTCAAAAGGATGATTGTTTACACATCTAGCTTCAAATGGTCCTCGTTTCAGTTGTGAAGCTGCCGTCAAATGAAACAAGTGGACTCTTTGGACTTATAAAGGAAACGCAAAAACTCTCCTGAAACCAAAGTGTTTCAACTAAAAATAGCTTTTAATACATGAAGTTAAAGAGCAACTTTGTACTCAAAACCTTTCCGCCTTGTCATCTGTTTTTGTGTCGTATGTTCTCAACTGTTCCATCTCGGCGGTCCAAAACTTTTTCCAGATTGCATTTTCAGATTTCCATTCTCCACTTTTGTTTATAAAAGGCGCTCAGTCAATCACCATTTGGTTTTCTTTCCCTTAATCTTTCCCTTTGCTTGTTAAATAAATGGTCAGGTCTGCATTTTTAGACTGAGGACATCTGAGCCTCAGTCTTTTAGCTGAGGATGAACAAAGACTTCTTATCTCTGCTCTTTGCTCCTTTCTAAGCCTCTTGAGGACTTTCAATCACTAAAGTTTAGTGAGTTAAGATTTGGATTTGCTTGTTTACACATGTCACATGCACTGTGAAGTTCTGACTTTCTGACTGCAGGGAAAGTCAACAGCAAATAAAAAAGACCACCAGAAACTGAAAAAGGTCACCATGAATCAAAAATACTTCCGCAGATGGAAAATACCTCAAGAAGTAAACACAACATCAGATCAAAAACACAACATATTGAATGTAACAACGCAAAAGAAAAAGAAAACCCTCAACAAATAAAAAATAATGGTAATCTTCAATACAAAAAACACTGAAAGAGCGCATCAAAACCATTACCTCTATGAATAATATACAGTATATATGTAAATGTATGTATACATACATACATACAGTAGTGCTTTAAAACTAATATTAGACCACATGTCTTAAAAATGTAAAAACATAATAAATTTAGGAATCTTTCAAAACTGGTTTAAAACTGAAAACGTTACTGTAATTGGACATACACTTAAACAGGAATAGGGAAATTCAAACTGATTTAATCTTTTTATACCTAAATTTGAGTCAGATCTTTGGGTTTCTCAGAAAAATCAGAACAAAGAAAGTAACTTTGACATCATAATCCACATATAATAGTGTGCCTGACAATTTTTCTGTTTCTTAAACATTACATTGAATATTCATTTATAAGAGCAATAATTATGTTCTGATATTAAAAGTATTATTTTAAATGGCTTCTACATACAAATTTTGAATGTAAATGTGGGAGAGATCTACGTTGCAAATGCAGAATTGGTGGCGAGAGTGTTTGTGTTAATGCCTTTCTTTGTTTGTGATGTTGGTTTAAGCTCTGTCTATCCAAATCAGTTAGTCCATTTTGTTTGAAGACAACCAAGTATGAGTCGGTTGATGCATTGACAGTTTAATTTATGTAACAAAATGTTCAAGCAGGATTTTTTTTCTTTGCGTTTTCTTTTATGATCGAAGAGTTTATTTGGACTTTAAAGATGGATGTGGTTCAAAATAATCTTAATGAAATACTTAAGCTTTATATTTTGTACCTGATCAGTGGAGCTCTTCTGTTTGTGCATCTTCATTGTTGTAAGCAATTGTGTGTGCATTTTATATCTTTTGCTTGCAGAACAACAGCAAATATTCTTCCTTTTGAGCAGACTGGAGCCCTGTGTCCTTCAACCCTGCTCCCATTTGCCTTTATTCAAATCATTCATGCTCAGACCCGTATTCATGCTGTATAAAAGATTACAATGCAGATGATTCACCCTGTGCAATCTGGTTTACTGTGGCCAGAGTTCATGATTACAGAGGACAGGCAATTTCAGTAAATGTTTAACTTTCTGAAATCTTAAGATGAAATGATCTAACAAAACTTTAGGTGATTCGGATGAATTAAAATAGGTTCAATTGGTGTTGTGTTTGCGGTTTGTGTCATGAAACACTCATGTTTTAGTCATTACGGTGGACACACGCCCTTCGCCACAAACAAGTGAATCAGAGTCCACAAGACAAACAAGCACTTCATGTTGGACATGGTTACAGTATGCAAAAAATAAAGCAAAACAAGAGCAAAGTATGCAGCCCTGCCAAACAAGGTCAGTCGCACAAAAACACGCTCTGTTTCCGTGAGGCTGTTTGTGGTTGCTTCTGTGTAAAGGCTATGAATTTGCACACATTTTAATAGATCATGATGACAAGATAATTTAGGAGCACATTGGTAAGAACTGCATGAAGGTGGAGGGTGGTAAAAAATCTGCCGATGTGTTTGTTGTCTCTCTCTGTTTCCATTAAGTGCATCTGATGTATTTATTTCCAAAGTCTTGTATACAAAAAGGATTAAACATAAAACCTGTGCTGTCGGTTGTTTTCAAGCTCAGGAGGATTTATGGGCTATTTCTGCTGCTTAGTAGAGGTTTCACAATAGGAAAAACATTTCCTCAGTAAACACTTGACATACTTTATTTCCAGCCAAAGCACCATCACTGTCTTGAAGTTGCTGCCCTTTCAACAGAATTTGCCATTTCCCTTTGTGCACAAGCAGAACAAAGCACTGACCCATTTGTCTTTACAATGTAGCTGCTAAAAAAATGAAGAGACTGCGCTCAGGGTTGTGCATGTTGCTTGTGGTGAGGATTTATTCTGTAATTTCCTTTTTCAGTCCAGCATTTTCAGTGCAGTTTTTGTGCTCTCAACTCGTCTCTGGTGTGTCACTTTGTTTCTTTCTTTAATGGTGGATTTAAAAGCCCATTTTCTAGTACCAAAAAAACCCCACATTACCAAGGCAAAATGAATGTATTTAAAGTCTTTACATGAAACTGAAAGTCAACATTTTGAAGTAAAAATCCTAGTTATAAGATCAAAAGTCAAAACATAAGGTTAAAAGGTTGATTACATGAGACAAGATGTCAAAATCATGAAATGCTTAAACACTGATATGAGGTACATGGATTATTATTAGACAGATAGTGAAAAATAAGATTTGTGAGTAAAAATCTCACCATGAGACAACAAATCAAAAATTTAGAGACAAATATAAAAAACAAAATTCCAGTAAAGTTGGGACATTGTGTACAGTGTGAATAAAAACAAAATACAATGATTAACAAATATATTTTGATCTATATTTAATTGAATATGCTACAATGGCAAGATATTTAATGCTGAAACTGTACAACTATTGTCATTTTGATTTTGGTGTCTGCAACATATCCCAAAATAGGAAGGACAGGGGCAACAAAAGTTGAGGAATGCTCAAAAAACACCTGACTGGAACTTTCCACAGGTGAACTGGTTAATTGGAGACAGGCAACTGTCAAAACTGATTAAAAAAAAGAGCATTTACAAAAAAGGTTCAGTAACTGAAAAGCAAGAATGGGGCAAGATTCACCACTTTGTGAACAACTACATGAGCGAATAGTCCAAATAGATGCAAGTATAGGCGGTTCCACCAACTTTGCACCCAACATTTCCATGGTGCAGGCCCGGAGCCACCCTTGACTGGCGTTTTGCTCCTTCCATCCCATTGAGGTGGTGGATCAACAGTAGGGATGTCTCCCAACTAGTCTTTCCTTCGGAGCCAGAGCTAAAGCTTCCCTGCTCTGCCTCCAGCACAAGGTCTTTCACGGCTTTCTTCAACTCTGCAACAGTGATGCTGAGGGATTCCAGGAGCTGCTGAGCTGATGAACTGGTGAAACAAGCAACATTTCTCCAATCTTTAATTTTCCTAGTTTGGTGAGCCATTGGTAAGTTTTTGTCTACCTCTGCTACTCCAGCACATCTGGTTCGAGATGTGATGTACTGTGTGCTCAGAAACGGTTTTCTACATACTCTGGCATCAACAAAGCCTTTTCATCAGAGAGCTTCTGCCCTCTGTTTATTTTCTCTCTTTTGAACAGTTGTCCTTTAACTCTTGAGATGGCTGTGCATGAAAATCCCTGTAGATCTGCAGTTTCTGAAATACTCAGCCTTTCTCCCACCAATAAATACAGTTGCACGAAAAAGTATTTGAACCCTTTGGAATTACTTGGATTTCTGCATAAATTGGTTTAAAACATGTTCAGATTTTCATCTAAGTGAAAATCAGACTGTGTTTGTCACTAGACAAACAGTCTGCTCAAACTAATTCTGCACAAAAAAATATAAGTTTTCATGTTTTTATTAAACACAATCTGTAAACAGTCACAGTGCAGGGTAGAAAAATTAAGTGAATCTTTGGATTTAATAACTGGTTGACCCTCCTTTGGCAGCAATAACCTCAACCAAACGTTTCCTGTAGTTGTAGATCAGACCTGCACAACGGTCAGGAAGATTTTTGGACCTTTCTTCTGTACAAAACTGTTTCCGTTCAGCAATATTCCTGGGATGTTTGGTGTGAATCGCTCTTTTAAGGTCATGCCACAGCATTTCAATCGGGTTGAGGTCAGGACTCTGACTGGGCCACTCCAGAAGCCGTATTTTCTTCTGTTGAAGCCATTCCATTTTCGATTTACTTCTATGCTTTGGGTCGTTGTCCTGTTGCATCACCCATCCTCTGTTGCGCTTCAATTGGCAGACAGATGTTCTTAAATTTTCCTGCAAAATGTCTTGATAAACTTGGGGATTCATTTTTCTGTCAATGACAGCAATCCGTCCTGGCTCTGAGGCAGCAAAGCAGCCCCAAACCATAATGCTCCCTCCACCATATTTCACAGTTTGGACGCAGTTTTAATGTTGGTGTGTTGTGCCTTTTTTCTCTCCACACAATTTTGGTTTCATCTGTCCACAGAATCTTTTGCCAGTAGTGCTGTGGAACATCCAGGTGCTCTTTTGCAACTTTCGGACATGCAGCAATGTTTTATATGGACAGCAATGGCTTCCTCCGTGGTGTCCTCCCATGAACTCCATTCTTGTGTTATGCTTTACGTATTGTAGATTTGTCAACAATAATGTTAGCGTGTGCCGGGGATTTCTGTAAGTCTTCAGCTCACACCCTAGGATTCTTCTTCACCTCATTGAGCATTCTGCGCTGTGCTTTCACAGTCATCTTTACAGGACGACCACACCTCGGCAGAGTAGTAACAGTGCTGAACTTTTTTCATTTGTAGACAGTCTGTCTTTCCGTGGACACATGGACATAAGGCCTTTTAGAGATACTTTTGCAAGTCTTTCCAGGTTCATGCAAGTCAACAATTCTTGATTGTAGATCTTCTGAGAGTCTCTTTTGTGAGGCATGGTTCACATCAGGCAATGCCTCTCTAGAACAGCAAACTCACAACTGGTGTGTGCTTTTTATAAGGCAGGGCAGCTTTAACCAACACATTCTATCTTATCACATTGATTGGACACCAAGTTGGCTGATTCCTGGCTCTAATTAGCAATTGGAAAAGTAATTAGCCTAGGAACTCACATACTTTTTCCACCCTGCACTGTGACTGTTTACATGTTGTGTTGAATAAAAACATGAAAACTTATAATTTTTTTGTGCAGTATTAGTTTTAGCAGACCATGTTTGTCGAGTGATGTGACTTATATGAAGATCAGAACATATTTTATGATCAATTTAAGCAGAAATCCAAGTAATCCCAAATGTTTCACATACTTTCTCATGCAACTGTATGTCAAGTTTAAAAGCACTTAAATCACTGTACTTCCTTATTCTGATTCTCTGTTTGAGCCCCAGCTGCCCTCAGTGTGTATGGCTCTGTTTACATGTTTTATTCACTTTCTAGACTTGGGGATAGGGGTGTTTATTGCTGGAGGTTAATACCATTTCAGAGGCTGACATTTAGCCTTGAATAACAAATAACCACAGGCTTTCAAACAGCTATTTAGATTTTGATCAAACTTAGAACTGCTTTACCACAAGTTTCCTTTCATGACAGAGTGCTGCTCTGCTTTGTTACCAGAAGCCGGTTTGTAGATCATCAAACAGGAACCAGTGCTTGTAGCTTGATGACTACGTGACAAACTGTATGTAGTCCACTATAGTGGTTAGACTGAGACTCTTCCTGTATCTCTACCTCACGTTTAACTGCACATACAAGAGGGGAAAAACTTATGAACAGGTCACATTCACACAGATACCTCAGGCAGACATTGTGTTGATGCCTTCACACCTATTCAATTTATTTTCTAAAGAAAGAACAAGCTAAAAAGGTAAGTTTTTTTTATGTTGGTCCAGAAATATTTTTTAAATGAATCTTGAACGATAAATGCCTTATGTTATCAACAAATTAGACTAGTTACGCACACATTTATGTTCCTGCTGGGGGTTTTTTTTTTTTTTTGCTATGTCAGATATCCTAACAACTTCACTTTATAATGAGAGAAAGAAATTATTATCATCAGATATTTTTGTCAAAAGAGAACTGCAAACCTTTTGAAATGTTGTCCTTAACCCTGCTAACATGCTGTACAGTGAGTGAAGCAGATTTCTGCTGCTGCAGTCATCCATCTTGCTTAGCTAAGATGGAGATTTATTTTCAGATTCACTTCTTAAAACTTTATAAACTTTATACCCATTTTATATGCCCTCTATGGTAATTTTGAAAGCTTAACTTCAAACTCCGTCATCACTGATATTAAAAACCAAAACAGATGTGAAATGCATTGATTTTGTATGCCTGCACAAAGGTTAAATACATTTTTAATGCAACTCATCATTCAGTGCAGTAATTCAGATGGTTTTGTATGTCGGACTGGTATTAGAAAAACCTCATCTCAGAAATCTCAGGAAAAAAAAAACTTTTTAATATCTGATTTTGTTTGAATTTTGGATAACCTTCTTTGTCCTTTTTTTAAACTTATTTTTCAGGTTACATTTGCTGCTTCAAATAATTGAAATAGCTCAACACCCCATAGATAACCTACAACAATTGCTACTACTACACCTTTCACTATGGTAACTACCACTATTACCACTACAGCTGATACTTCTGCTACTGCTACAACTGAGACTGAGAAAAAGAAAACCCTCAAGGAGTTTTGCTGCTACTGTTAGTACAACTGCTTTGTCTAAAATGGTTTCTACAAGTGGCTCTGCTGCTATTACTATCACTACTGCTTCTGTTACTACTTTAACAATTACTGGCATAACCAGTGCTTCTTACTCTTATAGTGCAAGCACTGTCACAAGACAGGTTAATGATTTATTCACCAAACTTTCCACAAATGTCCCCCATTTGAATCTATGGCGCATGCTCTGCTGCGACGACATGGCTTACGCTTCGTCCTGTTTTTGACTGTGTCTCCTGTGATGTGAATATGTGTGTGCTCATGTGTGCTCTATGTTTCTATGTGTGCAATAGGCTTTTGGAGGTCAAAGATCATCAGGGATCATGCCCCCTTTTCCTTGTGAATGCAATTTCTAAAAAGCGCTCTAACGAATTTTCTTCATTTTCGCACAATTGTTCATTTTGGCTGAACTATAAACAGATTAGATTTTTCAAACTGAGGCCAAAAGTTCAAATGTCTGTTGGTCTTATGATCATCCCTATCTCTTCAACTTCATCCCTCAAGAAATAATCACAAATGTCTTCTCTCACTCAGCACAAAAAAAGATATATCTGGGGAGGTATGAAGTCAGGGGTCAAAGTCATTTGGTTGAGGGTCTTGTAGGATTTTCTGAATCACTGTACCAAACCCACTGTTGCCTTTCTGACTGACACACTGCATTACTTTAACTCTTAGGCAGTTATTTAAATCCATGAAGCATATAACTGTCATGCAGCTGTTATAGTTGTTCTCTACACAATCTATAAAATAAAGCACTAAATCAAGAAGAGATAGGTCCACACAGTACATCGTAGTCAAAACAACCCAAAATGTAATTACAGAAGCTCTGGGACACACAGTGCATTGATGAATACATTTTGTGTTGTATTAAGCGATGAAAAGCTTTATTAAGTTTTCATGCAAAGCTGTAAGTTTGATTCTTATTTACTCTTTTTTTCTGATTCAACTCCACTGATATGTTTTTTATATGGCTGCCCTCTGCAGACAACTACGAACAACATCACCAATTCTACCCAACAAAATTCTCAAAATTCTCAACCTGTGGAAGGTGTGGGCTACGGTCTTTTGTTCCTCCTGGGTTTGCTTGTGAATGCTGCAGCTCTGAGGGCCTTCATCGCCCAGCGCTCCTCCTGGACTGACACCCACATCTACGTATTAAACCTGGTTCTAGCTGATACTACACTTATCATCTTCCTCCCCTTCAGGGTCTATGATGCCTTCTCCTGGCTGGATGTTACCCCCTTATGTACTTTCCTAATCAGCATACATTACATTAACATGTATGCCAGCATTTTGACCTCTATGGCCATCAGCGTCCATCGCTACGTTGCTGTAAGATTCCCACTGCAGGCCAGATCATGGAGGTGGAAGAAACTGGCTGCTGTTGTTGTGTGTCTGACCATTTGGGTGACTGTAGTGGTGATATGTGTCTCATACAGAGATCAAAACCACCCTAAAAACCTGTGGAGCTGTTATGAAAGATGCAGAAACAAGCGTCTTAAGCCAGAGTTCATTATCTTACTGGTAATCTTGGGATTTCTAACTCCTCTGCTGATTGTCCTTTTCTGCTCTAGTCAGATCATCTATATTCTGTTAAAGAGGGGCACCATGTCAGAGCAGATTAAACTCACCATCAGCATCATAACAGCAAACATGATTGTCTTCATTGTCTGCTACACGCCCATCCACATTAGCTTTGTTGTCAACTACTACAGCACACCACCATTGGACTGGATTTCAAGAAACATCGCTATACCTGAGCATTCCTTTTTGCTTTTTTCTGAGTGGATGGCTTCTACTAACTGTTGCTTTGATTCTGTCAGCTACTATTTTTTGTTGAAAAAGTTTTATACAATTACGAATGGAAATTAGCAACTAGCTGTACTTTGACAAGCTAACATCTTCATAGTGTTTGTCAATATGCGCAGGTCCTCATATTGTTTGTAAATCTTTTTGATATCTGGGACTAAAGAAAATATGCATTTGAGAAAACGTTTTTAAAATAAAATGTGTTTTGACAGCATTTGTTTTCAGGGCTGGATGAAGAGCTTTGGTTTTAGAAGTGAATTTAAACTTATGAACCTAACGGGTGAAATATTAGGCAAGCTATTTTCAACATTGTCATATCAAACATTAAGTCTAATGTTTGATATGACAATGTTTGAAATATTTTGCCGAATATTTTTTTAGAATATTTTTCTCCAAACCAACAAACCCGCAGAAAGTGTATATTTAGATTATCTAAATATACACTTTCAACAGGTTTGTTGGTTTTAGCTCTGTATTTACACCGTAGTCCTTTTCACAGTGCATCTGTGCAAATAGGGTGCAGAGTAGTGTGCAATCTGACGGTATGATTGCACAATTGCTGGACCTGAAGGATTATTATTATTATTATTTTTCCTTAACCCAGCTCCTATCAGTTGTTGCTCTTTATAGCAAAATTAAGTATTTATAGTAAAAAGTATGATAAAACTGCAACAAGTCTGTCACAGACAAAATCACAAAATTTTAGGCTTATTTGTAACAATTTATTAAGATGGGGCCTCCACTATGAATCATGGGGCAATAAAATGGAAGCATTTAATGGTTTGTACAAGTTATGGTGAGTTTTTCAATAAAATTTGAAAAATAAAATCAATAGTTATATAAACTGTTTCTTAGACATAAGATGTACCTCATCATTTCTTGTCTTTAAGGGTCCGTTTAAGACTCTTGGGCCCAGAAATCATCCCCCTTTATTCTCCCCGATAGGTGACTTTGATATAAAGTCACCTATTACCTAAGTGTTTCCTTCATAAAAAGTAAAATTGATTTATACTTTGAAATTAATGAAGGGCAAACAGGAGCCTGTACAAGATGGGAAGCATTCAAAGCTTACATTCGAGGTGAAATTATCAGTTATACGAGTTCTAAATCTAAACAACAAAAAGCAGAGATGTGTGACTTAGAGAAGCAAATAAAGGAGTTAGAAAATGATTTAGATAAGGGGGATGACTCAATTAAACAGAAAGAATTGCTATTTTTAAGAAGTAAGTATAATAAATTATCTACAGATAGAGCGGCAAAAACTTTATTATGGCTCAAGCAGCGTTATTACGATCAGGGTGAAAAAGCGGGAAAACTTCTGGCTTGGAGGATTAGGAAATTACAAACGGAACGGGCAATTAATAGTATAAGAACATCTAATGGAGATTTGACTGTTGACCCTCAGGAAATTAACAGTACTTTCAGGGATTTCTATGAACAATTATATAAATCAGAGATGCCCCAAACTTCGCTTGAGAGGGATGCATTTCTTGATTCACTTGCATTTCCAGTGCTATCAGAGGAGGCAAAACAAAACTTGGATAACCATCTGACAGAAGAAGAAATTTCCGCTGCCATTCAAAGTATTAATACTAATCGTGCTCCTGGGCCTGATGGACTGACTATAGAATTTTACAAGGCATTTCAAAAACAATTATTGGCTCCATTGATAGACATGTATAAAGAGTTATATAATAAGGAGATTCTTCCTCCTACATTGAGACTTGCGCTGATTACCCTGATCCTCAAACCAAATAAGCCTTCCACAGAATGCTCCTCGTACAGACCAATAAGTTTGATGGAATGCGATACAAAAATACTTTGCAAAGCCCTGGCAATACGATTGGATCAATATATACCTGGTTTAATACATAATGATCAAAGCGGTTTTGTTAAAAAACATCAAGGATTTCACAATATACGAAGAGTTTTAAATATATTACATGAAAAGGCGGAGTGTAAAGACACAGCATTGCTATCGTTGGATGCACGTCAGGCCTTTGACAGAATCGAATGGTCATTTTTATTTAGCGTTCTACCGCGGTTTGGATTTGGAAATAATTTTCTCAAATGGTTAAAAGTTTTATATACAAACCCTACTGCTAGCATTATCACTAACAGTATCTCCTCCAAACCAATTGTTTTGGAAAGATCCACACGTCAGGGCTGTCCTCTTTCCCCGATGTTCATTTTAGCTTTAGAACCCCTAGCCATGTCGATTCGTATGGATACGGGCTTGACGGGCATCCAAATAGGAGATTATGACCACAGAATCTCCCTTTATGCTGATGACGTCATTCTCTTTTTGACCAAGCTATCCACGAGCCTTCCAAATTTAATGGAACAAATTAAAAAATTTGGTAGTTTCTCATGTTATGTTATTAATGATACAAAGTCATCTATTTTATTTTTAAATACTGAAGAGAGACTTAATCCTGTTGTTAACACTCCTTTTTTGAATGCGAGAGACGGATTTACCTATTTGGGGGTCAAGATTTCCCCTGATGTTAAAAATGTGGTTCAGGTGAATTATGACCCTTTAATCTTGGATGTACAACAGTTACTAGACAGGTGGATGGCGATGCCAATCTCAATGTTGGGCCGTATAAACATAATCAAAATGAGTGTTTTGCCAAAATTTCTATATTTTTTTCAAACCATACCTCTTCCATTACCTAACACTTTCTTCACTAGACTCAATAGATTGCTCCTGAACTTTATTTGGAATAATAAGAAAGCCAGATTAAGGTTGCGGTTGCTTTATATGCCTTATGAAACTGGAGGGTTACAATTTCCCAATTTTAAATGGTATTATTGGTCTGCTCAATTGCGTTCGGCTATGTATTATTTTTCAACATCACCACCACCCTCTTGGGTAACAATAGAGCAAGCAGCGGTACCACACCTTCTGTTAAAGTATTATTTATATTCCGCTGAGAATAAAGTATTAAAACAACAGACCAAAAATCCATTTTTGAAAAATACTATAGATATCTGGTTTAAATTACACAAACAGACTGGGGACACTCCATTACTTTCACGCTTTTCTCCCATATGGGGTAATGCGACTTTTAAAGCTGGAAGAGCAGATAGGGGTTTTAAGTTATGGGCTAATAATGGTTTAAAATCAGTAGCTGACCTCTATGTAAATGGGGAAATGCTTACATTCAATCAATTATGTCAAAAAATTTTCTATTTCCAATAAGCACTTTTTCAAATATCTGCAGTTAAAACACTTTATGTCAACACAATTCAAAAACATAATGTACGAACCCCCTTTGTCCTGTTTGGAAGATATTGTCCAGTCAGGTTTGCGTGGATGTAAGCAGATCTCCATGTTTTATAAATCTCTAGTTTCACATGATACAGAATCTAGTAAAAATAGATTGGAGGCATGGAAACTAGATATTCAAGAAAATATTGAAATGATAGATTGGGAACATGCATGCCTTAAAGCACAAAAACAAACAATAAACACTAGAATGAGGCTATTACAATATAAATGGTTGATGAGGACCTATGTGACTCCTGATAAACTTCATCAATGGACCCCTGACATTCCAGACACATGTAGTAAGTGCTCTAATGATAAGGGTACCTTATATCACTGCTTATGGGATTGTTGGAAAATCAAAAATTATCGGAAATCTATTGTTCAGATAATTTCTACAATAGTTGGAATTCAGATTCCTCATTGTGCAACACTTTGTATTTTAGGTATATAGCCCAAGGACTTTATTGTTAATAAAAAGAAGGCCACGCTCATAGACTTTGGTCTCCTGCAGGCCAGGAGAACAATTGCATTATTTTGGACAAAAGTGGACGTTCCTCCAATAAAGTTATGGATATTGGAAATGGCAACTTGCGTTGCACTTGAAAGACTCACGTATATTACGAGAGGAAGAGCTGAGGAATTTGAGGACATATGGAGACCCTTGGAAGAGTTTTTGAAAAAATAGTGACTCATTTGTGACTTTGTGTGTGTGTTTTTTTTTTTTTTTTTTTTTTTTTTAGGGGAAGGAGGAGAAGGAAGGAACAAAAAAAAAAACTCATTATTAAGTCTGTGTACTGATCTTTGTTTTGTTCTGTTGTTATTTGTATCAGTGTTGTTTTTGTAAAATTTTATATGTAAAATCTAATAAATATATTGTTTAAAAAAAAAAAAGTTCTAGCTCTACAAAAGCTCACCACTTGTAATTTATGTGGTCATTTCTAAAATATGACCAACTCTCTCGGGAGATCCTGTTTCTGATCCATGCGATATGTAGTACTGGATCAGTGTCTTTTCAGTTTCAGTTTTGTGTTCACTATCAATTACACTAAGCTTGGTATCAGTGTTATCGTTGAAATTTTCCTGTCCTGGCAACACAAGTTAATGGAAAACTTTTTACTTGTTTATCTTTTAATTTTTGTATTCAGTACTCAGATACAATTACAAGTGTATTTAATTATAGTACATCCCTAGAACTCTACAAAAGTTCAATAAAAGTTCAGTTCTAAATACCCAACCAAGAAGTGTATGTACCTGGCGTGGACATCTATAAGGTATTGGTGTTTATCAGGCTTTGCAAAGGTTATATTAGAATAACAGACTTGAGCTCATGACACCTGTATGCACTGAATACTGGCCTGTTGGGAGACAACATACCAGGCATAACCTTAAATATGACCAGGTTTTTCTGACAATTATTAAAAAGTTTTAAAAAAACATGTTTGTTAATACTCACAAGCATTAAGAAAGTTTTTGTTTATTTGCACTAATATATACAATTTTAGATACCAGCCATTGTTTTTAATTCAGAGTTTTATTTCATGCATCCCAAATTTATTTAAAGTAATTATAGGATCAACACTTTATATTTGTAAAATAGAACTGTATATGGCCTCATTAGAAACTTGTTGCCAAATTATTTTTCCAGCCTTGTAGAGCAGACGGACCTGCCTGATTCATTGTCTGGAATCCTGCACATCCATCTGGCATATCAGATTTATATTTATTCTAATTGTACAATAGCCCGTTTAATGCTTTTTTGTTGTTTTATTCATCCTATTGTGGGTTTTCATGTCTCCATTGCTTGAGAGAGTACTTGTCTGAACAAGCCAAAAAGTCCCCAGCATCAGGACCTCACCTGTTGCTGCCTTCACCGGCTCATTCCTCAGGCCCCCCTAACCACTGTGGCCCCAGAGGACCCAATTTGGGGTCTGCTGGGGCTCAAGAGAAAAGCTCCTCAACACAACAGCACAAAGCAAGATTAAATATCATATTATTAAATTTGACATGTTTTGACAAAATCCATATATTATATTATATATTATATAAATATTGTATCAATATGCACTATTTTTCAAACTCCTCACCTGACAATCGTGTCTTAAAATCTCCCTAATTTTGATCTGCATCACCCAATCCTTTCTAGGCGAGGATGAAATGTTCAAATTATTCTGACTTATATCTTCATTTACTTTGTCCCAGTGACAAATATAATGGTAATTATACATCTGGACGAATCTCTCAAGTGTTGCTTTCATTATGACACCAAAGTTATTGAAATAGACCTTGTGGTTGCAGAGACTCTTTTTTAAGGGCATGTCCTTTTCAAGCAGAAGACTTCAAAAAGGGGCTGAGCTAAACAGTTAATAAACTGATGTCTCACCTTTGTTTCACCGTCAGTTTAAACCCACTAGCTTGCAGTAGAAAGACTGGTGCAGAGCTTACACAGTAGATAGAATGCAGAGATGATGACAACATGGTGCTGAGCACAGTTGAACTGACCAGTCACCTCTTGGCGGAAGGAGCCCTAAATTGGTAAGAGCTCAAACAGAGTGTCTCAAACAGACCGAGAATGTGTCAAAGGTATGAGTATAGTTTTGTTTTGTTGTTTTTTTTTTTTTAACAGAGTGTTTAATTTATGTTGACTTAACCTTTAATCAGTTATTTATTGAATTTACATTTATTGTTGCTCATAAGACCATTATATGACCTAATTATAAGTGTGGTAGCAATTTACACACTCAAAATAATGTTATAAATTCAAGTTAAACTTCATAAGGTTGATTATGACGTAAAAAGCACAATTGATATTTTTCATCAAATGCCTATGGGCTGATATTGTTAATAGTTTTGCAATTAACAGTAAAATCATGTTTCTAGTATGTACAATGTTTTAAGTTTTAAAGGGATATGCCAACACTTTTTTTGCTTTTAGTTTTGCTCAATCACTGGGAGTTAATGGGAAGCGTTAG
This sequence comes from Scarus forsteni, assembly GCA_036419115.1. Lineage (NCBI taxonomy): Eukaryota > Metazoa > Chordata > Actinopteri > Labriformes > Labridae > Scarus > Scarus forsteni. Next base: position 565,331 of record JAZDUH010000271.1, read on the forward strand.
CCTGCCTATGCCTACAGTCACCAGATAAACTCTTCAGCAATTCTAAACAGTCCCGAGTGCTTTTTTTTGGTTTTGGGGGTGGGGGTGGGGTGTGGGGGGTATGTCATCTATTCCAAGGCTAAGATTAGCATTTAATGTAATTTCTAAGAAAAATACCTATGAAACTGAACTGCAGGGCACATGCACAAACCTGCAGATGTGGTATGTCTTGTTTACCTACACTTACAAGAACCTCTGAGAGTCAAAAAATTGTGTATATCTACTTGTCATGGACTTTGGAGTGAGGCAAGACAAAATAAACAAATGTTGGCATATCCCTTTATTAAGAGCCAGCATATGTCTTATAAGTTGTTTTTATAAACAATAGGCATGTACATATTATCAGCATGACAATGCTTTTGCCAGGAACTAGCTTGAAACTTCATCATCAATATCAACAGATAAACAATTCACTTCTGATATTAAAAAAGCAGACATTTTGACTATGCATTTAATATACAGGGTCTGCCATATATTGACAACTAGGGTACTCTAACTAAATGTTCAAATGCACCAAATTGTTCTCTTAACCATCACTGGATGTCTAAAATACAGAGACATTTACAATAGAATCAAAAAATCCAAAATCAAGTTTCATGCATTCCAGGTTAAAGCCTCTGGGAACACTACAGCCGAGAGGTTTTTCTTTTTATCAGCACGAATATACCTATTTATTTCCATAGGCATCTTTAAAAGTACCTTCAGTGTATTGTTATCCATTTATTACAGTTTATCAAAAAGACTTGTAGTTTTACAGATGTAGAGAATAAACACAGGTGTATTGTCCAAGTCCTTTTATCAAACAAAATTTGATCATGGTAAATGACATGATTGAGCTTGTGCAGCACTTTCCTACACTGTAGTTATGAAACCTTCAAATTGCTGGCATTATATACATTTTCAGTGAACAAGACAAATCTCAACTATCTTCATTCATTTTATGTAAAGTTTGTCTAATTTTTTAACTTGAGTTGGCAGAAAACAATTGTTTTGAGGTCAGGTGTGGTCAGGCCAAGCTGTGTCTTAGCAAATGGTTTGCATAAAGACTGGAGCTTCCAGAGCAAGTTTGGCACCATGGTTAGCAATAAGGCACAACACATACCTGGAAACCTGTCTGAGCTTGGCTTTATTTTTTCTGTAGTTTTTCTCTCAACTCAAAATTATGAGTTGGACCCAAAAGTACAAAAATCTAGAGGACACTGTTACCTGACATTTTGAGTTTTCTGATTTTTTTGTTTACAGTGTAGTCTTTCTGACTACTCACAGAGCTTTTTTCACCTCATGTCTCTTATACACATACATCCACTCACAAGCTGATGGTTGTAGCTCCACCAGTATAAGCTTACAAGGCCACGATCAGACCCATTAAGTGTCATTGAGGTAGCAGTTCAGTATGAAGTGTCTTGTCCAAGGACGCACTGACTAGTGTGACTCCCTGAGCTTCAACCCTCCATCTGATTGACTACAGAGTGTCACTCTAAACTGTACCACAGTCCTTGTTTTTGATAGTCATTATGCTTTTAACTTCTAAATTAGGGCGATTTTCTTGTTCAAGGCTCTCAAAAAATACTGAGTTGGACCAGACTGAATACTTCTCTAAGTGTTTGTTTTCACAGTGTGCTCATTATGTCAGCATTTACAGAAGATGAAGACAAAGTAACTGAATTGGTAACATCTGGACAAAATTATCAGGTTGCTGTATAAACTCTCTGGCTGAGTCTGTGACATAAATATGATCCAAGTCCACCTTTAACTGTACTATAGGTTATGTTCACCTCTCTACTCTTTTATGCAACACTCCTCTAGCTGAAGTTGCTACTTGAAAGTCTAGTTAATCTGGAGGCACCCCAAGAAATCATCACCCCCCACTCCCTCTGAGGTTTGATGAAAGAAGGCAAGTGTCCAGCTCCCTCTTGTGGCCAAAACAGTGAATTCCTGACTCATTAACTGCAGACTTCTCTGCTCTGAAGCTGTCTCTTGAGAAGTTTCAAGCTGCCAAAATGATGACGGATGTGTCTCATCTACAGAAAATAAACTGCTGTAATGATATACACATCAGTTGCTGTGAAAAAGAGGAGTAAATGTGTGTTTCCATGGGCACAGAGATAATGATATGCATTTATTTCAATGAGTGCATTCAGAGGCAAACACGACAACATTAGCAGTCAGTTATATAATGCCGTTTAATAGCAGTACTCCAAAGATTGATGGTTATTATAACAGCAGTATCTTAGCAACTGCAAAAACTCAGCAGGCATCAGTCAAATGAGAAGGCTCAGTTCTGCCTGCATCTCTACTCTAATAACAGGGAAAGAGCTGAAATCAGCAGTCAGCCAAAATCACGTAAATACTGTACATACATCTTATTCACAGCGTCTTCATTGAGAGGGGAAAAAACAAACTTCAAATACAGTCCTTCCTCAGAGATCCTCCCCCACAAACAATCAAACGTATACACTTCACCCTCAGTGGTGATATTTACACTATGTACAGATGATACAGAAAACAGCTCCTTTTTCAAAAATGCAAAGAAAATAAAAACTTCTTTGTGCTTTTTCATATTACGGCACAGTATCATGAATTTACAGGATAAGAAAAAAATGTGTACATTCATCCTCTCAGGATGCTGACAAGGATGTTCAGGATCCTCCAGTATGGCAGTTGGTTTACAATGATGGACAGACTGTCACAAAACCACAGAATAGGGCTGCAACAAACAATCGTCACTAAAATTGATTAACCTACAGAGTTTTACTAATTTATACAGCGGTGAAACAGTCTCATTTCAATCTCCAGGAGTTCAAGGTGATGTCCTAAGCTGTTTATTCCTGACCCATACATTCAATAAAAGTATGAATCTTACAATATTTGTATATGGTGGTGGGTTGGTGTCTCTTGAAAACAAAGACAAACAGTTTTTTTGGGCAACACAACTTAAAAGCCTTATGTTTTACACCCCTCCAACAAGTTAAGTTCCAGATGTCCACGGAACATATTTTCAAAGCTTCTGGCCTAAAAACCAGATATTGGACTTGAAGGCATGCCCATAAACGCCTCTCTTTCAGCCCTGTTCAAAACACGTCATTTTAGTATACATCCTAATAAACTCTTTTTGCCCATGCCCATCTTAAGGAAAGGATGTCGGTTTGCCTTTCCAGTGCTAGGCTCTAATATTTACTGTGACCTCACAGATATTCATTCTGAATTTCTCTTCACTAGACCAGTTGTGCACTTAGCCAGCCTTTTTCAACAGTGACCAAGCACCTTGGGGTGCCTTTTGGCTTTGTCAGGGGTGCATGTTGATACGCATATCACTGGCTGATAATCTTAAACATATTGTCTTGTTCACATTTTATATAAAATCACAGCTTTAGCATCTGAATTAGTCAATGATAAGGCTTACATCAATATTCAACACTGAAACAACCTTTTTTTTCTACTAAAGTGGTTATGGAGGGTGAGAGGTAGGTTTTAGTGGTCAGTGCAAATAAGTATGCATTGTTAGTCAAACCTTGAAAGTGCTAGCTGGAGGCTGAAATAACAACAGGGCTTTTCTGTGTTATCACAGGCTTGTGATTTTTATGGATAGGAATGTGCAATTTTGAATTGCCTTTTTTTTATATATAAATAATCCACGTGCTAGTGGTTAGATGAATGTAGAACATTTGTATCTTAGTTATACATTTTGACTGGGGTGACTTGATATTTTTGATATTGTCTAAGGGGGCCCCAGATGAAAAAGGCGGAGAGATGCTAGGCTAAACAAACACCTGGTTCAGGGAGTGTCTCCCATTTGGAAGAGGCAAGTCACAGACAACATACAGTATGAGTGAACCCTGAAGAAACCCCAGTGCATCATCAGGCCATGCATTTGGTCCTGCCATAAAATCCTGAACCTAACTGAGAAGTTCTTGCTACTTTTGTACATTCATGATGATGCAGTCTAACTAAGATCTGAGTTTTTTTCTTTTTCATATATTTGGTTACTATGTTCCTTATTAGCTGCACAGTGCTGCAGCAGCTAGGTCTGGCAGGGCCTTTCTATGTAGAGTCTGAATGTTTGTTCTGTGCATACATGGGTGTCCTCTGGGTACTCCACTTTCTACCTATGGGACTAAACGCTGTTTGGTTCAGCGATGACTTGAAATTCCCCTTGAGGTGGGTGTGAATGTGAATGGTGTCTTGCTCTATATGCAAGTCCTGTATTGTCTAGTTCAGACCTCTCGCCAATTGTCAGCTGGGATAGGTTTCAGCTCCCCATGAGCTCATAAGGGCTAAAGCAGTATAGTATATATTGGATAGATGTTCCTTATATCGGTAAATTCTAGATTTTAAGTAACGGCCCTATAATTGAGGTCTGTTTTTGGCGCTGCCCCAGCTCCTCAGGTCTAATTCTGACTGTTTGTGCTGTCAACAGTTTTCACTCCTGCCTCTTCTAATCCTACAGTTAAACTCTCAGCCTGTGTTTACAGTTTTAGTACAGACTAAAAAGTACCCCCCCCCCCCCCCCTTGCTCTTGTCTTTAGATGATGAGCTTTTTTAATCAAACAAGCTAAGCACAAGTTTAGTTTACTTGGCATTATCACTCCATTTTCTTTAGACACAGGATTATGCCCATGTTTGGAAGAAAAGGTCATTAAAAGTGGCACAAAGCTCTCATTGTTTGGACTATGTCTCTACATATCCCAGTGTGGTGAGAGCCATGAGGAGGCAGAGAAATGTTCACAGTGTGTGACGTTAGAGTTGACAGTATATGTTTCAAGACATTATAGTGGTGGATGGCTGCAGTGGTATTTAGGACACAGCCACCTTGTTATGGAAAAGGGTTTTAAAAGTGCATCTTATATAAATGAATGGTATCCTGTGGTAAAAGTCCTATTTCTGATTTTCCTTAACACCGACCTATATTTAATACACAACAAAAAGCAGCAGCCTACAAATGCCTGACTTTTAAGCTGGAATATCACCAAAATAATACCCTATTTATCACAATTATGGTAGTTTGTTTACCTCTTATAGATTTTTGATTGATTGTTGCAGCTCTACACCAGAACAACACAAAGGAAAGACTACAATCAGGACACAAAATGAGACACAGAGCGTTTCTTTCCTCCCTGCTTTTAAGTCCATTAGAATGTTCGCTCATGAACCACTAACAAATGATTTTTTCTTACATATCTGTCCTGGGATCTTCACATTCCATGTCATGGCATCAGTAAAAACATTACAGTATAATCATAAAGACATGATGAGATTTAGGTTTTCATCTTTACATATTTACATTATACAGCGTGGCATCATGATGGGTCAGAGCAGCTCATAAACAAAACTTCCAAACACTTTAAGAAACATTCAGCAGACAGAGGGAGCTGGGACAATGATTTTAACTACACAAACTCACATGAAAAAAAAAAAAAAAAACATTCAGCATGTACAGTCAAAGGCAAAATTACAATTTTACTGCAATAAGATCTTCAACATCGCGGGTGTATACAATCATCATGGCACTTATAAACAAGTCTCTCTTCATGTTTTTGCTTTATTTATCAGGCATCAGTTGATCAGTACCTGGTTTTGGCACGAGGATGTTAAAAAAGGGCAGAGTTATACATATTTTTTTGGGGCCAATATGAATCTTAGATGGACTAATAAAGCTGTACATAACAGTTATTTTTATTTGTTTATTGGAATTTGCAATGACATGATATTTCTTGTTCCAAAGCTCTTGCCTGATGTCACTTTTTAGTCTTACATTACAATTCCATCTCAAGTAAAGGTCACTATGTACAGTTAAACCACATATTGCTGCAGGGTGTGCAAAAAGTCATTCATTTGTCGACTTGTGACAGGGACGTGTTTTCACACGTGCAAGTGAAAAGTTCCTGAAAATGTTGTTGCGAGTTGCATGTCAAGAGTACTGGCTGTCCAGTGGAAATCCTCATCTGCTGTTTCCGACCACACTGGCTTCTGATGCGGTGCTCTTATGTTTACTGTGAATGCATAGGCATGCCTGGACATGATCTTCCCACTGGAGCTGCCTGTGTGCCAAACGCTCCCTAACCCAGGAAGTGTTTGGTCCACTTTCAGGTGGTATATTTCCTCATGACATCACAAGAGGAGAGATTTCAAACAGACTGTCTTTGCACACGTTTTAAAGGTAGAGTAAGAAGCAGAGGAAAGGTATTATTCTTTTCGTATTGGTGAGGGGGGTTGCAGAGATGACAGGAGCACATATTTTTCATGATATGTGACATTCAAGCAAAGTGATTTTTCAAAAGCACTGTCCTGTGTTGTGCTTTTACATTAAAATGTTTCTGTTCTTCAGCCAAAATCTCTTAATTTTCAGACAAAAATGGCATTTATTTTGTGGAAAAATAATAAAATTAGGTTGTTAACATTTAGGGATGGGTACCAAATTCGGTACTTTAAGAGGTACCAACTGAATTCTGTAGGTACTACCGAGTACTGATTCACGTAAAATCAAATGGTGCCATGTTTAGGTACCTAAACGCATCCTTGTGACTGTGAGGGAGTGGAAGAAGCAGGCATACTATTGGGTAGAGTAGGTGAATTTCCATACCAGCTTTGTACGCAGCACAGCAACAGCATAATGACGTCAATTTTCCTTCAAGTTGAAGAGTGCACAATTTTTGAAAGCCTCAGATCTACGACCACAAAGGATTCATTCGGCACTGTTAGCATGCCTGTGTCCAATGACGACTAGTCGTCTGCAGCCAGAAACACAGGAAAAGAAATGGCTTTAACATCTGGTGATGGCAGCAAATGCGACAAGGAGGATACCCGGTCCAGGTAAATAAGCCTCGTGTTTAAGATGGTATTAGCTTGGCATTTTAACATTAGTTATCATTATCAGGTTGGTTCCTCGTACTTTACAACATTAATGTAAATGCTTTTTCTATTTACAGCTCTATCGGACCCATTGTTAAACTGCCCAAAAGTTAGAGTGAGGGCTGCAGTTAATTTATTAAATTGTGGTTCATTTTAGTTACTGGTTTTCATGTTGAAGAAATTTTTGGAACAACTACAATGTTACAATACAAACAGTTGAATGTTGTTTTGATATACATCTGTCAAATTTTATGTGTTGAGAAATAAATTTATATTGAAAAAAATTGAGAACTTAAAATTAAACAAATTAATATTTATTACCCCATAAACACGCGCAAAAGTACCGAAAATTGGTACTGTTGAGTACCGATACCGATTCCCAGGTACCGGGCATTGGTATGGTATCGGTTCAAATGTGAAAGGTACCCATCCCTATTACCATTGCCTCGAAACAGCTTAAATTAAGAGGCTATAGTCAAAGGAGTTGTAGTGTCCTTAATTCTACCTCTGAGAAAGCAGGCTGAAAATTCAGTAAGAAGCATCCAGCTGCTGCCTGGATGGTGACTGGAATACACTGTGCCTTAACAGCAAACAGCAAGTAATTAATGCACTTCAAAAAAAATGGATACATTATAGTTGGGCTTCAATTTTACTCTCAGTTAAGCAAATTGCAAAATGTGTCATCATCATCAGACTATGAAGTTTCTCCTTCATTTCCAACCAACCAAAACACCTCCTTCAGGAACATGTGTTAACAAGCCTCTCAGAATGATTACAGCTTCAGCCTGTTTGAATTTTTCTGGAAATTTTCAGGATTGCATATGTGAAAACAACTAAGGTACAAGTCAAGTTAAAAGCAACAAATACTTACATTTTGTAGTTGTTGGTGCACCCAATTTCAATTACCTAACTTCTTTTTGTGGTCTCTTTTTTCATGACCTTCATCGCCTAGCTAACACACTCATACCATGTTGTGTTGATCTATATGTGTCCGGTGCTGTGACACTTTAATGGGCTGAATATACGGTCCTATTTGACTGCTGGGAACATTTCCATTACCCCTATTGGCTGTGAGTTAAGCCTAAGGTTTCAATCATCACCACTGTAACCGTCACTTTGTTCTGCATCACATCTAGGGGACCCTGACCCACTGCAGGCCTAGGGGGGAAGCTTTGCTCAATAAAAGCTGACTACTTTCTATAATGGCGCATTAATGGATGTGTGTGTACTTGTGGAAAACCTTCAGGTGATAGTGAAGGACAGGGTGTTCGTATATTGCAACAGGGGTACTTTGAATTCTCCAAGCAACCTCTATCGCTCCGTCTTTTCCTTTCTTTCTGTTACGCTCTTATTTTGTTGTGGACCCGCTTTCCTGGTGCAATCTCCCCAGACGTCCACATTGGAATTATTGGTCATTAAAAAGTACATGGCATGTGAGGAGGCAAACGAACAGGGAGCATGCTGTTGGCAGAAATAGTGCTGACATTTCAGTTTTGCACTCTGCTCCAGAAAGACGTGAGTTATGGTCCCATATCCCTATGAGACAAGGTTAGAGGCGTTTCAGCACACGCACGTCCCACTCCTGGTGTACGCAGAATACTAAATACCCTCGGTCACTTGTACAAAAAAGCATGGACAGGGTGAGGAAGAGAGGGGTAAAGATACAGAGCTGGGGATTTTGTGTTCATTCATCATCTGTTTGAGTTGTTTACACACTTTTGTCCAATGAGTCACCTCCGGCTTCATGTACTTTCATGCTGTTCAGAATTCGCAATATCACTCATAGTACTTTGCTGGCAACCAGACCAACAGGTAATATGGAGAACACATGGGTGGCAGTCTTATTAATGTGATCCAAGTGGTAGTAAACATCCCACTCCTGCAGCTTGAGTTAATCTGCCCAGAGGAGGCAGATTTAAGTGCTATGTCCATCTTTGTCTCCGTCCACATCTTTAAACCTCTCTCCCGCTGTTCCTCTTTGTCTTAGTCTTTTCTCCTCATCCTCACTCCTCCCTCTTCCTGCCGGCACTCGGTAGCAGAAGAGAGTGAGGCAACTCTGCAATGCAGACACAGCAACAACCTCGGTCCACCCAACCAATTAACATGAGCCGGGATATGAGTGGCAGACCCAGCAGCCAGTCATAAAGACAGACTCATCATGGGTGGAAAAAGGGGAGGAAGAGGTGGTGGTGGGGTGCCTGAGAGACTGGCAGAGGAGAGTAGAGGGGGCTGAATGACAAATAAAGATGTCAGGAAAAAGAGAGGGAGAGGAGGGTGGGAAGAGTGAAGAGGAAAAGAGCTATCCGTGTAAACAAAAACAGAGTTCTGAACACTTTCTTCTTCTCCTCAGCAGTCACTGGCCATTCTGAGTCCTGTCATTGCAGTTCTTCTTGCTCATCAGCTGGCTCAGGTCCACCAGCTCACCCAGCTCCCCTCGCTCCAGAGCCCCCCTCAGCAGAGCCCGGCTCAGCCCAGGGGTGTGCGCGTGCTGTTGAGACATGTAGGCCTGGCTGCTTGGAGGAGGCATGGACGGCGGAGGCAGGGGGACTGGTACCATGCCGTGGCTGCTCAGGATGTATCCCTCAGGGGCCGGCCAGCGCAAAGGCAGCGGCTCGCCGTACTCCACAGGGGCACTGGGTGCTGAGACCACCCTCCTACGCTCCGGTGAGTCCTGGGGGGTCATGGGGTAGACATATTCTCCTGCCGACTTCCTCAGAGGGGCTTTGGGTGTCCCCTTTGATGCTTTTTCCTGCTTGCTCAGGCAGACGTAGTGCTGGCGTGGCGTATCATTCCCCCGTCCCTCTCCGCCATGTCTCCCGCCTCCTCCTTGCTGGAAGAGCCTTGTAGTTAGGTAGACTGAAGGGGGCATGCGGCAGGGTGAACCCAGACCTACAGAGCCTCCCCCCAGGTATGTCTGGCTGGTGTCCCATCCTCCTGAATTGGAGTCAGACAGGCGGAGGCCTCTGCGTTTCTGCTGTGGTGTGTGCTCTGGAGTCGGCAGGAAACCTGGGTCAAGCTCTCCTGACTTTACCCAGCCATTGGGCATAACAAATAGGGTTTCCCCGCCTTGGGTGCAGGGGCGCTCCACACCTCCTTGTCTTGTCACACTTAAAACAGAACCTCCCATACCTCCACCGCTGCTCAGCAGACCTCTTTCACGCCGCTGGATGGCAGACTGGGAGCTGCTGCCATGGCGGCGGCTGCTGGGTTTGTGGGCCATGATCCAGCAGACGGCCAGGCCAGAGAGCGCCGCCCCAATGGTGAACGCTGAGACTGCAGAGGCCACTAGCAGGTTGAGGGAGACTAAGCTCTCTGGTTCTATGAGCAAACTCTGCTGCAGGAGGCCTGAAGATTAAAAGACACAATTATGAAAATGACATTTAAAAGAACAGCACAATGAACCTCCTGAGGGGAGACTCTAAAATGATCATCATTATCATAACATATAGTGCTAGCACTGCTTAGCTCTTAATGTTTCATAATAAATCAATAACTACAATAACAGTCTTAAAAGGTGATCATTGTGTTCAGCTCCACTCTGGCCTTGAGGCTCCACAGGCTCCAGGTTCAGAGGCCTGCACTTGTCATCAGCACAGCTCCGACCACAGCAGCTCGCTCTCTTTCTCTCTCTACACTTTCCATCCAGCAGTCTTCGTAGGAGAGTCTCTCCTCTCAGCACATACCATTACCTCAGTGTTTCCACCCAGCTCTAATCACTCCCATCTGCAGACACAGCAACAGCACACGCCGGCTCCTGGCTCGGCCTTTGCTGTGCTTTTCACCACTCTGATTTTGCTGCCTGGCATTGCTGACTAAACACTCAAACTATAAGATCTCTATTACCAGTAGAACTACCACAGAGGTCATTTTACCACTTTTCAATTGTATATTTCTTGATAATAAACAAGAATAGAATTAATTGACCTGCATTATTAAGATAGTTAACCCTAACAGACAAAAACACAGTAAATTTACTGAAGTACCACTGAAATGCTAATTTTGAGTATGTTCTTGACTTAAGTACTGTACTTTTAGGGGAACTACAAAAAGGTACTCAAAGCACTACTACATTTTATGAATGTTCTTGTTATTCATCACTTTTAATCATCAATTGATAGTATGTCTTGAATAAAAGGTGTTGATATGGTTTGTCTCTGTCATACTCTTTCCATTAAACCTGGAAATGGATAAGAAATTCACATGACTCAAGTTAAGCACTTCAGTTTTAGCTAAGAAGTAATGATGAATACAACATAAACAATAATTCTCCACCGGAGAACCAGCAACCATATTGTAAGTCCATGTTTGAGGCTTTTAAGGTGGCTTTCTGCTCTTGCATTATTTGTTAGTAAAACAAATGATCTCATTTGATCTCACAGCCCGCCTCTCTCTGTAAACTGCATGTGCTAACCCCAACAATAATGTATACAACAGCAGAATACAGTGTCCCATTTGTGCTTCAAAAGCCACACTGCTTGTTATGGTTTTTACTGCAAAATATTCTGCACCTTTAGACCACTGTGAGCGACAAGGGGATATGATGAACAGCATAAACCAGTTTTCATGAACATCTCACATATTTTATGCCCATGTCCTCGTCCCTGGTTTTGTTACAGGCCTGGCATATGTACTACAGTCTATTCAGTGTTTTCGTGTCGATAGATACATTTCTTGACACCATGCTATGTTAAAAAAAGGAAACATACATAGTATGTCTCCATCATACATGGTGATGAGTTAACTTGTCACACTGTGATAGCTGCAACCAGGCAATGACGATCTCAACTAAAATGCAAGTACAACAAATAATAAAACAGGACCCCATAGGGTAGGTTTTAATGCTAAGGCACAGCATATAATTAGAAGATCTGTTGTACCAGAAACAACTACAGAAATATTTTTAATAGGTTCATTTCTTGAAGTAACAATGACCTTTTGGTAAAGTTGGTTTTCTGTGTCTTTGTTTACGTTTTTAAGTAATTTTTAAGCAAAGGCTTTAGTACTTTGACTTGAGTAATGTTTTTACTGAGCAACTTTAACTTGTAAAAGAGTTCTGTTTGACCAGGATAATCTATACTTTTACTCAGGTATTTGTGAACTTTGTTCATCACTGATACTTAATAACAAACAACAGGTGAAAATATCCAAAAAATTTTTTTGCCAATTTCATTAACAGAACCAATAGTTTCTGTATACTTTATGTCATTGTTGGTCAAAATAATATAATATATAAATTAAATAATATGTATGATAATGAAGGTTTTCTATTAATTTGAAATGGATTAAATTCTGCTTTTTTTCAGTTTGTATGCCCTTCAGTGTGTTTTATATGTCTCCTTCATGATTGAGTAGTGCTATGCATAAGACAACAAAGTCCGGGGCATCAGGACTTCTCCTCCTCTCCTGCAGACAACGCTTGTACTCTTTTGGTTCTGAGTTTTTTCATGAAGCACTGATACCAAATGAGTAAATTGCATCCTTGAGATCTGACTACATTAATTGCCAATACACATCCAATGTAGACTTTAATTATTACTGTTTATTTGTGTCAGTTTTATTCACAGCATTACCGTAAAAGAGTGGAGCAGGTATGATCTCTTCCTGTGACTTCCTGTTTGAGAGTTTTCTCATAATCCAGGTGAACTTATCAAGTTGGTCCTTATGGCTGTGGCAATAATGTATGAATATTTCATTCATTCATTACTTTTCTATACCGAATATCCCTTTTGGAATTGTGGGGGGGCTGGAGTCTATCCTAGCTGTCATGGACGAGAGGCGGGGTACTACCTGCTGCGCCACTGTGCCGCTCCAGTATGAATATTTCCACAGCCAACATTCATACATTATTGGCTGGATCACCGGCCATTTTTCCTGTTCTTGTGTGAAGTTGGTTAGCAACTGTTATTTAAAACACAACAACAGTTTAAGACTCAAAAGCAGGCAACATCAGTTGCATTTTAATATCCCCCATTAAACATTAAAAATCTCATGTGAGTGTGATCCCCACAAACCTTATTCAGACACTCATCCAAAGATAGTATTCTAAATACCATTGACCATTAACGGTGAAGGGTTGGTAAACAGAAAGTGCTCAATGCTAACCCACCTCTGTATTTTTGGACTCATTCCTGCACCATATTAAGATTTTATTTCTCAGACAACAGGTAGTTGCATACAGCCAGAGGTCCGGTGTGCCCTCTAGAGGTTCCCTCTAATAACATATGTAGCACAAGTTTACTTTTAAAACATAAACCTCTAACCAACATAAAATGAAAATTGTTTTGACTCAGAAGACACTAAATTTGAAAAGGAGGAAATAGGGAGATAACTACACTCAATAAACTCAAAAGACTCGACAAGGTTTAACAAATAATTGTATTGAGAAATTAAAAATAAAGTTTTAAATCAAAACATGACAAAAAATCTTTGGTTTATATACCAATCATTTCAATCTCATTTCATATCTTGTACAGGCCAGTATATCCACAAAAACAACCATGACGCGAGTGGGCGCAAATGCAGGCGCAAGCACAAACTGCAAGTATATCTCCATCCCTATTTGGTCATCAGCATTTGTGGTTGTATACTCCAGCAGTCATCGAAATCAAATATATGAGCCTGAATTGAGGCCAAATACGATCATTTTTAAAAGATGTCAGGTTTCTTGGGCTCACACAGCATGCATCATCAGGAACAGAAAAAAATAGCAGATAAAAAAAAACATATTTTTAAACTGCTTATCAAAATGACCTCTATGGTAGTTCAGGATAGAAATACTCTGACCTCTTTGTTTAAGTCAAATTTGTAAAAAAAGAAATATTCAAATAAAATACACACATTCAGATCTACAGTGTCTGGTCTTATTTATAACAAAGTGATCCACCAACTGACCACCATTGTAGTCCCATTTTAAATCCCTTTCAGCTTCTCGAAAAAAGGAAAACCCAAGACTTAAAACTCAGTGTAGAGTGTATGAGTATGATAGGGGCAGTTTTCTAGACGCTCTCTTCTCTCCAGACAGATTTTATGGCTTTGAAACTGACCTGGCACCGTTCAGTGAGACTCTGCAGTAATGGAAATATTCTCTTTATGTTTTCACTGACTGTTAATTCCAAAGCAAGATTCAAAGAGAGCACTCCTGCTTCTCTGGCGCTGCTGCAGCGACATCTGAACCTCTCAAAAAAAGTGACATCAGTGTTTCATTTCTATTTCTAGCCTGTCTCTGGTTCCCCTTGGTCATTCCTCTCTCTCAGATGTGGGCAAAAATACAAGAGAACTGAGCTTCATAACCAGTAGGACATATCATTTCCTTTTGTGTGGTATGGCTGCACTGTCTGCATCATGTATTCTCTCTAATTAAACTGTCTCACACCAGGAACATTTCTGACCCATGAACAGCGAGGCTGAAACCAGAAGCCCTATTCCACTCCTACCTGATTAAACTCTGACGAAGACGCCGAAACATTGAGTTACTTGAAAAAAATAAGTTAAAATGAGTCCTTTTGAGCTGCAGGAAAGGAAACAAAACTACAGCTAGTATAATTAAAATGAGCTTAGACTGAAAAAGTCAGCACTTCGGGACATAATGTTCAGTGACAAAAAGGCTCATGAAATAAGAAATTTAGCCACTAGGGGGAGCCTGCTCTCAGGCCATAATACTCTGACAGAGGCATCCATGTCATAGTGCTGCAACCTACCATCACAGTCTCCTAGATGGGAGGAGGTGTTTCCATATTCCACATCTTGTTGAAAAGGGAGCCTGCAGTCACAAAGAACACACATAAGACATTTCTCTTCATTTAAAGACCTCACACAGCACTTAACTTTAAATTCTTTCACTATTTACAGCCCTGCCATCTTTCATAAACATCCACAGCCCTACATTAACATAATGGAAAATACTGCATATTTTTCCCCACTAACACTTTCAACGCAGAGTAAACTGTACATGAAAGTGGACATTTGTTGATAGAATTCCCTCATTTATATATGACATTTATTGATGGTCATTTCAGTGTAATAGGATACAGTATTGATCCCGTTATTGATTTTCTCCTTTTCTCACCCCATGTCAGGAAGTCAGAGGTCAGAGTCAGTCGACAGGAGGTGATGACAGTGTGACGGATGGACTGCAATGCTTGAAAACTGTTTTACTCTAATACAAGCACTAAAATGTGAAAAACTTGTCATGGCTTTGCCTCTTATTAGTCCAAGGATTCAACAAGTTAGTAATTTGTTTTTAATACTATATTTAAGGCCCAAGACCATAGATAATAGCCAGAAAATTCTAATTTTTTGGAGCTGAAATGTTTGTTTCACTTTCTGCTAAAATCCATAAAAATCAAAATGTCTGTTAAATTCAATATATAGATTTGTTGTATCTCATTTGATATATTAGGTGTTTTTGGCAACTGATATTCCATTTGAGGACATTTCTGTCATTTATCTGATTGTATTCAGATGTTTTTTTGTAATTTGTTGATCATATTGAGTAGAAAGAGGTATTATAAAAGTATGTATCAAATATGATACAATTGGCTTTATAGGGTTAAGATGAGTTTTCAGATATAAAACTAAATGAAACTATTGGTGATGCCTCTAAAAGAGCTACAATTACAATCAAGACTATTAGCGTTGATATAGACTATTTTAAAACTGTTTAGATTGATGCTTTAAATCATTGCAGCATGTATCAAATTTCAAGACACACAGCACATTCAAGAATCAGCATTTGATTGTGAATATTTTTTCCTAGCAACTACATGAGTGATTCATCAGAATGTTACACTATTACACTATATTACACTATTTTTTGCCACATAAATGGCTTTGCAATATTCACAAGTAGAACAGAGATACCAATTTGTCAACAAGGTAAGAGTGATCTATCATAGACATAATCCAAGTTGCTGTTATTCTAATTGGTATTGCGATCATGATTGTTTAATATCCTGATTGATATTACAACACCTATATGACATGCATTTATCAGATTTTAATATTCAAGTATGTAATATTCTGAAAACTCAAAAACTAATTAATCAAATAAAATCTTAATATCTTAATGCAAGGAGAAAAGCAAAAAAAGAGGATCATGTTGCTCAACACTTGTTGCATCCTAATAATATTAACTGTTCTGAAAAGCAGGAATTGTAATTGAAAATTAAACACAATTTATTCTCAAGCCCCACCACAGAGGGCAGTCAACTCTGTACAAAATGAAAATTCATAAAAGGAGATTTAATAAATAGTCTACATCTGGGTCTCTAAAATGTTTTTCAATCAGATACACAGGACTAAATCCTTTTACAAGATGTCATTTGACAACATATGTTTGCACATTACATACTGAAACAGAAAAAGACTGGATTAAAAAAGACATTTCTTCTATTACACGCTTATCTAAAACTCCTTAATTATGTGATCATGAAAAAGGAATTCAGGACAAAAGAAGGACATTTATTCAGAAACAATATAAATTGTTTAAGTGCAAATGGGCTAGAGGCCATTGTCTTCTATTAAAGCTCAGACACATTAGTAAGACAAAAATGAAAAAGCTTTTCCACTCAACCTAATAAACTTTTCAAGAGGTGTAGACACCATTTGAGTAATTGATTCAGTATGCTGCATAAAGTTAAAGCATGAATATTTGATACCAACAGTTATCAAACACTTACCCAATTCTACTGAGTCTGCGAAAACAATAATGGCCAATTTTAGGTTACAACAGCATAACCACCAGAGCGACCTTGTTCCCATTTACTTATTCATGAACCACTTTTTAAAATTTGTATTTAATTAGGCTTTAGCTTTTTTTTTTTTTTAAGCAACAGCCATAAAAAAGTGTCCCTAAGTAAGCAATTTAGAGGAAACAGCATTTTAAAAACTCACTTTCAAATGAAGGCACACAAACCAACATTTCTCAGACCACACAACATAATCGACCAATCATAAATTCACTCACCCTCGGTGCTATGGATGAAGTGCAATTTTCATTTTAGTGAATAAGCCAGACAACAAAATACAACAAACACATATCACTCCACACACCAACAACTCAATATTTGAGAATGGTAAGTTTGTAGGATGAGGATAGTGTTATGGGTAGGCAGGTGTGCATTTTTGTGTGAGAGATGTCCTCACCGTGTACCAGGTCTGAGGAAGGAGCAGGTGCCGCCTCTGGTCCAGCCACAGTACGGGTCTCTGGAGGCCAAACAACTCCTGCACACACACAGATAGAAGTTATAAAAAGCTAAGAGATGACCTGATTCTCACAGCGCCCATTTCCTCCATTTTAGCAGTCAAACTCTCCCTGGAAAACTTGCAGAAAAGTTGCTGTAAGCAGCTTTAGGTATTCATTCTCATCATCCAGCTTAATGGCAGTAACGGGTTGTAGTTATGTAGAGCTCCAAGCAAAGGCAGGACGGAAAACAAGTCCTGTTGGCTACACTGTCAAAAAAAAAAAAAAGTAATATAACAGTATTTTACTGATTATTTTACAGTTTTTTCTGTATTTCCAAAATGCCAATTAATTCATAAAAATAAACTGGGATTTTACATGTCAAATGTAATATAAAAGGAAATTACTGTAACTGTGAAAAAACACAATATTTCTGTTCTTTTACAAAGAAACCCCATAAGAAATAAGAATATTTATTGTTAAAATACGTTAACAAGTGTATTGTAATTTTACAAATATTTTTCTGTTATTTAAGGGAATAAACTGTAAAATTCAACTTCACAATTTCTAAAAAAAGGGAAAAATCATTTAAAATCACATAGAAATTAATAGTAAAAATATTGTACTAATATTTTTTCTGTTATTTAAGGGAATAAGCTCTAAAATTCAACTTTACAACTCTAAAAAAAACTTTTTCTGTAAAATATTGTCATTAAGGGGTGCTGATTTGGTGGAGTGGTTAGCAACCAGGCACCCCATGTTCTTGCTTCTGCTGGTCCTGGTTCGAATCCCGCCTGTGACCAGTTTGCAGAGTGTCTTCCCCTACTCTCTTACCCCCTTTCACAAGCCTATCCACTGTCTCTCTCCTATCAACAAAGGCACAAAATGCCCAAAAATATACATTCAAAAAATAATAATGTCATTAAAACCAACTATTAGCAGCACATTCCTGTAAATTTAAGCATAATTCTGCGTATTACAATGTCGATTTACCATCTTTATGGGTAATTTAATTGTTTTTTAAAAGGTTAAATGTTTGTAATTAAACGTTAAAGAGCCTTAAATTAAGGCAAAATCTTGTTAAAATTACAACTACAAACGGTGTTTTAATTACGGAAAGAAACTGTATTTTTATGAGAAAGCAATTTTCTGTTATTTCACGGTATTTCTTTGGCGCCCCAGCTGCCGAAAAATTACAGTTTTTGTACAATTTTTATTTTGCAGTGTAGCTTACTGGCTACCATGACAGTGGTTGCTAACCTACTCAAATAAAATGGCCCTAGAACATTAAAATGTTACTTAAATGACAGTTAGAGCTGGCCATGGCCATATAGTAGCTGGTTTCCAGCAAAGTGGGCCACACAATTACCAAACAGTTTGAATTATTTTAGTCACATTCGCTGGCTTATTGGCTGGATCTATCCTACACCCTGTAGCCTACTGCCTAACCAGTTCCTTGGCAGGTGAAGTGGGTCATTATAGACCTAAAAAAATACAAAAATACAAGTCTTGTTGGCTAACTTAGATTTAAGATAGCTTTTTCTTTTTTTGGCAACAAGATTTTATCACCCCAATAAAAGAATTCGTTATTTTGCTAGCTTACAGGCTGTTAAAATATTCTTGCCAACAAGGTAGCCTACTTGACAGTTTGAGTCGGCCTTTATCATTCTGATACAACTTTGGAGCACAGTTAGCTTGCATACTGATCTTTTAAGATAATTTGTGAACAAAAAGGGCTGAAGAAGGTTCAAGACATTAAGTCAAGTGGGTCTTTATAACCCTGAAATATTAACTTAGAAGTCACAGTTGCAAGATGGGCTGTTTTAACTAGCTAACTTCTTTTAGGACCTATCACAACGGCTTTGCTAGGCTAAGATGGACCATTAAAATCTTATAATATGAACTCTAAGTGCATCTTAGCTGGATTACTGTAAGAAAAGCTGCCTGTCTGCCCACTCGGAAGTCTGAGTGAAGTTAAGTGAAGCCCTGTAGGTTGCAAAAACTAGCTTTTTGATATCTGTGACTAACAAGGTTCAATCGAGGTAAAGTGGGTCATTATAACCCTAAAATAGAAACTATAGTGTCCCAGTGGACTTTAAAGATTTATGGTGCTGAAATGTTTAACATTCGTACACACAGCAGTCGCATACTGAAGCTTATCTGGTTTGCTTCTTGTGTTCTGCTTCCTGTTTGAGTTTGATTTATGGCTGCTATGGGATTCAGGCTCACATAATTCAAACATCTTTCCCATGTGTGCAGTAAACAAATGCCTTTTTAGTATTCACCATAAATCCACGTTTCAACAAACAAACTTAGGAAGAGATAATCTAGTGACAAGCTAAATGATGTATCTAAGGGACAAAGATGCTCCCACAATTAACCCAAAATAACAAGCTCCAGTTTGACAGGTTCTTTTCCTTGGTGGTTGAAGCAGCAGCAAAATTCTACCAATTTGTTAATAAGACAAATTGACAAGCACAAGAAGAAACCAAAAGTTGGCTGGTGAGCAGGGCCTTGGCTAATAGCCACTGGTACATCTAGAGTGACCTAATTATCAGTCAAAGAAACACTGAGGGAAAGAAAAACACAGACACACAAAAACAGGTGGCTGTTTCTTTCTTACTTCATGCATCTTGAGTGCAGATGGCAGCGAGACGTGGGCACTCGGACCAGACAGGAGGGAAAGGCCAGCAGCAAAGTATGACTGGCCCGGTCCAATGACAGAGACAAGAGCTGACGAGCCTGAGGAGAGTCCTCACTACATCTGCACACAGAAAGACACACATGTGAAGACTTTAGCCTGAAGTCAAAGCTCTGCAGATGGAGGTCAGTGTACTCTGTTTGGCCTCAAATCAATCTGTTATGGGTTCAAAAGCCTCATCTGTTTTTATTTCAAGAAAGACAGCTCGGTGCCCTAAAGTCTGATATAAAAAGTTTGAGTAAAAGAAAAACAGTTTTATTAGAGACTGGGGTTTAAAACAAAACCTTCTTTCTGCAAGATTTTGATGGCCAGTGGTTTAAAGGTACAGTATAAAGTTAGAGGTCTCAGATTTTCTAGAGAGTATACTCTTTTTAGTTTTTCTCTTTCTTTTTTGCAAAAATATGTTTCCATGGTTCGCGATGTAACAGTATGAAAATTTCACATCATGGTTATTGTGACTTAAATTATCACGGTTATCATTATTATCGCGGTATGTTAGAGGGGCGTGAAATCATTAAGCCCCTTTAATATTATAATTTTAACAGTTCTTTCGTCTTTTTTTGTCAATAACTTTGTCAGGAAATGTCCTATAAGTAAATTTGTTTAAGCTTTTTTCATTAGAAATAAAAGTAAACAATTCTGGCAAGTATTTGTCATTATTATGTTAGAAATGTTTAAACTGTGTGTAATTACAAGAAAAGAAAAAAACTGATTTGAACTATAAACAGGATTCTCTTTATAAACAGTTGTAAGTGATCATGTTCAAAGTTTTGAGACAACCAGAAATAAACTGAACCTATTTTACATCACTCACACATTTTAGTTTGCCTGCAGCATTAGTGTCCATATTATAGCTCATTATATAAGACCATGTCCAGGCCTTTTTATTTTTATTTTTTTGTTTTACTAATGATAGTCCCTGAAGCAGTTAGTCTCCTTCATGACTCTCCTCAGGTCTCCCCTTTCCATGGCAGATGTCCTCCACATTTCCTTCTTTAATATTTCCAAATTACAATTGACTAAATCCATAAAACCCAAACTATGACGGAAAAAGACGATCTATTACGACAAAATACAGCTAAACACGGTGAATAAACACCAAAAGAAAGGCAAGAACACACTCCACATTGATACTAATGCTGTTATTTACAACCTTTTTACATTATTTACACAGAAAATACTGATAAACCTCCTATAATTCACTCAGGTATGGCTCACTGAATGCTCTCTCTCTCTGCTCGTTTACTCGAGGAGTTACAGCAGTTTTAATTACACACATTTTTGTCTTTCACAGCAGCTTGGTGTTTTAGACAGGGTGACTGTCATCAATCAGTTTCCCCTCGACGTCCTTGTAAAATCCAAACCTCGAACAGACTTTAGACTTCTGCTGTTTTGAGTGTGAAAACCTGCAAGAGTCTGAGCGAGGCTCCAGCTGCTGGACTTTCAGAGGCCAAACATTACAAACTGCGCCTCTGTTTGTGAGAGACAGCTGCTTCACCGAGGAGCAGACACACATAGTTCAGGCTTTTCCAGTCAAAGAGCAGCATCACCGTGAGTTACTGACACAGTGTGGTGATCGAACACGGTTTAACGGTAATTTTAATAGGACACAGTAATGATTACTGTGGGAAATTTTACCGTGGGTGACCATTTTGACAGTAACCGTTACATCCCTATCCATGGTGTGTCTACAGACTCTGCAGCATGAGACAATCCCTTCCCTCCAATACTTGCTGAACTTTGTAGAAAATTTGTGCTAAAATGGGCCATTTCAGCATTTCCTTTTGATGTCAGGTGTTTGGTCGATAGGGTAGTCCAGTGGTACTTCAAGACATATCTGTGCTGCTACAGTAAACAGAGTACAGGGCTGAAAAGATGATGACACATCCACTTTAAGAGAGGGGTGCGGTCAGAGGAGATTTACATTTTAACAGCCTGTTCTCAGCAGGACTGGAACAGAGGGGTTTAAAGACATGCCAAAATTCCAATATCTGAGGTGGCAATAAACTTCAAAACTGTTGTGGGAATATCTGTGAACAGTATGAAGTAGAAAAATGAGAAGCCTTTCAGTTGGCAGAGGCTTTCTACCCGCTAAATGTTTTTTTGTCAATTATTTGTACAGAGCAAAATATACAGACTTTAGTCTCAACAAACTTTTGACTTAAAATGTGTTCTACAAAAACATCCTGCTCAAACAGCAGTGAATAAACATGAATGTTTCAGTAAAGATGCAAACCATGAGCTGTTGAGTGCTTAGACAACATGAATAATGTAACCTTTGCTGTTTCTGTGATAGATCCTGGGTGAATGTAGTTTTTCTGCATGTGTTTTCAGATTATCAACAGCGGCATAAAAACAATGATAAATAGTAGCAAATCAATTATAAATGTAAGATTTCCACGGTCAAATCAAATACAACAGATGAATTGGAATAGCAAGTGGACATATGTTACTCCTTTTTCTAACAAACTTAGATTGGTCCCAGAACACATTTTTAAATTGTCTTGCCAGAAAGCATCTACTCAGATATTAGAGATTGGCAGGCCAATGAAGGTTTTTGTTACAACCTTGTTCAACAGGCTTTTGTTAGTGTAACTCTATATGAGCTGTATCTGACTGGAGGGGTCATCAATCCGATGGAGGTGACACATCCGGTGACAGGCTGTGAACACAATCTTCTTGTATACATAAAAAGAGCAAAAATATGTTTGCAGGGATCCCATTTTTTGAAGTCCAACTCAGAAGTTTACATTGCGCTGGATGTCTCAACTAAAAGTCCATGGAATTTCTTTTTGTTCTGTGTTTTTACGTTGCTAAAAATAATGCATGTGGCTGCTGTGAAGCTTTTGTGGAACTACAACATGGTGGTCACACCTACAAGCAACTACCACACTTCTTAGACATCAGGTAATGGTGTAATACCTTTTTTAAGATTTCCTCTTATCAAATTGCCTGATCAAGGCTGTGCCCATGATTGTGGCTATGATGTAAGTATTGATGTTTATTGAAAACAATCAGTATTAACTAGCCGTTTGCTTGCAGTTATCCTATTTGCTTCTTGATAGTATTTCAAAATTCAAATCAGGGGCAATATCAGATGTATTTTATGTTGCAAAATGATGTATTAAAATCTTTTTTGCATGTGTTCATCACAAGCCTTATATCCGGTATCAGTCCAAATGGCTTTTGTAAAACCCCTAAGACATTCAATCTTAGGAACTGGATTTGCTAAAATGCTAACTAATTTCCGTGTTTTCAACTCATTCCTGCACCACTCTATATGGGACCTCTTCAGAAAATGTGTTCTAGACTAAGATGGAATAATTCTGTTAAAATTAAGTTTTTATCATGAAGCTGTCAACAGTTCTTTTCTGAGACACATCGCTTCCTTGTTCTTCAATAAAGGAAAATAACATCAGACTTAATCTACCTGCAGCAACTCTCTAAAATAGATCATTTATTGGAGATCAAGCACAAATCTGGCTCCACTCCTACTCACTTCTCTGGGTTGAATCCTTCCACCTCCTCCAGAAACACACTGCTGTGAGAGGCTGAATCTCCACTGGGAATCATCAAAAACTTGAGGATTGTTCCTCTAGTAGAGCCCAGGAACAAAACGGTACGGTTCTTATGTGGGCCAGCCTCTGTGTCCACCACCATGGCTGTCAGCTGGTACCTGTAGACAGATATGACCATTAGATAAAGACTAAAAACAGCTTTTTAAAAGTAAGATCAATAAAAGAAAGCTTCCATCCTGTAAGCTCTGATGCACATTTTCAGATCTAAGCTTTCCCTTTTAATGCTAAAAAAAAACTTCTTCATGGATGCTATAAAAAAACAATTGACTCCATATGTGTACCGTCCCATAGTCTTGACCACCCAGGGTCTGTGCCCCAGCAGTGGAACAGTCTCGTCCATCAGTGGGTGGGTCTTCACAAAGTTCAGCACCTCATCTGGCAATGTGGTAGAGGAGCTAAATCTGGAACCCTGCACTGCACATCCTCCTGGTCTACAGACGGAGATAGGACGATAAAATCAAGTAAGACAGGATCATAAATAGACAGGATAGAGAAAGAAAAACTGCTGGGGGCTGCTTTCAAACATTTGCTGAATAGTGGTAAAGCTGCAGTGTGATTGACAGTACAGCAAAGGAGAGAGTAGACGATATGTGAGGCAGATGCTCAGGGCAGCAGGACTGCAGTATTCTGTACAAGTTCTGCTTACATCCCTTTTGCATAACAATACCTGGGTTTAGGCACTGCTTCATCCGGCACAGGAGTCCAAATAGACTCAGGGGATTTCTGCTCTTTAAATCGGCCTTCAAATACATGAGCAAGCTGCTGCATGTCAAACACACACACAGCAGAGCCGGGGATGCTACCGAAGGAGAAGAAAAAGAAAATGGGTATTAAGCAGAAGAATCATGGTGTGCACATTTTTAAAAAGATTTATGCAGCTTGGTACCTATTTGGTGGTGTCGAGAAAAGGCCTAGGATGACGTCGCGCCCCTGCATGTGGATGATTTCACTGGTGGCATGTAAGAGGTTGAAGTAAAAGTGAGAATCTCCTGGGACAGAGCAGTTCAGGCGGGCCTTTAGGAATGTAGTCCACTGTTTCTCCAGGACGCGCTGAGAGCCACCGAGATCTGCCTTACACACCCGAGCCACACGGGACACCATCACCTGAAACAAAACAAACTATGTTGAGTAAAATGCAGGGGTTACATGGACAAAATTTAAGGGAGATAGAGAACAAGCACCAAATGCTGGTTTTCATCTTGATCATTATTTTGTTTGTATCTTATGCTCATTTACTGTATGTCATTAAGTCAAAGTTTTTTCACACTTACAAATGTACCAAAGTGACCACAAATAAAAGGCTAAGTTTGCGCATTTCATATTTTGTAGGAAGACAGACATTCACAATATCTATGTATATGTGAAACTAGAAGGGATCCAAGAGCAACAAAATGTGAAAAAATGATACCCTATCTCACACTATTGACAAAGTCTTAAAAAAGATTCCTAGATCCAGATTTGGATGACCACCAAGCTCTGATCAGTCCTTCATTGTGCAGTGACCACTGTTCCCTTGCGCTGTAATCAAAATCTGTTGAATTATTGAGTTCTTTGATTCAAATTCTCTACCCCTTTATCCCTTTAAGGGTCGGGGGGTGGGGGCTGGAGCCTATCCCAGCTGTCATTGGGCAAGAGGCGGGGTACACCGTAAACCGGTCGCCAGTTGATTGCAGGACCACATAGAGAGAAAGACAACCATTCACACTCATACCTAAGGTCAATTTAGAGTCACCAGTCAACCTGTGGGCATGTCTTTAGTCTGTGGGAGGAAGCTGGAGAGCCCAGAGATAACCCACACATGCACGGGAAGAATATGCAAACTTCACACAGAAAGGCCCCTGTCCAACCTGGGAATTGAACCGGGAACCTTCTTGCTGTGTGGCACGTGCACTACCTGCTGTGCCACCATGCTGCCCAAATTATTGAGCTATTGGCAACAATATGGAAAGTGCTCTATCTTGCAACGTTAACAAATCCTGAAAAAAATCCTGGATCTGCATCTGGATTTGATTCGCCACCAAACTCAAATCACTTTTCACCTGAAAATTGCACCGAAATCCATTTGTGTTTTTAAATTATCCTCGTCACAATGCAACAATCCAATAAAGTTACCAACCAAAAAAGTTGACAAAAACATTTTCTTCTTGGCAGAAGTAAAAATATAGAAGCATAGTATCCTTTTTTTTCATTTAGTATACTGTTAAACACTCTAGGATGGTGTTGACATTTTCTTCTGGCATTAAACTAAAAATAAACACAAATAACATTAACAAGTTGTGTTTTATACATAAAATAAAAGAAACCATCCAGCATGAGGGGTTACCTTCTCAAGATGATGAAACTCCATGGCCATCTCTCTGAAGAAGAAGTAAATATGAGGCCCCCACTCCATGGAGCTCACAAAGTAAGGTTCTGAAATAGTCAAAAAGAGACAATATTGTCAGTGTCATGGTCAGGCTCACTCATCCTTAAAAAACAATGATGGGCACCTGAGGCTAAACTAAGCACATCAAAGTTCCTGACATTGTGCTGTGGAAACAGTCACATCAACATAAAGTGCTGCTGTCCAGCAGCCTCCCTCATGAAATATTTATGTATTGTTTAATTTATCACCATGGACAAGAGGAAACACATTATGAATCATTAATTCATCCTGCGTGGTTCCAGCTTTGACCTTAACCCTGCTTGTTTTTCTCTCTATGGAAAACAGATT
Source organism: Scarus forsteni (assembly GCA_036419115.1). Classification (NCBI taxonomy): domain Eukaryota; kingdom Metazoa; phylum Chordata; class Actinopteri; order Labriformes; family Labridae; genus Scarus; species Scarus forsteni. Next base: position 591,391 of record JAZDUH010000271.1, read on the forward strand.
CAACATTTTTGAACCAAAGGCTTGTTAAAGCTGAAACTGCAGAGTCAGACAAACTTTGATGCATCCCTCTGTTGGTGTGTTTCACCATAAATAAATCAATGAAACGTGAACTTGTTCAAGCTTGAACTGCCAGATAAAAGCTGATTTACAGCAGAATTATACAATTTGCTTAGTAGGACTTTACATGACTACACACAATCGGCATAATTGAGGCATCAATAGAAAATTTGTAAATATGAAACCAACCAACTTATGAGTATGTGTTAATAATTTATTTTGATTGATGAACACTGTTAAAATGCTTAATCAATGCATTAATTAAGTATTATATTACGGTTAGGATAAATAATGAATTATCCTTAAATCAAGTACAAATCTGAATACAAATGAAATTCCAAATAATTACAGATAGACTCATGTTTCATGTTTGTAGACAGTTTGAAGTTTTTCTACTGGGCGAGGCCCAGCTGGAGGCAAAACAAGCCCCCAGACACATAAGCTGGTGTGTAACTTGCTTTTTTGTCTTGTTCTCTGCAGTTTTGGGAGAAAGAATACCCACAATGGTTACTGAAATAACTTGAAACTGACCAAAGTAATAATAGATAATAATTGACTGAAAATATACTCATGAAAATCAGACATTGCTTTTTACCGTGGTTCAACAGAATTATTTTTAAAAAACAAACTCATGAAACTGGCCTGATGAAAAATGATGGTACCCATAACTTCATATTTTGTTGCACAACTTTTGAGGCAATCACTGCAATCAGGTGGTTTCTGTAACTCTCAATGAGACTTCTGCATCTGTCAGCAGGTATTTTTGTCCACTCCTTCTGAGCAAACTGCTCCAGCTGTCTCAGGTTTGAAGGGTGTCTTCTCCAGGCTGCATGTTTCAGCTCCTTCCACAAATGTTCAACAGGATTTTGATTGGAGATCATGGAGTGCCACTTCAGAATAGTAGAATGTTTTGTTCCTAGCCATTCTTGGGTGTTTTTAGCTGTGTGTGTCGGGTCATTATCCTGTTGGAGAACCCATGACCTGCGACTGAGATCAAGCTTTCTGATACTGGGCAGCACATTTTGCTCCAGAATACCTTAATAGTCTTGAGATTTCATTGTACCCTGAACAGATTCAAGACACCCTGTGCTAGATGCAGCAAAGCAGCCCCAGAACATAACTGAGCCTCCTCCATGTTTCAAAGTAGGTATATTGATTATAGTAGAGTCTATGCTTTGAAGATAACAACCAGCAGGTGATTGGATGATCAACTTGTCAATCATAATCATTACGGACCAGTCAGACAATGTTGTCAGCGTACTTCTGCCACTGTGTAAAGTCACTTTGTAAAACAAACTCTCTGCCAAAAGACATTGAAAATGGAGCAAAAAATCCAATCTATTGAAAAAAATTGTAGTGTTGTTTTCTGTTGTTCCTTTAATAAAGAAATGCAGTCAAGCTGTTAGCATCTTTGCTAATCTCTGTATGAGCAGTCACTTCATGGTGTCATCTTGCTCGTAGCTTCCACTTCTCCCTGCTCTAAAGGGTGGTGATTAGGCTATGTCACATTGGCTCACAGTTGTTATAGATCAGAGCTTGTCATGATGGATCTGCCTGATTACAGACAGTGCAATCAGTTTGTTTCTTAGTGCCCTATGGAAGTAGTTAAACTGCTGTACCTTATACCTAACTGTAAAGTAGCAACACAAACAATGTCTTTACTAACAGCGCATGCATGATCCCTTTCTCACTCTTCTCCTTGCCGTCTGGACATTGCAAACATTTCTATTATCATTTCAGCTGTCTCTTTCTCTCTTGTTACCTTGTACCACACTGATATTTACTGCTTTTGTTGCCATTGTCAGGCCTAGTGTCACTTTTGTATGCAAATTCCCCACAAAATTACAAAAGAGAAGCTGTTAAACACTGGAGTTTAACTAATGCATTTGTTTTGAAAAGCTCACCTCTGAACCATTTAGAGTCGTGTTTGACTGTGCGGAGGGCGGGGCCGTCGCCGAGGCTGCGATAGATCACTGCATCGATGGCCAGGAAGTCTGTCACAGTGCCCGTAAAGAGACTTCCATCTGAGAAAAGCACAGAGAGAGGAAAGAAGGAGATTAAGTAGAAAGGAATGATACAGATGGGGAGATAGCACAAGGTCAGGAAGATTAAAACCAAACAAGCAATGCACCGAGAGGTCTGACTATAAATCATTTGCAAAGGTAAACAGAAGGGTGCAGCCATTTCACTATCCAGAGCTGGAAACTGAGCCTGATGTCAGCATGTTAGCATGAAATTCTTTATCTTCAGAGTGCCAACACATGGTGCTACCTGCGAATAGTGCCACGTTGGCATGTCGTGGATCATACGGGCACCGTGCCATCCCACTCACAGGCTCTCCCACCAACTCAAGAGTGTCTCTCTGCAATGGGAAGCAATTATTTAGGCAAAAAACTGGCAGCTACACAGAAAGAACTGACAGATAGACAGATACTGACGGTGTAGTTGGCACACAGCGGGTTGAAGGCGTTTGTTCCACATACAAAAAGGCCATCGGGCTGACTGAGAAGAACCTTGATGAAATTACGGCACTCTCCCTGTTGTTAAAAAAGACAAAGGAGAAGATTTAAGAGGAGGGGAATATCACACACAACAGGAGAACATGAAAGAGGCTGTTATGAAGCAAAGCGGAGCCTAAAACTACCAGTTAGACAGAGAAAGCTCCCTGTGTGTGGTCTGACAGATACAGCTTGTAACAATCCTAAGAGGAACTAACACCCTCAAACGCATTTAATCTTGAGGAAAAACAGAACAGGGGCTTCAGAGCTTTCTTGAAGCTTTTTGCTGCTGACTGAGCAGCAGCATTTTAGCTGCCTCCTACCACTAAATCTGAAACATGATGACACTGGTCAACCCCTCCATTGCTTTGTGATTTTACTTGCCAACAGTGTTTGATCACCGAAATGTGAAAAGATGGAGGAAATACACTATTCTTGGAGTGAATGAGAGAAGGTAGATAATTCGTTCACATAAAGCAAATACTTATGTTCCATCATGACATTCAGTGACACCAGCTTGTGCTACTAATTTCTCCTTTTATTTGGAGGACATTTTATCAACTGCTAGAAGTGGGAAAATGTATTTTGCAAAGCAGGTATTTGATTTCCCTTTAATAACTCTGTCGCTAGAGTCACAAATGCTAACTGGTGTTGCATGTGGCACACTAAAGGGTCTCCTGTTAATCATCACCTGCACCAGACTTTTTTTCAGAAAGTGATATGGGAGAAGAGGAGGATACAAGGATGAATGATCAAGAGGAGTATAGCTGTACATGTTCAAGCTGGTGGCACACCAAGCCCCAAACAGTGCTGGTAATGGCTAGTCACAGGCTCATCCCCCAATGAAGTCAATACATTTGAATTACTGAAATGTACTGCCGTTTCAAGCCACAATGTTCAGGCCCCTGTGACGCTTTGCCTCCGATGTGAATGTCTCTGATAGGGAATGGGAGGAAAGAAGCTGTTCCCAGTCGTCCTCCCTTTCCAGAGGTGGTTTCAAAAGTGCAGAGAGAAATGGACTCAACGTTGGGAAGGAGTTCTGCGAGTGGGTGTGGCTGCATCTGTGTGAATGTGGAGGCAAATGCCGTGCCATGTGCATCCAAGTGGTATTGCACCGTGAAATGATACTGATATTTTGGCCTCCCAAAATTCACATGAATGTCTTCAGGTATAGATAACCAAGCTTTCTTGTGGAGCTTTTGTGTAAAGGCACTGTGAAAGGAACTGTGGGTAGACATTACAGTGGGGATATATACTTTGGGGAAGGGGCAGTGAAAAGTCTAAAAAGGTGTTTTTATAGATATAAAATTATAACATGGCTGAATGGCTTTGTTGACAATAAAAATGTTAACGTTCCCTAAAGTGTAAGTCACAATATATTGAACCATTGTTAATATTGCCACTTTTAATCATGTGAGCCAGACAGTGACTTGAAAGTGACTTAAAAAATGTGTATTAGATAGCCTTAGACTTACATTTTGGCTTAATGGCCCATTTGAAGTATTACTTGCCATTAAAATAATATTTATTTAGCATTTTCATTAAGGTAACTGTCCCTAAAAAAGACAAATAAAGAAAATCCCAACAGCATTTACTCTCTCACTTCTGTTCTCTGTAAGCTACCTATGGGGAACCTCCATTTCTCATTGTACTTCCTCTGCTATGATAAACTTAACCAGCAAGAAAATGAGGAGAAACACTTTAAAAATGTGGAAATGTTCCCATTTACTTTGAGGCAGGGAAAACACTAGCATCATGGTAAAATGTAAGTTCTAAAATATGTACTCATTAAGATTTACTATATGATTCATTTCATAAAACAATTAGCAAGTATCTCCTAGTGCAGGGGAGGGCAACTATCAATGCCAACAGGGCCACATTCCTTTTGTTTCTGTGGCCGAGGGCCGCACTGTTACATATTGTTGACACTCTCAATGAGAAAAAGATATAAATAAACAAAAAATAGCTTAAAGGATAAGTGCGGTTTCTAAAGCTTTCACATTGTTTATAGAATGAAGTAAAACAATATACTCACCCAGAAGGCTTTCCTGATCCAAACAGTGCTTCAGGAGATATTTAGATCCAAAATCGAGTGGCGGACATCCGTATAATGGTAGCACACGGGGCATGTATAGCGCTGCTCCTAAAACTGCATTAATCGTCCAAAAACTCATTAGTTTCACCAATATTTCATCATGGTCTGATCGCGCTACTCCTCCATTACAGTCCGGTGTCGCTCCACCCATGTTTTGTGACTGTGCTGACCTCTGAACTGAAGAAGAAGAATGTTTGCCTCCGCGCATGCGCAGTACGGCTCATTGTTTCAGGGGAAGACCGCCGGCTACACAACGACTTTCTTCTTCCAGTTTTGTTCAAAATGGCAGAATATCTATCGGATGAAGATGTTGTGGAGGAGAACTTTGAATTTGATGGGTGTCCTTACAGTTTCGAGCCAGAGTATACAGATGAGGAGCTCATCGAAAGGAGGACGCGTACTGTGCATGCTCGGAGGCAAGCCTTTCTTCTTTGTCTTCTTTCTTCTTCAGTTCAGAGGTCAGCACAGTCACAAACCATGGGTGAAGCGACACCGGACTGTAATGGAGGAGTAGCCCGAGTGGACCATGATGAAATATTGGTAAAACTAATGAGTTTTTGAACGATAAATGCAGTTTTAGGAGCGGCGCTGTATGCCCTATGTGCTACCATTATACGGATGTCCGCCACTCGATTTTGGATCTAAATATCTCCTGAAGCACTGTTTGGATCAGGAAAGCCTTCTGGGTGAGTATATTGTTCTACTTCATTCTATAATCAATGTGAAAGCTGTAGAAACCGACCTTATCCTTTAACAAAGGATTATACCAACACTTATATATTCTAACTAAAACTAATTTAAGCTTCTTTTTAATGCTTACCAGTTTTTAAAGCTCAAAATTATTACCATTACCATAGTTTCCAAATGTGTTATTTTACCAGTACTATAAATTATATTTTAAAATCTCATAAAATATTTTTAGAGATACAATCATAGCAAAGTAAGAACTTTAATTACTTCTAAAAACACAAAGCACTTACCAGCAATTTAAGGTTAGTAAAAATATTTTATCACCTATCCTAATTTATGCATTACGTAGTACTGGTTACTCATGATGAATCATGTTCAGCAACTGTTGTTTTGTTTCTTCATATTTCTACATTGTTTGGTTTTTTTTTGGCAAATGACTGGAGGGCCGCATTTAGTGACGTGAAGGGCCACATATGGCCCCTGGGCTGCCAGTTGCCCACCCCTGTCCTAGTGTCTAAAGGTTTTATAGCACACCAACTGCACACTAGGAGACATATATGGTTGAATTTATAGATTTCAAAGCAAAATCTAGAACTCTCATCCACTAATTAGCAATATGCCCCTCTTGCTATTCAGTCAAGGAGCTAAATGTGACGTCAGATGCAAAAGGCAGATATTATAATGTTTTAAATAGTTTGTATTTGTCTTCTATCAGGTTCACATTTTCATCTTTGAGAACTGGTAGGGTATGTACACAATCACTGATGTTTGAAATAGATGTCTAGTTATCATATTCAGACAACTCCTGATACTGCTGTATGTTCTTTGTGTCTGAGACCCACTGAGACTTGATTTGCTGATTGAATGATACTTTATGAATATGCTTGTTGATGGAGCTGGATAAGGATCTAATCAATGTTCAACTATCTTCCCTCTTTAAAACAGGCTCACAAGCTCCATAGAGGTTGAACATGAGAGAGACAATCAAGAAATGTGCCCATAGAAATGGGCACATTTCTATGGGCACATAGAAATGTGGCAGTGGCTAAATTCACAGAGGCCATTCCTACTGCCCTAAGCTCAATAAATTGGCCAACTGATAACTGTGATATTAGCTTTAGCTCAACTCAGCTGGATCAGCTTGTTGATGACTCAGCCAGTCTACTAAGATCCACTTTGGACTCAATTGCCCCACTGAGACAAAAACGTATTAAACGTCAGAGGACAGCTCCTTGGTTTAACTCAGAAACTCGTACACTTAAACAAACAACCCGTAAATTAGAGAGAATGTGGCGCTCTGATAAAAGGGAAGAGTCACGTATACTTTGGCGAGAGAGTCATATTAACTACATGAGAGCCTTAAAACATGCTCGAGCTGCCTACTACTCTTCACTAATTGAAGAAAATAGAAACAACCCTAGATATCTCTTCAGCACTGTAGCCAGGCTGACACAGAGTCAGAGCTCTATTGAGCCTGTGATTCCTCTAGCCCTGGGCTGTGAGGACTTTATGAACTTTTTCAATGATAAAATTCTGAAAATTAGAGATAAAATTAGCAACTCTTTATCTCCAGCGAACCTGCCCTACCTTTAAATGTAGTAGAAGTCAGACCTGAGTTAGACAGTCTCTCTCGATCAGCCTTCAGGAGCTAAATTCTCTCGTCTCTTCCTCTAAATCATCAACCTGCCTTTTAGACCCAATCCCAACTAAGTTGTTTAAGGAGGTCTTTCCTCTAGTTTGTCCATTGTTGCTGGAGACAGTAAATATATCTCTATCAACAGGCTCATTACCACAGTCTTTTAAAACAGCAGTAATCAAACCCATCCTTAAAAAACCTAACCTTGATTCAGGAACATTAGCTAACTATAGGCCTATTTCTAACCTTCCATTTGCCTCAAAGATCCTGGAGAAAGTGGTAGCTGATCAGCTAGGTGACTTCCTTCAAGACAATAGCCTGCTTGAGGACTTTCAGTCAGGATTTAGAGCTCATCACAGCACAGAGACTGCTCTAGTTAAAGTAACCAATGATCTACTTTCAGCTTCAGATGAAGGACTGCTCTCTGTTCTTGTTTTGTTAGATCTTAGTGCAGCTTTTGACACCATTGATCATGATGTTCTTATACAGAGATTGGAGATGTTACTTGGGATTACAGGGACTGCCTTAAACTGGTTTAAGTCCTACTTATCTAATAGATATCAGTTTGTACACGTGAACAACAAATCTTCTGTGTACAATAAAGTAAGTTCTGAGGGTTCCTCAAGGTTCAGTGCTAGGTCCAATTCTCTTCTCTATATATATGCTTCCCCTTGGTAATATCATGAGGAAATACTCTGTTAATTTTCACTGTTACGCTGATGACACACAGCTCTATGTATCTTTAAAACCAGGTGAGACAAACCACTTAGATAAACTAGATGCCTGTTTAAAGGACATCAGAACCTGGATGGCCAGAAATTTTCTTCTTCTTAACTCAGACAAGACAGAGATTATTGTGCTGGGCCCTCGACACCTTAGAGAATCCTTTTCTAGTGATTTAACTGCCATAGATGGCATTACCCTGGCACCAAGCACAACTGTTAGAAATCTAGGAGTGCTATTTGATCAGGATTTATCCTTTAACTCTCACATAAAGCAAATTTCAAAAACAGCCTTTTTTCATCTACGCAACATCGCTAAAATCAGGCCTATCCTGTCCCAGAGCGATGCTGAAAAGCTAGTCCATGCTTTTGTTACCTCCAGATTGGACTATTGTAATTCTCTGCTTTCAGGCTGTCCCAGCAAGTCGCTTAAGACGCTTCAGCTGGTCCAAAATGCTGCAGCACGTGTACTGACTAGAACTAGGAGAAGAGACCACATTACTCCTGTATTAGCTTCTCTGCATTGGCTCCCCATTAAATATAGAATAGAATTCAAGATTCTTCTCCTCACCTATAAAGCTCTCAGTGGACAGGCACCAGTCTATCTTGAAGAGCTTGTAGTGCCGACAACCCCTCTAGAACATTACGCCCCAAGATGCTGGCCTACTTGTGGTGCCATCAATCTCCAAAAGTAGTATGGGAGGTAGAGCCTTCAGTTATCAGGCTCCTCTTCTCTGGAACAATTTACCAACCACAGTTCGGGAGTCTGACACTCTCTACCTTTAAGGTTAGACTTAAAACATTCCTCTTTGATAAAGCTTTCAGTTAGGGACCAGCTTATAGGTTATAAATAAATAAATAAATAAATAAATAAATTAGTTCATAAACTAGACTCATAGTTTAGATGTAATAGGCCTAGACTGGCGGGGGAGGGTCTGGCACAATGGGCTCTATCACTCTCTCTCTCTCACATCTGCTTTTGCCCCTTTTGTTTGCTCCTGTACTCGTCTCTGGCTCTTGTCTTGTAGGTGGCCTGGGATCCTTGGTGGAGACTGCCTGCTGCTGTGGAGTCATGAAACCTCAAAACTACAGCTATAAACATGACACACATAGTTGGCCATTCTATTAGGAACACTCCATTCTCATTATCATTATAGCTGTTCATGTAGTTATTAGCATGATCTCCATATCCATGATCGTTACACCTACAGTATCTATTTCTTATTACCACATAGTCATGAAGTCCCTCTTGAAAATGGGATGTCACATCTCAAGAGGCCTTTAACACATTTATACTTAACGGAGACAAATATGGTTGGGATGCACTTGTGGTCTGGGCACCCATGAGTTCGGTACTACCATAAGTTCTTATTTTCAGTTTGAATATCTAAGATTATACTTCTAGAAAATGATCACCACAACCATTCAGACATGAGGACCCTCCAGAAATGAGATGTAGCATCTCAAGAGGCTAACCTCTAAGGAATCAGACGACAGGCCAATGATACATGGACCTGTCCCTAACTTTAGTTCTTACTTCGTCCACTTGCCTCCTCTTACTTCCCTTCCTTTGCCCTCACACCCATCACAGCATCGTGTGGATTTGCTGTTCATCATGAGACTGGGATCCACATTCAAGATTTCCTGCTGCTTAACAGAAGGTTTTTTCTTGCCGCCATGATGGAGGGATTCATGATTGGCTATATGGATTCATGTTGGGTGTTGGATGTATATATTTGTATATATATGTATATGTGTATTTTATATGTATATATGTATCTATGCATATATGTGTATCCATAAAATGAAGAGCTTCATGCTCTATTGTAAAGTGTCTTGAGATAACACTTGTTATGAATTGGCGCTATACAAATAAAGATTGATTGATTGATTGAGAAATGTCAGTACTTTATCAATTTCCCCTTAACTCTTGCTGCTGTTGCTTGAATGTGTTACATGCTGTTTGGACATTATATCAGGCAGCACAGAACAGAATAAGCTCAAATGAGAGGTATAAAATACATCCACATGAGGATGCAGAAATGGCAAACATCAGAAAATACCCGATCTGAGCTTTTAGGGAAAAATCAAGTCAAGAAAGCCCCCTCAAGTTTTATTCTTATACTATCTAACATACTCTGTTTCTTTATACATGTCAACTTTTGCCTTTTTTTTTTAAACATATTTGCTCCACCTTTCTGTCTTCCCTACGTGCTATAAATCATCAACTGTATTTTAAAGCATGCAGACTACAGGTGTTCAGAAAAGTGGCTTTCAAGCTTCATGGACATCTTTCGGGCTGAGTAATGTTTCGCCGCTCTAGCGTGATTAAGTGATACGCTGATTCTGTATCTACAAGATCAAATTTGTGTAAATACCGCATGCAGGTGCGCCCAGAGGAAATAAGGTTTCTGTAACAGCTGTTGTGTCTGTTCATGCGTGTGATAGTGAAGATAGCGTGGATACATGGGAGAGTGAATCCCAAAGTCAGAGTGTCGTGTACAAGCACTGTACCTCATGTTTGCCCTTCATACGGCACACTCGGATATCATTCTTATTGGATTCCCATGTCCGTTTCTGTAAAGAGAATTAATCACAGTCTGTGTATTTATGAGTGTGTGTGTGTGTGTACAAGATTAGTTATAGTACAGGCTTGTTTCAAGTGAATATGCGAATGAATCTTACCTTGCTGAAGAACATCTCTTCCCCTGCCATGTTATCCAGCTCTACTCTGTACAAATCATCTCTGCAGAAATAGAGCAAATCAGAGTTGATTATTAAATATTTAGAAATATACTAACTTGACACACATTGACCCCCTTCAAATTTTACAGGCCATGGTGGCATCCCAACTTCCTGAACTGTTATGCTGTGTTTTTACTGGGTAATGTAGTTTGTTCAGTGCCATTTGATACGGTTTGGAGTGGTAAGCCTTGACTTCCATTGTGTTCCACCACTGGCTTTAAAGCTGGGGTTGGCAATTTTGGAAAACTAGCATGAATTTGAATAAGTCATCTCCTCAGGGCTCTGCCTAGCCCCCCCCCCCCCCGACATGCACGCGCGGCTGATATATCCAGAGGACTGATTCAACTCCAAACCCTCGGCACGTGTTTGTTTTACACTACACCATGTCATGTCTCAGTCAGCAGCAAGAAAACACCAAAACATTATCATAGTGAGGAAAAAAAAACCTGACGGGCTAGACAAAACTTGAAAGGTAAGCATTCTCCTGCGGAGTCTGATCCCTCTCAGGTCGGCTACACGAACCAAGTCTGTGCACACCGGCAAAATGTACGCGCAGCAGGCGGGCAGAATGGCGACGGGATTTGATTGGTTTAAAAACGGTGGTTACAGCATGATTATTGGTTGGTGTTTTCCCTGTTTTACTCCTGCTGTAGATAGCGGATATTTTTCGCTCTGTTTTAAGAACACATTATGAGTTAATTGCCATCGGGTCATAAAGACATTTTAACCAGTATTACAAAAAGTGTATCTAAATCAGATTGCCAACCCTAGCTTTAAGTTCACTTCAGGCTGAGGATGAAGGCAGGAGAGTGTCATGCTAGTGTGTCATTACAACAGCACGACACGGTACAGCAGTCTAAAGTAGAGTGCCACCAGGTGGTCACCTCTGGGGCAGATAATGGAGGCCAATGTGAAAGTGCCAACAGCTGCAGTACTCTGAGTGTCCAGGTGAGGCTGGCTGCAGAAACCTGATGCCTCAATGATTATGCAGGGACAATAAATTTTTAAAGCTTTCATACACATATTTACAGCCTGGTTCAAAACACAGTTTAAGTTTAAAAACATAAACCAAATATGAGCTCTCACTGAGAGAGGAATATTTTTTTTATCATTAAATTTTTCTTTGATAAAGGATTTATTTGGGATTTATGGTTTTGAAAACACTACTGGTCAAATTACCTTACGTCTCGCTTCAACATGGTCTCTCTGTGAGTAGATGAAACCAATGCAATTCTATTACAGTTTGTGAGTGCAATATTGTAGACAAATAGCAACAATAGAGGACTTCCATCACTCCAGTATTCAGTTGTTTGGTGCTGAAATTCTTCCAGCGGAGTAGTGTACAAGTTGGATCCATGAGTAATTTGTCCATGGCATGGTAAGTTGTTTTTGTTCTACTTTTGTAGATGCTGCTGCACATTAAGCAGCAGGTCAGACTGCACTGTTTTTAGCTCCAACGTTTAGGGTTTGGGGTCGACTTGGAACACCTGTCCCCCCTTCAGAAGTGTGCCAGAAAATGGGACAAGATGGATCGGTTATTTGAATTCCTTTCTCTTTTTTTCACAGTAGTCATTTCATACTTTACAAGCCAAACTAACCAGACTGGTGGAAAAGCAGCTTAATGCCTTGCTAAAGGAGATACTCGTGTACAACTATATTGGATTTATTGCTACACCCATCTAAGATTTTCCTTACATGAATTCAGTTTTTTGTTTAAAATTTAAAAAAAAGAGTTGGCTGGCAGGGATGTGGTTAGTCTGGAAGTACCAACTGCCATCAGTCACAAGAGCAAGGGTTCAAGCCCAGCTCAGGCTATCACATGTTAGTTTGTCACTAGGCAAAATACTTTAATCCCAAATTGCTCCCACTGCTACATCAGTAGCATGTAAAAGGGTATGAAAGTCTGGATGTGTTAGATCATACTGGATAACTTAAATAGGAACTCAGAACCATCAGCGAGTGAATATGAAAGTAAATGAGTATGGAAGTGTAGATATGATTTGGGGTGTAAAAAGCACTTTGATCTGTCAGAAAGACTAGAATATGGTATATTAACTTAAGTCCATTTATCATTCACCATTTAAATGGCAAAGTGACATATACTGTTAATACTTAAATGTCAGAGTTGGTCACTGTAAAACAAAATGACAAGACCAGTGCTGCCATTTTCAGCCATTTTCTAGTAGCATGGAGGTACCTACACTCTTCAATTGTGCACATTTACACACCACAGCAGTGAGAGCGTACCATACCAGTACTGGGCACAAGGCTTCCATGAAAACAAGTGTAATGTGGCTGCAGGAGTTGGATGTTGTACCCCTAACATTTGAGTGACAGACAACTGAGCCCACCACTGATCCACAGTAACCCCACAAGAGTGAGAAATTTGGTGCGAACTAAACTGATTAGAAAGAAATGAATAACAAAAAAGGGAAACTGTTGCAGGATTTTAGCGAACATCAGATGTAATTTAGTTAATGAGGGCTTACAGAGTTACAGCAGCTTATGTTAATACTCAGTTGGAAAAAACTGCATTGAATGTATTTGTGTTGCACAAAACTGCATCCTGCCACATTCACGATTCAATGAAAGTAATGTTGTTTTGTTGGTGTTATCAAAAAACCTTATCAGTAAGACGGCCACCTGTTTGTGTTTTTGAGACAGAAATCTGTTGTAGTCAAACAGGCTGAACCCAGCAAACACAAACTGTGTTCAAAATGATTTATTCAGATGACGTGGATTTTATCTTTCATTTGAGTTATTGATTTGCAACATTCAAAAGCCTTTTCATCACAATACTCTGTCTGCCTCTCCCTGTATGTGGGAGCTGTTTTGGATGCTATTAGGTCATATCTATTTTGATTTATATAAGCATTTTATGTGCTTTGCAATAAAGAGAAAAATCTGGATGTAAAAGGAGTATGTTAGCTCTCATTAGAAGCCTAGTTGTTTTTGCTAGAGGACCATCTGTGGCCCAGAAACCGCTGCTTGCCTCCTACAGGTGCAATATAATTCTTCTTTAATGTGTAAAGATAATGTGAACAAACAGCTTTAGCTTGACATTTAACAACATGATAGAATTCCTCCTCCTCCTCCTCCCTGGAACAAACTGAAAATGTCCTCGCAGAGTGACAGCAGATGGAAGCTGTGGCATCAAATGAAAGCAAAAGGATATGAATGTGCGAGCGTCAGTGACACACGGTTGGAGGCGGTTGCTGTTGGTTACCTGGCTCCGATGTAGAGCGTGCGGTTGACTTGGAGGACCGTCTGGATGTGCAGCTCCTGTCTTTGAGCTGAACGATGAGCTCTGCCCAGGAACACTGGATACCGCCGCATAACTGACACAAACACACAGACACAGGAATCAACATTTTTCTACATAAAACCATAGAAGTACAAAAGCTCCAAGGTTATTTGAATTGGCTTAACAAGAATTATTATGAAATTTAATATTGGAAAAAAAATAAAGTAAAATTATGTTCACACATTGTGTAAAGATGTCTGTCAAAGATAGATTAAAGTCAAGCTCTTTCTTGGTTTGTAGTTCCCAGCTCTGTGTTCACACCAACAGATGGTGCTTCCTCATAAATCAAGAGCTTTATGCTCTATTGTAAAGTGTCTTGAGATAACACTTGTTATGAATTGGCGCTATACAAATAAAGATTGATTGATTGATTGATTAATAGCTTTGATTTATATGACCAGAGAAGAGAACTGAAGGGCAAAAAGTGTAGACTTGAAGCTGTCACAATTGAAGGGACTGTGACGAGAATCTATTACCGGCGACACAAAGACTCTGCTACCCATGAGTACGCGCGGCAACTGTCGTAATGCTGCGTTCCAGTAACCTCAGAACTGGGAGTGACGTCATCTCTGACTTATCGGCGTTCCAGTTGAAGTCGGAAAAAAACATGCCGATCTACCAGGTTATTGTTATCTGTTGTTAGCAAGCCCTGCATTGTTGTTCACAAATATCACATGAAGAATGTGATTATCACTATGGCAGCATTTTTGTAAATATAAGTCTAACAATACTACGTATACAGCTGATCTAGAGCGACACACCCCAGTTAGAAGTGCAAATAAATTGATTATTACAGGAGCTAAATAACTGTTCACACTGGGAGCATCCATCTTCCATTGTCAGTTTGGGGGTGGTGAGGTTTCACCGAGTTCCCAGTAGGAAATTCCTACTTTGGGGATCGTTCCAGCTGCAGTTTCCTACTTGGAATTTGGAAATTCCTACTTCTGACTACAACTGGAACGCACCACAACACATTACCGAAGCCAAAGCGTGTGTTTGTTGGGTTGTAGCCCGGACCTTTCTCAAACTCTGCATTGATTTACAGCTTCTTTTTTCAACAACTTACAGGATGCAAAGCTACGAGGTAATGTATCTCTTTTCTAGTTACATAGTGTTAGTTTTTGATGTGTGACAACAATACTGTCCAGTTGAAGGACCCGTACATGGCAGTGGCACGTCACTTCACACATGCGTCACTAGTCAACCAAACAAAGCTGAGGTGACAACAGGAATGGCCTATTTGAGACTCCGCTTTATTTTATTTTTGAATTATTTTATCTATATTTGTACTGCATTCTTTAATAATGCACCAGGCCTAATTGGTTTGCTGGATGTCCTTCACCTTTTTTCTTTTTTTTTCATTTGATTTATGAAACACACTTAAAAGTGTAATTTGAGTTGCCTTATTGAGCTTAGAATTATCTGGACAAGATGCCCTGACTTGGGTTTTATTCAATCACCAATAAAAATGTAGATTTACAATCTTCTCTTTTTAGTGTATTCATTTGATTAGTCATGCACTACAATTTTGTAATGTCCTAGAATTCAAATTCTTTATTTGGGGACTTTAAGCAGATATGAGATTAAAATGCGATTAATTAGATTAATTAATTATAAATCCTGTAATTAATTAGATTAATTTTTTTAATCATCTGACTGCACTATTATTTATGTTTGGTTTTTTTTGTTAACTTTTACTGTCAACTGAGCACAGTATGCAGCAAACATGTTGCTCAGTAGCTGTTGTTGCTCTAGGAGTACACGAAACCTTTTCCTGAAAGAGTTCTGCTTCGGTGCTGCGCGTCACCATTTTCTCTGACAACACTGGTTCCTGTTCTCGTGTAAATGACAGGTACAAATGCAACAAAAACTTTTGGATAGTGCGTAAATGGCCCCAGTGCTACATCAAACTGTCACAGTGACAGACATGTTTATATGATGTGCTTACAGTCCTCAATCATTAGTTCAGGGACAGCGACATGGGCATTTAGATGCACTGAACATTAAGCATGTTACAACTGCTCAGTTGAATTGAGGCATGCAAGAACAAAGCCAGATTTTGAGAAATTTAATTAAGTACAGTTTCAGACAGACTGACATTTTTACATGCATTTTGAAGGTCAGGGCTTAGTAAAAAATGACAATTAACCTTTTAAATGTGCATATAAACGACTGATTGATGCATTGTCCTTATCAATAAATTCAATGACATCAGCAAGTTTGGTGCATCAGCAGTTGGGGAGACTAAGAGAAATGAGGTGGCAAAGGGAAATGTGGATTTTTTTGATGGTGTGTTGATGATACAGACTGCTACCTCCAAAGTATCTTCTCTCTAACTTGATGCTCTTATGCAGTGCAGAGATGAACAGTGGCACAGATGCATGCCAGTTAATAATGAGAATCCTGTGTGCGGTTGTTGCGATCATGTCCTTCCCTTTTTATCCTTCCTACATTCAGACAGATCAGAGAGTACTGATGAGGTGGTGAGAGGAAGTGGTGGGATCAGACTGAGAAAGTTTCAAAGAGGAGGACAACTAGCTCCACAGGGAGCCCTCATCGCCAGGAGACAGATTGGAAAAACGTCTCATTGTCCTTGACTGCAGGGTAGGGAAAGAGAGGACGTAGTGATCCATCTCCACCTGTCTCCTCCCCTTCTCTCTTTCACCTCTCAGCCTTCTCTCTCGTCATCTGGATCACTCCATCCGACGTCCCCCTCTTTTTCATCTCCTTCCACCTCTCAACACCCATAAATATCATTTCTTTCTCTTCTGATAAGTCTCTTATATTTATGAATTCTGCCGTGGAGAGAGGGAGAGACGTCTTATTTTGCTGCATGCCTGGGCAGCTTCAACGCAACTCCTAGCCAAGGCTCTGACCCCTGACCACTGATTTCCACATCCACCATGAGGCCATTTATCAATGCTTCTTATTACAGTCACCTACACACACGTAACAGGAGGGAGGTACCTACCCTCTATGGGGACATAGCTGAGGGGATTGGGCTCCTCTGGGAATGAGCCATCAGCCAGTTGAAGCAGCAGGAGGAGAAATGTGAGGGGAGGAGCCACGGTCGCCATTGTAGCAGCACACGTACTGTTATCAGAGAGAGAGAGAGAGAGAATGTCATTGTTGTGGACTCAATGTTTTTCTGAGTGTGTATGTGCTGACATTTTGACAGAGTCCTTCTTCAACAAGTCTGTGTGTGCTGCTGTGTGTGCAATTGTGTGTGTATATCTGGGAGCATGGGGTCAGGAGTGCAAAGAGAGAGACTGCTGCCACCAACCCGGCTCCAGCAGCGAGCTAATGTGCGCCTTTTGTCTGCATCGTGATATAATGGGGATCTATTGTCAGAAATGTCACTTCATTGTCAAACAGTGTGAATTGAAGGAGATGCTCACAGCCATAAAGCACATCAAGACACAAAACATTCCAGGGTTACAAAGCTACACCAGGATGTTAATGTTTCTTTCACTAATTGTCTTCCTAGGTGGACATATGGAGCTTATACTGCTGGTGATTAGAGACAAAAAGTGAAAGCTCATTTTTGCTATTTTAGTATATATCAGAGAGTGAAAGCAGACAAAGAAGAGAGAAAGAGGTACTGACATCTGAATTTGGAAAGCTGGACAATGTCTTTTTAGGGCCCAAAGGTCATGAATGCTTTAAATCATGATGAGGGTAAAGAAAATCTGTTTCTTTAAATGCTAGGAGGCCACAAAAAGGTCATGCAATGTGAGATATGTGCTCACAGCAGGGCTGCAGAGTAATTACAAGAAATGACACTTCATAATGTTGTAATTACTATCACATACCAAGTAATTTTTTTTTTTTTTTTTTTGGGCATTTTGTGCCTTTATTGATAGGAGAGAGACAGTGGATAGGCTTGTGAAAGGGGGTGAGAGAGTAGGGGAAGACACTCTGCAAACTGGTCACAGGCGGGATTCGAACCTGGACCGGCAGAAGCAAGTACATGGGGTGCCTGGTTGCTAACCACTCCACCAAACCAGCACCCCAGTAATTTTTTTTTTTTTTTTTTTTTTTTATATTTGTTTTTTTCTAAATTGGGACACTCTTACTGGGTACATACACTGTAGCATAGAATGAACTGTGTTGTATCTTGCATTAAAGGCAGTTTCAAAATGTGTCGTTACATAGTTTTAAATATGTTGAGCTGACACACCAGATGGACTGCTCATTATATTTCACTAGTACATCCAGGCAACAGCCCACAGAGGGTGTTTGGGCAGAACAAATACCATAGCAAATCAGGCAGGTGATTAAATGATCGCTCCATCAATCACGTTCACTAAAGGTGCTATGAGGAGAATCTATTACCGGCGACATTAAGACTCTGCTACCCATGAGCACGCGCAGCAACTGTCATAATGATGCGTTCCAGTAACCTCAGAACTGGGAGTGACATCATCTCCGACTTATCAGCGTTCCAGTTGAAGTCGGAAAAAAGCATGCCGATCTACCAGGCCATTGTTAGCTTTTGTTAGCACACCCTGCGTTGTTGTTCACAAATATCACATGAAGACTGTGATTATCACCATGGCAGCAATTTTGTAAATATAAGTCTAACAATACTATGTATACAGCTGATCTAGAGCGACACACTCCAGTCAGAAGTGCAAATAAATTGATTATTACAGGAGCTAAATAACTGTTCATACTGGGGGCATCCATTTTTGATTGTCAACTCGGGGGTGGTGAGGTTTCACCGAGTTCCCAGTTGGAAATTCCGACTTCAGGGGATATTCCAGTTGCAGTTTACTACTTGGAGCCTGGAAATTCCTACTTCTGACTACAACTGTACGCATCAAAAGACGTGACCCAAACCAAAGCGTGTGTTTGTTGTGATGCTGATGAATGCAGCTTGGACCTTCCTCCTAACTCTGCATTGCTTCACAACTTCTTTTTTTCAACAACTTACCGGATGCAAAGCGATGAGGTAATGTATCTCTTTCTAGTTACATAGCGGTAGTTTTTGATGTGTGACAACAAGCAAGTTTTGAAAAACTTAGTATCGTAGTTTTGTAGCCGGCTATATATCGCTACTTACAGCCCGGTGCCCTAAGACGTGTTTGAATAATATAAATTTGCTCTAATTTTAATTGCCTTGTTCCCGAAGTTGAGTAACCAGGCCAGTCCAGTCCAGCCCTGTCCGAGCCGACCACTTAGCTAAGGAATAGCATTTATAGATAACCTATTTTGATGCTATAAAACTCATCTTAAAGTGTGTATTTCGATCAGGCATATATCTAAAAGTGAGACTTTTTTGTAATTACTTAGAAACTCCTCACAGTCCCTTTAAACCTGTCTTTCTTTATGGCTAATGGTTAAGTTCACTAACAAAACTGTGCACAAAGGAATCTTTAACTTTTGGTTTCATTAAACTTGACAAAATTCTGTAAAAGTGAGACTTTTTTGCAATTACTTAGAAACTCCTCACAGTCTCTTTAAGTAACAGAGATTTAATAGCTTACCTTAAAATAATGAACATTGTGCATTTGTTAGACCACATACGACACTGTATTTCTACATTTTATTTTACTTTAATTATTAATAATGAAATAATAAGAACATTATACTTACATGATTCTTCAATAATTTATTTCCCTGCTATATTCACCGCTATGTACAACACGTGCACATTAAAATGTAAGGCCTTTGGCTAGCACCAATGATGACAGAGACGTGGTATCAGCATCAATGTAAACTTTGAACCCCATGCAGGCCAAAGTTTGGGAAAAATAGATGGTTTTAAAATGTAACACACTTGTAACATATGTTTATTTTTAAAAATGGCAATTTATTTCAAGTTTTGTGGTTTAACTTGCTATATGACATACTGGCATGTCAGTTACAGACCCATTATTTTGATGGAACTGTGATGTTTACTTATAAACTTTATATATCTCTTGTTTTATTCAGGACTATCATGGGTCAAAAACATGAGAATAATTTGCATTTTTTTTCAACTTGTATCACTACATAAGTAATGGAGCCAGTTTAGATTATGGCACCAAAAGTGAAAAAAGCATTGAGAATTTTGACTACCACTCAGCCTTGACCGAATGTTTGCTATAGCCAACAATCCTACATACACTGCCATTCAAAGAGCCATATTGGGGTGCTGGTTTGGCGAAGTGATTAGCAATCAGGCCACCCATGTACATGCCTCTGCTGGTCCAGGTTCGAATCCCACCTGTGATCAGTTTGCAGAGTGTCTTCCCCTACTCTCTCACCCCCTTTCACAAGCCTATCCACTGTCTCTCTCCTATCAATAAAGGCACAAAATGCCCAAAAATACATTTAAAAAAAAAAAAAAAAAGAGCCATATCGATACTATAACTTACAAAAATGACCTTAAAGGGACAGTGAGGAGTTTCTAAGTAATTACAAAAAAGTCTCACTTTTAGATATATGCCTGATGGAAATACACACTTTAAGATGAGATTTATAGCATCAAAATAGGTTATCTATAAATGCTATTCCTCAGCCTTTGCGGTCGGGTCGGACAGGGCTGGACTGGCCTGGATACTCAACTTCGGGAACAAGACAATTAAAACTAGAGCAAATTTATATTATTTTATTATTTATATTACACGTCTTATAGCACCGGGCTGTAAGTAGGGATAACTAAGATTCTAAGTTTTCCAAAAATTGCTTGTTGTCATACATCAAAAACTACCGCTATGTAACTAAAAAAGAGATACATTACCTCGTCGCTTTGCATCCTGTAAGTTGTTGAAAAAAGAAGTTGTAAAGCAATGCAGAGTTCTGAGGAAGGTCCGAACTGCATTCATCAGCATCACAACAAACACACGCTTTGGTTTGGGTCACGTCTTTACGTGCGTTCCAGTTGGAGTCAGAAGTAGGAATTTCTGAGTTCCAAGTAGGAAACTGGAACTGGAACGTCCCCCGAAGTCGGAATTTCCAACTGGGAACTCGGTGAAACCTCACCACCCCCGAGTTGACAATAGAAGATGGATGCCCCCAGTGTGAACAGTTATTTAGCTCCTGTAATAATCAATTTATTTTCACTTCTGACTGGGGTGTGTTGCTCTAGATCAGCTGTATACATAGTATTGTTAGACTTATATTTACAAAAATGCTGCCATAGTAATAATCACAGTCTTGATGTGATATCTGTGAACAACAACGCAGGGTGTGCTAACAACAGCTAACAATAGCCTGGTAGATCGGCATGTTTTTTTCCGACTTCAACTGGAAGGCCGGTAAGTCAGAGATGATGCCACTCCCAGTTCTGAGGTTACTGGAACGCAGCATTACGACAGTTGCCGCGCGTGCTCATGGGTAGCAGAGTCTTAATGTCGCGCAAATCGATTCTCCTCATTGCACCTTTAAGTAAAACAGACCAAAACTGACCCTCCTGCTGCCCATCTCTCATACCCAGAAGAATAACACCGCTTCACATAAGTTACTACCAGTCATAAATGGAGTCAGCTCCACTATCAAACACAGGTTCAAATGTGGAGGATTTTCTGTGCATTTTACTCAAACGCCTATGGCTCAACGGTACTGTGTGTGTCTTTGATGTGAGGATACTTTGAAAGGAGAGGAGAGACAAAGGCAGAGGAAGAAAAGACATGACAAATAAGGGGAACCAATGGGGCGGAGCGCTCCGGTTTTGTCTTGGGTTGCTTCTAAAAATCCCTGGAAAATGTAGTTTTTTAAGAGAAAAAAGGAAGGTAAGCAATCGAGAAAAATAGCAATATGAATTCAGTCCCCATCAAACCAATCTGAAAACAGTCCCCCCCCCCCCCACACACACACACACACATTTTCTCCTTTCTCTTCCCCTCCATCCTTCACACCTCCTCCCTTCATTGCTCTCTCTCTTTAAATTGCTCTGCTTGTCTGTTACAGGGTGAAAAACCCACGGCTGTTCTCAAAGATAGAACGGCAGGTAGGGAGGTAGATGTGTTTGTTGCTAAGGTGATGACAGCTGCTGTTTGAAGTAGAAAAATGCAGCCAGATGTAAAAATGCACTTACTTTGTATACCCAAGCACATTCAGGTGTGTTGCCAACACCTCACAGCGCGCATACTTCTGAGTGACAGGCTGTTTTGGCTGCAGACGATACACCAGGGGCCACTTCAAATGAAATTCAAGCCCAAAGATTGCAGGTTTGACATCTCTAAGCCTCCTCCTCATCAGAAGCTTTAGAGGAGCCCTCAGGGGGGGTGGAGGGTTTGCACCGTCTGACTCTCCATTGGGATTCCCTGAACTAGAACTGATTGAGGTTTGGGGTCAACCTCAATTTATTTGGGCCATTCCATGAGAAGAGTCCAAATTTGATGCTTCAAGCTGAAATAAAATTTAGTCAGCTTATTCGGCTTGAAAGGACGGGTAAAGGAAATTGACTGAAACATGTGTTATGATGAGATTAAGTGTTTTGGCTGTGGAGAGGATTTGTCACCTGCTTTGCAATGCAGTTTGTGCTAAAATTGCTCCCTTTCATAGTGCTCTCAAATCCGTAAACATGAAGATATAATGCAATTAAATTCAAAGAGACTTACAACCATTCAGTGGCATTATCACCTTCTTTCATTGTATAATTGTGTCTATAATAGTGCTTAAAAATGAATGTAAAACATGACAGTATTCAAGGTATCAAACTTGAATGCTGTTATGCCTCAGTCTGTCAATTTGTATTTTATAGTGGTGATCATGTCTTGTAGCAAACTAGGTCTGTGCTTAAAAAGATCAGTCAATATATCATCCTACACTTCTTGCTGATCAGTTTATAATTGTATATGTGTTACAGAATCAATACAGCTTCAATTGAGATCATTCTTTTAACATCACCCCTCGTGTAGTTACCAAAAAAAAAAAACAGAAAGTGTTATTACAAGTCAAAAAATAGATGCAACGCAAACGATATCGCACTTAGCTACTACCAGACAAAGGTCATGGTTGTGGTGTAGCAGCCATTAATCATCCTAGACCAAATGCTAGTTACACTTCTTTTAAAAGCCTTGTTCTGAGTGTATCTCATACTGATTCAAAAACCTGCCGGCCGGTCTTATTTGCAATAATTTACTGTCCTCCAGGCCCTTATTCTGAATTCTTATTTTATATTTTTTATCTAACAGTTTATTTGACAGGGGCCATGCAAGACAAAGGGCTGTCAAGCCAGAGCTACCTAAAGCTAATTTTCATCTGTGGTCCCTGGGCAAAGAAAACAGAAGGATATACAACACAATAACAAAAATATACAATACAATACAATAATAAAAACAATGCTAAACTTATCAGAATTCTCTGAGTTTTTATCAAACTTAGTCCTCAGCACTGATAAAATATTAACTGTACATGATTTTAATACCCATGTTGACAAAGAAAGTGATATCCTTAGCTCTGCTAACATGTCTTCAATAGTTGGTTTTACTCAGGCTGTTCGTGAGGCTTCTCATCGTTTTAGACACACTCTTGACCTTGTTCTAGCAAATGATCTTGAAATTAATGAACTAAAAGTCTTTCCAGAAAATCCTCAGCAAACTGATCATTTCTTAGTAGCTTGTAACATCTTTTTAAAAGATTTTGCTATTTGTAAGAAAACAGTTAAGAGTAGAATTCTGTCCACTTAGGACTCAATTGCTCCACTAACACAAAAAAATGATGATTCCTAAAATCTCACTCAGTGATGTGGAGGATGATCAGTAGCACTGTTTTATATTTAGAAAAGAAAAAAAAGAAAATCACAAAGAAATTTATTGTCAAGTATCATATCATCATCATATCATATCATACTGTACCATAATAAAGTATTCTTTACCACATTGCACATTGTTGCATCCTGTTACATTATTACTAGCTTTATTATATCATTACTAGCTTATTATCCACATCATCCATTCTTATCAAAATGTTATGTACAGTATAGTGTCAAATTATAAAACTGACTTCCATATAATAAAACTGCATGGTGCTGCATTGCACCATATCATAATGTATTGCACTGTATCTTTTTGAACTGCTTCATATAATAACGGCCTGTACATGTGTTAGTGTTTTACTTTTATCTTTTATGAAAAATGTTTTCACAAAGTTATCACTAATTGTGATGTTTGTTGCAAATAATGTGAAACAGACACTTCCTTCAGTCTGCTGATTATTGACTTGGATGACACCAGCAGCACTGACAATCATTCAGAATGACTGTAGTATTAAACAATCATTTATGATAACTGATTTTCATTTTGAAGGTCATATAAAGCCACTGATATTGATTTCAGTCAGTTTTTTAGAGCCTTACTAACAGGAGTTCTAAGGATGTTGCTGAAGCTGTCTTCATCAATGAGTCTCCTGCAGGCAGAATCGGAGAGCAGCTCATTCAGAAAACCTTTAATGGTACCATTTTGCCTAAACAGAATTAAACTCTGTGGGAGCCTGCAGCAAAGCCTCTTTTCATTTCTCAAGGTGCTCATTCTCTGTGTTACATCTCACCCTCTCTCTCTTTGCAATTAAGACCTCCCACCTGTGATTGAAGAGGAGGAAGTGAGGATGTGAGGTGAGAAGTCAAGGTAACAGGCACTAAACAACGTTAGTCATCCATGTTTTAGGGACATTATGTAAAATCTGACGTCATTCACAGATGTATACAAAGGCCTGCATCTCCAGGCCACTGTTTGACAACTGACAGTGCATGTCTTTAGATATGTTGAGGTTTTGTGTAGTTCAGATGGATGCCACCATGCTTCCTCACGGCCTCTCAGATCTCCCAGCAATGATCAAACAAATCAGTGATTACTCTACAAAAGTATTATCTGTATGTAATCTATATAAAGCACTTAAGTCACAAACTCACCCAACACAATCGTTAGTCAAATTAGAACTTTGAAAGTATATTTTCTTTCCTACCTGTGGTAGCCTGAGTTTATAATTAGGCTATGTCATTTTGACAGTGCAGAGACTAATTTATGCTCTGTTTTACAGGAATACTTTATTTTAGTATTTCTAATCCTTTTCTGGTAAGTTACAGTAAAAAACAATTTTTCCAATGCCACCAGATATTGACCCTCTGTTGGCTCTCTAATTGATCGGCTGATCCACTTATTAGCCCCCTTTCATAGCAACAGTGAGGCTACACAGGAGACATAAACTTTTACCTGAGCCAAGTTTTTTCAGAGCATTGTGTATCCTCAATGTCATTATCCCTCAACTTACTGTTACTTTAAGATGATTAAAGATGTGGTTGCAGTATCTGCAAGAGTGGGTTAGAAGACAGCCACACATTCAGATCCAGGGAAATATTTCATCTTATACCCCAAACAAAAGGGTAATAATAAAAAATGCCATTATAATATTAGATACTGTGGGCGACTACACTGGCAACTCATCCTGTCGAGAATCAAAAAGAATACTTTGTTAACAGAGAGAAAAAACAGTCTTAATACTCGCAATATGTGATTGGTAATTTTAGGACTATAGTTATATTCTTAGAAATAACTGTAGGCTATGGTGTATTACTGTAGTTGCCTCTCTGAATTATTTACTATCTTTATCAACATTGATGCTGATCCAGTAGCATGGCAGTACTATGGCTTAACAGATGGATCGTTTCACTGATCCATCTAGGCAGCCCATAGAAAAAGTTTGGGAGTGTACAGAACATTTGAAGAGCATATCTGGCAGGTGATTGAATAACCAATCACATTTATTACAGTTCAATCAGATAATGTAGCAGGTGGGCACAATCAATGCAGATTAAAGCTTGGCAAGATTGATCTGTCTGCTCTGTAAGGTTAGCATGGCAGCCCAGTATGCATAACATATCTTATTTATCCACTTTTGTAGAACAAGCACCTTTTTTTCTGTGCCACAAGAGGCTACGCTAATGTTAGCCAGCATCTTTAGCGCACATCAGTTGGCGAACAATTTCAAGTATATTTAAAAGACCTGACAGGTTTAAAGTTTGTCTTGTTCATGCAGCTGTACCTGTTACTGAGTTTAGATTTTAAGAAAATTTTATCAATTCAACAGAAGTCCACAATATCATAAGTTATTTCACTTGTTTCACTTTTTTCAAATGGGAGCTATTGGGACTAGAGATTTAGTCCAACATAGTCAGTGACAATGAGGGACAGGGCTAAACAAAAGAATAATTGTGGGGCCATAAAGTAGTTCAGCCAGGAGTTTTAAAGCCAGACCAGGGACAGAATTTGGTACAGCTTGTTGGGAACTGTAAACATTTATTTATGATGTTAGCTTGCTTAGGCACAGGGACAGACAATGTCAACAGAACAGATGGCAGGGATTGTATGCAGACCTGAATGAAATTTGGATGATAGTGAAATGAGTCAGAGATCTATTTAAGACCTTGCCCCCATTTGAATGGATTTATGATGTCCAATCAAGTATCATTATGCACAGGACCTCCTGGTCACGAGCAGCATCTACCACAATTTAACTTTAGATGATGATCTACAACCGAGCACTTAAAATCTTGGACAGGAAACCAATCAGGTCACATTATTTTCACATCCTGAAACTATGTACTCGGATAGCACAAACCTCCAACAAGGCATTTCCAACATTGTTGAGCAAGTTATTGTCAAAAAAGTGTAAAACTGCCCTATCCTACGACGTTAACAAGCCCTGGGGAAAAAAATGTATATGCATCCTGATCACAACCAAAATCTAATTAGTTCTTCTCTTTGGGATTAGCAGCATTCCCTGAAAAGGACATGAAAATGCATTGATACATTTTTAGGGAAAATGCGCAACTATTTTATTTTCTGTACAAGTGGAATCATGTATTCAAATTGGCATTTAAAATAGTTCAAATTGCCAAAAAATCAAATAGTTGGTAGTTGGAATTTTTCACTTTGAATACACATCCAACACAATGACGGAATTTGGTACAGCTTGTTGGGAATCGTAAACATTTATATAACAATAAAAACATCTTCTCTCTATTGGCATGTAAGCAAAGTACCTGGCTTGAGTCAAGACAGAGTAAAAATACATTTGATCAAGCCATATTACTTGCCTGTGGGAAGAGGCTTTTAGAAAGCTGATATAAGCCCATTTTGTTGTGAGACTGAACCACTGGTGATTTCCTACTGTTTTCATTTAACTGCTGCTACTTTTTTCCATTACCAAGGCTGACATTGTCCCATCAGCTTATTTACATACTGCATTACAATCCACAGCGTTATGAAACATTGACACAAATATTCTCCAATCCTGAAACCTGCAAACAAAAAAGCAAAATAACTACATTTTCAATGGCATAAATACATTTTAGAGCATAAAACTGTCCTAAATCATTTATAGTGCAATATATAAGCAAAACACCTGCATGTCTATAAATCCACTGCACTCCTAAAAGTGCAATAAAAATGCCACGTCTTGCTCAGAAATAAACAATGCACAGAAAAACTTTAACAGAGGATGGAGCCAAATATGTCCCTCTTTTCCTCTGACACACAAATGCACTCAACACACTACATACCTGCAGCCAATCATTGATGGAGCCTCCTCATTAGAGTGCATATTGATTAAAGTTATCGATCCATAAGGTAAACCATCAGATCTGGGCCAAGGCCAATATGTTAGAGCTCTTCTGCTGCTGGTCCATCTCACTGATCAGAGAGTATTTTTAACGCTCCTGGCTAAATGAAGAGGTTTGGGGGCAGCAATGTGATGTTTGGCAATCAAGGCTTCTGAGTTTTCCCTGCAGACGGATGAAGGATAAAAGACAAAAAAAAAAAAAAAAGAGATCCTCCTTCAGACTTTGAGCTCAATAAGCTATAAGAAAATAGCCTGCTGGAGACAGATGAGTCTGAGGAAAATCATGTGAGGACAGAGAGGAAGGGAGCCGGGCTGTTACGCTCTTTGTGTCACATCGTGTTGGCGTGATAGGATCAAATGGTGTGACACTGACACGCCTATCATGGGATGCATGTAATGAAGGCGACAGACATGCTGTAATCTAGCCTCATCAGGCAACCCATTAGTGAATCACCTGCCAACACTCACATCATTAACCAATCAGCAGGTCATCTGACAGAGCAGTATCACCTGCTTACACCTCTTATCACTCTGTCCATATGTTTAGTCTTCATCAGCTGACGAAACATATGGTATATGCTCCTGTACATGAAGTCTGTTTTATTAGGATCTGCCTGTTTCATTGTCCCTTCAGAGATTTATTTGAACACTTGTATATCGGTATAGAGTCATTTCTCCAGAGGGGTGGCTTGTGAATACTCAAACAACTATGTTGGCTCAACAATAAACTGCAGTAAGATTCTTTGCAGTGTTTAATTTATCTCAACAAAACCCCTGTGTGTATAATTATTTTGTGATGCAACAAAGTGCTACATATCCTTCCACCTGTAACTCCCCTCATACCATCAGGTCTGACTGCTGCAGCAGGATCAGGTAGTGGTCTCTGGAGCTCAAACTGATAATAATCCAAGGGCGTTTTCACATTAGGTCCACTTGTTTCGAACTGTGCTGTGGCGCGGTTCGCCATGGGTTTGCCCCCCTCCTCTTCCCCCGCTGGCTTTCATTCACACTGGCAATATCAAACCATGCCCGGACCCACTTGTGTATTTACTCAGTTTGAAACAGCAGGGGGCGATATGCACGTAACTGGTTACCAAACCTGCTACGGAGGAGAACGAAGGAGAGACTACCATGGTAACCATTTCCTACACCAGACAACCAATGTATACGTTTCGCTCTCTTCTACATTTTGCTTCAAGTGTGTTTTTTTATCGTGTTTGAGACGGCATCAGTGATCCTCTGGACCCTCGTAAATCATCGTAATCCTCAACCAGAGTAAACAAATCAACAAATTGAGTCAGCAAAAGAATCAACCGCAGGATTAACAGGAAGTAATGCATCAAAAGTAGATTGGTTCGGACCACTTTGTTTCACACCAGTGAAACCGCACCAAATGTCGGGATGGAGCGGATTGAGACCACCCCTTCATGGAGGTCTCAGACCGGCTGATTTGGTGCGCACCAAAGTGCGGTGGCTGCATTCACATTGATGCTAACGTACCAAACCCTGGGCCAAAACTTCTTTTAAATGTGGTTGGTGTGAAAACGCCCTAAGTCTCCTTGATATTACAAAGCCGGGTCACTCCTGTATTTATCTCAGATGTAAAAACAGGTAAAAGAAATGGTCACAATTCCAATTTCACAGCATTCCATAATATTACATGGGCCTTAACTAAATTTGGCTTGCTGTTTTTGATAGACTTTTGGATTCCCTCAGTTATCATATTTACAAGTAGCCTACTATGTGTCTCTAGCAACCTCAATTCAAAAAGACCTGAACTAACTCTTGAAGCCATTTCAATAGTGCCGTTATATAAAAGTCATCGTCTGCATGTCTCCCTCTCTCAAATATCAATCCTCTGGTACAACCAGTGGAGATGGAGCAAAGAGGGGGATCAACTGTCCCCCTGTAACATCTCAGAGACATCCATAGCAGAGGAAACATTATATGCATAAAAGTATTTTGGCTGAAAACAGCAGTGTGAATTTGGCTTTGGTGAAGTGGTTTTCAAACTACTTTTACCCAAAGCACACCTAAAATCAAGCCAAATTCTTTACGCACACCGTTTTTATTTCAATGCAAAATATGCTCTTTCTACATTGAACAGTACCTTATTTCTCTGTTTGTTTTTTATCTAACAATACCTGATAAAAATATATCAGACATCTGCATTGCTCATGAAATCTTTCTTTTACAAAAATAATACAGAATTCCTTCTTAACTTTGTTAATTAAAACGACTTAGCAACACACATTAGCTTGACAAATTACAGTTTAGGAAAACAAAACAAAATTGAGTGAATCCCCACATCCATTCTGTTAACGGCAAAAGACAATGCTCCCTTTGAGGTTTTATGAGATTTCTGATGATTGTACAAAATCCCAAGGCACACCACTGTGACCTGTCACACCATTTGAGAACCACTGACTTTGTTAAAATCCCTGTTCATACAATATTGTAAATGCAACATGTTTTTTTCTGACTCTAAGGCCCTGTTTACACGGAGACTCTGTGACTAGAGTCTTCAAAAGCAAAGATTTTTCTTTATTAAAAGTCGATCCGTATTCAAACGGAGACGCTGCTGAAGCCGCTATAATATGCATGCCGGTTCAGTAGATGGTGTTTTAGGTTTGCAGGGAGACAGCGCTGCTACAATACACATACAAAGAGGAAAAACTTTTCATGAACACAATGGCGACTGGATGCACAAAGACGCGGGAGTGGGGTGCTGATTTGGCAGAGTGGTTAGCAACCATGCACGTCCCATGCACATTCTTCTTCTGGTCCAAGTTCGAATCCAGTCTGTGACTAGTTTGCAGAGTGTCTTCCCCTACTCTCTCACCCCCTTTCGCATGCCTATCCATTGTCTCTCTCCTATCTATAAAGGCACAAAATGCCCAAAAAATATATTAAAAAAAGACACAGGAGTTTCTTTTCTGGACAACAAATCTGTCTGGATAACAAACTGAGTACTGTAAGCGGCACACATGTTACTTGGTACATGGCCGAAGCTGTTGTTGTTCCTGATATGTGCGTGTAGCCTTCATGTGAAAGAGTACTGTGCATGTGGTGACGTCAGTGTCTCCACTCTGGACACTGGTCTAAAAGTTCCCAGATTCGGGCACCCTGTACAGAGTTCCCATGTAAACTGAAGGCCAAAATGCGATGAATACTTATAGGATATGACCGTAATCAGCCTTGCGTTAACAGCCCCACAAAGATAACCAGGAAACTTCCTTTAATAATATAACAACATAACATGTAATCAGTGTGTAGTACATCAGTCTCAAGCTCTACTTTGGAAGTTTAAGCTGTATCATGCCCACCAGATGAAATAAATTCAGCTTTACTCTCTGTTCTTAAAAAACAGTTTGGTCTTCTTGTGAGGAGTTACCTGTATCCAGAAGATTCTCCAGGGGTGAAGTGGTTTTATTTCAGAGCATTCTTTAGTATATTTATCGACTCTGTATTCAGGCAGGATCAGAGAAGGAACCAGAGACTGGTTAAGTATTTTACTTCTCTTTATTGTCTTTTTATTTGTTTTAACAGACCAGACAGGACTGATAGGAGGTGAAGCAGCATTAGCAGCAGGATATGAATTTCTACAATTGCCTGTGGGTCAACAAACTTATATAAAAGGTACATAATAATTATCACTGTTATATTTACCCATCAGAAGCTCAAGTGTTCATATTTGCACGAGGCATTTCAATGAGTGAAGCCGCTGGGCAAGATCAATACACTCTCCTCGTGCTAAACACAGACAGAATAAAGATTCCTCCCTGTGCACAGGGGAGCATTAACTGAACATGAGGAAACACTGAGAAATAAATACCAAAGGCCTTAACGGCTAAAGCAAAACCAACTCCTGTGAAGCTGATAGCTCTGAAGTCGAGCTGCCTGAGCCATGACCTGTGCAGCACCAAGACTTAAAGACGTGACGTGTGTGCTTGTGCAAACAGAAATTTCACAGCTCAAATTTGACCTGTGGCATTGACATTTTGCTCCCTGCTGTGTCTGAGCTCTGTTTCATCTAATTCATTGTTAAATTTGTTGTTGTGGTTACATCTACAGTCAAATTTCTTCTTTCTCTCTCTGTTTCTCCTCTCTGTCTCTCGCTCGCTCTCTAGCTGCTGCAGCCACTCCACTCTGTGCCGCTGTTACCATAGCAACCGAAAGCAAAGCGAGGCAGAGATGTTGTATTGCAGTGGATGTAAAAGCAGAGAGGGCGGGTTCGTTTTCTAACACATAGAATACATGCGTACACACGTGCAGGTGGAGACACACACACACACACTGAGATGCATACAATTAAACATGGAGACAAATGTATGTGCATTCTTATGAGGGTGCAGGAACATAGATGGAGCAGATAGAAGGGGAGGTGGGGGTCCCCTCTGTCTCAGTGAGGAGGGGGGATGGGGAGCTGCAAAGATTTTGTCTCCACATATTATCAACATTCTGGAATGGCATTAGAGCTGATTTGACATCGATAGGTCAATGATGGATGATATTCATTCAAACACAACAGAGCTTTTGTTATAGTTCTACTCTAAAATGATGCTGAGATCTTTTCAGTGGGGTTTCCCTTTAATGGTGTTCCTCTGTCTGAATGAGCGAGCTCAGCAAGAGATTGACTACACAGAAGCTCTGTAAATGAGGGGGCCCTTGGATAAAGATGTACATTTTCTTACTGTTTAGATTTGTTTCTTGTTCAAGTTATGTAACTGTTGTGTTAACCCTTACATCCTACTAAAAAGATGCTCAGCTATGGGCAGTAATGTCCCTATAAATAGTGTCGTTAGTAGCTTAATTACATTTTCCAGTAGCTTCGTGGTAGCAGGGTTGTTTTCTGCGTCAAATAACTTTTCAGTTGTTTGGTTATTTTATTGATTAAGTTGTGTGCAGTGTCCCTACAAGCTGCATTTCCCTCCAAAACAGATGTGGAGCAATGCAGCAGCAGCAGAGCACTTTGTCACAGTCCAAAAAGCATACTTTAAGGGTATGGAAAAAATACAAGCAGGTACGTGGAGACTTTACATTCAGCTGACAGAGACTGTGAATTTCTCTAATATGGTGATGCTGTGTGATACCTGCAGCCTTTGTCTATGCTTCTGCTGAACAGGCTGAACCTGCAGGCGGATGAACATGACTGCACACACAAAACACACACACAGGTGTTTCCGGAATAAAACAAACATAAACATACATTTAAAGTTAAATATTGTGAGCAAATTAGCTTGCATCCTTTCAGCAGCTGATATGAGGTGCTCAGTACCAGAGGAAACAATGTGCAAGTTGGAGGTCAGAGTAGGAAGACAGGAAAACTGAGGTATGATGTGCAACCTGTTTTTAGGTGATTTTTAGGGTGACTTTTGTTTATGGTTGGCACTAGGACTGGCCACCATACTGTTTACTTAAAAACATCTTTTAAAGTCAAAAACACATTTTAGCTACAGGAATGACAAGTGCATTAAATCAAACAGATTTAAGCTTGCTGATTCAGTCATTAAATTAGCTGTTGTAGAAGTATGTCAATTTCAGTCGTTAATCATAATAATTTTATTCAATTTCTTGTAAGAAGTGACCAAAATGCATATAAGGATGGTCAGTTTTTTTTTAGAAATCATTAGGGATGGGAATCGAAAACCAATTCCAGTTGAGAATCGTTAACAGCGCCATCAAAGAATCAATATCATTACTCTTTTTTCTAATCAATTCTCTTATCATTTCCATTCAATTGACAGGGTTGAGAAGCGTCAGAATTGTGGCTTACTTTTAAATACACTTACTGCACAACCTTAAGTGAGTGGAAACACCAGCAACTTGCTGAAGCAGTTATCTATACTATGATGTATGTTTGGCATTGTTGCCACTGAAAATCAGACCATTTACCCACATGCAATATTTGCTGGAATCGATAAGGGAATCGTTAAAGAATTGGATCAATTAGCAGGATTGTTAACAGCATTGGTATTGATAAAATCTTATCAATTCCCATCCCTAGACATCATCAGTGCTGTAAATTCAAAACATTTTAAAAGTAAAAGAAGAAATGCAACAAATTTGTGGTAAACTTCATAAATGAATTTAGGTTAAAATAAACAAACAAACAGTCCAGCCAAATATAAGAAAAGGGGAAAAAAGAACTCAAAACACTGTCTGTGGTTAAAATGGGTTTGATTAACAATAATAATAATAATCATAATCATAATAATCATTATTGTTATTGTTATAATTATAATAAGAAATATAACTATCATTAATAGCTATTAATTGTATCACTACCCTAATTATTTTAAACTGTACTGAATCAAAATGAAAATAATTTCATGTAATGGGCTACTTTTGTCATGTGATGTAGCTTATCTTGTTTTGTCATGTCATGTAGCTTACCTTGTAACTTCTCACAGGGTGTGACTCTAGTTTCGTAAAGCTGATCTTGTTCAAGAGTATTTAGTAAATTAGCTTATTTCATTTACTAGTAGCTTAGCTTGCCCATCATTTCACATGGAAACTCATTTCCTAAAGGTAGACACTTAGAATTTTGAGTATGGGTGTGTTGTAGGCTCAAGTGTGATCTGTATTCACGGGCCAAGACATGACGCCAGTGTAGACTAATAAGCTTAAATCCACGTCAACAGTTAATGGTGTTCAGCGAGGTATGATGTAATTCAAATCATGATAACGTAAGCTATTTTGTTCAGATGGCACCTCTTGATTGAACATTGTTTTAAAGCTTAGACACTTTGTCTGCCGGATGATAACAAAGGTTTAGTAAAAAACAAGGAAAAATAACTCCATTGGGATTAAAATGTGTAAAACAGCCATAAAAACATGAGGGCACATCTCACTATTATCCCTCTTGCTTCTTGAGAAGAATGCAGGTTGAATCCTCATATAAAGCAGAAGGCCTGAGGGTAGAAACACAGACATGGGCTAAACTGGGAGAAGTGGGTCACCTTCACACTTCAGCCCTCAACTCCCCATCACTGAAGCCTCATTAATAGACTTTGAACAGACTCCTACTGGAAAATAGCAGAACAAAATGTGTCTGTGAGGGATTTCAGAGTGTTTTTCTGACATTTATGAAGCAGTAGCTCTCTGTAAAATTACATTTAAAGTTCAGAACATGTTCTACAGCAACAAAAGGAATTTAGCAGTTTGTCCATCATCAACAACAGGACATGCTTTATGAATAAGATCTTTCTCTGCCTCGGGCTTGTAGACGAAGTTGTTTTAAATTCAAGAGCCACAGGACTGGGTCGATAGGAAACCCACAACCGTTATTTCTAATTTTCCTCAACTGTACCAACTGAGTACGATCTAGACACAGCCTCTTAAGAACCAGCATTTCAATCAAATATACATCAAGTTTGACTAACATTGTTTTTTCCTGTCCAAGACTGAGCTCATTCTGGTCCTCTCTCTACAACACTCTCTCAAAAGCTCTAAACAAACCTGTGCTTATGAGCCCTTTAACCTCAATTTTTGGTGTGCCTGAAGAATTCACACACTTTACAAACAGGGAAAGCAGTTCTATCGCCTTTGCATCTCTGGTAGCCCGCAGACGTATATTACTACATTGGAAGGATAAGAAACCTCCTTCCCCTAACTCTTGGCTAAAAGATCTTGTCATTCCTACACTTAGAAAAAATTAAATATTGTATTAGGGGGTGCTCTGACAATTTTTATAAAACTTGGAATCACTTTCTTAACTTAATTAACTCCACTTCCTCCTTAGATTATTAGGAAAGATGAATCTAATTAAGATAAACTGATGTCATTTTTATATCACTTTATTTTATTTTAATTTTTTCTACTATACAGTCTGGATGCTGAAGTAGACCAGTTACTTAAAGAGGCGAGACACAACATATGCAATTTGCTATTGTCGATCTTTGTTTTTGAGCTTTTAACCACTTTGAATTACTCCTCTAAAAGTCCCTTTTATTTTATTTTATTTTTAATTTTTTAATTTTTTGCTGTGTTTATCGTTCACTCCTCCTGTTCCTTTTCATTAAGGAGGAGAGAGAGTTGTATTTGCTTATAATCAATACTTGTTTTTATTTGGTTTCTGCATTTAATTGTGAATGTGACTCTCTAGTTGGGGGATGAGGGGGGTTGTTAGCGTTTTAAAACAGGGGAAAAAAAGGGTAAAATGTATCCTTACTAATTGTACATGTACTTTATCTTGACAACGCAATAAAGATATATAAGAAAAAAAAAGTTT
Source organism: Scarus forsteni (assembly GCA_036419115.1). Classification (NCBI taxonomy): domain Eukaryota; kingdom Metazoa; phylum Chordata; class Actinopteri; order Labriformes; family Labridae; genus Scarus; species Scarus forsteni. The sequence continues at coordinate 626,919 of JAZDUH010000271.1, forward strand.
GACTAATATTCTAACACTCCTTAAATAAAAACATTTAACGCAAAGACAGAATTGAACAGAGCTGAACAGAAAATACTTTAATGAACCATGTTGGAGACTTTTAAAATCTTTTTTCTTTAACACCAAAGATAGATAGCTGAAGATGAGGGAAACGTGTGTTTTAAGTTCAGGTCAGTGAAGAGATTTCAAGGAACAGTACAGTTTGGCGCAGAACAACAGTCCAAGCCCAACAACTGGAAAAATATTCCCACTGACTGTAGAAATGAACTGGAGCCTTAAATTTTAGAGCATATGTGACACACTTTTAGTGCAGTAAGAGAGAGTATGGATTTAATGTTATGGGCAGAATGAGAAGGATTAGTACTTTTTTAACAACCCCTCCCCCTGTGCTCCACAACATCAGGAGCTTTTTCTTGGATACTCCCTTATAATCTGGCATCTGGTAACTCTTTTAATGCAGTCCACCCCTAAAACCCTGCCTGTGTTTTGGATGTAGTCACCATGTATTTGCAGCCGATAGGATGACACCAAGTAAACCTAACATCTAAAACAAAGGAATACCCGTATCATTAAGGCACTAAAACCTCCTGACCCAAGCATAAAACTAAGCAATGTGAAAGGCAATTTTGGGCCTCCAGACAAATTGTCCTGAATAAAAAGATTTTCAAGTCAGAGGGTAAAAAAACTCAAGCATTTTGCCAAAGTGCATCTACCCAGAAATGTCAAAAATTGCCTCAAGACATAGAGGGCAGGTGAAAGAGACGCCAACTCACACATTCATGCCTCCTCATCAATCACATCATACAGTTTTGTGTATTTAGAAAAAGTCAAACCATGACAACTCAAGATGCAAATTTGTATTGAATCAATCTTGTTTGAAGAAATGTATAGTTGACTGCAGCATCTAGCAGACTCACTACACTACCCACAATCCTAAGGGGCACAGCGATGTCTCCAGTTGGTGAAATCCACAAATTCAATCTAGCAACTGCTGCAACTAAGGAAAATCGATATGGGATGGGTGTGTGTGTGGGTCAGTGTAAAAGAGTCCATCATTTTAATAAGTATTATTATTTTATTTGCCCTTCAGTGTGCTTCACATGTCTGCTCCGTATGATATAGTACTTTTGTGCACAAGAAAAAAATTCACAGCGTCGGGACTTCTCCCTGTCCTGCCAGTAGCTGTCCAAAACAGGCCCAACTTTTAAAGTTTTTCAGAATTTGTGAAACTGAGTTTCGGTTTCACCTTTAGGTTCATAACAGGCACACAAATCTTTGATAAATAAAGACAAGACAGGATTTTCCTAATTTAAGCTGATAACTTGATGAGTTCTTGGCAAATTTTGATGCCATTTTTAGAGAATAATATCTGTGGCACAGTAGAGAAGTTACTTGATTGTGGTGAATGTGGATCCAAGATTTTTTTCAAGGTTTGCACTGTGATATAGGGCAGTTTCCATGTTTTTACAATGACACGCCTGACAATGTTGAAAATGAGGGGTTTCCCGATACAACTTTTTCACCTCCAATACGATACCAATATTGCAGCTTTGAGTATTGGCCAATACTGACATCGATCTGAAATGATATCAGCAGGAATCATACATACTTTTATTATTTATTTTGTGGTATGGACTGTAAGAAGAATTGATCAATTGAGATTATTCAGACAGAGAACAGTAGTCAGCAGAATATAGAATATATAGGAATATAGTACAATTAAATCAAATAAATGAAAAACAAATTAGAAGACCCTGAAAAGTAACTTCAAGAAATGCAGTAAAAACAAAAACATATATTTTCAAATTGCTAAATTACCACTGTGTTTAACTTTAAAATAAGCATATTCTACAACTAAATTAAATAAATAAAACATGAATTAGAATGGACTACTTGTATTGGAGTGCTAATATCGGACATTTTAGATGCAGGTTGATATAATCCGATATTTGTTTTTTTTTGCTAATGTCAGACTGATATCTGATACCAATATCAGATCGGGACACCCCTATTGAAGTGCCTTGGCTGAGGTCTGTGCTCTGGGATCACTTCTACTTGAATCACGTCATGCTTGTCCTGTTATATCATTTTAAGCCTCTTTTTTACCACCCTTACATTAGAGTCAATATTCCCTTCATGCTACAGTCATTGCTTATTTCAATCAATAGCTTATGATGATGTTAAATGTCACACACTGAGCTGGAGAGTCAATTGTAACACTGCCAGGTTGGAGATTAAAGGTGTGTTCAAAACAGTTCCTGTAAGATTAATTATTAGTGTGATGAGAAATTTTAATACCAGGTGTCAACACTGGTAAAACAACTGGATGTCAAAGTAGGCCAGGGTGATGAGCAATGCACACCCAGATATTTAATCAGACAAACAGACCTGCTCACATGCCCTCATGCACAAACATGGGCTAGAACAAACCTGCTTTAAACACACACACACACCCATTTTCTCACACACACATATTTCAGTCTCCTCAGCAGTGGAATCACTGTGTCAAGTCTTTATCTTATCGAGGTGGAGGCGATATTCCCTCAAGTGGCTGCCTGTCTCCTACGAAACAGGTCTAATCAGAGTTGAGGGAATCTGTCTTTTGCTGTTAAATATCCTAAAATACTATTCAATCCACAGGGTCATTTATATGCTAATGCAAGGGTTACCTCTGCATAAGCACTTGACGCAGCGTGTGCTGCCTGTTAGGTTATGTGCAACGGAGGAAAAAGAGGGTGGAAAGAAGAAGGAGATGGAGCGAGTGAAAGAGTGATGGAGTGAGATGAAAAGAGAAGATGATTGCAGAGAGAGGAGGGAGATGAAGGCAGGGAGGAGAGGAGATACAGAGGCGAGAGAGAGGATGGGAGATATTCCCCTGGGTGTGTGCCATAGGTAATTAAAATAGGATGGACGGAGCTGGAGTCTAGCCAGAGAGAGCTCCATCTCCCTTCAGACTTCTTAAGCAATCAGGCCCTCTGCCTAAGACGGAGCTGCGGCAAGTGACGGACTCAGAGAGAAGCAGGGGTGGGACACTGGCAGCTTTGGGGCCACATCTAGCCCCCCTATTGAACTAAATACTGCCCACAGGTTTAACCCTTAAGAGATCCTGGGGACATTTTGTGCCATTTAGTTTTTTATTTTCAATTCATTTTGGCTGTGTTGAATAAATGTAGTTCAAATTTGCCAGAGGATTTCCATTTTTAGAAAACTTAAGAATTGTTGTCTCAGTTCCATAAATTAGCCTGAAATGGCTAAGCTACACACACAAAAAAAAAAACGACACAATTGATCTTCTTGACAAAAAATGACCACTTTCTATTGGAAATTTTATGTCCAAATTCCATTTTTGATCCAGCATTTATCTCAACATAAAGTAATGCATTCCTATATGCTAGGGTTTCATTTTGGACTACTACTTTTAAATTTAAATTTTTATATTTGTCCACCAGATGGTATTACTTTTCCTTTACAAAACATGCAGAAAAGTTTAACACTTCTTACTGTTTTTTGTAAGGGAGCTAATGAAATGTTGTGTGTGCAGGAACAGTCGAAAATGTTCAGGGTACTGCTACAGGCCCCTTTCTTGTAAGTAAATGTAAAGATGCGTTCACATCAGATGCAAGACGGCTACCGATATTGTGTCACTCACATCATCCCCATTAACAAACAAACATTTTTGCTTAATAAGTGACAAACTAATAATGATATCATCATGATTCCGAGTGCTAGGTGTGGGTTTTCAGGATCAAGGAATCATTTAATGATGGTAACTTTATCATGGAACCATTGCTCATGAAATGAAACAGCAATTTGTGAGCTACCTTGTTGGAGGTTTGCGCTCTCCAAGTGCTTCGCAGTTCCATCTTTTCTGGCATGCATCCACTGGATAATAGACACACACACATGCACACAGAAGTGCACACACACTCACACAGACATTCACACAACACTGATTGGCTGTCGTGGCATGGGACATCTTGAAAAGTTCACATTTTTCAACTCTGGCAACTCTGTGTCTGTCACATTACCTTGGGTCTGTTGCATCGCGTAGAGGCTGTTCTTTGTTTTTGTATGGGGAGTGGTCACCCAGGTCGCATCAGTTGTGTACGGTATGACTGCACCTTAAGGACAGGAGGCTGTGTGACCTCTACATGGACAGAGAGGGGAGAGTTGGGAGCACCTCCTGCTAATGTGGGAAGTTCACATGCACGGACCACAGTCTGTTCATTTGCAGCGTCTGCCTCACTGGAGCTGGACTGTCAAGGTGTGCTCCCGCAGTACATGACTTGGTGACTCATAGGAGTTCTCTGCGGTCCCGTCTTCCTTGAACCCCGAGTCATGTTGCTGCTTGTTTCCCTCAGGCTGATAAACAGGTCGAGAAAGCACAGGACTGCAGAGAACTTCTTCACTTCTTCACTGACTCGCTTCTCCCCCTCCATCATTTTTTTCCTCATATATACATCCCACAATCCCTTTCATCTTTTCCAGCATACATCAACTGCAAAATAGACCCACATATACACAAACACCCACCCAAACACACCCATGCACACAAATACACGACAGAGCAACAGTCCTGGTCCTGCCCCATTGGGATGCAATTTGACTTTGCATGAAAGTTGAAGCCCAGGTCACGTCAGTTGTGCCTTGTGTGGATGCCCCTTCACTTTCACTCTCTCTTTTTCCGTCTCTCTCATTTTTCAGTGTTCATCTTTCTCAACTAAATGTTTTTTTCTGTTTCAAACCGATCTTTTATGTTTCATGTATTTTTTTAGCACAACAGGGTAATAAGCATTTAGTAGGACAAAACCCTCTTCTTATAGTGGGACAAGGCCTACTAAAAGTTTTCATAATTAAATTAGGCTTGGATTATCAAATTTAATCTGCCACTGGCAAAAATAATAAAGATGAATCAAAATCAGTGTTGTAGCTTATCATTAGCCCCGTTTCCACCAAGTGGTCCGGTATGGATCAGCACGTTTGGCTCAGGCCAGGTCGGTAAGGCCTGATCCTGGTTGTGTTTCCACAGCCAGCGGTACGGTTCGCTTATAAGGGGTCCTGTCCCAGTTTTAGGCCATGGAAATGCCACAAAAAGCGAGCCGTACCGAGACGAACCAAACTGAACCCTCTGGTGGAAATGGGGCTATTGACCCATCTCAGGCCCTGATAATCATGATCAAATACTCCTTGAATTGTATTTAATGAATTCAATTAAAGTTTTTGTGATTTTGTTCAATTGTAAACAGTGGAGTTATGTAAACACTGGCCTTTAAGGTTTAAAACCATCAAATATGTAATCAGTGTTTGATATGTATGTTTCAGACTGAAGTAGTTTCAAAAGATTTAGTCATATAAAGCAGATAAAATATTAACATTTAACTTTATTTAGCAGTTTTTGGAAAGGTGCCATTTCTTGTCGATAGGGGCAAATGTGTGAAGACATTTAAGAATCTCTTAAGGGCTAAATCAAACATCAATATACTGCCAACATGAAAACATTATTCACTCTGCTGAAAACCGTTTGACCATAGAGGGAGGAAAAAGTTTGGACGAGTCTAAGTGACATCAGCCATTTGGTCACTATTAATAGCATTTACACAGATGGAACCAACCTCTGGTGAGCGCAAAACACCTTATAATGTAGACCAGGGGTAGGGCTGGACAATTAATCGGATTTTGATCGTGATTTCAATTTTGCCATCTGACAATCACATTATAATCGAAGAAAACATTATAACATTATAATCGAAGAAAAACGATCAATATACCATACAGTGTGGAGTGGCATGTATGCAAGTTCCTGCGCTTCATAGCGCTTCTGTGTTCCACATACAACCACAGCGAGTATGTGTGACTTATGTGGATCATTAATACTGTATGTGCCACTTGCTGGTTCTTTAAAGTTGTGTTTAAATCAATACTGAAGTTTTTAAATAAATGAATAATTGTGTATATTAATTGTGATTTCAATATCACTTAAAATAATCGGGATTCTTATTTTTACCATAATCGTCCAGCCCTAACCGGGGTGGGCAAGTCGCAGCCCCAGTTACTCAATGTGACCCTGGACTGTTATGATGGTGCCATGTCAGCCCATGGGCATATAATTGAATAGCAAAATAAAACTCTCACTACCTGATTATGACTGTATTTTCTATCAAATCATTTTGTGTCTGTATTCTAAAAATAATGGATAATAAATGCCACTTCATGTCATTCATGGCTTTTAATATGTTTTTGTAAAAGCATTTTACAACCCCCTCTAAGCATTTAGCCCCCCATAGGTCCCCAATCCCTATTTTGAGAACCACTACAGTAGAAAACATTATCTGGTCTCGTTGGTCGGAATTGCTCGTTCCTTCAATGGCACATACATGCACTGACTTATCAGTTTATAGTTATGGGACAGTTAAAGTAAAGAAATGTAACAATATCAGTCAAAATGTTGCAAAAATCAGAAATTTAAGGCACCAAAAGGGGCCAAAAAGCATTTCTGTTTGCACTGAAATACACATGGCAAACAATGCACATACAACCCAACATGCCAACACACACGTCTAAACTGCTGTGCTCAAGCTGCAGCAAGGGCAAACGTTCCTAACCAGAGTTTGACTGCAGTAAGCACATATACATTCATTGCACAGCTCTGAGCTGGGAGCGAGCACATGAGTATGCGGTGCACGCACTCAGACACACACTATGGGCCAGCACACACACAAACATGCACACACGAACACATAAGTGTGTATGACAGCAATGAAGATGCGGTCTAATTACATGACAGTGACAGGAGGGTTTTTCATCTATGAGTTTTAACCTGTTTTAACGTGCCGTTGGTGTGTTTGTCACAACATGATAGAGGTGCATTTTGTCCTGTTCAAGGTAGCACTCCTCTAGGGCGATCTTCTAATGTTCAGAACAAAGAGCGATCATATTAATGCTGGAAAATTGGTGTTCTTGTCATTGTCAAGCCTGCAGAGAATCTTGCCTTGTTTTCTGTTCCCACATTTTGCAAACCCCTGCTCTGGCGTTCATGCAAAAAAATGCTAAATAGGTTTTGTCTCAAAGTGGCAGCCATTACCATACATCTCACACGCTGATAGCGGCTTCTCCTCTGCTGTTATGGAGCGAGGCATGGGGCTGAAAGGTAGCTCATACTCTCATCATGTAGCTCTGTGTGAGCTGTGGTCACCACTAAGGGTAAATATAGCTCTTTTGGCAGAGGCACACTAAGAGGATCACAGCTCACAATAGGTGGTCCACACACAACAGACATCAAAATGCCAACAAAAATGAACCTGAAAAGTGGACTGAGTTACTGATACGTACACATACATGTTCAAACGGCAACACACAGATACACAGGCAGCCCCTCCCCTGAGAGCTCCCCCTCCCTCCTCACAGGTATAATTGTGTTTCTGCTGCTCTTCTCCAAGTTGTGACTGGGCCCTGGATAAAAAGCCATAATTAAAAGGGGGAGAAGTTGTGTTTGTTGCAAAAAAAAAAAAAAAGCGAGGGATGGGTGTGGGAGAGGACAGAATGAAGCAGAGAGAAAGATTAGCCACAACAAAGCTTCATTGGCTGCAAAACCATCTCGAGTAGCTGGGAGACAAAGGACTCGGATACGCCTTTATCTTCAAATAAAAAAGTCTCCCAAATCCCTGTGGCTAAGCTTCCATAACTAAAGCCTGCCGTTGGCTTAGACCCTTGGTGAATTTGTTGGACAACAAAAGTTGGAGAAATGTAAGTAGATAGACCGAGCTGCTGAGACATATAAATAAATATATACACCTTCCAGGATTTCTGTAAAGAAATAAAAAGTCGGGAGCCTCAGCAGTGGCATTTGAGAAAAGGTTACTTTATTTGTTTGTGTGTGTTAAGAGTGTGTGTGAGAGCCTCAGAGAACGCATGAAGTGGACTGTCGTTTTCTCACTTTGCAATTTGCCGTTGTAAATTTAGAGCACAAAGGGTGAAAGATTAGACTACCTCCATCGTGGAGAGTTTAAACAGCTGTGACATCACTCACCAACAAATTGCCCAGCAGTTCAGACAGGAGGAACAGCTGCATGTACAGAGATGGCTTCCTTTCCGAGACAAACTAACTCAAGACTACTTCTCATGTCCCTCACGTACGCAGAAACACATACGCACATACAATATACATGCACACTTAGCATATACAGCATGCATGTGCTGTTAACTCCTCGGTTGTGAGGTGAGGGTGTGTCTGAACTGACGTAGAGGTGATTGCATGACAGAGGTAGTACTTGGCAAAATTAACATCCGTTTTCGCGTTATAGCCCACACATTGTATATAGGGATGCATAAAGAGAGAGATGCACCTCAGGGGAGGAATCAGGAAGGACAGGGAATCATAAAAGTGAAGATGCATGGCTGCTGTAAAGTATATGAGGGTTTTCCACACTAAAAACAACCATGATGTTTTATAACTCAGCCGCACCACAGGCACATCATGCACCAGCAGGAGTCAGATCTGGTTTCAGTATGCAGGTGTGGCATGTTTTTGTGCTTTTTTTGGTCCTTGTTAACTTATGATGAAACACAAGGCATTGTTTATTAACCTTGTATCACATCTGGATCAACCTGATTTAATGTCCAATCCATCTTGCTACAATGTCTGTGAGTGGCCAAAAGCAGGACAGTCCAATCAGCATCCTTTGGAGCAGGGAGAAGTAGAAGCTACGTGCAAGATGACTGCAGGAGGTAATTGCTCACACAGAGATTAGCACAGATGCTAACAGCTACAGTTGCAGTTTTCAGATTTGTATGGCATTTATTAATCAAATGGAAAAATAAAAACAACACTACAAACTTCACTAAATAAAGCATTTTCCTGCTCCACTCCAGACATGTTTTGCAGAGACTATCTGATATGAAGTGAATAACGTTCTGTCTTTGCAATGCCGCAGTACTGCCCACGCACTTCATTATCTGATTGGCTCAACTTAAATGTGATTGACAGAATATCTGTCCAATCACTTGCCATATACTTTCGAAAGGTTATGCTCATTCCCAAACACTCTCTATGGACTCTTTCCCAGATGGACTGGTGAAATATATTGAACAGTCCATCTGGTCTGACAGGTGAATTGTTTATAGCTAGTAGGCCTGTGCTCAAAATATCGATATGGCAAAATATCGTATCGCACTCCTTTGGGATACGTGTATCGATACGGATTCTACAGAATCGATACGGCCTAAATATTTTGACAGTTGTTGTAAATACACTTTGGGTAATGTTAACAGTGGCACAGTTCAAGGTAGAAGATGAGCTACATAATGAAGCATATGTTCTAAATTTGAACTTAGGTCTACCATCTTTGAGGATCTGAATTTATGTCTCTCAAGTTGTAGAACCGCTTAAAAATCATCCTTATTCTTTTCTTCATATAAGAAAAAACTAAACTTTTTCAAGAATTTTGCTTAAAGCATAGCTCATTCCCAAACACTCTCTATGGACTCTTTCCCAGATGGACTGGTGAAATATATTGAACAGTCCATCTGGTCTGACAGGTGAATTGTTTATAGCTAGGCACCAGAAGAGGCGACCACATGAGAGAAAAATAGGCTGAACTGGTGACAGAGTGCAGGACTAATGGCTGAAAACCCCTTGGCCAAGCAGTGGAAGTTGCCAGGGAGAACATCACATAGTCTGCTGTAAAAGCCACAAGATGGCTATGGATCAGGAAGGGGTGATCACCCTGACTGGGTAGCCTGAGTTAGGATGTCTGATGAACAAAAGACCAAAAAAGACAAAAAGATCGAAACACCCTATGACCCCAGGTTCATCGCTGGTGATGTGCCCAAGGAGCACAAGTAGGTGTTTCAGAACTATCAGATAAATGGGAAAGAGGGAATTAAAACATCTGGTTAATTCGAGGAAGAAATTCAATGTAAAAATGTGGAAAACTGCCTTATCCTGCATCATTAACAAATCCTTAAAGGTGCTATGAGGAGAATCTATTACCAGCGAAATAAAGACTCTGCTACCCATGAGCACACATGGTGACTGGCATAATGCTGCGTTCCAGTAACCTCGGAAATGGGAGTGACATCATCTCCGACTTATTGCGTTCCAGTTGAAGTCGGAAAAAAACATGCTGATCTACCAGGCTACTGTTAGCTGTTGTTAGCTCGCCCTACATTGTTGTTTACAACTATCACATGAAGAGTGTGATTATCACTATGGCAGCATTTTTGTAAATATAAGTCTAACAATACTATGTATACAGCTGATCTAGAGCAACACACCCCAGTCAGAAGTGCAAATAAATTGATTATTACAGGAGCTAAATAACTGTTCACACTGGGGGCATCCATCTTTATTGTCAACTCGTTGGTGGCGAGGTTTCACCGAGTTCCCAGTAGGAAATTCAGACTTCGGGGGACGTTCCAGTTGCAGTTACCTACTCGGAACCCGAAAATTCCTACTTCTGACTACAACTGGAACACACCAAAAGACGTGACCCAAGCCAAAGCGTGTGCTTGTTGTGATGCTAATGAATGCAGCTCGGACCTTCCTCAGAACTCTGCATTGCTTTACAACTTCTTTTTTCAACAACTTACAGGATGCAAAGCGACGAGGTAATGTATCTCTTTCTAGTTACATGACGGTAGTTTTTGATGTGTGACAACGAGCAATTTCTGGAAAACTTATTAATGTAGCTGTAGCCGGCTATATATCGCTACTTACAGCCTGGTGCTCGAAGACGTGTAATATAAATAATAACATAATGTAAATTTGCTCTAGTTTTAATTGTCTTGTTCCTGAAGTTGAGTATCCAGGCCAGTCCAGCCCTGTCCGACCTGACCGCAAGGCTAAGGAATAGCATTTATAGATAACCTATTTTGATGCTATAAAACTCATCTTAAAGTGTGTATTTCCATCAGGCATATATCTAAAAGTGAGACTTTTTTGTAATTACTTAGAAACTCCTCATAGTCTCTTTAAGAAAATGCCTGGGCCAGCATCCAGATTTGGATTAGAACCAAAATCTAATCACCTCCTCCTTGTGCTGTGACCAACATTTCCTGAAAACGTTATCTGAGTTCAGTGAGAAGTTTTTCAAGTCGTCTTGCTCACAGATGAGCGTATGGATAAACACACCAACAATAAGACAAATGTCTGCAAAAACATAACCTCTGTTATTGCAGGCATTTGCCCCCCCCCTCCCCATCAATCGACTTCAGGTGCAGTGCTGCTGGGACACCTTTCAGCCACTTCACTGACTATTGTCAATCACCAAATAAAACCCAACTTCAAAAATACTGAAATATCCCTTCAAATCACACACTGCATCTGTAATAATCGAAAGAAGTTTCTGATATATGGCATGAACCACTCCAGAATCTTGATCCTCTCACATTTTATGTTTTTTTTCCCTTTCTGACCCTAGCAGAACTACAGCTTTATCAATTTCTATGAATGTCCTCATTTATGCATCAAATCATGACAATATGCAAAAACAAGGCCAGCCTGTAGCACAGAAGTGAAGGTGAAGCACTGTGTAGTTTCTATGGAGACGAAAAATCGTCTCTTGATGCTGCAGTATTGTGACTATACATACATATACATAAAGAATGTGACCCACTGAAAACAGTCACAAGTTTCAACTCATCTTATCTTGACTCTGAAGGCTGAACTGGGTTTAAAGGATAAGTTTGGTTTCTACAGCTTTCACATTGTTTATAGCGGAGGCAAACCTTCTTCTTCTTCAGTTCAGAGGTCAGTACAGTCACACAACATGTCTGGAGCGACACAGAATGTAATGGAGGAGTAGCGTGAGCGGACCATTATGAAATATTGGTGAAACTAATTAGTTTTTGGACAATTAATGCAGTTTTAGGAGCTGCGTTATACATGCCCTATGTGCTACCATTATACGGATGTCCGCCACTCGATTTTGGATCTAAATATCTCCCGAAGCACTGTTTGGATCAGGAAAGCCTCCTGGGTGAGTATATTGTTCTACTTCATCTCATAAACAATGTGAAAGCTGTAGAAACCGAACTTACCCTTTAAGAGAATGGTGCTAAGTGCAACATGTATCGGTCATCTACTCTGGGAGTCAACATTTTACCTCTTAGGGGTAAAAAGTCATTAATAAGTTAGCTGCTGATGGTCTTCACTGCTGTTGTAGGTCATAAAAATGCACTACTGCTACATGCAGTCCGTTTTTACTCAGACAAAAATTCCATACTTTAAGCTATTGTCTCATTTGCAGTAGTTTCCAGTGGTGACATTTTCTGTACTTTTCACTAGGCCTGTGCTCAAAATATCGATATGGCAAAATATCGTATCGCACTCCTTTGGGATACGTGTATCGATACGGATTCTACAGAATCGATACGGCCTAAATATTTTGACAGTTGTTGTAAATACACTTTGGGTAATGTTAACAGTGGCACAGTTCAAGGTAGAAGATGAGCTACATAATGAAGCATATGTTCTAAATTTGAACTTAGGTCTACCATCTTGTTGTAGGTCATAAAAATGCACTACTGCTACATGCAGTCCGTTTTTACTCAGACAAAAATTCCATACTTTAAGCTATTGTCTCATTTGCAGTAGTTTCCAGTGGTGACATTTTCTGTACTTTTCACCATCCAACATCTGGAAGAACTACACTTCTAAAAAAACAAGTTAATGTTTAACATATCTCTGAAAAGAAGAATGTTGTGCATGAAAGAGTTGTTTTGTAATATACTTGTATGCATGACCCTTTGCCCTCTTAAACCCTGCTTAAAGACTCCCTCAGGTGCTCACTCTGTGGAGGATCTGCTGGAACAGGTCACCCATATGCCTGGTTCCCTCTGATCTATCACACCCTGAGGTCTGCAGGTGTCAACACCCCTTTAAAAGTGAGGATTTTTGTGCTTAAGTACTTCCACCATACAAACATTTCACTCTGTGAGAGATGGAGACTCTTGCTTCTGGCAGCTTTTAGGGGAAAAAAACATACCTTCAAATCTCTTGGCTCCAGTCAAAACTTTGCTTTCTTTTCTGATCAGATTAGAGTCTAATCCTGTCTACTTTCTGGAGCACAGCGAGGTGGTTACTCTGGGGCTGATGGGAATTGATAGAGCTAGTTGGGAAAGTTACTTCAAGTTTATCTAAACGGTCTAAGAGCGTAGTTTGGAATTCCTTCATACATAAGCACAACACTTAGTGGGTGGTTTCTTGAGAAAAAAAAGTAAATCTTCAGAGGGAGGATTTCAGTTTGGTGAGAAAACATCAGATCTGGATTGTTGCTTGATTCATCTGTCCCTCGAGGACCCCTCTTATATTGCATCAACAGTAACAGTGATTTATTTCATACTTTACTTTCTAATTCACCAATGGACTAACTTAGTTTTGGAGGTCAGCGGTAAAAGGACAAGTCTTGTGTTTACCTTTTGCTTGAGTATTACTCATGGAAATATCACACAACAGAAAATCACAAAAACAAATGAGTAAGAATTTAGAGGTCATAGATCGTGGTAGGGCTGGGTAATATTATCTAATCTCAATATCACCATTAATTGAAGCTCTTAACTCGATTATGATTAATGAACAATTATTTTATGCTATGCTGGAACATATTAGTGGTGATACCGATCGTCATCAACATGGTCTTTAGGCAGTATTTATACATAACTTCTTTCTGCTTGATGTTCTCTGTACAGAATCCAAAATGAGCCCAAACAACGGAGAAGACAATTTTCTTGGCTATTAGGTCCTCTGATAGATTGGCACTTGTCTCCTCCATGTTGGCGGCATGTGCTTCACTCTTGGCAAAAGTGAACGTAGACTATATGGAGGGGGCGCGGACAAGTGACTTACACAGGGAAAATAATCTAAATAATCTACATGAGTAAAATTACTTCGATTAGAGGGTCTAAATTTTGATTTTTTTTTAATTAACTGCCAGCCCTAGGTCATGGTCACTGGGCCTCATGTTAAGACCATGTCAATTGACTTTCTTCAGACATGGAGGAGCAAGACCAAAAGTCAAGGTCAATGGCCTAATCCTTGTTTCTTCATTGTAACAATACTTTAATGATTCGATAAAGGGTTTTGCTTTCGTCCATATATAAATGTGACTTTCTGACTCAAGGATGAGCTGATTAGATTTCTGAGGCACAGAGACAAAGGTTAAAGTCATGGCCCATGTTCATCTTTGGCTTGAGAATGCAATATCAAAAATATGCCTTCCTAGTTTCCACACTGAAAAAAAATGATTAAGAGGTCAAGGAAAAAAGGTAAATGGGTCTGATTATGAAGCAATTAGATTTTTGAGGCACATGGACAAAGGTCAATGGCATTGAGTTCATCGTTGGCTTACAATATCACAAAAATGCCTTCAATAATGTTTCAAACTCAAAAAAATATCAACTAGTGCAAGGCCAACCTCATTTGATTTTGAAGGTCAAGGTCATGGGGTTTCAGCTGCGATTAAAATGTCCACCCTGATTAAAGAACAAACAGATTCATTTTTGGAGGTAATCAGTCAAAGGTCAGGGCTATCAGGCCTCTGATTTAAAAAAAAAACTTATTTGGAGGTCAAAATCCATAGGTAAAGGTCACTAGGTCTCATGTTCATCCTTTGCCAACGCATGAGGTGTCTAAAGAATGTTTGAGGGATTGTGTTAAACTCAGCACTAGTGTTCATGAAGATTTGTGGACAAATTGATTTACAAGGTTTGTGAGGAGTTTCTAAGTAATTACAAAAAAGTCTCACTTTTAGATATATGCCTGATCAAAATACACACTTTAAGATGAGTTTTATAGCATCTAAATAGGTTATCTATAAATGTTATTCTTTAGCCTGGACTGGCCTGGATACTAAACTTCGGGAAAAAGACAATTAAAACTAGAGCAAATTTATATTATTCAGACACGTCTTAGAGCACCGGGCTGTAAGTAGCGATATATAGCCGGTTACAAAACTACGATACTAAGTTTTCCAAAAATTGCTTGTTGTCACACATCAAAAACTACCGCGACATAAATAGAAAGAGATACATGAGTTGTTGAAAGAAGAAGTTGTAAAGCAATGCAGAGTTCTGAGGAAGGTCCGAGCTGCATTCATTAGCTTCACAACAAACGCACGCTTTGGCTTGGGTCACGTCTTTTGGTGTGTTCCAGTTGTAGTCAGAAGTAGGAATTTCCGAGTAGGAAACTGCAACTGGAACATTACCCGAAGTCGGAATTTCCAACTGGGAACTCGGTGAAACCTCGCCACCCCCGAGTTGACAATCAAAGATGGATGCCCCAGTATGAACAGTTATTTAGCTCCTGTAATAATCAATTTATTTGCACCTCTGACTGGGGTGTGTCGCTCTAGATCAGCTGTATACATAGTATTGTTAGACTTATATTTACAAAAATGCTGCCATAGTGATAATCACATTCTTCATGTGATATTTGTGAACAACAACGCAGGGCGTGCTAACAACAGCTAACAATAGCCTGGTAGATTGGCATGTTTTTTTCCGACTTCAACTGGAACGCTGATAAGTCGGAGATGATGCCACTCCCGGTTTCGAGGTTACTGGAACGCAGCATTACAACAGTCGCAGCGCGTGCTCATGGGTAGCAGAGTCTTAATGTCACTGGTAATAGATTCTCCTCATAGCACCTTTAATATCAGGTCAGTTGTCACGTGATGTAACGCTCACACCCTTATTGTGAAAGTGATATTCCATGAATGCTTAAGCCATATTCGTTAAATTTTGCATAAATGCACATTCTGACACAAAAAAACAAAGGTCCAGGTCATGAGGTGTCATGGTTGTCTTTGCTAGAGGTCTCATGTTATTTTTTTTTTTCAAACAAAATACTTGAGCAATGCTTCAGTGATCTTCCTTTAAACTTTTCACAGCCGAGCTCTCTGACCCCTGGATGAATTGATTAGGGGGAAATGTAAAAGGTCAAAGTCATTAGGCCTCATTACAAGGGCTGGTCAATTAATCGAAAAATATTCCAACATTTAGTCCCTCTAATCAAAGTAATTTTATTCATGTTGATTATTTTGATTACTTTTCCTGTGTAAGTCACAGCCCCCTCCATACAGTCTGTGTTCACTTTCGCCAAGAGCGAGGCACGTGCCACCAACATGGAGGAGACAAGTGCCAACCTATCAGAGGAGCATGTAGCCAGGAAAACTGATGTCTCCATTGCTAAGGCACATTTTGGATTCTGTGCAGAGGACATCCAGCAGAAAGAAGTGAAGAGTAAATACTGCAGAAAGACTGATTAGATGACCATTGGTAACACCACTAATATGTTCCATTATAGTATAAAATAATCATTCATTAATCGTAATCGAGGTAAGAGCTTCATTTAATCGTGATTTTGAGATCAGCATATATCACCCAACCCTACTCATTACTATTTCTTAATTGTAAGTAAAATATCACAGGCATTTTTGACAACTTCCCCGTAACCCTTATACTAAAGCTGGGCAAAAATCGATTAAATCAATTAATTCAAATTATTTTCTGCAGAAGATTAAAAAAAATTAAAAATCTAGATTTTTTTTCTTGCCTTAATCCAATTGTAAGTAGTTGCAATTTTTGAAAAAAATTACAATTTTCATGATGGTTGGTCTTGTAGGGTTTGCACAAGCACTTTTATAGGCTTGTATTTGTTATTTAAGTAGATTAAATATTGATCAGGGAGCTCATGCTAATATTGTAAAGACCTCAACCTTTTAGTGTTTATGTAGACAAACCTGCCTACGTTTATACTACATAATCAACCTTTAATGACCCAGACTTTGACTTTAAGAGGGAAACATTAAGACAACATAAAGGCAAAACTTGATTTGTGTCATTTTTATGTCACTGGGAGTTTTGTTTCTTTTAGGTAGGGAAAAATCGATTAAAATCGTAAATCGAGTGTTGTGGAAAAAAACTGGGGATTTTATTTCTAGGCCATATCGCCCACCCCTACCTTATACTAATGTCCACTCTGGCTCAAGTATAAAGTCGTACAATTCTGAAAGTTGTTGAAAAAGTCATTGGGGCTCATGTTCTGAATACAACAACTCAAGGATGCTTTCAGGAACTTTGTTCAACCTTGCATACATATCCATTCACACTAAAGGATGGACTGATTCATATCAAGATCTTAAAGTCTTACATTCATCCTTTGCTTTTGAGACTTCTATAAATCAAACCACCATAAAACAACTGCAACCCTTTTCTTCATCATCACTCTGCTTTTACTGTCTGACTGTTCTATTCTTTGCTGAGGCATAAAGCTGCCAGACACTAGCTCTAGATTGTCACTGGTGTGGTGAAAAAGAAAAAAGTACATCTCTTTGTCTGATATGAAGCAGAAAAACAACAATTTTAGAGGTAGTTGAAACAAAAGTTGATGTTCCCCTCCGAGCTGAGGTAAAAAGAAGAAATTTGTCGCTGATTGCTTGACGTCTTCTTTGGCAACAGGGAACAGAGAAGCTGTTAGGTAACATCTCCCTGCTTCCAATGTCTCCTTTTTGATTCATTTCACACGCTTTCACACAAAACACACACAGACGCACACAAGATCTTAGACAGTCCTCTTACACATTTCTAGAAACATGCTCCATAGCAACCCCAGCACACTAATCTGCTGTAGATTTACTCCCTTTGAGAGCATTCTGCATTATGCTGAAATCCAATCTCTTTTTTTTCTCCGTGCTCGAGATGGCGTGTTTGCAGCTTAGCATGTGTGATTGAATAGGGTCCTGTGTGATCAATAGAGCTCATTAAATGTCCCCGTGGGCAGTTGTCTCACCCTAAGGCTCTCTTAGATTGCTTTTTACCTGCAGCATGCCCGGTCTTATTGCTTCAAGTGCCTCCAACTTTGTTTGCGGCGTAATTAATTTCCTAATTGAATTACTCAAGCCTGGCCTTTGTGTGCTATTTTCCTAAATGTGGATTGAAGGATCCATTTGGTTCCCCTTGGTGCTGGGAGAGTTTTTTTTTGTTTTGGATGTTTTGGGATGGGGAGGTGGACGCTGGGGGAGGAAACAGTGGCTGCACCTGTTGTTCCCTGCTGTGGCTGTGTGGTAGGGGTTAGCACCTGCTCGCACGGCTGCTGTGTGGTTGTCTGTGTGGGCAAGCGGGGCTAACAGGGAGACCATTCACAGCCCGCTCAGACTGCTGTCTGCAGCCCCTTCTCCTCCTCAGCGCTCGCTCACTCACGGCTCTCTGCTCCATCATTTTATTCTCTCTGTCATTTCCATCCTCGCTTGTAGCCTGCATGCCAGATTGCTATTCGCCACACTTTATCCTTTGTATCCTCGTCTGTCTGTCTGTCTCTCCCACTCCTCCTTCTTCTCTTCATTTTTAAATCTCTAACCATCTCGCTTAGCCTTTTGACCAGGGTTAGAAAAATAAATAAGTTTTGAGAAAAAACAACATATTTTTAAATGCCTAATGTCCCACACGTATGACATCATTGTTCAAATTGTTGGAGTTAAATGTTGATGGCAGGCCTAATGCAAAGTAAAAAGGATGTCTGTAGTAATAACTCATAACAATAATATGCTTGCTGCTTGCCGAGAAAGTGTATCTAATACTTACCCTAAGTCAGCTTTATTGCATTTAAGAGTTTTAAAATCATTTGTTAAATTCAAAAGTAATGATAATCACATATTTGAGAGCATGGCTACAAGTTTGAGGTCCTAAAATCCTCCAGGAATTTGTTGTTTTAATTATCAACAACTACAGGTGAATCTCTGCATACCAACTCAATTTATAGATATACTGTCATCATTAGTAAAAGAAGGTGAAACTAAAAATCACCTACTTTCGTCTTTTCAATCTTCTTTTTTTCTTTTTGATCCAATTGTGTGAGAGGGCTCTCTTCCTCCCCCAAGTTTTGGCTAAAATAAATTTCAGAAGTGTTGAGAATAATGATATCCTCATTATGCAGTAGTGTTGCCACTTGATTTGTACAATTTGAACAATTTATAGGAGTCTGACTACAATATCTGATAATAGAAACTATAAATGATCCAGTACTGGGTGCCTATGACTTTTACTTTCGCTGACATGATATCAACAGGTGTCTACACTGTTTGAATGTCACTAAAATTTTATAAAAATCTACAATTCAGGAATTGTAACAGCTTTTTTTCTTAAATATTTAAACAGAATAAATCAAATAGATTTTATACATTGCAATTCAGCTTGAAAACACCATTGTATTATTTTCAGTCCATATATCTCTGCCCTACTTCCACTTAATACACACAAACATAAACAGCAGCAGTTGGGAGCTGGTAGTCCTTCAGTGGGAGCTGGACAGCTTTAAGTGTGAGGGACGAAGCTGTAAACAAAGAATTACATAAAAGCACTGAATCACTTCTTGGACGGCAGTGAGTGAGCATTTCACTTGAGCCTAAGAGGCTGTGGAGGGTGCTGCGTGGCTGTGTGAATTTTAGATGACGAGTTAGTGTGAATGTACAAGACAAACCTAAGAAATACATATTTGACCAGGAATAGTTCTTTATGACTGTATCTAGTAATTTTTACAGCTCCAGACTCTATGATCAGTGCTTTACATTCAGTGGTGTTATGTCATTTTTGTCACTGGTGGGCATTAATCATTATTTGTATTTTTTCAAAAGCGCTATATCAGCCTCTTTTTCCTGCAAGTGGGTTTTTACGGCATCAAAACCAAAGGCCTATTGTGACCCTACAACATCTATTTAGCAGAAAATGCAAAGTTTTTCCACTTTCCAAAAAGTACAGATGTTGAAAATACAGCCATTCTGCCCAACAACATTGATATTTTCACTCCGTAATAAAGTATATTTTTGACCTTTACTTCATATACAGTATTTTTCTACTAGTAAAGTACAGTATAGGTATTTTTCCAAAATGATGAAGACACATATTCTTATCTTTTGCAATATAAACTATTTACCTTGATGAAATGAATAAATAATGTTTTGTTTTTGTTTTGTTTTTTACAAATAACAGTATGTTTTAATGTGCAGTATATTACCTCCTGTGAAACCATATCTGGTTGTTTAAAATCACTTGTCTTCATTTTTTAAGCAACCTTGATATAATGGCAGCATCACCATGACCAAAAGGTAAGGGAGTCTGAAACAGCTCCTGCAAACACATGTTGTGTCCTTGGACAGGCCACTTGACCCTTATTTGCTTCTACTACTGAGGTAGTGTTGTGTAAATATGTATGAGTGCTTACAGATATAACTATGGAAAGATCACATGGCAACCTCAACTATTTGTGCATAAAAATGATGAAAATGGGTAGGTGTGACCTGGGACCACACCAGTGGCTAAACAAGACTTTGGTGGTCAGATGACTGGAAAAAAACGTTTGCTCCGAATAAAACCACCAGTAAAGTACATGCACATGTATGTGCTACACAAACAATGACAGTACAATTCTCTTATACTTTCTACTGGTGCATTATAAACATAAATTATACAGACAAATAGGGTTAGGTACTACTTAGTTTTTTTTCCCTTAATACTGGTGCTAAAATTATATTTTTGAAAAACTGTGCCTAAACTGCTCATAATTTGATGTTTTTAAAAGAATAAGAGCATTAATAGTGTTTACTCCTCTTGTGGCAAGGGTTGCAAATTTTTAGAGTTGGAAATGTTCCATGTAAGTTAATGAGAATTTGTTATAAATAAACAGGAATACATAGGAATAAATGGGAATAAACTTGGAATGTAAAAAATGAAGGTCGGTCCTGAACAGGGATTTTAAATATAACTGAGGAAATATACGTTTGCATAATCTTGACTAAAATAACCCAATTTCATGCAAGTATACTTGACAATATAGATGCTCCTCAAACACACGCACAGAGCGCACTGCTTACTGCAGGAGCGTTGAGGCCACGCCCCCTACATGCACTGTCCATGTACAGGCCAGGTCTTTCCATAAAAAGTCAACCGAAGTCCAAAAATCACACGCAGTCCACAACTCAGATGTGGTTCTAAAAAATGCTGTTGTTTCTCTACAAGAATAATGAACACATGTTAAGTTTGAGGTGGAAAAAGAGTTTCTGAGCTATGGGCACCCCGTGCCCCCTTTTACAAAAGGGTAGTGGTTGAATTTGACTCTCACAAATTGCTTATGTTTCTATAGCCACATTTGGATCACAATATCTCTGACACAAGCGTAGATTTCTGTCTAAAATTAACTTCACTGGATAATTTGGGCCCAGGCTTTAAGATAATGTCATCAAAAAATCCTTATCTCTTTTAGTTTCTGAGTTATTAGTCCCAAAAGTGGGGGATTTTTATGCACAAAAATGGAAAAATCAATTTTCAGGGGCCACTGTCAGCCTACAATCATTCACAACAGGTAACTGATACTGGAATCCTTCAACTTAAGGACAGGACTGTCTGCAGGAGGGAACCTGACTCTGCAAAGGTCTTAATATAGAATTTATGGGAATCTTAAAATAATTCAGGCTTAAACAATACACTTTTTTGCTCATGTGGGCGACTACTCATGGTCATGAAACTATTACTACATAAGTGAACATATCTTAATTCATTATTTTAAAACATCTTGTTTTCTCAACTCCTTCATATTTCATTTTTATAGTAAGAAATCTTTGCTTGTTTCAGAGATTTGGGCCTCTGAAAGTGGCCACAAAGGAACTTATGCAATTCATGGGTGTCAAAAATAGGCAGAACACCCCTTTTTTTAAAGGCTAATAGTTGAGAAACTCGTGACATTTTCCACCTAAAACTCTGCATGTTTAACGTATATGTAGAGGCACCAACACAATTTATTTTTGCTAAATCTGGGTTGGTCACCATTGGATCATTTGTTGTGCTCATGTGGAATGACCCAACCACTCTTTTGAGCCCAGATCACAGGACACACATTTGAGCCTGTGGACGATATAAATTGATGTTGAAATTGATTGGTCAAAAAAATAAACAAAACCTGACAAATTTCTACTTATGAATCCATTTGTTGAAATGTAATGTTTATAATTCTACTATTTGCATGGATGAGTGCCTATGACAGAACAAAATGTAAAGATTTATGTTTGGATATGATACAGCTTGTTTAATTTATCATCAATTTTCAGGTAAGTCTGATAAATTCTAATGAAAAGTTTCCAGTTTGGAATATCTCCAAAATTCCCCAGTCTAATTTCCCATGGTGAGTTTCTTGAAAGTTTCTGGAAATTTAAATACATTTTCCACCCTTTGCCACTCTGGATGTGACCCATGTGATTTTGGCCCTGTTACCTACAATGTCCAGTACTTTGACTGGCTGGCACGACATTAATGTAAAGCTTACTGAGCAGAGAAGGTAGAGAGAGTTCAGCAGCTTTGACTCAGACATTTATTGAGTGGGACCTGAAAAAAAGCAACTAAATCTGTTGTTTTATTTGGTTTGGAATTGATACTGGATGTGCAGTGCCACATCTGTGCTGATTTTTAACATCTAAACTTGACTGTATATTACATTTCTTGTATCTTCTAACGGCTAAGGTTGGAAATTTAGTCGGCTCCTTGTGACAACTGGCCCCATCTTGTTCTGGGTCTGTGCAATGTGCAGTCACTGTGTGATTTCTAGCAAGGGTGGAAACATCAGCAGCAGGCTAAAGCATCCGTCAAGACCACTGAGCGTAACATTAGGCGTGAGTGCCATAATTCTGATGTTTGTTGACTCAGACCTGAGAATACCTTATTTTAATTTAAAACCTTGCAAAGCAGCTGGATAAGCCTGATTCAATGTCTACCATGTATATCAGGCAGATCCATCTTGCAAGCCTCAACCTTAACTGCATCCTTTTAAGTGCAAAAAGGCATTTGCTGCAATTGTGGGTAAGCTGTGTTATAATCAGGAAGCCTCTGACTGGCCTGTAATCAAAATAACAAACCAGATGTTCAACCACCTTCATGTTTTCTGAAAAGCTTCAGCCCTTCTCAGTCACTTCCAATAGGAAGTTGCCTAAATGAACTTGAAATATATTTTTGGATATGTGAAAAAGTCCATCTCGTACAACAAGTTGCTCGTTTTCTCTGCAAAGGACATCAACAAGAATCGAGTAGGGAACTGGTAAGAAATTGGCTTGATGAGCAGAACTGGTAATTCCATTGCAAGCATTAAAACTGTTCCTATTTCAATCCATTCAAGTGCAAAGTTACTTTTTGTACTTGTGTTTGGTACATCACCTGCTGTGGACCAACCAGAAAATATCATGTCTGAAGCTGTGTAAGCCTGGATGTTGTGCACTGTGTGGTGAAGTATTGTAAATTTTGTTGTGGCATAGTTAAACAAACTCTTTTACTCTACTATTTCCTATTTCCAGTCTTATCTAAATTTGATTGTACTGATTCTATTATTGGATTTTGATGTTAGTTCTTTCTTTAGGTGCCTCATTATACAGTAGTTCTTTCAGAATAGCAGCAGATCTTTTTGTATGTTAGACCAATTTTATACTCCTGGTTTCAGTGTTTTTTTAAAGCTATGTTAAATCTTTGGTGTTTGGAGATCCATACTGTGGCTGGATTACTGATAACTAGGCTATGTTTAATTTCTTAAAGACTGTATGCTCAGTGCCACTCCTGTCTCCCTCCTGTGCCTGACTAATGACATAATCAATTGCATTTATAGGCTGCCAAATCATCACATAATGTGACCTTTAACAGCAGACCTTTCGCAAATATTTAATAAAACACTGACACAGGGGGACAATTAAACACAACATCTGAAGCCTCATTTGCATCCCGACCCCCCAACGATCCGGGTCGTGATCCAAATGAGAATCTCAATCAGGCTCTCTTTGTGCTCGTCTTTGCAATGCAGGCTGCGCTAAAATGTGCAGGCATTACATAGGACATGAGCCCCGAAGACATCACTTCAAGTCTAGCACTGAGGGTCTCCTATGCAACACGTGACAGAACAATGATATGAAACAAAAAGATGATGCAGAGAGATACAGGGTGAAAGTTGTAGCAGAAACAAAGCGCACATGTCCAGGCGATGCCAAACGCACCCGGAGGAGGAATAGTCCTACTGCTGCATCGCGTATGGTGGCAGTAATAAAAAAAAAATGCGCACACGCTGCTGTAAAGGCTTTCTACTCCCCAGTCTCCGTTACCACATAAAACATGATCTCCCACTCCCTCCATTTGGCTCACTCACCGCACCAGATGGCCAGGTAGGGAGGCGGAGGCAGGTGCCAGTCTCCAGCTCGCCCTCTCCTCTTGCTCTCGTCCCTCTTAGTGGACAAACGGGGGTCTGATGGATCGCACTGTTCCTCTGTATCCAAAGCTTCAGTGAAAACAGCAGCTCCTCAGCCGCGCCTCACCTGTCTCTTCCCTGTATGGTCCCTGCGCGCCGCCGTAGCATCACCGTTTAGCGAGCGCGTCCAATCAAGTACTAAACGTTTTTTTTTCTCCTCTCTCTCTCTCCAAAGAGTCTGCAGTGTGAACGGAAACCAGTGAGGTCCAAACTGCTTCGTTCCCGATCCCAGATCCTGCAAATGCGCACAAAGTCCCCAGTCAGAGGGGACCAGCCGGCTGTCTGCCTGCTCAAGCTATGGATGTGAGATCAGGAGTCAGCAAAAATGTAAAAATCCTCCTCCCCTTGTTGGAAATTTACAGTGTCGAGGTGAAACGTCCAAACGCAGAGCAGTCACAGTGACAGCAGGGGCCCATAATTCAGAGGCAGGCAGGCAGGCAGCCCCTCAAACCCCACAGTCCTGCAGTGTGGATCAATGATGAATGGAGGACCTCTCTCTCTCTCTCTCTCTCTCTCCCTCTCTCTCTCTCTCTCTCTCTCTCTCTCTCCCACACACACACACACACACACCATTATGGAAATAGGGGCTTGATGATGCTCCGAGTCAAAGGGCTTAAAACATAAAGCACTATGAGCAGTGCCACACATTTTAAAGGAGGAATGGGGTAACAGTAAATGCTTAAACAATATCTTCAATTCAAAGTTATTACATCACTATTTTGTCCAGTGAGAATGAGTAGCTTAAGTCACCAAGACAGGCACATTAGAGAACCCATATCAGGCCTCCTTCAGTTTTATTTTCATGTCCGCTCCAGGATAGTTTACCTTTATGGACAAGATAAAAGTCTACGGCATCAGGATTCCCCCCACCACTGTTTACAGTATACCCATGTTTATATTGGTATTGATATCTATTGTCGAGCAGAATTCAGTTTGTTACAGTATGAACCTGAGTTAAGGAAAATATGGGCCCTTCAGTTCTGATGCTTCTGCCTGAGTGCCAAATAATCAAAAATGTAAAAGGAAATTTAGTTTTTTGTCCATGCATTCATTGTTGACTATTGTTTCTTGTTTTCATGTAAATTGATAGCTTTCTTGTTTCTTATGACTTAGTGAGCATTGTTTCACTCTCTATATTACTTAATTCTACATGATATTGAGCTAAGGTTTCCCCCCCAGTGCTTCCCCAGCAACTGTTTTTGGTTGCAAGTTGGAAAGTTGTGATACTGGTGGTCCCTGTATGATAGTGGTATTACAAGAATAGTTATCTGACCTTAAAGGAAAAGTTTGGTTTCTACAGCTTTCACATTGTTTATAGAATGAAGTAGAACAATATACTCACCCAGAAGCTTTCCTGATCCAAACAGTGCTTCAGGAGATATTTAGATTCAAAATCAAGCGGTGGACATCTGTATAATGGTAGCACATAGGGCATACAGCGCCGCTCCTAAAACTGCATGAATCGTCCAAAAACTCATTAGTTTCACCAATATTTCATCATGGTCCGCTCACGCTACTCCTCCACGACAGTCTGTGTTGCTCCAGACATGTTTTTGTAACCGTGCCGACCTCTGAACTGAAGAAGAAGAGCGCTTGCCTCTGCTTCCTCCTTTCGATGAGCTCTTCATCTGTATACTCTGGCTCGAAACTGTAAGGACACCCATCATATTCAAAGTTCTCCTCCACAACATCTTCATCCGATAGATATTCGTCCATTTTGCACAAAACTGGATGAAGAAAGTCGTTGTGTAGCCGGCTGACTTCCCCTGAAACAATGAGCCGCAGAGAAGGCAGCGCTCTTCTTCTTCAGTTCAGAGGTCAGCAAAGCCACAAAACATGTCTGGAGCGACACAGACTGTCGTGGAGGAGTAGCGTGAGTGGACCATGATGGAATATTGGTGAAACTAATGAGTTTTTGGACGATTAATGCAGTTTTAGGAGCGGCGCTGTATGCCCTATGTGCTATTATACGGATGTCCGCCGCTCGATTTTGGATCTAAATATCTCCTGAAGCACTGTTTGGATCAGGAAAGCCTTCTGGGTGAGTATATTGTTCTACTTCATTCTATAAACAATGTGAAAGCTGCAGAAACCGAACTTATCCTTTAAAGGTTCCATACTCCACTCCTTTTTAATAATTTTATCCTGGTTCCAAATGTTACAAAAACATTAAACAGCTTCTTGCCTAAAAGTTAGCACAGATATTGAGTTTGATGTTCCTGTTAACCCCCTCAGTTTGGTAGTCATTGCAAAAAATGAAAGAGAGGAAACCACTGCTGATTCAGATGAGACAGAGGACAGGTATGAGATTTAATGTACCAGCAGCTAAATTCAATGTGTTGGTTTATACCTTGCAGCCATTTAATGACATTATACACTGTAAAATCCAATTACTTATCATTACTTAAAAAAACGCATGCAAACTGGTTGCACTGCACAAAAACAAGTGCAGAGAACTAGTAGATTTTAGTTGTACTAACTAGCACTTACTTTGTAGAGTACTCTTACAAATGAGTTTAAGCAACTAAAACAATCAAGTAGAGTGTACTTGATAACTTACTTTAGAATACTCTTGACTTAGTAGAGACTACTCAGAATGACTATTTAAAGCTACTAAATGATTGCATGTTAAACTTACTCTGTTCACTTAATATAACATACTTATCAAAGTTGAACTAACTTAGCATTTCTAAGTAATATATTTACTTGAAAAGCAATCTCAATTGTTAAAACCATGCAAACTCATTCATTTTCTATACCCCTTTATCCCTTTTGGGGTCGGAGGGGAGGGGCTGGAGCCTATCCCAGCTGTCATTGGGCGATAGGCAGGGTACACCCTGAACCAGTCACCAGTCAATCACAGGGCCACATATGCCCTTTTCCACTAGCACGCCTTGGCCCTACTCTACTTGACTCTACTCGATTTGCAGCGTGTTTCCACTAGCCTGGTACCTCCTAAAACAAGCTAGTTTTTGTATCTACTCCGCTCTGGTTCTAAGCGAGCTGAGTCAATACTAAAAGATGACATCACCAACTGCCGGCTACTGATTGGTCAGACAATGTCGTCATCGATGAGTCATCAGCGCGACGACCTAGCATTGCTACCATTAGCTTACCCTCATATGTCTTTTCTTTGCAGCTCGATTGCTCTCGTCCTCATCTTCATTCTGTTGTATAGCTTCCAAAACTCTCCTGTGCCTCTCAAGGCGTATTTCTTCTTGCCACCTGCAGCCTTCTTCTGCTGTTCTTTTGTACTCGGTTTGTGACAAAAAGCCACAGATTGCTGTGGCGCGCTCAAAATAACGTCACTGCAGTGCTGCTCTCTGTTTACAGCGACACTGCACGCCATTGGGGAGGCGACAGGGGCCAATGGAAAAGCAGCACAAGGCAAGTAGAATAGAGCCGGGTAGAGTCGATTAGAGTAGAGTAGGGCTGGTGGTAAAGGGCCAATGGAGAGACAGATAACCATTCACGCTCACACTCATACCTAAGGGCAATTTAAAGTCACCAGTTAACCTAATGAGCATGTTTTTGGTCTGTGGGAGGAAGCCAGAGTGCCTGGAGGGAACCCACGCATGCACAGGAGGAACATGCAAACTTCAGACAGAAATGCACCTGTCCAACCGGGAATCGAACCAGGAACTTTTGTGATGTGATGCACACGCACTACCTGCTGCACCACAGTGCCACCACGCAAACTTAACTCCAGCAATCTAAGTGGTTCAAATATATCTATACAGGAATGAAAAGCAGGTTCCAATTTACTTGGTTATATAAATCAAGGTGAAGAATGACATATGTCAGAAGCTAAATTCAAGTCTGCAGGCTGTCCTCAGTGCTCTGGCCTGTGTGCTGCACTGCATGCATTGGTAGCTGTGCTAAGCAGGAGACTGAATGTTTTTCTTCTTTGTACAGTTTAACGGCAGGTGGCCACCTTTACAACGGGCATTACTGCCACCTACGGGTGTGGAATGGATCAGGTGTGAATGAGACTGTGTTTGCTACTTATTGTTGCGAGTGAGCTTAACTATAAAAAAGTAATCTTCACTTTAAAAACTAAGTATTTTGCATTTTTACACATGCAAGTGATTGTTACGTAATAAATACCAGTCATTAAGGCATACTTTTGTTAGCATAGTAAAGTTAACTCATGTTTGCAAGTCAAGGCAGCTATTGGATTTTACAGTGTAGAACTCAAAATCACACCTGAGACATACTCGGAGGTGGGCACTCACCTGGTGCTGAGCAACAGAACTGTTAGAGGGCTTGCGGTCTGCAGTGTTTTCATGGGAAGTTTCATTTTGGGGGATGTGGGCATTTGACTGAGATGGTAGCCACCTGCATAATTTTCAGTCTACCCAGACCAAATTTTTAAAATCGTATTTATTCGTTTATTTTTTTGAACAGACTGTTTAAGCGCACATTTCTTAAAAGGTGGAGCAAGTAACCGAGAAAGTAGAAAGATGAAGGATTTTCTCCGATGTTGGGGTGGGGATGGTGTGGTAGTAGTGGCTGTAGACCTGCCATGACCATTTATTTTGATTAAGCAAAAAGTGACGCTTGCACAGTATGGAACCTTTATATAAGCAACAAAAATAAGCAAAAACCTAAAAACCTTTAGTCTCAGTTATGTCTAAAAAATATATAATTAAGTCTTTGTTACTCAAAACATTTTTCCCCAATCTAAAGAAAGGTCTTGCTGATGAAAACTTCAGTGATAGTTTCACACTTATTATCTGAGATCTTCTTTCAACTCAAAAATTGTCCAGCCCTCACATTTTAAATGTCTGATATGACATTCAAATAATACAATTATTGGAGCAGGTTTTGAACATTAGTTATTAATATCAATCTGATTAAAGTTAGGCAAGAAAACATTGTCACACACTACAACACTTTTGACTTGGTCGTTTGCATTTTCCGTCCCTAGATAAACCTTTTTTAAACAGGGCCAATTCAAAAATGTCCATGTCTACTTGACCTGACTTCATTTTCCTGACAGCTTTTACTTGTAGACTTTCCTTTTTTCTCCTTTTTATATATTGCTTTAAAATTAGCTTCATTGCCTGCATTAGTTGTGTGCTACACTGATTTTTTTTTTTAATGTGAGAAGTCGTAAACTTTAAGATTTAGAGAACACATTACACAATACATTTTTAACTTTTGAGGGAAATAAGTGATGACTAAAACATATTTTTTTCTATTTTCTGAGTTGTAATCATGGCTCCTAACGGATGTTCTAAGGGATTTTTACTTTGATAATTGATTCTCAAAAATGAAGAGTTTGGTTTTCATGTTATTTTTTGACACAGCGCTTACTTAGCTTTTAGTATGTTTTTACAAGAAAAATGGTCAGCCATACATTGTACATTACCACTGGAGTAAAGGCTTATTTCATATTCCTTAACCCTACAAATAGCACAATATTCCTGATAATCCATTTCAATTTATGAGATACAAAATTACCCAGTCACACAGGAAAATTACGAAAAAAAAAAAAGTGTGTTAAAAGAGTGTCAGCTGTGTTTATGCTGCTGTTTCCTTTTCATGTTGGTGTTTTGCTGTCCTTCTCTTCTTATTCATTTTCTGTTTTTTCAGAACTTACATTTAGCGTCAAGTCAATAAAAAAGTTTACTAAGATTTAGAAAAACTGTCATAAATGTGTTAGATTTAATTAACACAGTTGAAACCATTTAAGGTCCCATGTTCTAGTATTTTGATGATTAACATCATGTATTAAGTGTCTATTATGCAAGGATTTGGTTAAAAGAAGAGAAAATAAACTCTGGAGATTTTAGGATCAGAGGGAGCAGGACGGTGACAGGGGTCTATGACAATTAGCTCATTCATTTCATTTCCTGACATTTACCAGTTTTTAAGATAAGAGGTTTGTGCCTGACAGAACGATAACCAGATGTCAGACATCAGGACACAGCAATATTACAGTTCAAAGAATCCAGGTTTTGTCAAATGAAAATTTTCTATGTGAACCTGGAAACATGAAGCCACACCTTTTATCGTTTTTTTGAAAGCATTTTGCAACAGAGTAGTTTTAAGTATTTCATCCATTCCAAGCATTTATTTTATAACTGTGCCATGCATAAAAAATGCCCAGCCCAAAGAGGCATACAAGACATCATGGATGATACAGATAGACCAGACACCAAAAGAGAGACTTCACAGTAAAAAAAAAAAAAAACTCACTAACTAAAAACATCCTGGAATTTCTTCCAAAATTTAGAGACAAAAGTGGCCAACTTATACACACTGAAAGTACACAAAAGTAAGCAACCAAATATTCTTGTCATCATCCCTCCCTACTCAAAAGCATTTCAGGATTTGAGAATACATTTCATCCAACAAGGGTGCTCTAAATTTATCATAGAAAGGGCAATATAGAAGATAGTGAGCTTCATTCCAACTTCATCTTAATCCCAAAATTCACATAGTCTGTATTCCTCTGGGATCTTCTTATAACTAGAGACAGAGGAGATATTCATGTTTTTAACTGAACAAAAGAACTCTGCTTCTTGCTTCATTTCCTGTGACACACCTTTCACTGAAATACTCATAATTGAGCTGAATGCCTGTAAATTATATTTGTTTTATCAAGATCTAATTCATTAATTTTCTATACTGCTTATCCCTTTATGGGTCACAGGGGGCTGGAGCCTATCCCAGCTGTCACTGGGCGAGAGATGGGGTACACCCTGAACCTGTCATTTGCAGGGCCACATCAAGAGACAGACAACCATTCACAATCGCGCTCATACCTAAACAACATTTAGAGTCTCTAATTAAGCTATTGAGCATGTTTTTGGTCTGTGGGAGGAAGCCGGAGTGCTCAGAGAGAACCCACACTTGCAAACTTCACACAGAAAGGCCCTGTTGACCTGGGGATCGAACCGGGGACCTTCAAACTGTGAGGCATGTGCACCGTTTTTATCAAGAATTCATTCAACCATTTTTCTTGAATCACAGCAAGAAACTTTTTTTCTTGTTTTTTTCACACTGAAAATTAAAACATTTACATTTTGTAATTCAGGCTCTCCAAGAACTGCATGAAGCTCTGGAACCCAAAGTGAATTCTGATCTTAACTTCAAACAAAACTGCTCTTATTAATCTTGTTGTTTGGCATATCAACAAAATGATTCCAGTCCAATAACATCATAATTTATTATCAGTGAAAATCGATCTCACAGGTGCCTGCAAGATATGATGCTGTGAGAGAGATATTCATAATGCAAACAGAGTTATGAATGACTTGGTTCTTCCTTGTGCATGTAAACGCCATAACGTGAATATGATCGAAACCAGGAACTCATAACAGGGGATCCATGTAAACTCACTCAAGTTTGGTATAAAGACATTAACGTGGAAAACTCTAAGACGTTCTTTGTGATCAAAAATATTTAATATATATCATATACATCGATGAAGATACTTCGCCTGCATTTTACCGAGTTATAAGATTTTTTTTTTTTACAAATGTTGCCGAGTAATAAAGTTTAAAAAAAACCGAAGCGTCTGCTACGTCACTTCCGGGTTTAGATGGGCAGTAGTAGAAAAAAATCTAGTTGCCATGAAATTGAGCTAGCTAGCCACCGACAAATGTCAGTCCACTTTAGTAAAACCATCCATGTCCAGACGGAGGAAGGCTTTTCGAAGTCTTGTGCTGCTTCTGTGTACATATAGGAGCACACCAGCCCGCTTGCCGACCTACTGTGAATCGGTAAGTAGCTAGCTTAAAGGATAGCAAGGTAGCTAGCTAGCCGCCGCCGCCGCTAGCTGCCTGCCCAGCTAACGACAAGTGATGATATTTTTGACTGCTAACTGTCATTGTCAGACCGAAACACACCTCTAATGCGTCCATTATTCATCCGATCAATTACAGTACAGGCCGTTATTCTGCAGCCGTAATGTGTCCACAGCACAGGTTAACGCCAGAGGTTAATACCTCAGATAACCATGTAGCCACATTAGCATATCTGTCGCTCTGTGTCCGTGAATGGTGGTGTGTTAATTAGTCACCAATGTCCATGATAGCATCAGGAAATCTGAATCACCAAACCCCGCTGTGAGATTAGCTTTATAAGTGTCAGGATGACTGCATATTCAACTTTGTCCTGATTGGAGGCTAGCAGGTGACAGGTGCTTTTGAGTGATGGTAACAACAAACGCCTTCAGAGCTCATCCTCAGTCCTGAGGGTCTGTCTCACTGACATGTTGACGTCCTTACGGCAGCACTGTTAGCTGACCAACTAAGCCTTTTCAACTGTCTGTGTGGGCTCTTTTTAAATATCGCACTGCTCTTAATAATTATTGTTTTAACATAATTTAATGCAAATTTATTAAGAAGCGTCACCGAGGCAGCAGACTGACAAGTGTTTATCTAGCTGTATGTAGTGTCGTGTGTCGTTGTGCCACATGATGTGAACCTGTTTTTCTGCGTTGTTGTCTCTCTTTTTAAAGATCCAGCTGGCTCAGTGACCAGAACAGGAAACCTTGGCACCCCTGTGTGCCAGTTCTTTTCAAGAGCCAGGGATTTCTAAATCCAGGTAAGGCCGTACAAGGGTGCTGGTGTTTCCCTCAGAATGTGTCAGAATGGTTTACAATCAGAGATGCACAAAGAAATCCAAATACATTCATCAGGATCATCTGACGTACTTTACCTTGTACCACTCATACATTGTACTCAGGTTTATTTACAGCCCTCAAGGTGTACCTTGGCATTGTTAAAAGAGTGTATATAAAAGATATGCATCAGTAATTCCCTCTAAGTAATACAAGAGTTGCAGTTTGTAATGTAAAATTTAAATGTCCTGATGCCATCATTCAGACATTTTCTACAGCAGCGTGCTACTAATATAAAGGATGTATGATGTTACTGGAATAAGATCAGCACTGGCAGATAATTGCCTGAACAGCTGATTGTTGGTATTGCCAGCTATTAAAGGATTTTTTTTCATGACATTTACAGCAAATGTTTGCAAACTGGCCATAGATATCACATATTTTGATGGCAGTATTAACAGAATGTGAAAATTTACCATGATGGTTTACCTTGTGATCATATCAATTTTTTTCCCTTTTAAATTAAAAAAATGTCATACATTAAAGTGTAAATTATGTTTAACAATAATAATAATACCCTTTCTTTATGTAGTGCTTAGCGGAAAATTCAGACACCTTTCAATAGCTAGAAGATTTAAAAAAAATAGTTCCAACATTATAGGACACACAAAAACAAAAAAAATCACTCAAAATATGCTCTCATTGATACACACTTCTATACACACATGCACAGTGCAGTCACATGTTAAATGCCTGTTGTTTTGCTTCATTAATGTCTCTTACACTGTAAAACCTCCTCCCATGAGAGAAACAGACCAAATTTGACTAAAAGAGTATCGACATGGATAACGGTTTTAGCTGTTTTGAGTTCAGAAAGATTGGTTTATCAGTTAAAGTACAAATACTAACTTAGATTATTCTGCACACTATTAAGTTTTTGTATTATTAGTACATTTTTGGGCTTTTCATCCTCAATGGTAGAGGACAGTGACAGTGATAGAGGTGAAAGGGTGGTCAAAGGTGGTGAGGCAGTGGGTTGTAGAGTTTTGAGCACTGGTCTTACTAACAGCTAAGCAATCAGCACCCAAGATGCCACATTGTTGTCATATTTATACCTACCTACAATAACAGTTTGGCTCACCTACTGTGGTTCTTGAATGAGTAATGCATTTTTAAACACACACATGTTTTTTTCAACACTCCTGTTAAGATGTTTTGCTGATGAATACTGTCAGAAGGTTCAGAGGGTATGACAGTAAGACACACCAAAAAAAAAAATACACCATCAGAATGGGACATATCTAACCAATCCTACTTGGCTCCTCCCGCATCCAAATGCATTATATCAATGCACAACACACATTTAACACATCTCAACTGTTGAAAAAGATGTCACTAAATGAGAAAAGGTATTGTTTGCTACAAGGCAATGTTTTTTTTTTTTTTTTTTTTATCAGCGTGTGAACATTTTTCCTTCCCTCACATCAGTTGAGACACAAGGTGGCTGTCAAATGGAGTAAATTAAGTTGAACATTTTAATTTCATGTTCAAGAGTGAAATGGTGCAAATAAGTAAAGCTCAAGTAAGAAGGATTCATTTGTGTAAGTTTTTCACATTTAATATAGATCTCAATATAAAACATGACCATTGACCTCAGAAGGGTGCTGTATCTGAATAGTTTTGGAGGCAGAGTAACCTTGTTTGTGATTATGTGGATACTTTTCGTTAATCAACATTTGAAAATGTTAGTTCTACATCTAAAGCTCTGACTCACACAGTAACTCACTCTGCTGCTTTTCATGTTTTTTCTGATCTCTTGACAAAGTATATACAGTATGTTTTTCAAAGACCCTAAACATTATATTTTTACAGTTTAAGAATTTTCACTTTACATTCTGCTGTGAAAACAGGTGAGGAGGGTCTATGTTGACACCACTGCAAATCACAAAAATCTGTGTAGAAAAAAGTGCAATCTAACACAGCGGGTTCTGATCTTTTCATCATTAAACACTGCACCATGTCAGGAATGAAGAAGTCCGTCTTTCTCACACATGCTTCATATGTTGCTTTTAGAGGTCATATGAGGTTGAGAAGGAAAAGTGGATGTTTACGATGCTAACACGGTCATCAGTTTACCGTGGTAGCCCACCCAAGAGTTGTGTATAAGTGGGAAACACTGATTATGCAACAAGACTTTAGTGTAGGCCAAACATCAAAACAAAGTCCAAAATGTTGAGATTGTGGTAGTGGGGTTCATTTGTCATTTGCCTACATAAAGCTGGTAGAGTCAGTCATGTATTTGGAATAATGTGTGTAGCTTGTATATTTGGAATTGTTTTATGCAAAGGGAAGACATTAGATAATACAGTGTCTTGATTTAACCATCATCATCCAGTCCCAGTTAAAGTTGCAATTTTCTCTTCATACCTCTAAATATATATTTTTTTTAATTCTCAACTGTCCTCTTCGATTTAATGCTGAATCATTTTTCAAAGTGATTAGTATGGATGATAAATAGATAAAATTGATAGTGACATTACACTCTGAAGCAAAAGCAATACATTTTAAGAGAAAATCTATAGTGGAAGTTCATTACAAGTGTATTGTCAAGACACAAAAGAGTAAGCTTAGGCCATATTCTTCATTATTTTATTGCTGTTAATATAAATTATGTCTTGAATCAAGACCCAGTATAATTTCAAAATGAGTGTAGCACATAGGAACATTTTGCAAAAGTTTCAGTGGCAGCAAAAAATCAGTTCAGCACGCAGGTTATCATGAGCAGATCCAGACTCAAAAGACCCTCCTTATGCATAATCTGATTTTTGTAGGGTGATATAAATTACCTGCTATTTCTACTGTGGTATATGATAATAATAAAAGAAGTCTCTGAATGACCAAAGGTTATTTTAGTGAAGGCGTGGCTTTCAACTTGTGATAAATCAATGAGGAAGTCCTTGCTGTGTTTTTTAGTGCTTGTTGTATCTTGCTCTTACTCTGCCTTTCTCTCTCTTTCTTGTTATTTTTGTCCAGAAATGAACGGTCTCTCCATACGAGAGCTATGCTGCCTGTTCTGCTGCCCCCCTTGCCCCAGCCGCATTGCAGCCAAGCTTGCTTTCCTCCCTCCAGAGCCAACCTACGCCCTTCTCCCTGACCCAGATCCTGGTTCTGGATCTGGAGCTGCCTCGGGGTCCAGCTCTGGGGCTGCTCTGCCCTCTCTCGGAGCCCCTGGACTACGTTCCAGGCTAAGCACTAGTAGTGGAGGTGACAGAGGAGGTGGAGGAGGTGGTGGTGGTGGTGGAGGAGGAGGAGGTGGAGGTGGTGGTGGTGGTAGTAGCGGTGGCAGCGGGGGAGGTGGTGGAGGAGGGGGCGGAGGCAGCAGTGGTGGCGGCGGCGGGAGTGAGGGAAGGTGGAAGCTCCATTTGACGGAGAGGGCGGAGTTCCAGTATTCGCAGAGAGAGCTGGATGTGACGGATGTGTTCCTGACAAGATCTAGCCGAGGGAATAGAGTGGGCTGCATGTACATCCGCTGTGCCCCGAATGCCAGGTAACGCACCACATCCCCTGGGCCCTTCACCACACACCTATTCTGCCAGCACACACAGATCATCAGCCTGGGTAGTAACGGGGAAACATTTGTGCTCTTTGCTCAACATAGTTTGAGTACTACCTGCTTTGTTTTCCATGACATCAAGTATCTGTGACTTGGTCTTGTTAATTGTTCAGAAACAATAGAATTCAAAACTCAAAAGGCCACAGAATGAATTTCTTATATTGTATTATTCAAATATTTTAATATAGTATGCAAATATTTATTTTAAATTGGGGTTCAACAGAAACACTAAAAAAAAAAACAAAATAATGAAACTGGACTGGACAAAAATGGTGGTACCTCTAGAGAAGATTGAAAATGATATGACCACAGGGGCATGTTAGACTTAGGTTTGTCCTGTAGTTAGCATCACAGGTGTCTTCAAATTTGTAATCAGTCGTCTGCCTGTTTAAAGGCTGGAAAGTAGTCACTGTGCTGTTTGGTATCATAGTGTGTACCTTACTGAACATGGACCACAGAAAGCTAAGGAGAGAGCTGTCTCAGGAAATTAGAAAAAATAATTGACAAGCATGTTGAAGGTAAAGGCTATAAGACCATCTCTAAGCAGCTTGATATTCTTGTGACTACAGTTGCACATGTTATTCAGGAGCTTAAGGTCCATGGGACTGTAGCCAACCTCCCTGGAGGTGGCAGCAAGAGGAAAACTGAAGAGACAGATAATATGAATGGTAACAAAAGAGAGAGCCCAGAACAACTTCCAAGGAGATTAGAGGTGAACTCCAAAGTCAAGGTACATCAGTGTCAGATCGCATCATCTTTCACTGTTTGAGCCAAACTGGACTTAATGAGAGATGACTGAGACGGACATTGCTGTTGAAAGCAAATCATAAAAAAGTAAGACTGGAATTTGCCAAAATGCATATTGACAAGCCACACAGCTTCTGGGACAATGTTCTTAGGACAGATGAGACAAAACTGGAGCTTTTTGGCAAGTCACATCAGATCTATGTACGCAGACGCAATAATGAAGCATAGAAAGAAATGAACACTGTACCTAATGTTAATCATGGAGGAGGCTCAGTTATGCTCTGGGGCTGCGTTGCTGCATCTGGCACTGGGTGTCTTGAATCTGTGCAGGTACAATGAAATCCCAAGACTATTAAGGCATTCTGGACCAAAATGTGTGGCCTCGTGTCAGAAAGCTTGATCTCAGTCGCAGGTCATAGGTCAATGACCCAAAACATGCAGATAAAAAACACCCAAGAATGGCTCAGAACAAACCATTGTGCAATTCTGAAGTGGCCTTCTATGATCCCTGATCTAAATCCTATTGAACATTTGTGGAAGGAGCTGAAACATGCAGTCTGGAGAAGACACCCTTCAAACCTGAGACAGCTGGAGCCGGTTGCTCGTGGACCAAAATACCTGTGGATAGGTGCAGAAGTCTCATTGGGGGTTCCAGAAATCACCTGATTGCAGTGATTACCTCTGAACGTTGTGCAACAAAATATTAACTGAAGGTCACCATCATTTTTGTCAAGACCAGTTTCATTATTTTGTTGGTTTTTTTTGATGATTTTGGTTGAACCACAGTGACACAATGTTCTTGATTTGAGCTCAGCATTCCACCACACTGGAGTGAATGAAACAACTTAGATGTAATTAAAGTGCAGACTTTCAACTTTAATTCAAGGGGTTGGACCAAAGTATCCTTTGAAACATTTAAGAATTATTACGATTTTATATATTTTTTTAATTTTGGGAGGTCAAAAGTACGTACATCAGCATAAGGAATATTTCCACTTTTAATACTTTCTGGAAAATCCTTTGAAGGTAATGACTGATTGAAGTCTGCCCATGGTCATCACCAAACACTGGGTTTCCTCCTTTATGATGCTTTGTCAGACCTTTACTATAGCTGTCTTTAGTTGTTGCTTGTTTGTGGGTTCCACTGCTTTCGTCTTGAGCAAGTGAAATTCAGTGACACATGGAGAGTGTTCTTCACTCGGATGGATATTGTGAAGGGTTTTTTTTCTTCACCAGGAAAAGGATCCTGCTATCTTCCACCATTGTGTTTTTTTTCCTTGACATCCAGGCCTTGTTAAGCTCCCAACCTGACCAGTTTGCTCTTGAATGTACCAAACTGCTGATTTGGTCACTCTGGATCGTCTGTTTCACTTCCATTGAAAGCTTCTTTGGCTGTATGTAGTTCAGTCACGGCAACAGCTTACACATTCAAATGCCACACCTGAAATTGGCTCCAGACCTTTAAACTGCTGAATTGATGACAGCTTAATGAGGGAGCAGCCCATGCAGCCTTCTGAGTCAGTTGTCCAATTACTTTTGGTCCCTTGAAAAAGAAGCAGCGACATAGTAAAGAGCTGTAATTCCTACAGCCCTCCACCAATTTGGATGTGAATACTCTCAAATTACAGCTGGGAGTCTGTACTTTAATCCTGTATTGATTGTGTAACTCTGTATCCTGAATATGTTTTCAGAAACAGCTACAATGAACAAACTTGTCTCCCTTGCTTTATGTCACTGTACAGTTTTGTTCCAGAGACAAAAAGCATTAGAAAGCAAAGGAAAGTTAAGGAGGTCGTACATTGCCACAGGGCTGACAAATGGGAGTCAAATTTCCATGTCACATTTTAGTCGAGGCTCAGCACACTTTGAACCTCATACATGTATATGGAAAAGCTGTGTAGGTGTCTATGTGCAACCCCTAGTTGAGTCATGACAGTACTCTTATGTAGGTAGTCAAAATGCCCAATACAGGCATTAAGAAAGATTTTGTATTTTTTGATTTGATGTACTTTAAGTAATAAAGTTGTGAAAAAAAGCATACAGTCAAATTTTCTATCTAAAGCTGCCCGGTGCAGACTGAGGGTTAGTTATCACTATTAAGATGAAGTGGAGAGAAGGGAACCCAGTAGCTAAAAAAACAGTGATGATCCAGGGATTTAAGATGATATTTCTAGATTTTTCAAAGTGGCTCCAAAGAACTTATCCTCTGTGAGACCGTGTAGGAGGGTGCAGGATTTTGTTTGACAACATCTGAAGTAGCACTTTTTCCTGTCACCAACATCTGTCATTATTGTTTTTTTGTCTATCTGCAGATACTTTTTGTTTAGTACCTTTTGCGTCACTAGGAGATGCTGCTGTTGACATCAGGCTGGACTGATTATTGGAGTTCATTTTGTCAGTTTTAATCCTTGACTTGGCATAGTCATTGCCTTGTTTGTTACTCTATTCATCTAGGAGTTGTATGCAGCCTGAGCTGATGGTGTGCCCCTAAGTGGTATCCATCAGTAACGTGTTATACCTCTGCTTTTCTTTTTCTTCCTTTTCCCTTGTTTCTTCAGGTTTACAGTGTTGTTTTCCCACGGCAATGCAGTAGACTTAGGCCAGATGAGCAGCTTCTACATTGGCTTAGGCACCCGCATCAACTGCAACATCTTCTCCTACGACTACTCAGGCTACGGTGTTAGCACTGGCAAGCCGTCTGAGAAGAATCTCTACGCTGACATTGATGCTGCTTGGCACGCCCTGCGCTCCCGGTAAGCAGACACAAACTGTACCTGTCACACAAGGTCCAAAATAAACCATCAGCAAACACTGAATGCCACTGTAAGTGTCTTTGGTATAAAAAGAAGTAAAAGACAGACACTGCTCACAGGCCAGTTTTTTATTGCTAAAGAATAAACATGCCTTTGTCTCTGATGACCGTGTTTTCTGTCTTCAACCATTAACAAATCAAACCAAAGCTGAGCAGTGTCTCAGTTTAACAGAGGCTGATGAATCGCTCTTGCTGTGTGTGCAGTGGAAAGCAGCAGCATCTAAAACGCTTGTAAACATTTTTCCTTGTTCATCTGCTGCCAGCTGATAATGAACCGAATGTCAGCAGGAACTTTCTCTCTGAAGTAGCAGCAGGAAAACTTCAAGACACAATATATAGAATTTCCACTCAGGTCATGGTCCTGCATGTCTATCAGGTGCTTGTGAGCATAATATCTGAAAACTGCTTTTAGAGGTCTCAGCAAACTTGCACTAACATGTAAAGGCTAGGGTTATGGCTAGGCTATTTTTTTACACTAATGCCATCACCAGTTCTGCTATTTTCTTTAGTTCTTGAACAATTTCCTTATCAATTTCTGTGGATCCATAAGGACACAGGTTTGGCCTTCCCTTTCTTATTCAATCAATCAATCAAACTTTATTTGTATAGCACTTTTCATACAGGACTTTGTAATACAAAGTTATTTACATGCGAAAAAGATAAAATAAAATAACAATAAGTGGAATAAAAAGCAGAAAATTGCA
Source organism: Scarus forsteni (assembly GCA_036419115.1). Taxonomy (NCBI): domain Eukaryota; kingdom Metazoa; phylum Chordata; class Actinopteri; order Labriformes; family Labridae; genus Scarus; species Scarus forsteni. The sequence continues at coordinate 667,629 of JAZDUH010000271.1, forward strand.
TAATTGCATAAAATGAAAACACATGATCCCTACAATCCCCCCTCCCCCAAACCACATTCAATATACACGCTCACTTACTCAAACACACAAAGACACAAAAAGGAAATTCTGACAGAAAACTATATTAGAGGACTGAGGAAACGCTGACTTGAATTAAAAATGAGGAAACAAAGGGGCTAAAACTAAAATAATAATTAAAAATACTCGAAAGTACTAGAGGGTAAGATAAATAAATGTGTAAATACATAAATAAATAAAATAATATAACAGTATAGAATAAAAGTTGGATAAATAATATGGTAAAATGAGAAAGTGTAACATCAGGTGCATAATAAAATCAGCTGAAATAGGATAATAAAAGGAAAAGCATTTAACAAAGAATAAAATTCCAAATAAAAAATCTGAACTGAAATGTAGTGACAAAACAAAATAAAAGGGTTAAAATAAGTTAAAATATAACATAAAATAATAAATACAATCAGCTAAAAGCCAGATTAAAAAGGTAGGTCTTGAGTTTTCTTTTAAAAATATGAACAGTAGGTGCTGCTCTCAGGTCTTATTGACACCATGCTGCATAGATGAATGTTTCAGCAAGTATTTACACCCACTAAATGTTGTGCAGTGAACATTTTTGTGAAATAATTAAGCCATAGTTTTGACCACTTCTGTCAGCCATGATTACACAGGGTTCCCACGCGTCCTGGAAAACCTGGAAAACCTGGAAAATGATTGCCCAATTTTCCAGTCATGGAAAACAAATGGAAAATGAGGAAAAAAATGAAATGTTCTGGAAAAGCTTAAATTGTCCTGGAAAATGGACAAGTGAAGTAAGAAATGATGTAAAAATGTACTTGGTAACTAATGTACACGTGGCCAGAAAATGTGAGAAGGTAAATAATGCACGTTAAGGCATAAAATATAAAAACTCAAAACAGTGGGGACAAAGAGAAATAATAAAAAAATGACAATTTAAAATTTTGGCTAAATTAACAACATCTATTCATAAAAAAGCAGAGTAAATAAAGATGAATAAATATGTATAACCATAAATTTGTAATAGTAAGACACATAAAAGCCAGGCTAAACAGATAGCTAACCGACAATGTTTGTGCTGGAGAGTTAGAAACAAAAATTCTAAGATCAATATGATCAATAGCTAGAAATATTGTTCATCAACCTCTAATCTTGTTTTTTAGTAGGCTAACTAGAATTAAAAACTGCCCACAGCAACAATGTAACTTCAGTTGGTTATGTGACACTGGAAAAAGTCCTGGAAAATGATTTCTAGAAAAGAGTGGGAACCCTGTTACATTTTTGACTTCTGTGTTATAATCTCTGCTGACTGCTGATGAGACCATGGCAGCCTTGATTTACAAAAAAGTGAACTGATGGGGTTTTGTTCACAGGTCAAAGGCCTTCTGGCAAAATGTTCATTAAAATTTTAATGTTATATCTCAAAACCGATTTGAGGGTTATCTTCAAATTTTGCCCACATGTTAAATCTGATTCAAGGATGAACATGTAAGATTTTTGAAGAACAAGGTCAAACATCTTTGGGTCTCATGTTCATCCTTTGCTTGTATGATTTCTGTCAGACTGTGCATAAATTTTGTCTTTGACTTGTCTAATGACTCGGTGAGCAGTCCTGGAATGATTTTCAAGTGTCCTTAACTTAAAAACCACAATGAAGCAGCAGAGGTGGGCAGAGATGACAGCATGTGTCTTTATTTTGCATTACTTTATATAGATAACTGGGAAACCCCATATTTGCATATCAAAATGTAAAGAGTTTCTATGCTGTCAAGATGTTATTTGTTGGTTGCTTTTTGGTCGTGTAAAGGAACAAGAGTCGTCATGCTCTTTTCTTCTGCTCTCCTCCTTTTACTAGTTTGGATAAATGAATATCCGTCTGTTATTAACATAAAACATGGGTAGTTTTTGTGTGTTCAACTCTCTAAACTCTGTATGGAACTCTTTTTCCTTTTGCACCTCTTTTCTGCATAATAATGCGTAATTATGTCCTAGTATTCTGTTCTGAACTCTCATTTCTGTTTCAGGTACGGCATTAGCCCAGAGAATATCATCTTGTACGGACAGAGCATTGGCACGGTACCCACGGTGGATTTGGCGTCTCGGTTTGAGTGTGCTGCTGTGGTCCTCCACTCTCCTCTCACCTCTGGCATGAGGGTGGCCTTCCCTGATACCAAGAAAACATACTGTTTTGATGCCTTCCCAAAGTGAGTAAAGACATTATTTTGTTATTTTTGGTTATGTAGTCTAAAGCAATTACTTTTTACAGTATAAAGCCCATAGAAAGTTTTGGTTATGGGCGCCATCTTTCAAAAGCATATCCAGCAGCTGATTGGAGGATTGTTCAATCAATCACATTCATTACGGGCCAGTCAGATAATGTAGTAGGCAGGTGCTACTGCAGCATGAAAAGGACAGAACGTGAGCCACTGTGTTGAACAAATTCACCAAAACATGTCAGAAGTGGAGCGACATCTTTTCTATAGAGAAGTTTGTTTTTATTTTTTTCATTTAGTCAAGAAATTTGATCAAGACGAGACACAACTGACACTGAAGCTTCTGTGCTTATCACTGGACCAGCACTCACTCCCTATTCCCACCTCTATTTGCTTTAGAGGATGCTGATTGGGCCGTCCCAATTTGTGCCACTCACATTCTATGTAGACTGAAGCTCGGCAAGATGGATCCTGAATTTGTGAAAAAGGTGAAGCTGTTTCTTGCACAACAGCACTTTCACACAGTAATCCATGCCTTCATTACATCTCGGCTGGGTTACTGTGATGCACTTTATTTTGGAGTCAGCCAGTTCTCCCTCGCACGTCTCCAGTTGGTGCAAAACGCAGCCGCTTGATTTGTAACTCGAGCACGTAAGAGGGAGAAATTACTCCCATCCTGGCATCCCTCCACTGGCTGCCCGTGCATTTTAGAGTTCATTTTAGGATTCTTTTATTTGTTTTTAAATCAGTAAATGGTCTGGCCCCATCCTACCTCTCTGAGCTTCTTCAGCCCTACACTCCTGCTCGGTGCCTCAGGTTGGCTGATCTTCTGCTCCTGAAGGTACCGAGGTCAAAACAGAAGCTCAGAGGGGATCGAGCTTTTTCTGTCGCTGCTCCTAGATTGTGGAACGAGCTTCCCCTCCACAAAAGACAAGCCCCTTCTTTGTCCATCTTTAAAACTCGCCTTAAAACTCATTTTTATTCCTTGGCTTTTAACCCAACATGAGACTCTGCTTCTGTTTTAGTGTTTTATGGTTTTTAAATAGTTTTAAAAACAATGAAACAACTCTTTTAGTGCTTATACCTTATTATTTTGTCCATTGTTTTATGCCTTGATTATTTATGTACAGCATTTTGTCTCAGCTGTGGTTGTTTTTAAAGTGCTTTATAAATAAAGTTGAGTTGAGTTGTCTTGTAAACAAGACTCAATCTCATCCCCATCTGGTTATTCTATCTTCAGTGTGTTTGTAAAGAAATGTGAACAAACTGTCAAGGTTACTTTTAATTTCCTTTTATGCAGGTAACTAAATGAAGTTTTATTAAAGGGAGAAAAATACAGTGGTAATAGGGGTGTAACGAAATGGTCAACTCACGAAACGATACGAAATACGAAACAGGGCTCACGATACGAAATACTAACGATACGAAATAAAGATTAAGGAAAATCCCCAACAGTAGGAAGTTGTGAAAAAATCTCATTTTCTTTATTTTCTCCCTAATTCAGACATACAAAACAAATTGCTGCACCAGTACAAAATAAATGCTCTTTGGAAAAAAAAACTAAATTGTAGTTTTTTTCCCCTTATTTAGACTACAGTGCAAATACAAACATAAAATCTCGATAAAAAGTGCTCTGTTGTTGTAACAATCAGGATAAGTACATTCTTGAATGAAAAGGAAAACAAATAGCAGTCCTCAGAGCTGCAGCTTAGACCTATACATGTCTGAAATGTGAACTATAATATTTAGCCTATAACAGAGCATATACTTCTGATCTTCAAGTATGATCAAATTCTGTCAACTCAACAGTAGATGCAAAAGTCAAATATTGTGTTTTATGCAGACTTACACAAACATAGTGGAGCAGTTCTACCGTTTGTTTTGTGTTCAATGTGGATTTTAATGTTTCCTATAAATTGACGGTCAGTGAATGGACCAGGAGGGCGGGGCGAGCAGGTCAGAGTTCAGAAGGGGAGAGTTAGTGTGTGTGTTAGCGAGGAGGGAGAGAGCCATGCAGGAGGTCTACAGATTACTACTCACTGTTTTCTTCGTGAATTAAAATTGTAGTTGGCGTGGTCACAGCCCACAGTGACTGTGAAATAGAAGCAGATATTCGCAAGCCGGAGTCACCTTTATTATTACGTCCGATGGACGTCACAGTACAGCCGCTGCCTATCTGCAGGTGGTGGTTCTCCCGGCAGTATACGGCGAACTGTAGCGGCATATTTTGCACACTGTTGTTGTTTTGTCCGCAATCTTCTCACCGTTCTGTCGTCTTTTACACTGGAAGCCAAAATAGGTCCACACAACCGATTTATTTGACGAAGGAGCGTCAGCTAATTCCTCCGCTTCGTCCTCCTCCATATTGCAGCGAGTGTTTTGCTACGGGAGGCGAGGAGGGTTTATTTTGTCCTTTTATTTCGAGCGTCTTTGATTTTTATTTCGTCATGTTTTATTTCGCGAAATTTCGTGGCACAAATTTTGTTTCACCCCTAAGTGGTAATGATTCATATCTGAATCGACAGCTAATAATTGAAGAAGTCAATGTTGAATGAATGCACTTTTCTTTGAGTTGAAGTTTCTTTGTTGGATAAGGAAGCACAGACCTTCATTCACCACTTTCTTTTTATTGATATATTTTATTTTGTGTAAGATTGACGAGGATGGCGGATAAAAGTTTGGTGAGAAATGTTATGAGATGTATTGCAGAGGGTCAGGTTTGAGGGACGACAAGCCTGTGTCCAGGGGAAGGACCTTTTTCTGGCTTTGCTTTTTTCAATACAAAACTACTGACAATTTAAGCTTTCAGTGCCTACGAGGGCTGGGTATTTCCAGCAACCCCACGATTCAATACGTATCCCGATACTGAGGCCACGATCTGATATGTATCCCAATACACGTAAATTGTGAACATTGACTGCGCTTTTAACAGAATTTCCATCAATTTTTGTTTTTATTACAAGAAGAAAAAGAACAAGCATGAGTTTTAAATAGTTATTTAACTTAAGAACTTTAATTAAGGTCCCCAAAGATAGTAGACTTTTAAAAATTTGGAACATGTGTTTTATCGTGTAGCTTGGCTTCTACTTTGAACTGTGCCTTTTTTAACATTAGCTTGGTGTATTTACAACAACTGTCCAAACACTGAGTCCGTATCGATTCTGTGGAATCTGTATCGATACACGTATTCCCAAGAAGTGCATGATGATATTTTGCCGTACCGATATTTTGAGCACAGGCCGAGTGCCTACAGTCCTCAACATTACAGCAGTCCTGTTGTCTGCCGTTTGTTTTCTTCCGCTGCACTCAGTGCTCCTTATCACAAAAGTAAAACTTCTTTATCTTTTAAAACGTTCCATTAACAATGAAACTCACAGCCATTAGGGGGCGCTGTGCTTTAGAAATGAGTGTTTTTAAAGGTTTCTTATTTCAGTCTCAGAGAGTTACCTCATCTGTTTTGTATCTTTCTGTCACTGTCAACACCCATTTGTTAAGTTAGGTTGTTCATTCTTTTCCCTCTTCTTCTATATGTTTTCTTTGTTTTAGAATAAAGACTTCGATCATCAACTTGTATGACAGAATCTTTACATGGTTTTCCTTAACGAAAATCTTTATTCAGGGTTCTGCAAACATTTTCGAGAAGTGTTTGAATTATCAGCTATGTTCAAAGATTTTGGAACAATATATGTCTTTTAAGAGTTAAATCCATGTGTTCATGTGTCTGCATTATTAGTCTGATTTAGAATGTTTGATCTAAAATATGTCTTTACTTTATGTTTATAATAACAAATTGTATGGAGACATGTATGTAATAGAAAAGGTGAGGGCATATCAGAACTGTTAGGATAAGTCAACATGAGTCTGTTCACAGAAAAGCAGTTTGCAAAGTTGACACATTTTACACAACACAGGTAACCTGAGTGACGGTGTTGTGTGAATTCTCCCTCTCTTCAGTACATAAAGGTCACGTTGTGTGGAGAAGTGTGTCTGTATTCAGTTGTGCTTTCAAGGCTGTCCGCCTCTCCCTTGTCTAAAATAGAAAAATAATGAAATTTGTAAATTCTAGTGAACAGCTTTTCATGCTGCCTCAAGCAGGGCCCAAAGTTCCTGCTGACAAAGCCATGAAAATCTGTGTTTTACACAGCTCATGAATTGATCTATTATTAATTCTTCTTTAAATCTAATGTCAAGATTAATTGATGTAATATTCTTCATTTACATCCATGTGAATGACATTATGGTACCTAGAGTGTGCCTGGTAGATCAGTTTGTGAGCAACTTGCACATTTTAACCTTGGAACACACTGTACATTTACTGTGAATTTGATCCTTTGCATTTAGCCCTAAATCATCATTTATCATTCTTCTCTAAGGTTGTTTTAGCTTTGACGGATCAGAGCATTGAAACAATCCCTCATTTTATTTCCTCCAGTATTGAGAAAGTGTCGAAGATCCCATCTCCAGTGCTCATCATTCACGGTACTGAGGACGAGGTCATCGACTTCTCTCATGGCCTCGCCCTGTTCGAGCGCTGCCCCAAGGCCGTGGAGCCGTTGTGGGTGGAGGGAGCGGGCCACAACGACATTGAGCTTTACAGTCAGTACCTGGAGAGGCTACGGCGCTTCATCAACCAGGACCTGGCTGCACAGCACGCCTGAGAAAACAAACAACAGCCTCTCTACGATCGTATGAATGAAAGTGTGAGTGAGCGCGAGTGACGTCAGCACGTTTGCAAGGTATGGGTGAGAAATTTCTCGAAGTGAATGTGTGATAATTTTTTTCCTCGTCACATCTGTGTGTCTTTGAAGCAGCACACCTTTAGGTCACCTTTCAACACGGCATATGCTGAGATAATTTCCTGTTTTAAAGGTGAGACCACTTTTTAATACATCATTATCTGTATCCATCTGTGCGGCCGAGTGCCGTAAAACACTAAAAACAAGACGTGAAAAGGAACACGTTTTTAAAGGGGGGAACTTTTGAATCACAGCTTCACAGGGTGACCACAGAGGTATCAAATGAACTTTGTCTGAAAAAGGCACACAGATGTTTTTTAAAGTATGAAAAAATGGTGGATGAATGAGCCATATATGTAAGTGTATTCATATCTCCATGGACACAAGTGTGATATACATGTGTGTGTGTGTGAGTGTGCATGTTTGAATGTGTGTGCGAGGCAGCACTCTGAGAAATGAAGGACAACCTGAAGACTAAAACGGCTGCAAGTGAAGGAGGCTCATGAAGACTTCTCAGTTTTTTATTTTTGTGTTTTTGTTGTTTCAATGTGCGTGTCTGTGTGAAGAATACCTCCACTGCTCCACCAGTCCTCTCTCTCCCTCCGGTGGACAAACTCTGGTCGAGCAGGTGCCCCTCCCTCCTCCCTTTTCCCTCCTTAACCTCCTGTTTACCTTCTAATGGACATCCATTTGACTGCCAGGGCATTCCCCAAAGCTGTCCTTCAGCAAACACTACCCCTCTTTACTCATGTGGTCTGAGGGTCCACCTCCGTCTTTTCACTCTCAGTAACTGTGGAAAGTGACCTGGACATCTAACTCAAATGATATCATAAAATGGTCAAATTAGGCTTCTTTTTCTAGCTGTGCTGTAAGTTTAGCCTTATGCTGACCACTGAATCACAGCAGCAGCTAATGGGGAGGTGTGTCACATTTTCACCCCCCAGTCTTGAGTATGTTTGATCAAGAGTGAGGCCGTTTGGTGGCTATACAGACAGGTCTTAAGTCAAATTCAGACCAAAGATTCTTAAGCAACAAGACCGTTTGTTTAGGAGCATCACAGGGAACAGTTCCAGCTTGAATCGGAGCCCACAGAGGAAGCCGCAGGATTAGTTTATCAGTGGTCATGGCTCACCTGTTGCTAAGAAATGCAGCGCTATCATCAGCTGTTCTTCCAGTGAAACACAGTCAGTGTGGCTGCTAATGTCTCTGTTCACTGAAACAACTACAATTCCTCTAAACTGCTGAGGGAATACCTGGGGGAAACTAACAAAAGAGAGGATTATGTCTTGCCTCAAGCTTGTGGCATAAATTGATATAAATCCTCTGGGTGCACATTTGAAGCATCCATTGATGTTTTTGCTGTTTTTGACAAAAAATAGAACTGCAACTGTAGAAAAGAGGAGATACTGTGCTGACTTTGTCAAAATGTAAACTAGTCAGAAATGTGGTGAGTAGTAGTTTCTACTTGGTGTGCAAAATATGGTCTGGGGTCCAACTGCAACCAGTAGTCCACTTCTAGTTGGCAAGTTCCAAAAATCATGGACCATAGAAGCTGTGCTTGACTGATGAATGAAGACAAACTGACAACAGCTTTCAGAAGCATCCCAAATCGCCTCGTTTGCTTCATTATCTTCTCTTGTTCAAGCTCTGATTGACAAAGAATCTTAGGCTGTCAGCACCAACAGCCTGTCCGGTTTGGCAGTTTTGTGCAGTTTGCTCTTGTTTTGAGTCTGAAGGTAGAAATGAGCCACTATTGCCCATTCTCTGCTGCACTGAAGAGCTAATCCAGTGTAAGCTCTCACCAGGGCCCCTGGTATACTCTTCAAATGATTGACTGTTTGCCTTGTTGGACCATTATCATTTTAAATGATTACATTGGACTCATTTTATGAAGTGAAATACACTACAAGTGTGTGCACCAGAGTGTCCCAGTCTACCTACACTTTTCTGTATGTGTCTAAGTTTGGACACCCCTGCCTTACCATCAAGGTCCTTCGCCGGCTGTCCTGGCGTGAATTCTGTTTTGTGTACAAAAACAAAGAACAGCCAACAATATGAAGGAGATTTTTGCTTAAGCTAAGGTAAAATTTGGTTATATTGGCTTTCGTGACTTTAAGTTAAGACCCAGAGCTAAAATATCAAACATGGTATTCAAAATTTGAGATGGATAATTGACAGCACACACATATGCATTATTTGGATAAATAATCTGTCGGGATGGGGTCATGCTTCTGGTTGTTGACAGGAAAATTGAGTCAAATCTGTGGTGTAAAATCATTTGTTGCCACTTTGAGCTGCCCAGCACACTGTATAGCTTGTGGTTCTCAGTGTACAGACACAAAAATCAGCAATCTTCTCACTTTACCTTAAAAAAGAAACTGTTAAATAAGTGTTGACCAAATGTATCACTACTCCTTTAAGTCAAAAGCACAGCTGTTTAGAGAGTTTGTGACAAATTTGCCAGGAAATTTTCCCTCAGTGATTTTCTGGCTGAATTTTGAGACTTTTTAACAACATAAAACATGGCAGTACAGCTGACCTTCACTAAATGGGATCAAGTTAATGAATGCTTGATAAGAATTTACCACCACAGTTTCCTCTCTTATGGTTCATTTCCCAGGTTCGTCCACCTGACCCCCACGCAAATTTCCCCCCTCTGTGTTCTTTGTCGCATTGTAACTAGTCTGAACGTGTTTGTCGTAGTGTCGGGCCATGGACTGTACCCGTCAGAACTCATCGTATTGACTTCACCACTTAATGTGTGATTCAGATCCGGTGCTGGGACGCGACATCACGCCTCCTCGCTCCGTTTAACCTCCGTGGCCCTAAACGTTACAGGAAGCTCTCTTATGGGTGGCGGGCACGCAAGCCATATTTGAGCCTCTCACTGTTGGTGTGGTGCAGGTTCCACCACACGCACCTTTGCACATCATCACACACACATTCAAACACTAAACACACACGCGCATATACACATTTTACATGTACTGTAGTTTACGGTGCATTTTACACATTTATATATATCAGATCAAGCATGACAAAAGCAGGTCTTAAGTTCAGCACTATTGTACAAAGTATCCAAAGTGTAATAAGGGTATAAAATGTAAGTTTGTGTGTCTTCATTATTATTGACTTGTCTTCTACAGGCCAGCATTAAGGATACTAACACCATGTTTGAATAATAGTAACAAAGCTGTGTGTAGAGGTGAACACACTGCAGGTCTACACACAGGAGACCCCCAAGTTTCAGTGACAGTGGCTGCGTTTTTTTTTTTGTTTTTTTTTTAATTTTTCTTAAGGGAACATGTTCTGAACTCGCACTGATCTGATTACTCCATTTTTGAGAGTACAAGTGGGTCTAAGCAAGGCGTGGAAAAGTCACTGAACACCACTCTCCCTCTCTCTCTCTCTCGTCTTTTGGAGCAGGGACTCTTTCAGTTGTCACTCTGTGCTTTGTGTCTCTGATATTTAAATAATGGATTTCTGTTACCATCTTGAACCCGAGTCCTGAGCTGTCAGAACAATCGGAGAGTTGAAAGCCGCTCTCTGAAATGAGGCCTCAGCTCCGCTTGGGACAAGTCGCGTTTTCAGGGAAACCACTGGATCCACTTTTTCATTCACGGGGGTTCAAAGAAAGGCCGGTGGAAACTCGCCATTTTTAATCGATGCACCACTACGGTTGGCGTTTATCGTATCCTCTGGCCCTGAATGTTTATCGATGGGGGTTGGGGTGGGGGTGGGGGGTCGAACAGTGAAAACTGTATGCATGTCTATCGTGTTTTTGCAGAGCAAGTGGCGGGGTGGGATGCTATCTCTATTATGTATTCTATGTGAGGGTAAAAGCTGAAGTCATGGCATCGGACCATTGAAGCGCTTTTTAAAAAAAGAAACAAAAACAGGACGTTTATTTGAATTTTTTATTGCTGATACTAACTGATGTAATGTTGAGTTTTGTGCTAGAGTTTGAGTGGGGCAGTGTTTGGTGGGTGGGAGGGGAGGGGTGGGCTAGATAATATTAGTGGGCTGTTTATATGGTTACTGTACTTACCTATTCTATTCTTTGTATTATGATTTGTAATTTTATGTTGCTTTTTTGAACTGAGAATATGATGTAATGAAATTAATTCATGGGACTGAATCTTGACCTTTTTATGGACAACAAAATAAAAAGATCACTTATGTACAAAACTATCCTCTCTGTAAGATTTAATGCTGTCTGTTAGGTTAGAAACCTTCATCTACCTGCCACCTCATATCAGCCTGCAGCATAATGTGATGATGTGTAGTATATTCATCAAGGTAAAGGTTTACAGTATGCACATGATATTTTACTGTTTTTTGTATCTCAGCATTTTTTTCTTTAAGCTGGTTGAAATCTGGCCTGCAGCTTTGTCATCAGGGTTTATCTAAAAGATGTAACCTCAACAAAACAGCAAGAAAATCCATATAATGCATCAATGGCTCGACCTTATAAGAAGAGGCTTTAGACTGGAAACAGTTTCATGTTGTGGTCGCCTATAATCTGATGTTCATGTGTGTCAGTAACATATTAACATGTTATATGTAATTACCTGCCACTGTGGCTGGTAAATTGAGCATTTCTTTTTATATTTCATTTATTAACAAAATAAAGCACTTCGACACTAGAAAAGCCAAACAAAATGAGAGAGCAGGAAGAAGAATAATCATAAATAATGCCCCTTTTTCCTTTTTTTTTTTTTACAAGATATGAAAAGTGCATGTTATAAAACGCAAACATCCAATAAAAAACAACATTTAGTGGGTGCTAATTTCCAACCCTGCTGCAGGGTCTTGTAAATTCTAAAGGGTTCAAAGTATGAGGTGCAAATGGAAACTTTGTCTTGCATGCAAAGTTTGTCGTATCCATGGTGTTTGTCCTATTTTTTCTTAAGCTTAACCACATTCTGTTCTTATAAAGCAAGTATTGACGATAATCCATCAAATGTTCCAGAGGATATGATTATAGTCAAAGTATTCCACACTATCAGCTCTACTCTGACCCTGAAACGTCACATATTTATGTAAGTACGGCTCACTGATCATGAATTATATAAACGTGTCAAAAATGATCTTAGTGCTGTCAGAAGCTGTTTCAAATTTTTACCAGAGTGACTGAGAGCTGTGTCAGCAGGAAATAAAACAAAATTTAACATTATAGAAACATTACAAATATCCTTGATATACTGAGGAAATAGTTTGGGACTTAACATAGACCCTTGAGGAACCCCACAAGTGATCTTAAATCTTTTATACTCAGTTGTTGAGCTGTACTGAAACCTGTCATAGAGCTAACTTAACGTGCATTATCTATATATGTTAAACCTTGTATCCTGCACTCTTATTTTCATTAATATGTCCTGACCAATTATGTCAAATGCTTTATTAATGAAATGAACACACCAGCAGTATAATCCTAATTGTTTCAAAGCATTTGACAATTTGGTGTTATATATTTTAGAAAATCATACAGATACCATTCTCAAATAATTTAAAACAGTCAGGTGTAAACGTTGATGCAATTTATTCTTTGTTTATAGTTCAGGGAAAATTACCAATCGCAACATTGCACAGAAAGGAGCAAAATCACTCGACAATAGTAAACAAAATTAGAATAAAGAATGAACTTACAGGAGTTAAATACAAGAAGAGAAAATGTAATATATATGTTTTACACTATGTACACCTTCATTTTCAGTATGTAAACTGTTTTAAGCAGACATTTATTTTCTTTCAATATGCTCATTATTTCATGTATTCAGTTACTTGTTCAACTCAATTTTTAAAAATTAAAAAATAAACTTTAAGAATATGTGTAAATGTAAATTAGGCACTTTTTGGGACATTAAAATAGCCATAGAAATCAGTAAGCAAACATGTTACATAAAACAGGTTTCAAATCTTTATTTAGCATCAGAGGGTCGTGGTCACTCCTGCCTCCTGTTAATGTGACAGACTGCCCTCTGCTGGCTGCCTATTGTCAGTGACATGAAGAGAAAACCTTATACAACGCAAACCTCTACTGCACCATCTACCAATCATTTACAGTGTAGAGTAAAATTACATATATTTCACCTATCTTACATTCTCATTAAAGTAGACTCTGATGTTTTCATAGTTTGAGGTCGTGTAGATCCGGCCCTTCAGAAGCTCCACTCGCTGAGCTCAGCTGTTCACCAGCCAGGAAACAAACCTGGCTTCAGCACGCTGCCTCAATATGGCTCTTTGTTGGATAAATCGCTCGTTTTTTATCTGTCAGCAGAAAATGATTGTACAGAAATACTCAGTCGTGGTGCTTTTCTGCCAAAGCAATCAGTCATGTACGCAGATGACTGCGTGGTGTTCAGACGTCCATCTTAATGCTGACCCGCGTCCTCTGTAGACACAATGCTGACTGAGAAATTTCATTTATTCTTTTGGAGCTGGTGTTTGAGATCTACATTTTTAACTTCTTTTGGGATAAGTTAATTCACTTATAGATGACCTGTGAGATGATTGAGAGTCTTTATGCCTTTGGTGGTTTTCTGACAGAAGACTCCTGACACAATGGAGCATTGCTTAAGTTCTGTACATACAAAAGATTCTTCTTCACAGTCGGCTGCCTCTGGCTATGTTTCCTGATACCTGCAGAAGAAGAGAGCAAGGTTTATGATGAATAGTCACATTTTAATTATATAAGAGTTTTGAAAAATACAAGGCCTTACGTAACATTTCAATGAGTCAGGATCCAGAAGTTTACTCAGTAAAATGCAAGAAAAGGGTTTTTATTGATTTTGTTTTCAGATTACCTTGACTTTCACTTTTGAACAAAAAAAACACTAACCATCAAATCCATTAACCATCAAATGTGCTTCACTGTCAAACACCAAGATTATTTTAGCCATGAACATATAATAAGAGACATCCTTTTGGCTGGGTAGTTGGTCATTATGACCTACATACTGGTTGGAGCAGGTCCACCATGTGTGCCAAAACCAATGGTCAAAACAAGAGGACATGTACACAGCAAGTTTTCTGAATAAATGCATGGAAGTTCACACTTAAAGGATAAGTTTGGTTTCTACAGCTTTCACTTTGTTTATAGAATGAAGTAGAACAATATACTCACCCAGAAGGCTTTCCTGATCCAAACAGTGCTTCAGGAGATATTTAGATCCAAAATTGAGGGGCGGACATCTGTATAATGGTAGCACAGGGCATGTATAGCACCGCTCCTAAAACTGCATTAATGGTCCAAAAACTCATTAGTTTCACCAATATTTCATCATGGTCCGCTCGGGCTACTCCTCCAAGACAGTCCGGTGTCGCTCCACCCATGTTTTTGTGACTGTGCTGACCTCTGAACTGAAGACTGCTCTCTGGCCAGCTGTTCTTCTCTTTGCCTCCGCGTCCTCCTTTCGATGAGCTCCTCATCTGTAAACTCTGGCTCGAAACTGTAAGGACACCCATCATATTCAAAGTTCTCCTCCACAACATCTTCATCCGATAGATATTCGTCCATTTCGCACAAAACTAGAAGAAGAAAGTTGTTGGGTAGCCGGCGGTCACCCCTGAAACAATGAGCCGTGCTGCGCATTTGTGGCAGCCGTGAAGAAAGTTTCCAGTTCAGAGGTCAGCACAGCCACAAAACATGGGCGGAGCGACACCGGACTGTCTTGAAGGAGTAGCCCGAGCGGACCATGATGAAATATTAGTGAAACTAATGAGTTTTTGGACCATTAATGCAGTTTTAGGAGCGGCGCTGTATTCCTATGTGCTACCATTATACGGATGTCCGCCGCTCGATTTCGGATCTAAATATCTCCCAAAGCACTGTTTGGATCAGGAAAGCCTTCTGGGTGAGTATATTGTTCTACTTCATTCTATAAACAATGTGAAAGCTGTAGAAACTGAACTTATCCTTTAACTTTTTTGATGATTTTTTATTTTTTTTTCAAAAATGCTTTGGTTTATATCAGTGTTAGAAACAATATTTATGATGAAGATCAGACAGGCAAAGCATGAAAAAAGTCTAAAACTAGAAGTACTCCGAAAGAACACACACCCACAAAGGCGATTTCAACATTGTCCTGTGAGTTATTTTTAAAAAGTGGAAAACTGTCCTTTCTCACACTGTTAGGCAGTGCTTTAAAAACTGCTTGATCTGCGTCTGGATCACCTCTGAATCTTAGCAATTTTTTTTCATGCCATGACCAACATCCCTAAATTGTCATCCAAACCAGTTTCATGTTTTAATGAGTTATCATTAAGTGGCAAATACGTAACCACCTTGGCTGAGGTCATGAAAACAATGCAGCTTGCAGTGAGTCTGCTTAGAACATTGTACTGTCACTGTGTGCAAAAAACCTCCCATAAATCACTTTTCAAGGCTGTGTTCTTACAAAGAATACTGTCCTAAGTGCTAACTGATTTTACCTGTTTGTGACTGAATGGCTGGTCTTCATCTATGTGTCATGAACACTGAGTTCCCAACTCTCATGAGTTTAAAAGACACCAGAAACACTGTTGAATTGGCTCAACAATTCATGGCATTTCAAAACAGAGCTTGCTTTTTCTTCATATCTCCATCTTGAACGTTGTGTTCTGTATTTTCTCCCAGGCTTTTCAGATAAAATCTGCCACAAAAACTATTGCACTACAGCAAAACTCAAGCATCCTCTAATCATCCAGTCAGAAGAAATCACCATCAGTGAAGACAACTTTTTGAAAAGTACATCTCGTATTTTATCAAGACACAAAAAACAGAACTAAATTTTATTTTCAGTTTCACCAAGTTCATCTCAAACCCTGTTTTTCTCTGAAGTGACATTAAAGGTGCTATGAGGAGAATCTATTTTTGGTGACATAAAGACTCTGCTACCCATGAGCACGCACAGCGACCGTCGTAATGCTGCGTTCCAGTAACCTCGGAACTGGGAGTGACATCATCTCCGACTTATCGACATTCCAGTTGAAGTCAGAAAAAAACATGTCGATCTACCAGGCTATTGTTAGCTGTTGTTAGCACGCCCTGCGTTGTTGTTCACAAATATCACATGAAGAATGTGATTATCACTATGGCAGCATTTTTGTAAATATAAGTCTAACAATACTATATATACAGCTGATCTAGAGCAACACACCCCAGTCAGAAGTGCAAATAAATTGATTATTACAGGAGCTAAATAACTGTTCACACTGGGGGCATCCATCTTTGATTGTCAACTCGGGGGTGGCGAGGTTTCACCGAGTTCCCAGTAGGAAATTCAGACTTCGGGGAACGTTCCAGTTGCAGTTTCCTACTCAGAACCTGGAAATTCCTACTTCTGACTACAACTGGAACGCACTTAAACATGTGACCCAAGCCAAAGCGTGTGTTTGTTGTGATGCTAATGAATGCAGCTCAGACCTACCTCAGAACTCTGCATTGCTTTACGACTTCTTTTTTCAACAAATTACAGGATGCAAAGCGACGAGGTAATGTATCTCTTTCTAGTTACGTAGCGGTAGTTTTTGATGTGTGACAACAAGCAATTTTTGGAAAACTTGCTTTTGGAAAACTTAGTATCGTAGTTTTGTAGTCGGCTATATATCGCTACTTACAGCCCGGTGCTCTAAGACGTGTCTGAATAATATAAATTTGCTCTAGTTTTAATTGTCTTGTTCCCGAAGTTGAGTATCCAGGCCAGTCCAGCCCTGTCCGACCCGACCGGAAGGCTAAGGAAAAGCATTTATAGATAACCTATTTAGATGCTATAAAACTCATCTTAAAGTGTGTATTTCAATCAGACATATATCCAAAAGTGAGACTATTTTGTAATTACTTAGAAACTCCTCACAGTCCCTTTAAACCCGTCTTTCTTTATGGCTAATGGTTAAGTTCACTAACAAAACTGTGCACAAAGGAATCTTTAACTTTTGGTTTCATTATACTTCATAAAATTCTGTTCTATGACGTCTCTTCATGAGACAGCAACTTTGTCATTTAGGATTACATCACAAATTAAAATCTGATTTTTCTTTGCACTTAAGAAACTATTTACCCCTTATCTTCTGACTATCACAGGGTAACCTTTTCTGGAAAATACCTGACATATCACTCAAATAAAATACAGATTTCAACTCACTCACTCAGGTATTATTTTAATAAGTATCCCCCCCCCCAAAAAAAATTCTTGTCAGTAAGTCTTTGATCAGACCTCCTAATAAACTATTTCAGAGCTCATCATTTCATATCTGTGTCTGATCTCCACTCACAGCAAAGTCTGCTGTTTATTAATCCCCTCAAAAGGCCTTATCGCTCCTCTGACAAGCTAAATTATAACTCCTATGTTCTCAGAACCCCCAAACACTACGAGCATCAAACACTGGAAACATGAAGATGTGTTTACGTCAAGTTAATCGTGACACTTATAAAAGTGATCTGGATTAAGGAAGTCACATTACAGAAACATAAACAGAGCTCATTTGGCCTTATATAATTAAAATTTCACATACAGTCACAGAAAAAAATATATTCCCAACCATATTCACACCACCCTCTTATTTACATTGCAACACAGCAAGACTAGTTTTATGATGTTCAGCTTTTCTATTGCCATGCATTTTCCAAGGTAAGAAAACAAGGCCTCCGCTGAAACCATCAAAACTTCACATGATAAAGCTCCGCTGTCTCTGTTTTTTTTTTACCCATTTCCCTGCTTAAACTCATTGGGTATTTGTGGGAAAAACATTTTACTACCAGAGAATTACAGTATATCAAAAATATGTGGTTATAATGGAAGTCAGTGAGACCAAATCTGTCACGAGGGTTACGAGTGGAGGCATATATGGAAATCTCCTATTTCATCTTGTAATGGGGGTATTGTGGGTTTGTAAGAAGAAAATTAAAAAACAAATCCTAGCCAAGATTCATACAATCAGCCATTAAACTAACCACTATATTGAGAATAAACTATTGAATAAGCAGAATGTACATGTTTGGTCCCACATGTTGCCTCGAGGCTATGAAACCAGTTACACCAGATTGTTCAGTATATTTCAGTAGTCCATGGGGGAAAGAGCCCAGAGCACCTAAAGCACTGTTTTAAAAATAAGACAAAAATAGTTCAAACGTCAATTCTAAGATCAATTCAAACATCAATTTTATGATCTAAACACACTGAAGTAATGAAAAGTAATGCCAAGGCTACAACTTCTCATAGATGATCTAGACAAAAAATACAGATGAACTATTTTCCCTACAGGAGTCACAATAATCAACACAAACCACAAGCTCCTAGATCATTCAAAGTTAGTAACATGTTATTACACTTGTGTTCAAAGCAGCATCACTTCATGTCAGATCTGAAGCACTTGTGTGACTGCAGGAATGTCATCACTTATCTTTTGTCCCTAAACCTGCCGAGCGACTCCCCTCATGTCTAATCTTATCTGTGAGTTATGGTTTTAAAAGTCGACAAAACCAGTCTGAGCTTCATCAGGTTCTTTCTATCAGTCCTTAAATCACTTCCTCCTGTATGCACCTTGCAGCTTTCTTTCTCTTTGTCATCATGTTTCTGGTCTACTCACTGTCTGTGGTGTAATGTCAGCTCTGTCAGAACTCCCAAAGAGTTCAGCTGTTCCTCCAGAGCAATGATCCTCAGCCCCAGGTACCCAGATGCCACCAGCAGCAACGCCATGCTGCAGACACAAACACAAAAAAATAACATGAGTGCTTTTCCTTTTATTGTCATACATCAGGCTTCTCTGAAGTGAAATTTCATTTCTACAGAATGGATCAGATGCTGAGCTGGGACAAGAACAAGCTGTGCAGCCAAAACAAAACCGTATCAGTAAATTGTATCTGCGTGGAGCCTCAGAGAACACGGTGTGATGACATTTCTAAAATTACGCTGAGATGATTACATTTTTCTAAAAACAGAGATTCATCATGACAACACAAGATGTGCCTCTGGGGGGTGCTTGATTCATTTTTTTCCCCCAACACAATTGAGAAAAAGTGTTTTCAAGGTACCAGAAGTTCTCTTTCAGGGTTACATCACCCTGTCTCAAATGACATCTAAGACTTTTAAGCACATAATAATAAAAGCAGTTTTATGGCATTGAACATTAGTGCTTTTTTGAAATAAACTCACAAGAAGCCTCAAAACTTTGTATGTCTTGAGGCTTGATTTCATTAATTTCCTTAACTTTCCTTTATTTTACCTATGTTCGTGGCTTATGAACAAGGTTATGAAACACCCTGATGTGGATGCAGATGTTTCTGAGCTAAATTGTCACATGAAAAAGTAATCCAACTAAAAAAATAAAAACCCTAATGCAAACTAGTCAGTGATTCAGTTAAGAAATCAGACGTTTCAGTGCCATGAAGACCTCTCACCAGAAAGAGTTAGACTTCTGAAAACATTTTAGGACTTCAAATTAAAAAAAAAAAAATATCAAGACTTTTTAAGATATGCAAGAACTCTGATTTTAAAAGTCTACTCAGAATTGTGCAGTTTATCATGCTTATTCTGACATGCATGTAAACTCCAATAATGTGCACTTAAAGGTGTAGTCAGCGATCTTCTAATCTAATGCACTATTTGTCAAATTCACCGTATTTCTCCTCTCCATCCACAAGATATCACCACTGACAGCACGTTGAAAAAAAAAATCCGGTTTCAATACACAGCCTTGGCTCTGAATTTCAGCAGGTAAATACTGTGGCAAAACAAAGTACGCCGACATACTCATGCGCAGATCAGACAGAGGGGGAAGGGGGAATTGTAGGTTGCGTAGCGTGCGCAGTTAGCGTAAGAGAGAGATACAATATGTGCAGTAGCAATGGCTGAAAAACAGCCCAAAAGAAAAAGGTCAGAGGAGTGAAAAGTGAAAAAGACGGGCTATGACCATGAAAGAGCAAAGACCCGGGTCAACACTGGTGTTGCTTTCCGACAGTGGAGGGAACTCCGCCAATTGAAAGACCTGAAAACGGACGCGGATGTCGCCGTCTTTCTGCTGGATAGGTAAGCAACATTAGCTTTGTGGTGCTTCACATAACAGTAACAGCCGTCGGGCATTCAGCTTATTGTATAATCTGCCAGAATGTACTGTTGTTGTGATGTTTTCAATATTGTCAGTCGAGTTGTCTGACAAGTCAGGATTACCTTAGCTACGTTGGTCAGCTACGCAGTTTCTACGGCCGTTTCCATGACGATGCACGTCCATCAGCTTTCGGGGGTGGAGCGAGAGGCGAGGTATGAAGGGAGAGGCGGGTCTAAATTTGTTTATAAACAACCTCTCCACTTGTTTTCTCCAACATCGCTGACTACACCTTTAAAGGGTTAGTTAGTTACATAGAAGTACATGGTGCCTGTGAAAGTCTCATGAACCCACTTAGGGATTCAAACTATTCAAAGAACTGTGTTGGCTCAATGAAATGCTACAGTAAGATACTTAACAGCATTTAAGTCTTCCTTGACAAAGACCCTGTGTTTAGAACTATTACTTCTGCCATCAGCTCCTCTCATTAGCTGTTCAGGTGCTTCAGGATGCAGGGGGATCAGGCAGTCAATGGAGCAAAACTGTTTATAAACTCCTTGGAAATGACAAAGATGGCTGCTCCTGCAGTTATCCTTGATGTATGAGAAGGCAAAAAGTGACCAAAACTCAGATTTTACCACAGTCTGTTGTGTGATGTGGGCCTATGCCAACTTTGGTTTCAAAATTGGACATGCCCCACCTCCCTGAAGCAACAGGGTGTTATGTTTGCAGTGCCCATGTTACTGATCAGGACTACGTCGCATGACAGCAGTTTAAGGGCTAACAGAAATTAAAAAGCTCCGATGAGAGGTCCAGGAGAAGCCTTGTTACTAAGTCTCACTCGTGACAATAATAGACCTCCTGGTTTAGGGTTATTCATATGCATATAGTAACTTAAGATCCGTCCTACTCAGTTTACACAACAGTTCTACATCCCTCCTTCTACCTGTTACTCAGATAAAGGCATCCTCTTGGACCTCTGACTGACTCAGTACTGTATAGAACCTTACTGTAGTGTCTCGTCAAGCAAATGTAGTCTTGGAGTAGTTTTATCCTAAACGTTGGTTAGTTGTGAAGCTTTTGGTGGTGCCATGTGCTGCTATGTATCTGCTAGCGTCTGTTAGGTTTCAGCAGATTTTTGTATGATGACTGAAAGACTAAGAACACAAACTTAACCCTATAAAGCCAATTGTATCATATTTAATACATACTTTTATAATACCTCTATCGACTCAATATGATCAACAAATTACAAAAAAAAAAACATTTGAATACTATCAGATAAATGATAAAAATGTCCTCAAATGGATTATCAGTTGCCAAAAGCACCTAATGTAACAAATGAGATAGGAAAAATATATAGGTTGAATTTTATGGACATTTTGATTTTTATGGATTTTAGCAGAAAGTGTAACAAACATTTCAGCTCCAAAAATTTAGAATTTTCTGGCTATAATCTATGGTCTTGGGCCTTAAAGGGTTAACAACTGCTCCTGATGAGGGACCACAGACTAATGATTTGTCATGCCAACTAGAGAAAGCTGAACACATCATGCTCCTGTCACTACTCAATAATCTCCCCTCCATTTCTGTGGTACAGGTTGACAATGTCACCACGTTCCTGTTCTTGCTATTCACCATTATTGTTTTGATGTTCCCACTAAATTCTGTCTATTCTGATGCCACTTCCAGTGCCCTTGCCCCTCTTTTTCTTTGGCTGTGTTTGCAGTTGGAACAGTAATCAGTTCACACTACCCAACTGCCTCCAGATTTGGCTCACAAAATGCAGACAGGTTTGGCTGAATATGATTTAGGTTGAACCAGACCTGTTTCTCTCACACACTAATAAATGTGCCCCCTGCCCCACATCAACTCCTTCCCAAATCTAGCAAAAAATCTTGTGTCCTCAGCTCAAATGTTCGGTTTTTGGATAGCAGGAGCTCAGCCTGCATAGAATTAACTCGAGAAGCAGAGGCTTTCCAGTACAAGTCCCTTTTGGACCACAGACTGAGGCAGGGTGGCTCTCAAAGGTTATAACAGTAATAATAATAATAATACATTTTTAAAAAAAAGCCCCTTTCATGGCACTCAAGGACACTGTACAGGATAAAACAACAACAATAAAATCAACAAAACAACACAACTTTAAAATCAGAGAGTTCAGATTTCGGAGGTCGGGGGGAGAGAGTTCCAGAGCTGCTGAGGTTATGCTCCAAATTTGTTTTAAAAAATCTGAACTGTTCATGTTATTAACAGAACTAGAACTCTGTGCCATCCAATCTTTCCCTGCCACTGATCATTTAAAACTTTTTTTTTTCAAAAACTGAAATGTTACCTTGAAGGCAAAACTGAACCATATTTTTCACTGTCTTAAAGCCTGTGCTACTGCTACAGAGCACTAAACCCCCAACCTCCATCATATACAGCCCTCTCTTTCTGACACTTCTCCATAACTGCTTGTCCATAGGATCCTGTTTGTGCTATTCCTGTTCTTTGAATCACAGTCAGCCGTTGTACTCTGTTGGCTGTGAGCTTGTTTTTGGTTTTTGTGCAAATGTCATGTGAATATAAATGTAGTAAAGTAAAAGAAGAGAAATTAGGACTTTCTAAAGATTGAAAGTTAATGCTCCTTGTAGTAAAATTATTCATACTTACAGAATAAAGTAGATGTAGAAGAGGATGCTGATATTCCTCATTTCTCTGACAAAGAGGAACGGAGCAACTCTCTCAATAATCCTCCAGACCCAAGACTCTGCATAAAAGATGAAAATACAGCCTTTAGCTTTCTAATCCATGCAACACTGATGCTTCAAGTTGTCACATATGGCCATGCTGCATGGACATGGTTCTTTGACTTGTTTCTGATCGTTAGGAAAGCTCTACTGGGGTTGTGATAAAGCTTTGTCTTGGAGCTTTTAAAACACACAAACAGAGCAGACTGAATAAAACAAATATTTGACTTATCTTGCATTGACCAACAAATGGAAGAAAAATGTGGTAGAAATTTGGAGGGGCACAGTGCATCTATTTAGTTGACATAACGTATATTCTGCTATCAGACAAAAGCCTTAATTAGCATCCAACCACAGCAAGGTACAGTTTGATAGTGTTCATAGATATGAGAGAATAGCTCAACGTAATCCACCACTAATATACAGAGCTCGACATATTTATTGGACCACCTGTCATAAAAATAAGAAAACATAGATATTCAAGCAACTTTTCAAAAATGTGTTTAAAATGGAATGTTATTGTTATTGGCAAACTTTTCAAAACAGGAAACGAGGAATTCAAAGTGAATTCAACTTTTACACCGCAATTTGAGCCACCTGATATTAAGCACAACATTAACTCACTCAAACAAATGTTTCTGTTCAGGAATGAAGGCGAACTCTCATTTTACACCTTTTTAAAGATATAATAATGTGTTGTTTTATTGTGCAATTGCACAAAGCAGAGGTTAAATTCCTTTTTTTCGTGACTATCTTGTCCCAGGACCATTTATTTGACTTTCAGTGTGGTTTACCAACTCTATCATTTTTGCTGTCCAGTGTCTTAAGATTCACCTTTTCAAAATGTTGCATTGTGTGGCAAGATAGATTCTGGCCAATGGTAAGCCAAGCAAAGGATTTACTGCTTCATTTAAATGTATTAATTACACATGTGGACAAAACTGTTGGTATCCTTCCATTAAAAAAAGAAAAACCCACAGTGGTCACTGAATAACTTGAAACAGACAAAAGTTATAATAAATAAAAAATAACTGAAAATTAACTAATGAAAATCAGACATTGCTTTTGAATTGTGGTTAAACAGAATTATTAAAAAAACAGATTAATGAAGCTGGCCTGGACAAAGTGATGGTACCATTAACTTAATATTTTGTTGCACAACCTTCTGAGGTAATCACTGCAGCCAGGCGATCTCTGTAACTCTCAATAAACTTCTGCACCTGTCAACAGGTATTTTGGCCCACTCCTCGGGAGCAAGCTGCTCCAGCTGGCTTAGGTTTGAAGGGTGTCTTCTCCAGACTGCACTTTTTAGCTCCTTACACAGATGTTCAATAGGATTTAGATCAGGGATCATAGAAGGCCACTTCAGAATTGCACAATGGTTTGTTCTGAGCCATTCTTGGGTGTTTTTAGCTGTGTGTTTTGGCTCATCATCCTGTTGGAGGACCCAAGACCTGCGATTGAGACCAAGCTTTCTGACACTGGGCCACACATTTCACTCCAGAATGCCTTGATAGTCTTGAGATTTCATTGTACCTGCACAGATTCAATACGTCCTGTGGCAGATGCAGCAAAGCAGCCCTAGAGCATAACGGAGCCTCCTTCATGTTTCACGGTAGGTACAGTGTTCGTTTCTTTGCATGCTTTATTTTTGCGTCTGTGAACATAGATCTGATGTGACTTGCCAAAAAGCTCCAGTTTTGTCTCACCTGTCCACAGGATATTCTCCCAGAAGCTTTGTGGCTTGTCAATATGCATTTTGGCAAATCCCAGTCTTGCTTTTTTATGACTTGCTTTCAGCAGTGGTGTCCTGCTCTGTCTTCTTTCATTAAGTCCAGTTTGGCTCAAACAGCAAGAGATGATTCGATCTGACACTTGACCTTTGAGTTCACTTCTAATCTCTTTGAAGTTGTTCTGGGCTCTTTGGTTTCCATTCGTATTATCTGTCTTTTCAATTTGTCATCAATTTTCCTCTTGCAGCCACGTCCAGGAAGGTTGGCTACAGTCCCATGGACCTTAACTCCTTATTAATAGGTGCAACTGTAGTCACAGGAACATCAATCTGCTTGCCAGTGTTCTTATCACCTTTACCTTTAACATTCGTGTCTATTCTTTTCTTTGTAATCTTCTGAAACAACTCTCCTGTGACAACTTTTCCCCCTTTAAATAAGCAGACTGACTGTTTACAAGTCTGAAGACACCTGTGATGCTAATTACAGGGCAAACTTAAGTTTATCATGTCCCTATGATCCAATCATTTTCAATCCTTATAAGAATACCATCATGTTTGTCCAGGACAGTTTCAGAATTTTTTAATGATTCTGTTGAACCACAAATTAAAAGAAATGTCTTGTTTTCATCAGTAAATTTTTAGTTAATTTTTTATTTGTTATTACTTTTTTCAATTTTCAAGTTATTTAAGTGACCACTGTGGGCTTTTCTTTCTTTAGTGGAAGGGTACCAACAATTTTGTCCATGTGTGTAAATGTTTTTTTGGCGACTTAATTTCAATAACCCCCTAGTAAGCAAGTTAATGCAGTGCTGCTATAATAGGTCATACTCAGAGCTTGGTTATTATTTGTAATGACTGATGATCTTAATAATGTCATGCATAACAAATATGATATTGGTCTTATTTTATGTTTTTTAGAAGCTAATTTAACCTCCATTTGTTCTTCTTTCATTTTATTTTTATAAATAGTAGCTGTAACAATACAATATCCAAGCTTGGTATTTCTCCTGTCTTTCTGTTACAGCATTTGAACTTTCTACCCTGTGAGTGACATCAGAGGGAAATGAGAGAATGCAATTAAAGGTATGAGAATCTTTTGAGTCCTCTTTCACTCACCCGTGTTGTTTCCGTCTGTTATGCTGCTGTTACGTGTGGAGTTCGACCTGGTTGGACCTGAAAAGTCACAAATATACTGTATGTCATACACCATGTGCTCTGTGGTTAAATTTTTCAGATCAGTCACCAACAAGTTAACTGCACGCAAAAATCTTCAATACAGCTGAAAAAAGATCTTAAAAGAAAAGATCATTCTGCGAAACTAAACAAATTTAATTGACCTATAATATCATCCTGCTGACCCCTACACCTCCATCTTTCCCTCACCTTCACTGGACATCTGAGGAAAGCTGTTCTCAAGTTGGATGCTGTTCTGTCTGCTCAGATCACGGTCGACGCTGTCCTCCAAGCCTGAATAACTGGAGGCCTGTAGACAAGGACAGTGACATTAAAGGTTAAAGCCATCACGCTATATGCACTCACATTAGCCCCCTGAATGCATCTCTTTGGTCAAGTAACATGATCAGCACAAACATACCGCGTCATTCTCTGGTTCATTCTCTGGTTCATTCTCTGCAGAGGAGAGGTGAGGGCTGCTGTTTGCACTCCCTTCCTGATTAAAAAAAGAGACGAGTTTAAAATCTAGGGTTGACTTGGCAGGAATATATTTGATCAACATATTTTCAACCAAGCTATAGACTTCAGCTTTTTTTTTTTTTTTTTTCATGTAGTATATATTAACACCAATTACAAATTATTTGCAAGTCTAAATGCTCAATTGATTACCAGTATGATAAAAGTAACCACAAGTTAAACCTTGTCAAATCCTAGGTTTAAATTGTTATGACATGGCTAGTTTGGTTTAATTTGGCATGTTTTTCCTTTTGTTCTTTGTTTAGACCTCGTGTTCGTGTCTCTTGTATTTCCTGATATATTTTGAAATTTAGTTAGAATTTTGGTTTAGTTTTTTTTTAGCCCTTTTGTTAGTTTATAAATAAAGCCTTTCCTTTTAAAGTGCATTTGGGTCCTTCTTTGTTTTTTGTTACATATGCTGACATAAGTAGGTGATTTTTATTTGATTTATTATATTTATCTTGAAACTTTCTTTTTATCAAATATTTGGACCCTGTCTAGATCGCACAAATATGACTAAGGAACATTAAGGTCATGTCCTATATAATGGAGTGGTGCATGATGACTTATTTTCATAGGCCAACACAGAAGCTGGCATCAGGCTGGTTCTCTTGACTAAAAGCCTATGAAATTTTTCACGGTTGTCTTTTATATAACTGATAAATAAACACTAATAGAAGCACTGGCACAGAAAGACATGATAGAACTTGAATGTTTTGTTCAACATGACAATATTAATGAATGGATCTAATTATTATTATTATTTTTTTTAAATATAACTTGTATAAGGTTATTGGCGAAAGTAAAAAGCTGTTATCGAGCTTCTATGGAACTACAACATGGCGGTTTGACTTAGAAGCTGTTACAATGTTCAAAACATATAACGTCATAGTGTAACCTCTTGTTAGAGAATTTTCTCAATTGAGTTACCAAATCAAGGTGGTCCTCATGGCTGTGGCTACGGTGTATGCATTTTTGTTTATTAAAAACAAAATCATAAACACTCGCCGTTTGGTCCCAGGCAACTTTTGTAGTTCTTGTTAGCATTTGTTAGCAACCATCTATTTAAACACACAATACAGCTTTAAAATTTAAAAGCAGGCAATACTAGATTCATTTTATTTTATATTAAATGTTAAAACCTTGAATGTATTCATCACAAATATTTATTCGGGTATCTTTCCATTAAGTTACTCTAAAAACTCCGAACACTTTTGTCCTTGGAACAGGAAGTACAAAATGCTAACTCACCTCCCACATGTTGCTGCACCACACTACACCAGTGAGCACTTCTGATGATAATTTTATCGTTTTTAAAATGGTGTGGTACAGTTGAGAAAAATTTTTAACACTCCAAAATGTCTCCAATCTCTTGTACAGTCTTAAGCAGTCAGTGAGTGTGTGTAGTGGAGTTTTTCTATGATTATAAATAATTAGGTGTCCAGGACCTCTTTTTTTCTTGCAATGGTATCAAACAGCATCAACATTGTTTGGTTTTACCTAGAAACCATCAATTATAATTCTGGTACAATTTTAGTATCATGACAACTATGTACTATTTCTTCTTCTTTTTTTTTTAAACAGAATCTAGAGATACTTCTATCACTCAACTTAATATACTGAGATACATCACTATGTTTTGGTCCATCTAGCCTAACTCTAAATGATGGGACATTTTTTCCTCCCTTCTTTGGCTCTCTTTTCCTCGTGTGGATTAGGGAGGTACCTACCTTTGCATATGAGCAGACAGTGTGGAGGAGTTTGTAACACAGCTCACGGTTTCTCAAAGACACAAATGTGTACTAAAGAAGACGATAAGATGAAGAATGGGTTAGTACTGGAATAAACAAACAAAAAAAACATGTTTGTGATGTAATTGTCAAGGAGGATTATTTGAATTTATGGCATAGCAAGCTGCCATTTGACTGCAAGAGTTTTAACTGCAGTATGTCTTTCTTTAAGTGACCGAAAAGATAGTGAAATTTAAAGTATAACAAACACTGTTCATGTATCACTCATTGCTGTAAAACCACATTTAAAGGCTGAGTGAAGCCATGCTAGCTTGTACTGTCCAGTCATGAATATGTTGGATTTATTGTCAAGGGTCCTTGGGAACACACTTCAGGTTAGTTTTGTTTGGGTACTATGGAAATAGGACAGAAAAAGGTTCCCATGTCTTTTAAAATTTATTTTGAGTCACTAACAGAAACACAGCATCTCCAGTTTAAGGCAGGATACGACATCTTGAGGCCACTGGCTGAGCGTGGGCAAGACAGCCTCCTTCCATCTCATTAGAATTGCATATTTGGGGGGTGCTGGTTTGGCGGAGTGGTTAGCACCCCATGTACCTACTTCTGCCGGTCCAGGTTCGATTACCACCTGTGACCAGTTTGCAGAGTGTCTTCCCCTGCTCTCTCTCCCCCTTTCACAAGCCTATCCACTGTCTCTCTCCTATCAATACAGGCACAAAAATGCCCCAAAAAATACCTTAAAAAAAAAAAAAAAAAAAAAGAATTGCATATTTGGCCACGAGCAAAGTAAATGTAACCAGGTGATGTTCTGAAGATGTTAACAAGGGGTCACCCCCACCAGCAAACCCAAACAGGGCCAAAGTTGGAAGAGGGTCTAAGCTCCTCTTCAATATTTTAGGCGATGAGTGAAAACTTTTCCCCAGAACTTCTGTAAGCAAGGGCACAGCCGATATATGTGTATCAGGGTTGCATTGTTATTGTTGCATTCATTGCAGGTGGAGGTTATATCAGGGTAAATACTGGATATTTTAACTTTGGACACGTATGCCCTGTGGACCATGAAAAGTAGATGTTTTTTTGAGTGTTAGTGATAGTGGACATAACCTTGTGGCATTCAAAATGAAAGTATAACTCATCAATAGTATTATTTGCCATACCAAGATTAAAAATTGCACATAAAATCTGAGTGATGATGTAAAGGACTAAAAGTAGTCAGTTGTTATTTTAAGGGTTTGAATATTCACACTAAAATGTCACTCACATCTGTCTGTCTAATGCTGAGCCTATAAAAAGGATCTCATCAGGGATCTATTTTCAGTTCTGTGGTTATGGAGCCCCACAATAGACAGGAAGTCTGTTCAAAGGAGTGCGTACGATAATTCCCTGCAGATGTATCCCATGTTACCGAACAAAACCCCCCAGAGGTCTAACTATGTCATTGAAACCCTTTAGAGACTGCTGATGTTCTTATTCAAGTTTAGAAATAGAACAGTCACTATCTGTCTGCTTCCAATAAACAATTTAGCAGCACAGCTAAGATGCAAATATATGGTTGAGATTAGGTAAAGCCAAAGACTAAGGGTTCTGTAATTTGTACTGCAGACAACACCAAGCAGATAAATCAGAATGATCCAAGGGGAAGAATGCAAACACATATGTGTGTTTCAAGGTGTATTCTGACCTTTTCTCCATCAGAAGTTTTTATAGACAACATGGATAATGCCGAGTTATACTTCTTCACCTCCTTGACACTGCATCCAGAGATTGCCAGCTGCAGAAAAAGAACAACATACTTTTTTACTGATGTAAAAATGTAAGAGAGCACGATTATCAAGATAATTGTTATGTAGTCTAAACTGAATAACTATAATGAAGAGGCAGATTTTATTTATTCATTCCAAAACAGCATTTGCAGGTCCAGCCTTATATTAAACAAATTGGTAGCCTCAAATTGATCTTAGTTAAAAAAATCTATCCTGTAAAGCCCAAATTATCAGAAAAGACAACATTCATAAACACATTTAAGTGACTGTTGATTCATTTGTCACAGCAAATGTTTGTTCGGCCTCTTTAACTTAATATTAAGAACATTAAAACTTTAATTCATTTCAGTGTGATTTAAAATGCCAACAAATTGAAAACATGATTTTAACACCTTGTTAGACCCACATTTATGAAAATTCTTCCACAAGGGGGCACTAGGTCAAAACAATATCAAAAGCTGAGGTGTAGTGTAGAGACGTTAACTCCGCCCACCTCTGCTGGATACATGATTTTTTTAAAGTGCGGACTTTTTCTTTGATACAATAATTCATCCTATAAAGTGTAAAACAGAAAATTACAGTTTTTGTTTTACAGTTCGACATAATGAGGTAGAAATCTAATGGTGTTCTTAACTAAGCTATGAAAGTTAGTCACTTCTGTTTTTTTCTGCTTTTAAAACATTTGAAAATTTCTATAATATAATACAAGGCAACACATATTTGATGATTTGTTGGTATTGCACCTTTAAATAGCATCAGGGGTGTGTACATATTAAAGCAGCTAGTGCATTACCTTGGTTTCTCTGAGCAGCACTGATGAGTGGAAACAAACATGATGTTCAGAAATATAGAGTTTACCATGAAACAAAACCTCCTTCTGCAGGGCACAGGTGAACGCTACACCAGAAAAACACACACACAAGAGCACACATCACTGTCTGTACTTAAGAAATACAACAGAGACATCAGCACATTGTTGGGAAAAATCAATACAGCAGAAATGAAGGAAAGGCTTTGATTTTTGTTATCAGTGTGAAAGTTTGAGCAGAAGAGTGTTGACTTGATCTCATCTTACCGTGTGTCAGGTTCTCCGCCTCTGGAATCTCTGGAAAAAGTTTGTGGAAGCTTTTGTTGTGCTTCCGAAAGCTCTATCAGAGAAAAACAGAAGATTGTCACAAGGCTTGTGCGAATTGGGAAAGAATGTTGTTCCAAAACAACATTCAATAAAATCATGAAGCTCCAGCAGTAACTTTAGTTTAGAGATTGCCATGAGAGGCCTGTGGCTCATCAGGTCCTGGCAGAGATTTAGATTACATTATTTTTTTCTGTGTAAGTCACTGTGTAGATTTGTCACAGAGTGAGCTTCCTGTCTCTGTCACAGATGTGATTGCCAATAATGAAGGCCTGAGATGATCTGTTTAGCATTGTGTTTGCACATTTTTCCAGTACAATTCTCTCTATCAAAGGCACATTAGAGAACTCAGGCAGTTTATAACTACTTTTTTAATATCATTCTATTTAAATCCATCAACTATCAAACATCAGATCAGCTCAGACTTATGACCAGTGGTCAGAACACACGCAGTCAGCACTGGACGCCATTTTGACAGTTTCCTCCACAATCAGATGTCATGGTCTGGGCCCTGTTCTACGAAGCAGGATTACTGCCTAGTGAGGTAACTTTGAGGGTAGGTTCCAGGTTCCCTGTTCCACGAGACGGGTTCACTTCTTAGCGAGGCGAGTCTCCATGGCAACGTACGCTGAACGGCTAGCCTGCTCCAGGGCAGGTTAGGTTCCAGATTGAACTCGCGGACTATAAAAACCCCACCCACTGACCAATGTCAGTCTCGGCCAGCTCCTCTGCAGGAGTAAAATCTGGGGGAGAACTCTCATTGCCGTAACAAGAGCTTCAATGCCTACACTTCTGTTCCATGACAATATTTTATTGCCCATCTTAAAATTGTGACAGGAATTCATGTAGGGCTCATGTGGCCTACATATCACACAAAAAATGTAAACACGATAGGAATGAACAAATGAATGAATTCATCTTGGAAATGAATTAGACATGTCTGGTGCATGTTACAGTAAAGTGCATGTTGAACAGTGCTATTTCAGGATGATGATGGCACGAAAGACTTTTTGCGCGCTTTACTTATGCATTGAGACTGCCAGCAGTTTTCTGCCAGCACTCCTTCCGTGCTTTTGCAGCGGCGACTGTGTTGCTTTTGACGTTTATTAGATGTTTTAATTCTTCATATTTTGTCATGATCGCCTCCTGCTCCTCCTGTGTGAAGTAGGTTGTCCTTCGCTATCCGGCCTGCTCTGACGCTCCAGACTGGTCCATGTTCGCGATTGGTCAGATGCAGCAGGCTCTGCCTTATATGTGTGCACGCGCTCATTGCAAAGCTGGATCCACTTATGAGGTTGATAACCAGCGTCGTCAAACCGTTTAGCGAGACCGCCAGCTACCGCGCTCCGTTCAGTGAGGTAGCTCCAAGGCTGTCTCGCTAGGCTGAACTTGCTTCGTAGAATAGGCCCTTGGTGTGCTGTGTACTGTTATTGTGTTAACCAGTGACTTTAAGTGCATTGTGTTCACACATGCAGTCATTACGAGTGATGGGTATCAGCAAACCAATTCCATTTGAGAATCAATAACAACTCCTCCAAGAAATCATTATCATTTGTCTTTTTTCTTATCAATTCCTCCCCCTTTGTTCTGTTTGCAAATTAAGGATGTCATGATGTCATCAGGGGCAGTCAGCAGAAACTATGGCAAATCATGGCAGACAGGGGACAGAAATGGTTCAAACTGTGTATTTTGACAAAGAATGGAAACATCTGCAGCTTGCAAAAGTATTTGCTTAATATCAGGAGCGTCATGTGTTTGACATTGCTGCTTCTGAGACTTTTTGTCAGCCTATTTTTTTCACACAGAAAATCAGAAATTGATTAAGACACCTGGTACCTTGTCATCACTGCAGCTACTGAAGCAGTGGGTGTTCTTTAAATGTTACAGTTTAGTATTTAATTCTGAAACAAAAACCATATCAGATTTTTATTCAGCTGAAATAAACTGCTGCACAGCTGCCTACAAACGCTCAGCAGAAAGTCACCAGTTTACACAGTCAATGGCTAAATCAATACACTGACCTTATTTCAATGAAATGTTTTTAAAAAAAAGGTTTTAGCTTCTAATTATTCTACATGTTATGTTTTATTTTAATGCACATCGAGGCAATTGCCACCACCAAGGAGGTTATGATATTGCCAGCATCCGTTTGTTTGTTTGTTTCTCTGTTGGCAACATAACTCAAAAACATATGGACAGATTTCAATGAAATTTTCAGGAAATGTTAGGATTGGGACAAAGAACAAAGGATTACATTTTGGTAGTGATCCAGATCAGCGTTAAACCACCATGATGAAAAATGTGATTTTCATGAATAACTACTGAACTAAAATAGAGATCATTATGAATCCAGTTGCTAACGGTATGTTTTCATGGTCAAGGAATCTAAATATTTACATGAAATAAAGGTAGGACTGATATTTATGGTGAAAATCACAATATGGGGGGGACTGTGGCGCTGGCCGAGGCCTGAACCACATGTGTTACAGGAGCTTCATAAATCAAACAGCCTTAAAACTTTTCATCTTACATGCAACCTTAAAAATTGTGCCAGAAAACCCTTCTTTGGTTCTAAAATAACTATCTTGACAGAATTCTGTAGCCTCTTAAAGACATCAAACACAAATTACAACAGTACTGGCATTTAATGACATTATGACTCCACAATTTTGTTGCTAAATTGTTGTAAACCAGTATCTGCATTAACAAACATGCTGCACCAAACTCATTGTCACTTGACCTGTTTTACTTTACAACACCTGAAATATTCTAGCCGAGCTCAATCCCCTGAGAAAAGCATTACTTTCAAGGCCCCTCTGTGTTTATTAGCTAATTGCAGCTATGTGTTGTGTGAGTATAATCACTGTAGGATTGACTTTACCACAGGGTTTTCTGTTATTCTAATAAAAGATATCTTATACAGCCAAAAGGGTGCATTCAATACCAGAGGAAATATCTAGATGAAGTGATTCAACATTCCAGTAAGTGTTCTGTCACCACTAGAGGGCTCTCAAATGGGTCGAATAAGCCCTCATTCTAATTAAAATAGCCACATTTTGATTCATTGTGATTCAGGTCAGGTTTTGAGATTGATTAACCATGCGTTTTAGCATCAGTAATAGCAGAGAAATTGCATTACATATGAATCTTTTGTGTCATCCTGTTTCCTGAATGCCTTTTCAACAATTTCTGTGGAAAAATATTCTTCATTCTTCATGCGAACCTGAGATTCTTCAGGAAACACTTTGATCTGCACATATTAGGTAATCCCTACAAGCCGTGCATGACTATCTCAGGTAAAAAAAAAAAGACCGGGGGAAATTTTAAACAAGTGTTTCCCCAAGTTTAAAAGCTGCTGATCCTCTATCATCAGAGGGATGATGCCAATGGGCAGCTAATCTTCCTTAATCTTTTTTTTTTTTACCATTTTACTTTGTCTTTTTCTGTAAATGCTAACTATTATTAAATACATCCATTTGATGGCAATTTCCTTCTGATTCTGCTGAGTCTCCAACCTGCTCTTTTATGTTTCCTCTAATTGTTAAACCAAACCATAGTAAGTAGGTTAGTTACAAAATGACTGCAGTGGTGGACTGGTGGGTTAGACCCACATCCCGTCACAATGGCTTTGTGAGTTATTCTAAAAAAAAATAACTGACTGCTGCAGCAAAATAGAATAAAATAAAGACAGAGGGCAGGGCTGACTTCAAACAATGAAGCTGTGTCATAAGACAAAATAAAGTTGCTGTAACTTGCCATAAAACTAGCACTGTTTGGCTAAATAGTGCTTCATATTCATTAGTGCTTTAAGTAGCTCCTTGCCCACCCTGCTATATTGTTTTCACTGTGAAATAAAAGCTTAAATATTATTGTCTCTCTGCTCCATACTAAACACAAACAAAGGAGCAGGGAAGGACAATCTTGTTTATATTTCAATAATTTATGTTGATGTAATGAAAATAGAATAGATGCCAGGTGTAAAAAATCCTTAACAGTGCAATTCTCTGACAATAACATCTCTATAATCTATTTTAATGGTTAAGACTTAATTGGTAATAATTACTGTAATAGCTGTTGCTGCATTAACTTCAATAAAAATCAAAGACTTTCACTGTAAGTGCTGATGCTTTTGTCATTTATGTTAAATAATTACTGTATCCATTTGGTTAAGGGCTGCTAATATTTTTTATATTAACTACAATTAATCACATTTTTAATTGCACATTACAAATTCTAATAATTAAATTTTAAAAGAAGTCTATCTCTGATTTTTTCCAATTTCATGGCCCAGGAATCATGTGAATGCAAAAAAACATTCATGTTTTGTACTTTTAGATGATCTTTTAAATTAGTCCTGCAGTGCTTCACCAGTGTCTTAAGAAATGATGACATTGAAATGTGAGATGGTTTGATGGTGCTTATTCCGTTTAATAAATTGATCTTAAGGAATTACCGTAAAATACCAAATAAACGCCGAGTTCCAAATAATCGCCGGTTTCTGAATAAACGCCGAGTGTAGCAGTACATTTTAACAAATAGACGCCCATTCCAAATAAAAGGCCTGGTCTGCTCAGTGACTGAAACAAACACCCCGGCCATTATTTGGTAGTTTACGGTATGCAAGAGTGCACAACTTTTTGCTTAACAAGGGTTTTGTGACAATGTTGTTCTTTTTTAGATTAATTTAAAACTTTTTCTGTGTGAGTAAGCAAATTAAAGTCTTCCCTCAACCTACCAGTGTGACATCATGCCATTGTTTCATCAGAAGCTAGAGTCAGAGTAGTAAGCCTAATGCAGAGTAGAGACCGTAAGTTGAACGCAGAGCCATTGATAACATGGTGCCAAGCATCATATTGAACTGGGAAAGGGAGCCTTAAAGAGGCAGGAGCTCTCACAGAGCTTCTTAGACAGAGTGAGAATATAGCTGGATCAGGAGTCCTTTATATATGAAAACTAAAAGGTTTTTTAAACATTGGAGATTATGAACTTACACTAGTAGTTTTCTGAACTAGATATAAAAACTTGAGTTAAAGGAAAATGTAGGCAATCATAACAAAGTCTCTGTAATATCGCTGACCAAGGACATTGTGGCAATAGTCACCCGGGAGTATTACTGTATCTCCAGATTCAACGTGTTCCTTTGGCTTATTTGCTGGGATCAAACCCCTTAATTTGTTAAACAGCTGCTTGCCATCTATTAGAAGGAAGTAACAGATTCATGTTTAGGCAAGTTGAACTTGGCGACCTTTGGTGAGCTTTGGTGCCCAGCCCACCAAACCCTATTCTTACATATTAATATTTTATGAGCTGGACTACAGAACATGAAGAGTTATGCTAATTTGTGTCTTGAAAATACACATAGATGTTCCCAGTGTTCATGATATGTTAATTTCATGTTTAGGAATTGGTCTGGAGCTTTCTTTGGTAAGAAGTGTATAACTGTCAGATAGTGGGAACTCCTGTTTCATTGCACTGTAACAGTGTCCATTTATACATTTTTACCATAATCTCATCACAGTTAAAATTCTAGTTTGTGACGACTACTCATTATCTCCTTACAGAAAGTGATATTATTATGTATAACAACATCCCTATTCAGCAACAGAATTCTAGGAGATTATTCTTGGCCAGTATCAACCACTGCTAGCATGATGTGTATTTACTTTGTTGTTGATGAGCCCCTCTGGTCGCTCCAGGTTCTCTTCTGCTATGGTCTGCTCCCTGAGCACACAAACAAGATAAATATAACAATGCTGTTACCAATACTTTGATTTAAAACCTCTGCCATCTCCTTTCATGTTCATCGGTGTAGTCTACCTGAGGGAAATGCTGGCATTCAGGCTGCTATTCAGCTCCTGAATCTCCTGCCGGGCATCATCCAGGCTTTGGCTTTGTCGAGATCTTCTAAAGCCTGATTTGCAATTTGTGCCAAAAAGTCCTCCTCCATCTACAAGGCTGTCCCCAGAGAAAGTAGGAGATAAATGTCAAACTGATGGAAATGGAGCAAACAGGTGGGCTGATATATATATCAGGAAGAAAATAACATGGATGTAAAAAGATAACACATCAGTAAATGCACTGGATTGCAGGACAGAACAAAAACAACTTCTGTGTGCTGATGGTAAACATTTCATTATCTTCACTTACATTGTTTTCATCTGGTGAGGTTTGATTTCCCACAAATATCAGGATGTTCACTTGCAGGCAAAAATATCTTATATAATATGTCAACAGAAACACATTCCTATCTGTAGCATCAGCAGAATACCAACACCTACACTGAGCTAAGAGTGAAAAGGTTCAAGTTTTCTTTTATTTGTCTTTTCTGAGTTTAACTATGTTTCCCATAGAGATAAATAATTGTCAGAATTTGTGGTATATTGACAGTTTTTTGATACCACTGTTTAACAATGATGTAGTCTCTCTAATTTAACAAAGACATGATGTTGCAAGCCTATTTTAAATTTTAGAGAGTATACAGGTGTTTGAAAAACAGGTACTCCTGTGGTTGAATTCCAGCTAGTATCATATCACAGTTTCACTACGAACTATATATGGAAACGAAAATTTTATTGATATCAATGCTTATTGATCCAATTTTTGATCAATTCCCTTGTCGATTCCTGTGGTTTTCAGGGTCAAAACACCAAAGACATGGCTGTCCTGATATTCAGTGGGGGCAGAACTTACAGCAATGAATGTAACGTGTTGGTGTCATCAAAAAGTAAAGATGAAAAAAACATTGAAACAGCAATACTTTGAAGCACAATACTCTAATTATATTTTTAGTTTGATACCATGTTTTATAGTTAATAATGTATCAAATTTGAATATATTTCTTTTGTAACCTTGTGCAGCTGCCAGACCAGCCATTAACTCCTGCTCGTGTTGCTACATTCATTGCTATTATTCCCGCCCCTTGGACATACAATACAGTGTATAAATGTTGCAGGTACTGTGTTTTATATAAATGGCAACAATTAGACACTGAATTTTTTTATACACACAATAATGTGTGTTCTTAAGGGTGCTTTGAGGAGAATCTCTTTCCGGCAACATAAAGACTCTGCTACCCTTGAGCACGTGCGGCGACTGTCGTAATGCTGTGTTCCAGTAACCTCGGAACTGGGAGTGACATCATCTCCGACGTATCGGCGTTCCAGTTGAAATCGGAAAAAAACATGCCGATCTTCCAGGCTATTGTTAGCTGTTGTTAGCACTTCGATTGTCAATTCGGGGGTGGCGAGGTTTCACCGAGTTTCCAGTAGGAAATTCCGTCTTCGAGGGACGTTCCAGTTGCAGTTTCCTACACGGAACCCGGAAATTCCTACTTCTGACTACAACTGGAACGCACCACAAGACGTGACCCAAGCCAAAGCGTGTGCTTGTTGCGATGCTAATAAATGAAGCTCTGACCTTCCTCAGAACTCTGCAACTTCTTTTTTCAACAACTTACAGGATGCAAAGCGACAAGGTAATGTATCTCTTTCTAGTTACGTAGCGGTAGTTTTTGATGTGTGACAACAAGCAATTAAAACTTATCGTAGTTTTGTAGCCAGCTGTCCGACCTGACCACTTAGCTCAGGAATAGCCTTTATAGATAACCTATTTTGATGCTATAAAACTCATCTTAAAGTTTGTTTTTTGATCAGGCATATATATCTAAAAGTGAGACTTTTTTGTAATTACATAGAAACTCCTCATAGCCTCTTTAGAGATGTTAAAAAAAAACACTGAAAATAAAAAATTAGAGGTGAATTGGGATGTGTTGCCTTTTTAATAGCATCTTAGTACATGGTCATATGTCCCATTGTCACTCAAATTTCTGGGTACATATTGTAGCGTTAGACTCTTGCACATACACACACAGGTCAAGAAGAAATGCTGACATAATAACACTTTAAATTTAGGAGAATGATAAGCTTGTTGCATCTTGTCCCTCAAACTTTAGACTCACCAATAAAAAACAATCATGAACATCAATTAAAAGACAGACTTGATGACTGAAACGCCTTCATTAATTCAATAAATAATGTATGCAGGCATATACATGCTCTACTTATATTTCATCATAAACACAAACATGGTTCAGGATTTATTATTCCTGGACCCTTGCCAAAAGCAGTAACCCATTCTTTTCCCTAATCCAGTTTCATATTGAATGTAGTGCCAGGTAATGATCAATCTGGAATTTTTTTTCTAAGTATATTTTGTTTGCCTTTATTGAACGAAGAGAGGCAGTGGGTGGGCTTGTGAAGAGGGTAACTGGGAGGGGAGGACGCTCTACAAAAATGGTATCTGGCCAAATTCCAACCTGGACTGGCAGAGGTTTATGGGATGTGCCTGATTGCCTACCACTCTAGCAAACCAGCACCTCCCAATTGAACTGACATTTGAATACTGTTAAATACACAATAACTACTTCAAATACAAAAGAACAGGCTAAAATGTTGCCAACTCATCATACAACTCAGCTAGGGATGGAATCGAAAACCAATTCCAGTTGAGAATCGTTAACAGCTCCATCAAAGAATTGATATCGTTAATCTTTTTGCTAATCAATTCCCTTATCAATTCCTTTCAATTGACAGGGTTCAGAAGCGTCAGGATTGTGGCTTAATTTTAATTACACCTACTGCACAACCTTAAGTGAGTGGAAACACCAGCAACTTGCAGAAGCAGTTATCTATACTGTGATGTATGTTTGGTATTGTTGACACTGAAAATCAGACAATTTGCCCACATGTAAAATTTGCTTGAATCAATAAGGGAATCGTTAAAGAATCGATTAGCAGGATCGTTAACAGCATTGGTATTGATAAAATCTTATCAATTCCCATCCCTAAACTAGTAGTGGGCATATCGATCTTAATATCGATAGTATCGATACCAAGCTGAGTATTGGTATCGGATCGATACTAGCGTGATGAGATCGATACTACAGTTTCTCTTATGTCGTCTTTACTTTACTTTCCTCTGCTCCGACCGCTGCTTCTAAACGGCGAACCTCTCTCCCTCTATGTCAACATGTTACTGTTCCTGAACAAAAACCTATAAATCTGTTGTCAATATGGAAACAGAGCCAGTAGGGCAACCCAAGAGAGGACTTTGTGAGCAGAAAGCCAAAGGTTAAGGTTAACTGTAGTTTACACTTTATTTGTGCAATGGAAGGTATTTTTGTTGTGATGTTGACATTGTGATATATTTATATATTTTTTTACATTGCTGCTTTTTTTGTTATTTTGCACTTGTGATTTTTTTTCTTAAACGTGGAATAATTTATTACTTTTATACAGTTAAAATTTTGTTCTATTGTTGTGGTTCATTAATAAAAAGCATTTTTATTGCCTAAAATCTTTGTGCTGTGTTTTACCATAATCATAATCAACCAACTCAAGGCAAAATTACAAAATTATTCAATGATCATTACATTTCATGTCAAAAGTATCGGTATCGGCGATACTAGCACCGTATTTACTTGGTATGGGATGGATACCAAAATTCCCAGTATTGCCCACCCCTACCTTAAACTCAGCCCATGTTTACAAGTTTGCTTGTTATATCTGTTGGTGAACCTTAAATCACTGGTAAAACTTTACAACAGATACAGACAAACACAGTGTGAAATTCAAATTTCAATATGCAGAAGTGAATCCTTTAAATACAATATTACATCATTTTAGATATATATTTTTGGCATATAGATACAAAATGTTTTAAATAAGTTCTCTGACAACTTTTTGACAGCAATTAATTAACGAGCTGTTTGTCAAACTTTATCAAACATTTAAGGGTACACATAAATAGGCTAAAAAGATACTACTACACGAGTAAGATTAATTGTAAGAATATGAAAATAGAGTGCCTTGAGGTTTTGACTTGAGTATATTAGGCTGAAAGGTCTGAAAACCACAGACTTAAGGTTCCAAGATTTTCTCACATACCTTGACATAAAAATAAGATAACTGTTTAGTTTATTCAGTTTAAAGGTTGATATTGTGACAACTCTACAGCAATATTAAAATCTTCCGTGAGTGTAAAGCAAAACTAGTTTTTATGTTTATAGGAAACCTGTTTGTGGTTGTCTCTGCTGTAGCCTGTGGGTGAGAAGTGCGTCGCACCTGATGTTAGTCTGCAGTCTGTCAGTGTCAGCAGGGACCTCAACACATTTGGAAACTAACAACACTGGGGCAACTTTAACAGGCTACACACTAGAAAACATCAGCATTATCGGGCTGCAATAGGTCTTTATATGCGAATAAATGTTAAAAGAGGAGAAAAGGTCCGAAAACATTATGACGGAACAAATTGTGTATTTACTCACACAGCGCTGTCCAGTGAGAATCTCCTGCTTTTGAGAGTCATGATGGAAATAAAGACCCAAAGCTCCTGCACAAACACACTCTGTCACATGCAGAGCTAAACTACAGCCAGTTTTTAGTTTATGCACTCGTTAAAACACCATGAAATTATTTTCTTCTTTTCCTGTAAGCGTCTCTGATGGAGCTGTGGGCAGGTGAGAAAAAGGAGAAGACAGCCTACTGTATGAATAAGCGCAGAGTCGTCCAATCAGCCAATCAGCTGTAAGAGGCGGGACCTACCGTTCGAATTGAAGCCAATCAGTGAAGGCAAGGTGAGAAGACTCATGGTAACAGTTGCTATGGGTGTCCGCACCCGAGCTACCTGAACTTTTGACACATAGGCTACTCACGCGCTCACACTTACACTTTCACATCTATGAAGACAATCATGAACATGGTGCGTCTACGGACTCTTGTCCTACTGCTGCTGTCAAAACCAACACATAAACCTGACTCCATAGCCTGCCCTTGTCTTCTGATAGCAAAAAAACATGAATGATAATAACAATAATAAAGATAAAATTAATTATTATTGTGAAATAGCACTTTCTACATCAGAAGTTAGCAAAGGACAAAGTATAGCATAAGAGCACAGTAGGGACTAAAACTCTGCAGGTAGGTACCATGACAACATTTCACAATCCTAGCAGAAGAGAAACCCATGAAACACAGACAACAAAACAAACAAATAAAAAAACACACAAGAGCCAGTTAACAGGAGAGGACCTAACACAGGAACCTACCAAACTACATATTTGAGAACTTGATAAAACATTGATAAAATTCATTAAGATACCAAAAGAACAGATATGAATAGAAAAAGAACAAAACGAGAAAAGATCTAACAAAACATCTAATAGGTGAGAGTTATTAGATGCGAAACAATAAAAACAGATTATCAATCCAAATGAATAACAATGAATAAATAGAATCACAACATTAATAATAATAAAAAAATGTTAATAGATAAATATAGTGACATTTAAATATTGAAGATATAACACCATAAAAGCTAGAAGTATGAATCGGGTAGAAGGAGAAAATAGAGAAAAATTTAACTAATAGATAAAAAAACAATATAACTATATGAAAAATTTGATTAAAAAATACATCTAATGAACAAACAACAACAAAGTGAAAGCCTGGGAGCACAAATCTCTGCCAGGGCATTCCAAACATCATCATGAAGTTATTGTCAAAAGCATGGAAAACTGCTTTATTTTGCTCTGTTGACAAATGCTCGAATCACCACCAAAATCGAATCACCTGCATTTTTGCTATGACCAACATTCCCTGAAAAATTAAATCCCTTCTCACTTGTGCCATGACCAACATTCCCCGGAATATCCATCTAATTCTCTTTAGAAATGTTAGAGTTATTCTATTAACAGACTAACAGATAAAATCACGCATCTGCAAAAAAACAACATAACTTTGGCAGAGGTAATGCCAAATATATGACAATAAAACAAAGGATACATTTTTTTTTTTAAATTGAGCATGACAGAAAAAGTTTGATCACTTTTAGTTTTAAGTCTAACTTGGAATGACCAGAAGGCCTTGACCCAAGGATCTGGGGCTGTAGCACCTGTGGTTACCACAAATAACCAGCATTGCTCATTAACTGCTTTCCACATCTAACTTTAAACCTCAAGGTTGATATGTGGCATTATAGATCATCCAAATGTGTTGACATGTAAAAATATCAACACAATTTCTTCAGAAGCTACTTTAGTCTGAATTTGTTATGCTGCAAACCTTAAAAAGCAGAGCAGTTTCTGATTCAGGATAATTGAATCAACTTAAATAATGTGTTAATTATTGTATGAAGTCAGGCTCAGTACAGATGTATTACCTTCTGATGTGTCATCATGAATACTTACATGAGTTTATGCTTCTGTGTGTCGAAATCCAAGTGGAAGTTTCAAGATGATTCATGGATCCTATATTAAAGCAGTAATAAGACTCTTAAAAAGAGCATGACTCATCTTCAATTTCAAGACAAGTCTATGTTTTATGAGTTATTCTATAAATCAATGTGTTCTGAACAATAAAGTGATGAAATTGTATGAAAAACAGTACCTTGTGTCTGCTTCATACATTAATCAGTGCATTAGCAAATCTGTTTGATTAACACCAGTCACTGATGTTCATGATTTAATGTTAAGTATTAAAGGTCACATCTTTAAAATGGAAAACACACTTTTTGATAGTTATTGAAAATATGCGTTAATGACACCTCATGGGAAAATCTCTCCTTTCCGGCTGTTGCTTGCTGTCCTTTATTACCTCCGCCAGGAGGTTATGTTATGCCGGCATCTGTTTGTTTTTTGTTTCTCTGTTAGCAAAATAACTCAAAAAGTTATGGATGGATTTCGATAAAATTTTCAGGAAATGTCTGGATTGGGACAACTAACAAATGATTAGATTTTGGGAGTGATCCGGATCAGTGTAAAACCACCATGACGAAAAATGTGATTATCATGAATAACTACAAAACTAAAATAGATATCATTATGAATCCAATTGCTAATGGTATGTTTTCATGGTCAATGAATCTAAATATTTATATGAAATAAATGTAGGACTAATGTTTATAGTGATATCACAATATGGGGTCTACTAAGAGGTCTACTAGAAAATGTGTGCTTCAACGTTCTGTTTGAAAATATACCCTGCTGATGTCGTTCGTGGATATGCAGTCAATTTATTAGTTCATGAATGACTAAATGACTGAGGTGAGATTGTGG
Organism: Scarus forsteni; assembly: GCA_036419115.1. Classification (NCBI taxonomy): domain Eukaryota; kingdom Metazoa; phylum Chordata; class Actinopteri; order Labriformes; family Labridae; genus Scarus; species Scarus forsteni. The sequence continues at coordinate 711,544 of JAZDUH010000271.1, forward strand.
AACAAAAGTGAAAGCAGTAAGCTGGTTGTCTTGTCAAACTCATAATCATACAGAAACAGAACTCAGGTATGTAAATGCAGCAGTCATGTGCTTGTCTGTCATGCTTCCTGCCAGCACAGCCGTCACAGATAGACATCAGAGGACTGACTTATGGCCCAGAGCATTCGTATATAACCTGACACAACATAACAGTTCAAAACAGAACAAACACAAAAATTAAAGTGTTATGAAAAGGAAGAATTCCTGAACAAAGGTTAAAAAAGAAAGATGAATGTACATTTTAAAGCACCATACCCAGTGTCTTCCACTGCTGAGTTACCAGTGAACTCCTGTGTTCACACATGATCTTCATGCTGCTGTCAAAGACAGACAAACAAACATAAATAAAGCAACTACTTGAGTAAATAGTTGTTTTGGCAGTAGGATACAAGCTGAGACAAAAACAAATGTCATCAGACCAGGATTTGACCTGAATATGTACAGATCTGAAGATGAGACAAAGACATTGCGTAAGATATGCATTTGTTGTATTTATTGTCAACGTGGTGCTTATCCTTTTGGGATTGTCCTAATTATCCAGATCCAAAGGGAGACCTTATGAAGTTTTGTTTGACTGAAGCATGTTTAAGTTTGCTTAGTTTGTCACAGAAGCCCAAAACAGACAATTAGTGCTCAGAAAGTGCTCAGAGAGAGGCCAACTGGATGAATACACATGTACCCCTGATCAAGACTTGGGAATGAAAAATTGGGTCTGGATCTTTATCATGATCTAGATTTGATTTGGGGTTTTGTATGGACCCACAAGATGTACATCTGCATGATTGTTTTCAAAACATTTCTTACATTATTTTAGCAATATTAGAAATTAGTAAAAATGTTAAACTGAGCCACCTTACCATCGTTACAAATCCTTTAAAAAAATCCTAAATTGAACTATATTGTTCACAATAAACAACTTAACGCATAGAGAGCCTGTAATTATGCTTTAGTTGAACTTTAAACCATATTTAAATGAACAGCAGGTTTCTGGGTAACCAGCACTTTTGGATAATCATTTGTATTATCTTGATAATTTGTCTCCATGAGACACTTAACGGAAAATCAAATTTTGACCTTTAGTGATGAAAGCTATTTATTACACACATGAATGAGTTGAAAGTTTGGCTGAATAGTCCCTTACTAAAGTTACGGGTGTTGTTTTACTGGGCCTGTCCCAACAGGGAAATCGTTAAGGTCACAGCCACGACTACATTTACACAACCAAACATCAACTGTCCCGTGACAGACAGGACAATACATTTTGTTACCTGATTCCTCTTCCTTGTCCTTTCCCCCTCATTATCTCAAAATGCAAAAGAAGAAAGCTCTCTAAAGGAGATTGTGTAGGGTTGTAGGGTAAAGTTGTAGGGTAAAGGATTAGCCAATCACGGCTAGCGACAAGGAACAAATATCTGTTGTGCATGGTGTGGCAGGTTTTTATATCAACAGATAAGATTAGTTAGGAACAAAGAGGATTTTGCTGCTGTACCTGAACTCTCCACGTGCAAACGAACCTGTAAATATGCATAAGTATTCAAAAATGAAACACGTATAAGCTGGTCAGAGGTCAAATGTATTAGACACTTATTTCTTGTATAATTGTATTAATATCCCCCTACCGGTGTGTATGAGCCCAGCTGTACTAAAACACACCATCTGTTATGTAAGGAGCAGCATTCCTCCTCTTCTCATGATCATAGGCGTGACGCTGGTTGTTTAGAGCTATTCAAAGAGAGAGCAGACAGATGGAAAAGACATAAAAAGGTTTAAATTCCCTTTGCTGTTTCTGCTGAATTCAGAGTTTCCTGTTTCCTTCATACCTACTATGTGTTTGAGGATGTTTAAACTAGTTGGCAAAAACTCAACCAATACTCACCTTGAAGGAAAAGTTTGATATTTTGTGATGATTTCCTTTCGAAACAAAGGCTGGAAGGTTTGTTCTACTGCATTACATAACATAGATGGTTACTTATAACAACGCCCACCAACAGCGTGTGAATAAAGTGTGAAGGGGAAAGTGTGCCCTGTGGTGTTGAAGTGCTTTGAGATCAAGCGGTTGAAAAAACCTAAACAAGCACAAACCCATTACCATTTAAGACCCATTCACACACTGATGTATACATAGTAGTTGACGTTAACCAGTGTTGACAAATCATGAAAATTTTGGTGAAAGTATGTTTCCTGGGGCAATTTCGCTGTCTTCAATGCAGGTCAACATAATTTAAAGGTGCAGTATGTAGAAATTAGCATTTTAGCGACATCTCGTGTTCATATTTTGGAATGAGCCCATCCATCACATCACAAAGCGATGAGAGCTGGTGAAGACCAAAAAGGATCCTTAACAGGGCATCATTTACAGCAGTTACCAGGTTTTTTCATTCATATTTGTAACTATTATTTTAAAGGGACTGTGAGGAGAATCTGTCACCGGCAACACAAAGACTCTGCTACCCATGAGCACGCGCGGCGACTGTCGTAATGCTGCGTTCCAGTAACCTCCTCGTAACTGGGAGTGACATCATCTCTGACTTATCAGTGTTCCAGTTGAAGTCTGAAAAAACATGCTGATCTACCAGGCTATTGTTAGCTGTTGTTAGCACGCCCTGCGTTGTTGTTCACAAATATCATATGAAGAACGTGATTATTACTATGGCAGCATTTTTGTAAATATAAGTCTAACAATACCTTGTATACAGCTGACCTAGAGCGACACACCCCATAAGTGCAAATAAATTGATTATTACAGGAGCTAAATAACTGTTCACACTGGGGGCATCCATCTTCGATTGTCAACTCGGGGGTGACGAGGTTTCACTGAGTTCCCAGTAGGAAATTTCGACTTCGGGGGGCGTTTCAGTTGCAGTTTCCTACTCTGAACTTGGAAATTCCTACTTCTGACTATAACTGGAACGCACCAGCAGACGTTACCAAAGCCAAAGCGTGTGTTTGTTGTGTTGCAGCTCGGACCTTCCTCAGAACTCTGTATTGATTTACAACTTCTTTTTTCAACAACTTACAGGATGTAAAGCGACGAGGTAATGTATCTCTTTCTAGTTACGTAGCGGTAGTTTTTGATGTGTGACAACAAGCAAGTTTTGAAAATCTTAGTATTGTAGTTTTGTAGCCGGCTATATGTGGCTACTTTCAGCCCGGTGCTCTAAGACATGTCTGAATAATATAAATTTGCTCTAGTTTTAATTGTCTTGTTCCTGAAGTTTAGTATCCAGGCCAGTCCAGGCCAGCCCTGCCCTGTCCGACCTGACCAAAAAGCTAAGGAATAGCATTTATAGATAACCTATTTTGATGCTGTAAAACTCATCGATAAGTGCGTATTTCGATCAGGCATATATCTAAAAGTGAGACTTTTTGCAATTACTTAGAAACTCCTCACAGTCCCTTTAACAGATTATAGGTCAGTTAAGATGCCACATGCCATCCAGGTAGATTTCAGGACCAGTGGCCAGACTTGTATTAAAAAAATCGCATTTCGCACTTCTTGTCCCCAAAACCCACCCGGAGACAACATGGCAGATCGTTCTGTCAGCCTACATGAACGCAGCCCGCGGTAATGTAAATTTTTTAAGCTTTTTCTAACTAAATAAAAATAAAACAAATGTTTTATGGGGATGATTTTACTCCTATTTTGATAGAATTTACATACAAATAGAAACATTATATCCTATACTCACTGTTTCTGTTTGGCGAAATACTGCCAAATTCTACACACTGCACCTTTAAGTGGAGAGAGACATTGTGCTGTTGGAGTATGACATTTCCCAAGGGCATTCACCAAACAGAGTAGAGCTCTCTGCCCCATCTGCAATAACCTGTCTGTGTTGGTTTTCTCCTCACAGGGGCAGAGCTTATCAAAATCACTGTGGCAAATAACAGTATTGATATGGACCTCATACAACCCTGCTTAAAGATGCTCATCTATCCTTTTAAAACACATAAGTCCTACAAAGCCAGACTTAAGACCTTGGTCTGAGGTAACCTTTTGATAGTAACAATTGAAATACATTATTTTATTTCATTTTAAACGAAAAACAGGAAAATTTGGCTTTATGGATGGATTGATTTAAGTTAGAGTGTAGTTAGTCATATCCATGTTTGAAGTCCAATCAGATGAATACAATGAACATGTATCAGTGTACAATTTTTATTTTCTAGTCTGTATCTAATTGCACAGTATTTCATTTTGAATGAGATTCTATTATAAAATATACAAACTTAAAGACACGTGATTCAGAGACTACTGTTGCATATGCTGTTGTTTAAACCAATTGTTATGGATAAAGTTGTCATCTAACGGTGGTGTTTATGTCCTCTCAGTGCTAACCTTGTTAGTATCTTAAGTGTTCAAGTAAATTACGTTTATCTGCAGAAGTTTGTGAATCTGTGGTGTACAATGTTAAATTTAAAAAATGTCTTTGGTGTAATTTTGTGTGCAGTGTAGTCAAACCTGATGTATAGACAGAGGAGCATCAGTTTGTAGTTGCTTTGATTCCATCTAGTGGACAGAAAAGGAATAACACAAAAAAAGGCAACAAGAATCAAGCATCCCATTGTGCTGTATATCCAATCATCCTGCTTTTAATACAAAGTCAAGATACAATATCTACATCCATGGTTTGAAAGGAAAGACCAGGTACATAAGAGAGGGAGATGGCGCCATCAGAGCTGGCCCTCAACACATTTCATGGTATGCTCCATGTGTGTGCCTTTTTATAGTTCTCTTGACACAATAATCATTAGAAATCGAAGGAATAACATATTCTTATATATGTCACACACTGTCAAGACTTCTGGACCACACATAAATTTCATATCAGAATAATTTGATTTCAACAATAACTTTAGACTGTGCATGAGTGTGTGTTGTTTTGTGTGTGTGTGTGTTTAAGTGGGCGAGTCGTCACCCATTCTCTGTCAAAAAATACACTTGCTACCATTTGCTTCCCAGCAAACTAGACAGCTTGTCTGTGGTTTTCACCGGCAAGTCTGCTCTATATATCTAACGTCTCTGATGCCCTTTAACCTATCACGATGAGGTGGATCATACTTTAGTAGCCACGATCGCACCGTTTCTCTTGTCAGGGAGGTCAGCGGAGGAAGGGCATCAAAAGGGCTTCACTGTAAACTTAAACTAGGTCTGCCTCTAATGTACATCTCTAACTAACTAGTCAGACATCAGGTATCAGTATCAAAGAGCACCCTACACAGAGGGCATACTTTATATTAATAAAGCAAATAAAAAAGCACCAAAACTGACCATTAAAAATGAAAAAAACAAAAAGACAATATCATACTTCAACATTGGCTCGCCAAAAAACAAGTAAACAACATCTTATTGGTTATAGTTGCTAGATATCCCAAATCAATAAATTAAAAACATACGTAAAAAGTAACAAAATAGAATAATAAATATCTTTTAAAAAAATCATATGAAATAAATATGACAAAGTGAACAATAACAATAAGGCGTTTCTTTTTTTGCGACAAGAACTACATCACATCCAATCCCGCGTATTATCTTGTGCTCAGACATGTGTAACTGTAAGGTATAGGACGCCAATGATAGACTTTATGTACAAAAGCGGTGAAATTGCCCAAGATGTCTGATACACTGGATCATCGCTGTGCTTTCCAATCACCACGTGGGACCAATTACATGTCTAAAAGGGATGCACGATATTAGGGTATGCCAGGGTAATAGCTGAAAAAGGTTGGGCCAATATTAGGAGCCATTGTGTCTGCCTTAATACCTTTTCTGATGTGGGGGTGCATTTAGAAAGTGGGACTTTAGGCAGTCCAGTAAACCCTCATCAGCTTAATGTGGTTCCTTTTTTATTGCCACTTCTTTAACTATAAAGTGCATCTGAAGAGCTGAAGTCTGAACTGCAGCTGCATTAATGTTTGTACTTGAGAGGAATGCGTTTTTGTGTGTATAAACGAATGGCAGTAAATAGGAAAGACAGGGTTTACTAGGTTAAAACGCTCAAAGGCAGAAAAATGTACAGTCCAAAAGCTTTCAGGAGCCAGAATCCAACAGTCAGTGAAGTAAACATTTAAACTTCTCTAAACAGGGGGATGGCATTTTAACGTTTGAAATAAACAAAGCTATATGTGCTTGAGTGTCTCGTCAGTCTGCCGTTTAACTCTGCAAATGACTCCATTTTGTGACTCAAGGAGACATAAGCTGAATATATAAAACCGTACGTGTAAGTTGTTCTGTTACTGAGTAAAGAACCTGTCGGAGGCAGAAAGACTACATCTCCTGCTGTCAGAGAGCTATCAACCCTCATTATGGTGCATTCCATTTGCATTAGAACTTGAATGTAGAAGCTGGGAGTCACATACGGCTCCAATAATGAGCAAGCAAACTTCAGGGTAGATGAAGCTCTTCTAACCTCCTGAGTCAGAATTCCAGCTTAAGGGGGCATTCCCAGTGATGTACCTAATTTGGGACTCATTTGCCTAATTTCAAGATCAGACAGAATGCAGTGTTACTTTATAGCTTCACAATTTACCACTTTACTCATCTAGTTTACTAAAGTCCACAAGGCTCTCCTTTTACAGTCCTTGCCAAACATATATGTTTTTTTAGCTCAAAATGATGCACAATATGATTTAATCACATTGCTACCACTAATTTCTCATCTACCATGGGTGCATCATCGTCATTGTTTTCATCTACCTGGAGGCGTATTTGCTCTAGCAAGTAGGAGGTGATGCATGGGTGCTCTTATTATTTTAATCTGTTTTTTTTGCCTTTATCTAAAACAAATAGGCTGATATAATAAGAGTAAAACACACTTTAGTACAGGAGAGCCTTGATTCTCTGTAAGATAAAAACTTTCTCCATCACGGTGCCAGTATTGAAAATTAGTTTCATATCAGATATCAGCAAAAATCCAATATCGTGCATCCCTAATTTCAAATCAGAAACAATAAATATCTATATCAGGGACTTGTGCAGTTGTAGCAGAGAGGACAAAGAGGGAAAAACGTCATTTGGTCAAACTAGGGATGTTCTGTACAGCGTGAGTTGGGGATGGATTGGTTCTAATGGGGCAGAGATCTGCCAGTTGAGGGAGAGGACTGTTAAATAAGCGAATAAACCTGTTGCGCTGAATGTTTTTGGAGATTTCTCTCCATCGCATGTAGCCTTAAATGGTAAACTATCTGAGAGATTAAACCGCAAAGTGGTGCAATTCAAGTAGGTAAGCTTCAGAAGAGGGAGAGGATTACGGAAAGAGCTTTCGTCCTCACATGAAGAGATGGTATGACAATAAAAGTTTAGCACACAAAGCGCGAACGATAAGCAGCATGTTATAACACAAGATATATGTCAGCATAAGGCAAAGACATACAGTAAAAACACATTAAAAAACATAAAATGGGCTGTTTTAGAGTCAAGAAAGAAGTCATACTCCTTCATTAGAATCTCTTTCGATAAGCCACTAATGCTGGACCAACACACGGGGGCTGACATCAAGAGGAGCTGGAGGATGAACAAGGAACAACAGCAAATAGCAAGCAAGCTTTGTCTAATGGAGGATGCACTGGGCTTCAAATCTCAGTCCAGTTGAGGAGACCAAGGGCTCTAATGACTGTTCCGAGGCCAGCTGAGGACTTGGTTTGGGGGTGCGAACTTAAAGAGTCTAACTCTGTGTGATGCTGGATTAAAGAGGGAGTCGTCTCTCCTCATAGGCCACAGTTCAATGTTCTGTATGGTTTCTCTTGGCACTGTGCATCGGGTTAATGAGCATCCACATGCTTCTCCAAGGGTCCTCGGGGTGGTGAGTCGGTGCCGACGGCTTCTGCTGAGGCATGACCTAATAATCATCTGCTTTAAATAGAATCAGAACTACCTGTGGCAGCGGTGGACACCTTTAAAACAGACTCACGAACACATAGAAATCTTCACCTTTTTCACTTTGTAACCCCTTAGTACACCAAACCAATAGATACAAAGTTGAGGATAAAAAGCCCATTTAGGGTGCAGCAAATATCCAGGCTCTTTGTGTTTTTTTTGTTTCTTTTTTTGTTTGTTTTTATACACATATAGTATCATAATTCCTGTTCAGAAGCCGTTTGTATTTCACTGGTTCATATTGGAGATAGCTGACCACAACACACATGTATTATACGTCCTTCACACTGGAACACTGAGGTAAGTATATGGATTACACATGGACAGTCCCCCACACCCACCGTCACCTCCTTCTTGTGATGAGTGCGGCTGCTGTTACACACAGATTTTCTTGTTGCTGTTTTTGTTGTTGCTTTTTGTCCTTGTTGGTGTTGATTTCATCTTTGAGCCTCACCCACTCCAGGAAAAAGAAAAGGTTCAGTGTTCTCGTATTTATTATTTCAGGCTGTCTCTCTCTCTCTCTGTAATTCACTCGTTGGTTTGTTTGTTGACCTCAAGGCAGAAAGATGGATGGATGGTTGTCCTTTCACTTACGTTGCATAGTGGTCAAAGCTACCCAGATACTCAAGAGCGGCCTGGTAACAAAACTGGTACTCATCCTGAGTGAGAAACAGAAAAAAAGGACTTAAATGTATGAAGGATATAAAAATACTTGAACTTCTGACAACCATAGACTGTGAAAAAGATGGACAACAAGGCCTGTTCACAAATATTGAAGCCAAAACAGTTGTGATTAACCCTTTAACTCCCACCTCAACAGTTTGGCAGAAGTCAATATATCCAGAAATACCTTTAATATGTGTAAAAAAAAAAAAAAGATTGTTCATTTCTGCCAATGCTTTAGCACACAGAAAAAAAGTGCAAACAAATCAAAATAACTGATATTTTCTTGGTGTAGGATTTAAAAAGCTTAACATTTTTACCATCATTATAATTTCAAATACTTCACCATTTACCAATATGATATATTCATTAAAAATGTTTTTTGTATGTTTTTTTAAAGATATTTTAGCTGTTTTGTTACAAACATTTCTGCCATTTGTAACTGATTTTGTCCCAAACATTTGTGCATTTTTATGTCATCACATAGTCAGCTGTTAGCTTTCAAAACCTTTAATCTCAACACCTAGAAAATGTCTGATTTTAGGTTTGTTTGTAGTTTCCTCTGTTCTCTGAAATGTTAACAGTATTAAACTATGATTTGATTTGTTCTGCTTTTTAAAACATAACGCATTATAGGATTTATTGATGACCTCTGCCAAAATGTTGAGCTGGTAGTTAAAGGGTTAAATATTTAATGCAAAAAAAATATAAGAAATAGAGCTGTAAGCAAGAAGCTGTACATTTAATTGAGATGGAGGAAAGAAATGACTGCAGTTATTGCATTTTTAAACATTGGTTCTATGCCATTTTGTTTTTTCAGCTCACTGTATTTTTATGCTACAACAGCAAGGCTGCTGCTGAGTACCAGCTTCCATATTAACTTGCTTAAAAAGACAAATAAGGACCCTCTGCTCTATTAGATATCTCATATCACTTTGAAAACTTTAAGGCAGTCAGTAGACCAATCAAAATTAATCTGCACACTGGGAAATTATATATTCTCATAAATCTTAAACCTTTTTTTTTATTTACGTAGAGCAAAGGGACATAGTTTCATATATATTTTTGATTTTAAAGGAAAAGCTATGTTGTCATCTCTATTACCAGATATTTCCCATTTAGTTTTATAAAAAAGAAGGCTTAGTCACACAGGAAGAAGAATTAAACAATTTTTTTTAACTGTGTCTACTTCAACCAAACATAATATTTTCTGGGATGAATCATTGCTGTTTTATCAACAAGTGTGAGGTTTGCATCTATTAATGATATAGTTTTGGAAGCAGTACCCATTTTCATGGCAAAACAATATGCTGCACCCCCTCTGTCTTATTAAGATTAAATGGATTAATAAAACAAATTACTAGAGAAAAAACACCTCACAGCAGTGCAGAGCGCTTTTTGGTAAGAAGTTTCTTCAACTTTTGTAACAGTGCCACCCTCATCATATCACCTGCCAGTCAAATTAGAGAAATAAATAATGGGTATCATCGAAGCTTTTACAGATACAGGTGCTAACTTTATCCTTTCTGATTGGTCTACTGACCAACCAATCAGAGAGACACTCAAATTTCATATTAGCAGATGTTTTTAAAGCACTGAGATGGAATTGATGCCTTAAATTTGTCACTTGAAAATTTACAAAGAAAAGCAAAGAAAACTTTTTGACTTTCTGGTCATAGTGGTAAAAATAAAGTGTTTTTTGTTGTTTTGGACAGCTAAAGCTGAACATTACTAACTTCTGTAAATGTTATTTAATATAACAGGTTTAATAAAATCTGTAGTTACCTTTTTACAACTGTTAGTTTTGTCTTTGTTACTTCACTAAAGCGAGTTATTTTCAGTTGTTTAAAATGGGAAAGAGGCTAGCAACAACAGGTCAAACCTAACGACAGCTACCAAGGAGGGTGCAGCATGAAAAAAGTTAACATCTGTACAGGAAGGGGCTTGACAAAGGGTCAGCTGATGCTTTTCAAATGATGCAGGTGCCTTAATTCTGTGCTGATTTCTATTTTTATAAGGAAGGAATATTGATGAAAGGCTCAAGCTCTCTTCATTTATTGTCACTTAGTTGTATTTATGCTATTTTTCTATTTTATTCTAAGTACTTATCGTTTCATTTGTAAATCTTTTTCTGATATTTCTCTTGTATCCTGCTGCTGCTGTAAAACTGGAATTTCACCCTGTGGGACTAATAAAGGTTTATCATATCTGTTTATCTTATCTTATTTTTTAGAGTAATGAGGGATAATAAAGTTTATTCTTGTTAAGGCCCATATAATAAAGCTGGATGTCACCATTTCTTTAAGCAGAGGGAAATATGAGACAGCTCTTTGAGCAGAGGAGGCAGGGAAGGTTCAGCATATTTGGCCATGACATTTTGAATGCTGTATCAAAATACAGCAAACACATTTGTGTAGGTTATGGCACTGGATTTTGATACCCACTCCTGATCAAAAAGGGCAGAACCTCTAGTATCAGCTCTGTGCATAAGAAGCAGAAGATAAACTGATTTAACTTTCCTATAATTACGAAGTTTATAGCAGCTGCTCATGTTTTTATTTTCATGTTTCTTTGGTGATCTTTCCATATATTGAGGAAAATATAAAGGCCATGGAGCAAATTTAAACAAACATTAAAGTCATTAGCAAAGAGCGTATGAGTTAAATTTCATAACCTGGCTACAGCAAGCGTTTGATTGACAGAGGCCTTGCTGTTACAGCAGTGAGGGGCAGGATGTCACTACTGCTCCTTTCAAACAGACCTATACTTAGCTGTCTCTGGATGTCAATGAAAGCACAAGTGTAAAAATGTCATAGCCTTCACAGGGTATACTTTGGTTTCACTTCAGTAAAATAGTAAGAGTTTAAGAGATTTTGTCCATTTTTATCCTCAATTGATGCTACAACACAAATCAAGTTTTTATTCTTACAGAAACTCATATTTCATAGGAGTTTTAACAGTGTTACTATTACTATCTTCCTGTCCTATTTCTAAATATTAACAAACAGACTGCAACAGAATAAAGAACGAGGTAGTATTAAATATGATCTTTAAGCAGCAACGATGATGTGCTGCATCAGGATTTTCCTTGCATGCCTCAGCCTGGCTTTAAGAATAAATAAGTCTGACATGTTGAGTGTTTACCTCAGTCTGCACCATGGCTGGTCTCTGTGTGCGCAGCATTTTGACAGTCTGGAAGATGTCTACAGCCCCCTCGTAGCGCATCCTCTCCAGGACAATACTCAGAGTGATGAAGACACCTGTCCGCCCCACACCAGCACTACAGCAGAGACACAATATGTCAAAAAAGTTTACAATTTGCCAGACATCAAATATGCTTTTATGTCAAAAGAGTATTTTCTGCTAAAGATAGCTGTTTATATTTTATATTTATCTTTGACAACACACAACCTTTTACCAAGAAAAGTTACACCAAAAATCAAGGAGAGTACAGATAAATAAGAGGTAAAGAGCAATAGAGTCTATTTGGAAACCTGCAGCACATTGAGTTTAACAAAAGGTGCATTATGGCTTACTGCAATCATGACAACAAGATCATTAAGATCAATCAATTACTGAAAAATTCTTAAATGACATATTTTACATATTAGGTCTGTATTATTCATTGGTTGCTTCTCTCCAAAGTGTTAAAGGTATTGTTAGTATGTTTGAAGTGGGTTTGAATGAGGCTAGGTCAATAGTAATTAAGCAAAAGTTATAGAATTCACTTCTGCCCCTTTGAGGAGAGCACAGACTCTGATAAGCTCGGCTGCACATTACTTCTACAGGGACCAAGAGCTCCATCAATTTAGTGAAACTTAGGGGAAAGCACTGGGTGATGTACACTGTACTGGATGCATTGATTTGGGGCATCTGTGGCTTCGTCTGGTACTTTGCTCTACCATCAGTCGAAAGGTCATAAGTTCGGGTCAAGCTCTGACCTGACCTTAAGACTCAAGAGTAGTCAGAAAGACGAGCAAAATGCATTACAACTGCAAGTCTGCTTCCATTTATAATGCTTTACTTTTCTGCTGATAAACTCCTTTGTTTTGTACTTTAAAACACTGCATGGACTACACATCATTCATCCAGGAGAAAAGTACCTCTAAAACAAATGGAAATGTTAAGAGAAATGCATTACGAATATGCCCAGTGCAGTGTAAAATCAACCCTTTGCTTTTATTTTTAGTTTGCTTTCACCTAAAATTCACTAAATTACTAAAAGCTTTTGGCCCCTCCAGCAGTAATCATTATCCTAGCTTTTGTATCATCTTTACAGGAGCAGATCTGATTGCCATCAATGTGTCTAATGTATTTACTATCGATATGGATCTTGTGCAGCCCCACTTAAAAATATAGAACTATTCTTTGAAGAGTGTTGAAGTTAGATAAATGGATGTGATACAGCTAATACAGCAGAGTCATATTTTTTAGTAATCCTAATCTAATAACAATTTATTATGATTTTGCTATCTGTCCTTGAACCTCCCAAAAATAAGATACAATTCAAAGTGGCAAACAAGCATACCTGCAGTGAACGCTGATTGGTCCATCCTGGCCAAACTGCTCTTTAGTTTTGTGCACCTGACCAATAAAATCGATGAAACCCTCCCCAGATTTGGGCACACCTTGCTCTGGCCAATCCGTGAACTGGAACTGACGCACTGTCCTTGATTGGCCATCCTGTAATGAGAAGAACCATGTAATATAAGACATTCCTCAGTCTGCTATTGTATCTGATATTCACCCTTAGATTGCTTGATTATAGTTTATGTGAGGTGATTATTTAGAGGAACTTCTGCCTGCCGTATTGACCGGGGAGTGAGATTCTGCCGGCAATATCCTGTTTTTCTCCCTAATGATTACTGTTATCTGACCCTGGATCAGTGGCTGTGGTTAACATCCAGCTGTAACGTCAGTGTGTCTGCTATTGTCAGCCACTCAGTAGGCAATTACATCTTTTCTGTGCTGCTCAGCCTTCCTGACTCCCCCTTTAATGGAGATCAATAGCGCATCTGTCAATGTGGCGTCAGTGCAGGACAGGCTTAGCTCCAGCCAGCTATGACTGGCACATGTGTGCACGAGCAGTCACACACTCACACACACGTATGCTGTCGAGGTAATCTAAAGACAGCATGGTTGACTGGGTAATCTAGGTCTGCTCGTCAATAGTGCTAACCTGCTGCGTTGCACACCGTCACATAGAAAACACAACAACTGACACACACAACAGGTCGATGGGACAAGAAATGCATTGCTGTTTTCTGACAGCACTGATGGATCAGGAAAAAGCACAAAAGTCACAGAGTGTTCTGCTGCACTGGAGTTTGACTACAACACATAACATGGGAAAGACACACTAACAACATGAGCTCACCCGAGCATCAGTGACTTTGAACTCCCGCAGGATGTACTGAGGCATGTTGTACTCAGCCATGGGGTCCACCACGAAGTACTGGTACCTGGCTGAGCGCTCAGCGGGCCAGTACTGGTGACATTTCTCCTGAGAGAGGAAACGGAAAGTAATGGTTACGCTCTGAAAAAACAGCTCCTTTATTTTCCTTCCAGGTTGAAGATAGGGTATCGGTGCTAAAGCATTAGGCCAATTAAAAATATATTTAATATCATAATAACCACATTATGGTGATTTTGGGCTCTTCAGGGGAATTTTCAGTCTGTGAGGATTTTTGTTTCCCTTCTGGGTAATTTTTTTTTCTGCAGCCTGCATGAGTAAGAAAAAAATCTATCTTTTAATAAACTGTCTTGTTCCATAAGTACTTTACACAAAAGCATTTGTTTTATTTTATTAAATTTAATAGCCAGTAAAAAAACCTGATAAAATTTTTAAGAAGCATATTTGACCTAAATCAGTGAACTTACAATCAGCTTTGTTGTAATTTCTATCACTTCTTCTCTTTTCCGTGATCAATCAGTTTCTTTAATTTGTGAGTTATCTGATTTTTTTCTAACATTTGAATTATTCAGTATAGTCCACCAACAATGCCTTTTTACTCTCTATAGAATGAGGAGTTTGTATTTCTTACTGTAGGATATTCATTCAAAGTCAAATCTATTTACTTTTTTCTAATTAAGCTCAGCAGTAAACAATTCAACGGTCGATAGCATTTTAAGGATTGTGCACTGTAGCACTTCACATTGTTCATTGTAACATTTTTTGTAAGGTGGATACCCCAGGGCAGTGGTTCCTAAATGACATAGCAGGGAACAGTAGTATGCCTTTTGAATTTGTACAAACAAATCAGAACTCATACTACTACACAAAAAACCTAATGAAAAAGTTTAGATTAAATGTTTAAGTGCCTACGGTGCTTTAATTCTGTGCAGTCACAATGTCCTCTGTGCCTTTGAAGAGCCCACATAATGCTTTTGTGCATGTGTGCATTACATGCCTCCTCCTCATAACAAATTGTCTGCAGAGTTAAATTTCATAACCTCCTCCTATTTACAGTGCCAGCAGCTGCTTGAAATGGCTTGTTCCCCTTATACTGGGATAAAGAAACTCCTGCCAGGGAGTAGCCTAAATATCCACCCCAACCTTCTTAAATTGGGTCAATAGATTACACATAACTTTAAAATAACAGAATGAGGCAGCAGTGAGGACGACCCCCTCCTCGGATATGTGGTGTGGGCTGGGGCCAAGACAGCTGTGCATTAGCGAAACATATAGACCAATAATATCTCAGCATGTCAATATTAAGTCTCTGTCCACAGTTTTCATCTTAAAAAGTTTTCCATAAACACGTCATTGCTCCAGGAAATGCGTCCGTCCACATGAGAACACTGAAAACGCTGAAGTATATATGCCAGGTATTGAAGTATTTTACACAGATATACATCAAAACCAGAGAGGAACACGTGGAGCATTTGCATGAACCATGTAAAGAAAAACAAAAGAAAAAAAAAAGCCATTCAATAAGTCCAGTTATTGCTCACGTTGATGGTGGAGAAGCAGAAGACTTTGCTGTAAGACCAAAACAAGCTCAGTAGCTTCTGCTGCATGAATGCAACATTATATTCAGGCTGGGGTGTAAAAAATATTTAATTCATGCATCTTGAAGTGGTTGTAAATGAAGATGCATCAATGCAGAGGCAGTCAATAATTGTTTAATCTTGCAAAGGCTGCTGCTGGACTGCAGCATCAGTTTTGTTTCTGAGGAAAAATACAGTTTAGGAGGATGAGACCTTTGATTTTTTTTTGGTTCACAATGAAAAGTTGTTCTCCAAAAGTCATTTCTAATAAATTAAAGGAGTTTAAATGACTCCTTATATATATAAATATATATATATATATTTTTTAATCAAAGGTATTCCGGGAAAGTAATCCAGTGTAATACTCCTTGTGTTGCATCGTGACACTGAATGAATTAAATCGTTAACTTCATAATTGTTTTGGAATTGTATCATATCTTGACAATGGTAAACATACACGGCTCTAATTCTGGAATTGTTTCCATCCTTGTCTGGGTCAGCACATGTTGTTTCATGGAGAGGTTCAACTGTGAGTTCATCATTTCTGAAAATATACATATTTGCTGTAATTTTGAAATGCAAGCTGAGATTTATTCACTCTGGGACCTGCTCTAAAAAATGTGAGTTTTTTTGCTCCCATAGCTCCACTTATGTGTATATGAAATGCCTACATGATAAAAAAAAAAAAACAAATGAAAAATAATTCTTAATAAAACAACACAAACATGCTTTTTATTTTGCTATAGCTGCAGTCATATTCAACACATACTAAGCTTAAAGCACATCAACGCTGTGCATCAAATATAACCAAATTGATGTTGCTGTCAGTTTCTAAACAAAAAGCAGCAAACTCACAACAATGGCTTCTAATGTAGGAAAAAAGCATCACCTTATCTTCTTGAAAAGCACAATCAAGCTTTGTTTTATATCTTGTTGGTTAAAAATACAAATGAAATGCTGAAATCCACGTGGAAAACAACTGGATGGTTGATTTTCTAACTAAGTGAGTGGATATGCTGCTATATTAAGACAACGTCAGCTTGGAACAATGGCTATATGGTGAATAATTACAATATCATCATGATTGGGGATGCATGATATCAGATTTTGCCTAACTAATTATTGCAGGTACTGATATGGATAGTTTTGTCCAGAGCACAATGTCACTCCTTAACAAAAATCTGTTCCTACCATGGTGACAGACTGATTTGTGTAGCTAGAAAGAAATGCAGCAAGAAAAACATTTTATTATTTAATGAATGCCACTATTTTCTATCAGCATGGCCCAATTAAAATCTGTCAAGCAGGAAGAGGTGGGAGCTACGGGCAAGAGGACAATGGAAGCGACTGCAGAGATAATCATAGATGCTAACAGCTTCATTGGCAGTTTTATCAGATCTGGACCACATTACTTTGTTAAATAAAAAACACAACAGACTTTGGTCAGTTTGTTTGATGAAGTGGCTTATATTCTGTCCTTTATCCCACATACTACATTATCTAACTGGTCATTGGATCTGATTGAACAAATGTCCAGTCAGCAGCTGAATCTTGAAAAGAACTGCCTGTTCCCAAACACTTTCTAAGGGCTGTTGCCAAGATGGACGAGGGAAATTTATTGAGCTGTCCATCTGATGTATCAGGTTTGGACATACAGCAATCGTTGGCTGAATTTTTATGCAATATTTATATTGAGTATTAGGGGTCAATTTGCACAACCAGTAGTACTGCTGTAGTGTTTGAAAAAAATGTTAATATCTGCCAATACTGATAATCACCTTTTTAGGCAAATATCTGCTGATACCAAACTGTTCCAATAATGTTGTTTATCCCTTATCATGATGTGTTCAATTGTAGTCCTGTGAAACTGTTATTTAATTTCAGTCTGAAACTATGAATAAACAAATTTGTTTGGAAGAAAAAGTAGTTTGTTTCTGTAATATGATCGGATCCAACAGCTTCAGTTCACAAATTGATCCAAGCAAGGTGTCCCCATAATCTGGTAAAGCTTCCAGGGTTAAGAGGCACTTTTTCTTTTGGAAGTGTTATTTACTTTAATTATCTTATATGTGTTTATTACCTTCGCCAAGGAGGTTATGTTTTCAGGAGAATTTGTTTGTCTGTCTGTCTGTCTGTGAACAAAATAACTCAAAAAGCAGTGCATGGATTTTGCTGAAATTTTCAGGAAATGTTCAGCATGGGAAAAGGAAGAACTGATTTGATTTTAATGCTGATCCAGATCAGCGTATGGCCGCTATGGCAAAAAATGTGATTTTTGTGAATAACTACTGAACTAAAATAGATATCATTATGAAACCAATTGCTAATAGTATGTTTTCATGGTCAATGAACCTAAATATTTACATGAAATAAAGGTAGGACAAATATTTATGGTCAAAATCACAATATGGCTAAGGGCTGTGGTGCTGGCGGAGGTCTGCGCTCTCCAAGTGCTTTTCTAGTTTATATATGTAATGATATAAAGCAGGGATTTTTCTTTTGGAAAGATCAGCTTTTTTTGCTTGAAAGTAAAATGAAGGAATAGTTTGGCAATAAGACAAAATGGTTTATTCCTTGAAAAGCTCTCACTGCTACCATAACATATGCCTGAAAATAAAAAAAAACACACTCTAATGGTGTGGGCTGTCAGAGTCGAACCAAAAACCGTGACCGAAACAGTGAGGTATGTATTCAACCATGAGCTGAGTATAATCCCTACAACATGTATCTCTATATTTGTTGTTTTCTGTTACGCTGCTGTGGACTGGGAACATTTTTTCTCTTTCATACGTGCAAAGTGTTTTATCCCTTTTCTGCAAAAGTTTTATATAATGGCAAAAAAGGCAGCATAAGCAGCAGACTATGATTTCTTTGGTTTCTGCACTGGTGCCTTAATACCTTGGCATTATTCATCAGCTAATCCTTTTTATCTTCTGACACTATTTATTCATTATCAAAGTTTAATACTGAATTTGTGTGATATTATGTCCTGTCTTTTTATGGCTGAAGCCTAAGTGGAGAGACCAGGACAAATTAACACAATGACATAAATCTTAATCTTGAGATGTAAAGGCAATCTGACAAATATAATGTCCATCCTCACCCGCCCCATTTCTCTCAGTTTAGTCAGCATGACCACTATAGTGGAGTTGTGCTCCCACAGCATCCTCCAGAAATCCTCTGTGGTCTCGGCCAGTGGACCCTGGGTGGCAATGTAGCCTCTCTGCTGCCTGCGAACACAAACACACAAATAGGTTATGAAGTCGCCTCCTCCGCTCTGTATCCCTGTTTCTTCCTCATCAAGCATCAAACTGGGAAAGGGGGTCAGGCTTCAGGCAGGAAAAGGAACAGTCACAACATGTGTGTACAACCACTCTGAACGCCTGAATCATCAGAAGTGCTTCGGTGTACGTCTCCCTCATCGAGCGATTGCAGCGACATGTATACAGTGAGGACAGATGTGACAGGACATGACAGGTGAGAGCGCTGTGGTGAAAACCTATCTCATCCATTCACTCATCAACCGTCAGAAGTGAACAAGCAGATCAGGTCATATTAACGTTTCCTGTCTGGAAAGCATACCTGTATCCATCTATGTAACTGGCGTTGATGTAGTCAGAGCCCTCCAGGCCTCTGATTGGCTGCAGGCAGACGCGGGTGGTCTCGTAGGGCATGATGTTGACCAGGCGGTTCTTGAATTTGTTGCAAGGCAGGTTGGCTGTGACAAAGCGGGACGTGTGGGCTTTGGTGTTGGCCAGTCGCTGAACAGGGACAGAAAATAATGTTGTGTTTTTGTTTATCCTTCTTGGGAGTAAAATATCTAACAAACCAAAAACTCTTTTGCATGCAAGAGCGAAGGATTATACAGGATTATGTGCCTGGTTAGGAGATGCACCAGACCACTCTGTTTTATAATCTGTCAGTTCAGAACCACAAAATAATCTGAGGGGCTAAGAGATAAAAGAAACACGATCAAAGGAGAGTAGTTTTCTCTGTTTCACACGATGTTGTTAATCTTTTAAGCTTTATTATTTTTTAATTTTTTTGGGGGTAGACGTTCCATGTCCAGACCTTAAAATAACCCTTCAGCAGAGCAAGTCTGGATGGAGGCTTGTAGTTGATCTGTTCAAATATTAAGGCCCATGCAGAATATAACCAACGATAGTATACAACCAAAATATCATTTTAAGAGGCTGTTTGCCCCCTTTCTCAGCCTCTCTCCTGTTAACAAAACCTGACAAAAATTAAAAAGGAGAAAACATTTTTTTAAAAAGAAACTTTGAACTGACAAATGATCCTGTTATCATGAGTAAAAAACATTAATTTAATCAATATCAGTAGGCACATGTATTAATAGTATTTAATGCCTGACTATGTGGGTTATTTAATGAATAAACTGAGATGATCATCATAATTTATAACTCATTACCTCCTCCAAGGAGGTTATGTTTTCGGGAGAGCTTGTTTGTCTGTCTGTCTGTCCGTCCGTCTGTCTGTCCATCTGTGAACAAAATAACTCCAAAAGTAATGGATGGATTTTGATGAAATTTTCAGGAAATGTTCAGCATGGGAAAAGAAAGAACTGATTCGATTTTGGTGTTGATCCGGATCAGCGTCTGGCCGCCATGACGAAAAATGTGATTTTTTTTAATAACTACTGAACTAAAACTTATATCATTATGAAACCAATTGCTAATGGTGTGTTTTCATGGTCAAGGAATCTAAATATTTAGATGAAATAAAGGTAGGACCAATATTTATGGTGAAAATCACAATATGGGTGAGGACTGTGCCGCTGGCAGAGGACTGCACTCTCCAAGTGCTTTTCTAGTTACTGATGTGTCTGAAAAAAAAAAAAAAAGCCATCTAGTCACTTTTTAAAATACTTTTTTTTTTTTAACATTTTGACATTTAAATTAAACAGAACACAACATTTAAACTATGGAATAATGAAAATATAATAATAGTAACTAGAAAAGCACTCTGAGAGCGCAGACCTCCACCAGCACCACAGTCCTCACATACCATTAGCAATTGGATTCATAATGATATCTATTTTAGTTCAGTAGTTATTCACAAAAATCACCAGACGCTGATCCAGATCAACACCAAAATCAAATCAGTTCTTCCTTTTCCCATGCTGAACATTTCCTGAAAATTTCATCAAAATCCATCCATAACTTTTTGAGTTATTTTGTTCACAGACAGACAGACAGACAGACAGACAGACAGACAGACAGACAGACAGACGGACGGACGGACAGACAGACAGACAGACAAACAAACTCTCCCGAAAACATAACCTCCTTGGCGGAGGTAATAATAATGATAAAATAAAATAAAATATAACAGCTTTAAGTTTAGGAACTCATTATCTATTAAAACATAGGTTACTGTGACATCTCACTGACATCATCTTGAGTTTCTCCGTCCTCTGATGACGCTGTTCGTCTTGAGTCTTTAGTCTATGTGTTGAATACTCCACTACATAAAAACTTTGATAATTTTTAACCATTCATCTTGTGTAGGCAGATCAGACCTTTACCATCTCCTTGAGCTAGCGTTTTTACAGTTCAAGGAGACGGTTTTACTAACAAGATGTTTGATTACAAATTACAAATATCTGTCACTTATGTTCCATGGTATCTTCCGTCAAATAACCAAAGTAAAGTTTACATAAAAATGTCATATCCAAGAATTTTGTCGTCGGAAAATTCATAGTTGTGTTACAGACACACACTTGCATCTTATTTTATGTGTCAAAAAGAATCTGGTTATGTCCTTCCAACAGGGTTCTCTCTGGAAACGTGGAGGACCGCTGAGTTTTCCATAAATTAACCATTCATCTTCTGGAATTATTACATTATTTTCATTGATTGTTTTGGTCTTTTTCTCACCTATGCTTCATGCAAAGTGCATCTCCTCTTCTCTCCATTAAAAGTTTGAAAAGGAAAGGAATTATTTTTTATTTTCTGAAATAAACACTCCTTTTTAACTCTTGTGATAAGTCTTTAATCAACGGTGTTGGTAATTTCCACAATCATTTTTTATGTTTCTGTAATGGTTGATACACCTGTATGCAGAATGATTTTTGACCAAAATATATTTGTAATACTAAAATATGATTATTAATGATAATGATTCATTTTCAAGATCACTGTTTTACTAAGAAAAATGAAAACAAAAAGTGAGGCTCATTATTATTTTTTGATTATGGCGTCTAATTACAGTTATATTTGCATTTATTTGCATTAATGACTTCTCAGACAAGCTCAATGAGCCAGCTCAAATTTGGGTAAATTCAGTTTGAAATTCCTCATTTCTGTTCAAAATGTTAGTCCGGTTACAATAGCATTTTCACTTTTAAATAAGTTTTTGAAAGATTTCTGAATCATTGAGGTTTTCTTTTTTTATGACAAATGGTCTAATAAATGTGTAAATCAATGTACTTTTAATCACAAATCAGGTCTGATTTGGTCAAATGTTGCCATGACTAGAAGTTGTCATTAAACCAAGTCGTCATTTTAACCAGAAATACAAACAGAAGTTTTTCTCATTTTGTTTTTGTTCTATATTTTACCGGTTTAAGTGGAGCCTTTACATAAAGTAAGCAGATGAAACTCTGAAGCAGCCATCAAAGTGGAGGATTGATATGAGTAAAAAAATAGTTAACTAGATCAACTGTCAATTTACTGTCAATTAATGATGACTGTTCTAAAATGTTAACAATATGACTTGATTGATAACATGGGATTTGTCTATCAAACCCTGAACAACTGTACCTTGAACAGTTGAGTGTTTAAAGCAGATTAGAATATCAAGCATGATAAAGTACTAAATAAATAATAATGATATAATTATGATAAAAAACACTTGGAATTAAACTCACTGGTCAGGTTTCTGTCCAGACCTTTATGTGCAGACTGACCAATAAAAAAATTCATAAACATCTAAATTAACCAAAGAGCCATGATGATTAAAACATTTTAGTTAATGCCTCAAATAATGTACAGAGTCACGCCTTAAAATTAATGAATAGATGGAACAAAAACGTGCACCAGAATTCATGCATGAATTAATTACTATTCCTGCATTAATTCATGCATAAATAAGGATTATTCATTGATACTTTTCTGATCTTTAGCTAAGACTGAATCCACACAAAAAGCTCAGGCTGCTTTACTATGAGAAAACTAAAGTTGTCTTTATTTCAATAGATATTTTTTGTTTTGAAACAGGATTATTATTATTATTTTATTATTATTTTGAAACCAGCACCACATGCTCTAATTGAACATATGGGCTTTTGAAACTTTTGTCTTTAACATGGAAGACTTTAAATTACATAGAAAATCTTTTTGCAGAAGTATAAATGTCTGAAAGTATCACTCATTATAATGTAAAAATAAAAAAATAACACCCTTTAATTCTCCAGGGTAAGACATGGGTAGCCAACCCAGATAATACTCTGACTTGATCCTTTTTTTAGCAAGTGTAAATGCAGAGAGTTTGAGAGATAAAGTATTTGAGTTTCCAAAATGATTTCTTTCTTAAGTATAATACTGAAAAAATAGTAAAGGATTCAGAAAAGCAGTTCTACGCTGATCAGAGCACTCAATCTTTTCACTTTTAGCATGTTATATCTATTACAGACATTAAAATGTTTTTGTCTTGTTAAATCATATGTTAATGGTTATTATTATGCTCAAGATTGACACTTTTTGGCCACATTTGCCCATTGAAAACACTGGCATGACCCACTTTTGGAGCAGAGCCTCTAGTTGAGAAACACTGTTAAAAACCATTTATGATACCAGGACAGTAAAACCAGCAACCAAAAGTTTCAACATAACTACTCTGACGTTTTTAAGCTTTTTAAAAGTTGAATGAGATAAATGAACAAATAAACTGACAGAAAAAACACACACCAATAAGCCCAATGGAAATCCAATCCCTCCCTGTGTGTTCTATCAAAACCCAAACTAAGGACTAACAGAAATTCCAGCCTGAGCCATGTGTTAGGTCTCTGTTATCCAGAGGCCAAAGGTCCTTGATTGCACAATTAAGAACTGGTGTTCTTCCTCTCACCACCGAGGCTGGTTAATGCTAAATATTCCAGAAAAGTGCCGTCCCTGTGAATTGTGCAATCTAAATGATGTGGAAAGTGATTCTCTTTTTCTTCTGCACTGTACAAAATGTGACAACTTAAGAGAGTTTTGTTTCAGGAAACTACCCGTTTGTAACCTCTTCTATTGCTGAGGCCAGATGAGCAAAAACACTCTTTCAAACAGGGTTCCCACTCTTTTCCAGAAATCATTTTCCAGGACTTTTCCAGGACATTTTCCAGGACTTTTTCCAGTGTCACATAACCAACTGAAGTAACATTGTTGCTGTGGGCAGTTTTCAAATTCAAGTTAGCCTTCTAAAAAACAAGATTAGAGGTTGATCAACAATATTTCTAGCTATTGATCATATTGATCTTAGAATTTCTTTGTTTCTAACTCTCCAGCACAAACATTGTCTGTAAGCTGTCTGTTTAGTCTGGCTTTTATGTGTCTTACTATTATAAATTTATGGCTATATGTATTTTTTAATCTATATTTACTCTGCTTTCCTATGAATAGATTTTGTTATTTTAACCTAAATGTTATTTTGTCATTTTTTTATTATTTCTTTTTGTCCCCATTGTTTTGAGTTTTTATATTTTATGCCTTAACTTGCATTATTTTACCTACTCACATTTTCTGGCTACGGGTACATTAGTTAACAAGTACATTTTTACTTCATTTCCTTTATTTCAAGCTAGAAGGAAGACAAATCATTTTCCAGGACCATTTAAGCTTTTCCAGGACATTTCACTTTTTCCCTCATTTTCCATTTATTTTCCATGACTGGAAAATTGGGCAATCATTTTCCAGGTTTTCCAGGTTTTCCAGGACACATGGGAACCCTGTTCAAAGCTTTAAAAAGACGACACTATAGTCTGTTTAGGTAGTGCTTAGTCTTTTTGTTTGATTGTTCGGAGTACTTTTGCCTGTTTATTTATTTGTATTTTTCTCTTATGTCCCCAAAGAGTGAATGACCTCCCTATGGTTCCTGGCCCTGGAAAGATGTCATGTTTCATGGAGGCTCATGGGGGCTCGGCACACAATTACGTGTATGACACAGTAAGAAAAAAACAAAGCAATAGGAGATAAAGATATAAAGACTGACATATAAAGATAAAACCATTACCACTGTGTTCTCCTACCTTAAACTCCAGCTCCATACCGGTGACGTGCTCGCCACTCTCCACCTTGGCGAGCTTCTGCATGTATGAGTACAGACTCCTGGCGGCCACCTCAGTGTTTCCACAGGCGACGGCCTCCAGCAGAGACTCGTGGATGAAGCTGTACTGGTCCTCCGTTTGCACCATGTAGTTTCTCTGAGAGCGCATCAGTGTCACATGACCGTAGATGTCCACAGTGCGCTCGTGTCGAATGCGCTCCAGCATGGCATCAATGACGATGAAACAGCCGGTGCGACCGACACCAGCACTGGGAGAGAGAGAAACCACAGAGGATTTCATTGGTTGCACTCAGGAAGTGTAAATGTTATGGAGGTCTTTAATACTTGCTGAGTATGACCTGATAACTGATACCACCATCATGTCTGACTGCTTAAAATAAAGCTACAGCCAGCAGCCGCGTAACTGAGCCTGGCACGTTTAGGTCTTAAGGCTGTGAGAGATTGCAAGGTTTTAAAGAAAAATAAGTTAATGGTATAAAAATATTAACAAACAACATGACGCTCCCTGAAGTACAGATGACGTGATTGATGTTTGGGGCATGTCTCGGTCAAAGTGTAATCCAAAAACAAAGAACTATAATGGAGTGTATTAAACTTAAATAAAGACCAAAAAATTCTGGCTTTCTAGGAGCAAAGGATTCAAGGAACCACTGTGTCTACTAAATCTCTTAAGCACATGAAGTTGGTGCATTATCAGTTATCAGAACAACAAAACAAGCTGCTCAGAGCTTAACATTGTAGAAGGTTAATTTTTCAAAATAAATCTTCTATAATGTTAAGTGCAGGGCAGCTTATTTGGCTGAGAAATGCCTCTAACAAGTTCTCACAACAAAGCCAAACAAACATTCTTCAAAATACTTCACACAAATTTGAAAGGAAAGAAGTAAAACTCTACATAATCCATAAAAGGTACATAGTGTACACATCCCATTACAGCTTCCTCAGTTAATTAAATTAGCATCCTGTAACTTCATGAAAACAAAGCTTCTGACTAATAATGTATTTCTTGTATAGAGATATCGGTGTGTGCTGACAGCATGTTTTCAATTAAAGAAAAACATGAACAAAAAAGCCCCGAAAGTTAAATTTTTTCAAGAAATCCAAGAGCCCTGGATTAGAAAACAATGGAGAATAAAAAAAAGATAGACAATTAAAAAAAATCACAAGAAATTAAAAAACGCACACAAAAAAGATGGAACAAATAAAAATATTAAAACAACAACAAAATAAAAAAACACAAAATAAACTCATTAAAAAAAACCTGCACAATTAAAAAAGTACGTATCTAAAAACAGCAAAAAGCAAGCTTGATGTTGAGTTCCCTTTCTTTTTTGTTGATCTTTTGCAGTAATGTTTGTTGTGTTTCTGATTTTTTTGTTACCTCCGCCAAGGAGGTTATGTTTTCGGGAGAGTTTGAATGTCTGTCTGTCTTTTTGTCTGTCCGTCTGTGAACAAAATAGCTCAAAAAGTAATGGATGGATTTTGATGAAATCTTCAGGAAATGTTCAGCGTGGGAAAAGGAAGAACTGATTCAATTTTGGTGTTGATCTGGATCAGAAATCAAAATGTGATTTCTGTGCATAACTACTGAACTAAAATAGATATCATTATGAAACCAATTGCTTATAGTATCTTTTCATGGTCAAGGAATCTAAATATTTAGATGAAATAAAGGTAGGACTAATATTTATGGGGAAAATCACAATATGGCTGAGGACTGTGGCGCTGGCGGAGGTCTGCGCTCTCCGAGTGCTTTTCTAGTTTTATTTTGTGATTGATGTTGTGTCTTCCTATTTGTTGACATAAACTTCAATTTGTTGTGTTTTTTTTATCTGTTCTTTTTTTTGGTTAAGGGGTTGAGATTTGTATTTGAGATTTTTTTCCCCCTCTCTGACCATTGTGTTCTGCACTTCAGGACCACCGTATATGTGTAATTACTGGACTTTTTTTGTCACGCTATATGCTTTCCATTCCATTTATACAGTGGTAGCACTAACTGGTATTTAAATTCAGCTGTAACAAAAAGGTCAATCTTGGCAGTGATGATACTGCTTGCTTTGGTTGCTCATAAAGAATCTTCAGTGTAAATTTCAGTCGGTTTCATGGCTGATTAAAAACTCTTTATAGACACTTTAGTATAGCTGGAAGTAAAAAATCATTTTTATGCTTTAAGCTTAAAGAGTTTCTGTGTACATCAAAGAAAACAAAAGGCCTCTTTTTGGAAGTCTCAGTAAACTTTAAGGTACTTTTTCTGAACTCCAGACACCTTCTGTGGCCTTTCTGGATGCCTCACTAACTCTCATCTCACAGTAAGTCTTATATAAAAAAAATGACATTTCTTATCAAACTCACAGCCGGAAAATGTGTGTTTCAATAAAAAGTGTGTATCAAAAAATGTCAGGCCATCCCTTTGATACAGGTTTAAACGGGAAATCTGTACCTGCAGTGAGCGATGATAGGTCCAGCATCAGGGGGGTTGCAGGCTTTGACTCTGCGGAGGAAGTTAAGGAAGGGGGTTGGGTACTCTGGCACTCCGTGATCAGGCCAGGCTGTGAACTGGAACTGACGCACTTCTCTGCGTTCACTGCTGCCGCTCTGATGGAGGAGACAACCAGAGAGTCAAAACTGTCAGTCAGTCAATTAATCAATCAATCATCATGGCACTGGGCCAACCAAAACTACAGGAACCAACCATACCAAAGGAATGGTGCGTCTGTGGGTGTGTCAAAAGGACTGATAATAAATTGGCAGTCTAAGCCTATTTGCAGCTTAAAGGATAAGTTTGGTTTCTACAGCTTTCACATTGTTTATAGAATGAAGTAGAACAATATACTCACCTAGAAGGCTTTCCTGATCCAAACAGTGCTTCGGGAGATATTTAGATCCAAAATCGAGCGGCCGACACACGGGGCATGTATAGCGCCGCTCCTAAAACTGCATTAATCGTCCAAAAACTCATTAGTTTCACCAATATTTCTTCATAGTCCGCTCACGCTACTCCTCCACGACAGTCTGTGTTGCTCCAGACATGTTTTTGTGACTGTGCTGACCTCTGAACTGAAGACTTTGTTTACGTTTGCCTACGCGCAGTCGCAGTACGGCTCATTGTTTCAGGGGAAGACCGCCGGCTACTCAATGACTTTCCTCTTCCAGTTTTGTGCAAAATGGACTAATATCTATCGGATGAAGATGTTGTGGAGGAGAACTTTGAATATGATGGGTGTCCTCGACCCAGAGTTTACAGATGAGGAGCTCATCGAAAGGAGGACGAGGAGGCAGAGAGAAGAACAGCTGGCCAGAGAGCAGTCTTCAGTTCAGAGGTCAGCACAGTCACAAAGACATGTCTGGAGCGACACAGACTGTCGTAGAGGAGTAGCGTGAGCGGACTATGATGAAATATTAGTGAAACTAATGAGTTTTTGGACGATTAATGCAGTTTTAGAAGCAGCGCTATATATGCCCCGTGTGCTACCATTATACGG
Organism: Scarus forsteni; assembly: GCA_036419115.1. Lineage (NCBI taxonomy): Eukaryota > Metazoa > Chordata > Actinopteri > Labriformes > Labridae > Scarus > Scarus forsteni. Next base: position 739,882 of record JAZDUH010000271.1, read on the forward strand.
ATGTCCACCGCTCGATTTTGGATCTAAATATCTCCCGAAGCACTGTTTGGATCAGGAAAGCCTTCTGGGTGAGTATATTGTTCTACTTCATTCTATAAACAATGTGAAAGCTGCAGAAACCGAACTTATCCTTTAATTATGAGCTATGAGCTGGTCCAGGCCTGAGCTGGCACTTTTTTAAATGTATTTTTTGGGCATTTTGTGCCTTTATTGATAGGAGAGAGACAGTGGATAGGCTTGTGAAAGGAGGTGAGAGAGTATGGGAAGACACTCTGCAAACTGGTCACAGGCTGGATTTTACCCAGACTGGTAGAAGCATGTATACTGTATGGGACGTACATGGTTGCTAACCACTCCGTTAAACCAGCATCCCCGAAGAGGAACGTTTTAAGTCTAACCTTAAAGAGAGAGAGGGTTTCTGCTTCCCAAATCATGGTCAGTAAATAGTGATAACTGAAGGCTCTACCTCCTATACTATTTTAGAGGCTGATGGTACCATAAGCAGGCCAGCATTTTGGGAGCGTAGGGGTTGTACAGCACTACGAGCTCTTGAAGATAAACTGGTGCCTTCCCACTAAGAGCTATATAAGTGAGAAGAATCTTAAATCCTGTTCTATATTTTATGGGAAGCCAATGCAGAGAAGCTAATGCATGAGTAATGTGGTCTCTTCTCCTAGTTCTAGTCAGTGCGTCTTAAGCAACTCACTGGGCCGAACTGATAAAAGAGAATTACGAAAGTAATAGTAAACAAAAGCATGGACTAGCTTTTCAGCATCGCTCTGAGACAAAATAAGCCATCTTCGTAATAAGCTATTACGAAGAAGAAAAAGGGCTGTCCTTGAAATTTGTTTAATTTGGGAGGACAATCTTGGTGGAATACGACCCCAACTGTAGACTGTGCATCTACAAATATGATGCAAGATTTAAACGTTGTAAGTGTTAACTGTTAATTATCTAAATGTTAAAAATTACCCAAACACTATACTTTAGTGCGTTACCTGAATGTTTTTGGAAGTGATTCATTTTAATCCTTTAAGTATAAGAATCAAATATTGTATTAGCCTAAACTACATTTTATGTCTGTCCTTGTTCCTTGGTACTTAAGCCGTAAGGTTGCAAAATGATAGAAGAAATAAGAGAAAGTTCGGGCTCCTGTACACTTGTTAAAATCAAACTGAAACTGATTTTGTTTTTTAAGTTCTAAAGCACAGCAGAAAAAAGCAGTCAGCACTGGTGTGATATACCTCACCTTTTTCTAACAAAGTGCTTAAATAGTTTTGAATTTATGTGAGATATTTATTTCACTATACAGTCAAAAGTCAGGTACCAAATAGTAATGTGTTAACAAATGCATTGCTCTTCATCTTTTGTTAAATGATGTTAAATGTGCTATGTTACTGCAACAGGTGTTTCCTCAAGCAGCCCTTGAAATATCCCAAAACAGATTCGATAAAGACAGTCCAGGTCAAAGCACCATCTTTAACCGTAAATTTCAGGGCGTAAAGTAAGACTTTTTAAGACTTCTTGTACCTTTTAATAAAAAAAAAATACATTTAAACCTTATGAGACTTTAGTAATCTTACACAGCAGCTGGACCTGCCTGATTCTAAGCTTGTTTTCGACTCAAGTTTGTTTTACAAAGTGGCTCACTTTCTATAACGCAGCAGTGCTTGCCCACTTCTGTATCTGATTTCCCCGTTATAAATGTTGATTGACGGAATGATCATCCATATCACAGATGGGCTCCTGAAGAGTTCTGTCCCCCCCAACCCCTTCCTATAGGCCCTTTTCCAGATGGACTAGTGAAATATATAGAACTTTCCATCTGGTGTGTCAGGTTAAGGCTTCTGCAGAGAACCCTGAAAAGTGAGATTTTTTCATTCAGACTTTACTTTTCTGCAGCTTTGTTTATGATGGGTGCTAACATGGTTACAGAGAAGTGACAAAGCAAAGGCCACATCAAGTGGGTGTTCAAATACTCTCATTGCATAAAATGGATAAAAAAGCCCTGTTTGAAGGCACCAGCTGTGAAGTTTACATAACTCCTAATTTAAGTGTAGGTGATACTATGAGTGAGTAAGTTACGAACTAGACTTTACCTTACAATCAAGAGCATTTTCTGGTTAGCAAAGACTTGTGAGTTATTTAGACATCACTGAGACTTTTATGTTTTTATTTGTTTAGTGAGAATAAACCATTTTTATTTTGAGTTAGTAAGGGACAATTACTAGACTTGTGGTACTGTTATCTTGAAAGAGACACTAAAGAAGCTGAAAAAAGATTCATGTAGAACTATTTCCTTACTTACCATCATTAAACAGTTATTAGGCTTGTAGTAAAGATAAATTCTTGGTTAATGGCCTACTGACTATAAAATATAACTGTGCATAATTAGGTACTAACAAGCTTTTAATGCTGACAAATAAATTGGTGATATATTACCGCGAAGCATGCTAATAAGAATTTATCCATCCATCCACTGTCATAATTAATGATCTCTTTCCACAGAGGGCTGAAGCCTTTCCTAGACAACCTGGACTTGTCACCAGTTGATCAACACAGACAGACACCCATTCACGCTCACACTCAAAGCAAAGAGCAATTTAGAGTCTCCAATTAAACTAATGAGCATATTTTTGGCCTTTGGGTGGAAACCAGTAACCCAGCACACCAGACAGACTGTTCAAATATTTCACTAGTCCATCTGGGGGAGAGCCAATAGAAAGTGTTTGGGGAGGGTGGAACCTTTAAGCAGCATATCTGGCAGGTGAATCACAATGCAGTAGACAGACACTGGTGCGTTTTTGAACGTGAGCCACTTTGTAAAACAAACCCTTGTCAAAATATATCAGAAGTGGAGTGAATATATATGTACTATAGAGAAATTTATGGTGTTGTTAGATTTTTTAAAATAATTTAACAAATAAATACAGTCAAAATCTGATAAAACTGCTACTGATGCTTATAGCATCCATGCTAATCTCTGTAAGTGCAGTCCTGCTGTTGACTTGCTCATATTTCTCTCTCCTGTTTCGCTGTGCTTATTGCAGATATACTGGAGCTTAGTGATATGGATCCGCATGATTATTGATTTGGAATCAGACAGGCCCAGCTGCTGTGCAATGTTAGGAAACTTTAGGTCCTGGTGGAAACCCATGCAGGCACAGGAAGACCATGCAAACTCTACATAGAAAGACCCTGGTCCACAAGGGGAGTTGGACCAGCTACCTTCTTGCTGTGAGGCACACACACTAACCTGCCGTGCTGCCATGCCATCCTCATGAGAATCTAGTTGATGTTAAAATATAGACCCTTTACGCAAGTGCAACTGATATTTGAATTCTTCAGTATAAGCAGAAGAATCCAAACACAATAATAATAATAAAATGTCCAAGAGCTCTTAATCTGCTCCCCCTGCAGAAAAACCATATCCATAATGCATGAATTTAAATAATTATTCGACATGATCAAACAGAAAAAGAAATATTCCTAATACTCCCACATTGTCCCCAAACAAAGGCGCACTACCAGCACTGTTTAAAATTTTATGTACTTCTTTCTCTACTGTATGATGTCTCTTCCAACTTGACATTTCAAAACACATCAACAAATTTTTTGAGAAGACGAGCTTCACTTGGAAGCAACATTTGGCCTAGTTTCTGTGCTTGTAAGTAGGCCACAGAGACACGCTAGTCTGAAGGTCCTAGATTAGCCCCTCGCTGTATGAAAGTGCTCTGCCTCCAACGGTGATCAAATCTAAGGGCCCAGCACGGGGAGACTGGCCTGCTTTGAGCACCCCATGAAGGCCAGATTAATCTATTCTCCTCCATGTGTTCACACCTACCACTCGCTCTGTGACGGTACAAATTTAATGATTACTCCTGTTCTAACTCAATACTCCAGAGACTAAAGAATGGATGTGAGAGAGGAAAGGGCAGATGGCAGGTTAGGGGGTTAAAGAGGTTTAAAAAAAGTGCTATAATTTACCTTATGGAGGGAAAAGGTGCGAACGCAGAAAGTGGCCAGCTCCATCGTGTCCAGCAGGGTGACTTGAATCATCCCGTATGTCTCTGTGCCACGGCTCGGCCAGTACTGATCACACTTTATCTGAAATAATGACAGAAGAAAACATCATGATAACTACAAATGTGACAGTTGGTGGAAGTTCAGAGTCATTCCTAGCTATTATGGCGTATCTATCATCAGGATATTACTTTTAGTAGTGACTCCATATAAATACAACAACCTTTCATTTCAGGTGAAGACTTCAGTTTAACATTTACCCCCAAAATGCATGGGGATTTTTTTTTTTTTTTGTTAAACTTAAAACCACTTTTGTCACACACTCCTTTTAACAATTTCCCTAATGCTGTTTCTGTTTCATACAAATATTTTGGCAATATAATTGGAGATAAATGACACAATTCATCTTTGAACAGATCAAGTTAGGAGACCTCTACTTCTAAAAATCTATGAATGATGACAGGTGAGGATGATGACTTTTTCTTTTTCTGGGATTGACTGTTTCCTCCTGTAAATAATAAAATTTTTTCCATGCAAGTCCTTACAAGAGCTGACATAACTTTGTCCGAAGTTTTGAGTTACAGCATTAGGAGAGAGCAGTCTATTGTTTGGCAGTTTTGTGCCTTCCTCCTATAAATCTGAATCTTAAAGGTCATAAATCAGGCAAAATAAACTTTAAAATGTTTCCTACAAAAATCTGCGTCCACTGCCTGTCTACAAACCCTTCCAACATAGGAAAAATCCATCCTCTCGCTCTCTTGCTTGCTCCACCTTTAGAAAATGTCAAGACAGTCTGTTTAAAAATCTTCCCCTAATGATGCCATGAAGACACGTCACCGCCCCGAATGAGAGACACTCTGGATTAGGCCTCTATTTAGCCCACAAGCAGCTCCAGTGGATGAAACATCTCAACGCATGTAGGGCTGCAGCTATCGATTCTTTTTGTAATCGATTACTCTACTAAATTTTTGTCTATTAATCGAGTAATCGGATAACTGTTACATTGCGCTCACTGCAAATTTTTTTTTTTACATTAAATCACTACACATTATTACTATTAGTAACACACAAAACAGCTGCTTCTGTTGATGTATCATGAGTGTCATCCTGTTGTGTCGCTCTGAGGACTTGACGCACAGACCGGATGTTTACTGTTGACGTGCTGCAGCAGTGATGACGTGCTATCATGCTAAGCTACGTGCTAAGCTAACTCTGTTTGACATCAGACACACTGCACTGTGTTTTCTTTTCGTCCTTTCTTGTCGTGACCACACAACTGGGACACTTTCTGCCATTTCTTCTGTGGACTCTCTCCTTTCTGTCCCTCTCTTTTCTCTTCCTTCATGATTTTACAAGCCGCGCAGCAGCGGAGGAAGCAGGCGGGTTGTGCCACAGAAATGACCGTCCATGTCAAACACCGTGCACTGTATAGTAGTCCAGATACAGGTACATCTCAAAAAATTTGAATATCATGAGAAAGTTCAATATTTTTCATCGATCATTTCAGAATGTGAAACCCATATGTTATATAGATTCATTACAGATAGAGTGAAACATTTCAAACATTTATTGCTTGGAATTTTGTTAATTCTGAAATGTACCTGTATATATTTTTTATGTATAATTATATATTAAACGAGGCTTCGAGGCACACAATTTGCCTCGAGGATATTTTGTAATCGAATAATCGCGATTATTCGAGGAATCGTTTCAGCTCTAGACGCATGTCTGTGTGGTCACAGTTAATATTAAAGCCAAAGCCATTCCAGTTCTTTAGAGGGGCAAGGTCAGACACATCTTAGAAGGATTGCACCAACACTCCTGTCCTGGACAGGGGGAAAAAGAGAAGTGTTTACAGCAAAAGCAATTTTTAAGTGTTTTTCTTTTTTTTTTTTTAATCAGACTGAACTCATCAAAATGAAGGAAACCATGCAAACTTTTTGAACAAACAGAACTTGTATGTTTCTTAACTTGAGATATTTTCTTGTTTATATTTTTCAGAACAGGCTTTAATATTTTGTTGACAATGTCAGGATTATATTATATTATATAAAGTGTTCAGGTTACTTTTAGGGATACATTTAATACATATACACTGTTGAATTTATAAACAAAATATGTTATTAAAGGGTTAGTCATGTTTTTTTAATAGGCATAATTGTGAGGGAGGAGTAGAATGTATGCATGATTATGTAAAGAGTCCAGTTAGCAACTCTTAAAATCAGCCATAGTTCAGCAAATTCTGCTGCAACGCTGATAAACAGTGATAAAATTGCTTAATGTGACATCACCCTGAGCAGAGGTCAGCACAGGTAGCTGTCAAGTAGCCCTAAAGCCTTATACAGGGTTTCTAAAAATCTTCACCTTGGCTGACATTTTCAAAAATGTGTTTTTGTAATCTAGAATTTCATTTACATGTGGACAGAAGGCCAAGCTCACGGATAAGCTAGGTTTCTCTAAATACCTGCCTACATCAAGATTTACATTACCTCAAGCCCAGAGAGTCTTTGCTTTGCTCTCATTCTGCCTTTAGACCTCAGAGTAAATCATGTCCTTGTATGGTGTATATTTAAGTGGCAGATCAGTGGCAGTAGATTAGTTCTGTAATTCCTGGCTTAACTAGAAGCTCGTGGGCCATTTTCTGCCATTCAATTTTAGGAGGTTAACTTTTTTTTTGGTCAGTGGCCAGCCAGCAAGGTCAAAGTTGTATTTTCTCTTCAGCATCTTAAATGCAATCTTTCTTTTATTTCCAGTTAAAAAGGGTGTTTGTTGTTTGTTTGTTTGGCCTTGAAGGATCCTCAAGTTGAAGATCAGGTTAGCTCTGATTTCTGAAAACACTTCACTTTCACTTTTGTTAATATATTTTGTCCTTTATTGCAGATACAAATCGGAAATCTTCAACATTTAAAGCTATTTGGACGGACTAATTTTTCACAATGATTAAATGAATTTATTTTTTAAAATTAAAAAATAATATATATGTGTATAAATCAAAGATTAAAAATTCTATACATTTCTGGGGTGGACATTAGCTCAGTTGGTAGAGCGTCCGCCCCATGTACGGGGGCTGCCAACCCCCAGCAGCGGCTGTAGGTTCGAATCCCGACCTCAGCCCTGTGCTGCATGTCATTCCCCCTCTCTTCACCCGCTTTCCTGTCACAACTTCAGCTGTCCTATCACATAAAGGCATTAAAAGCCCCAAAAATATCTAAAAAAAAAAAAAATTCTATACACTTCTATCTCAAACAGTGATAATAATGACATTCACCATGAAAATATTTACAATACTAACAATATAACATGAACTAACAATAGGATACCTCATCAACGCCTTGTATTTTTGTACTTTTGTTGTGCTGGCGTAATGAAATACCTCACAATAGTCTTCCAACCAAACTCTCTCCATGAGAGGGAGCAGGTTGTTTTCCCTATTTGTTCATTTATTTCTTGCCATTCTTTTATCGATAAAGTAATATTTGCCTCTTTTTCTCACCTTTCTTTAACATACACCGTATCATTTTATTTTAGATCTTATAAGCAAGTATATAGTCTTGATATTAGCTTCCCGTCGGTATGTGATTCAAACGCTAAAATAAACATTTTAAATAGTCCACATTCCACCTTCTGTAGAATGTCCATCTTTATATTTTTTTCCAAATAATGTCTGAGTTATAGACACTTGTAAAAATTCTGTTTTTTTAGGTTATACTGATCTTTTAGTTGTTGAAAGCTTTTAATTTTCTTATCTTTTAGTGGACAGGCTAGTTTTTCATTATTTGGTACTATAACAACCAGAACCAGAATACTTTATGAATCCTCAAGGGAAAATTCAGTTGTTTTATTTGCTTTTGTACACATTATAGCAGTAGGAAATATCAAATAAAGACATTAAAGACTAAGACTGTGAAATTTAGATAAATAAAATGAAATGAAAAATTGAAAAACAAAATTGGTAGGCACGTTGCAGCATGAAGATTCTTAAATCAACATCAACTTCCTGATGGAGGACAAAACAGGCTAATTAAGTAAAAGTGAGACCATAAATAAGGCCAGGGAATTTACACTAACAAGTTACTCCTTTAGTAAACTAAACACCTCTTCTAAACAATTGGCCCAGAATCTTTTGCGACCTAGTGCAAACATATCCCTAACTCGCTTTTGTATTATTGAGGGATGGTTCAAGCATTTGTTGACTTGGTTTAAGTTACTGTGATGAGGTCCAAAATTCTTTGTGCACCTGCAAACAACTCAACTTAAAAGGGGCCTGTGTATGCTGGCATTTTCTCACAAATACTTTAGTGTCCTTTGCTCAAAACCTTCAGGAGTGCATGTGCTAAAACCCCGTGTAAATACAGCATCATATTTATGGGAGCAGGTCTTGTTTCTCACCCTGGACTTCTCCTCCAAACGCGTCATCATGACGACAGAAGCGGCCCGCTGCTCCCACACCATCCTCCAAAAGTCTCCAAACGTCTCTGCCAGCGGGCCCTGAGTAGCGATGTAGGCATTCTGCTTCCTGTAGCCATCGATATAGTTGGCGTTGATGTAGTCACTCCCCAGGATACCTGCAAACAAGACACTTGTGAGGCTCTCGCTAAACTGTGACGCGCATGAGTGACATAATAAATTAACCTGCATGTACAACATCAAAAAGCCTAACGAACTGTTTGTTTCCCGGCAGCCGTGGCTTCCAACAGACAGCTGCCGGATGACTAGTGGACGACAACAAACAAACAAGCCTCTGTCGGTGTAAATTCATGAGCTCCAGATCAAATCCCCTCTCCCCCCTTGTTGTTCCGGAGGAGTGCTGGCTGCACTTGAATGCACTCGTGCTGTTTGTCAGTCTCATGCCGCTGCACACTGGCAGACTCCAGCACTGTTTGCAATTTCAGATTTCATCCATCATGCAGCTCATCCCCCTGCTCCCCTCTCACTCTTTCTCCCCTTTTTTTATGATCCCCCATCCCCCTGAACACAAACGGCTCAGACTCCCTCATTAAAATATCTGAACATCTTCTTTACCTAGTTCCTCACCTTCTATGGGGGCCAGGATGACTCTGGTGTGGTCGTACGCAATGACGTTGGCGTAGCGGTTTTTGGGCTTGTTCACCTCCAGGTTGGAGTGCTCCCAGGTGAACTGCTGACTGGGGTCGATGGACTGAGGAGAAGCAAGAAAAACACACGTTAACAGCGCTTCTGGGTATGTTTAGGAGAGCATAATGTCGGGAGTGCTGCGAAATGTAGACAAGTTGCAGCAATAAATCGGTCTGCTGAATAAATCATGAACGCCGAGTCTGCACACAGAGATACAAACGTTAAACTAGATTTACTTTATGAAGCCAAAGCCTCCGTTTCTAAACAATAACTATGCAATCTGTTTATGCGGATTGTGTAATCTCTCACCTCGTACTCCTGAGACAGCCTCAAGTTGTCATTGGCTTTCAGCAGCTCGATGTGCTCGGCCAGCTCGCTGATGGGGATCGGAGGGTGGCTCATCATTCCTGAGCGGGGTCAGAGTTACAGAGTTAGACTGACTCACCTTGATTTTCAGGCTGGGCAGAATTTTCAGATTTTTAGAAAAAACAGAGATTTTCTTTCTTTCTTTTTTCTTTTAATTCTTTATTTATCAATTTTAACACTTTTCATTGATGGATACAATTCACTTGTGCCAACATGTGCACTGGTTTATCATTGTTTTCCTTTTAAGAAACATTTTCCCATCAGATCAAAACAACAGAGGATAAAAGGGAGCAAACCTTTAAGAGCCTTAGGGAGTGGCCAGCGCATTGATTCAATATGTTTTAACTTAAAATAAAATCGGGCTTCTTATTTTTAATAAATACAACCCATTTTTCCCAACAAGAGTTGTATTCCACCACTCTGATATGGTGGGTGAGTCCTGTGATAACCATCTTTTAGTTGTAGATTTTTTACTTGCAGCTTTAACAAAATACTTAGCAGAACATTATCCTTTCTTTTCCATTCTTGTGGTTAACCCGGATAGATTTTCAAATCAGATGTCAGGTGAGACAATATCATTTAATCAGCATTAAAGTTATGTTTAAATAACAGTATGCACCTCCTCTTACTTTATCTGCCCATTGGTGAATGTCAAGTTGAATGAAGTGATAACAAACAGATGGCAGGCCGAATGCTAATACAAATAGTGTTTACAGTAAAAACCGTGAACGGTTAAATGCTAGTTAACCACGAGGTGTTGTGATCAGGTTTTAAGCTGCTAAACTGATCACCTAGTATAGCTGATACTAATACTAATATGGTTCTGATCATGTGTTCTGCTACAGTAGCTGGTTTAGTGTCTAGTCAACAAAGCATTAAAAACCTCCTCAAGAGGTACTCAAATTTTATAGTTGGTAAAACTAAAGTCCTACCATTGCCTGAGCGATCATTTATAAATTATGTGTTTCCTTGTGTGAATTATCAAAATCATAATTCACAGGCTGAGTGTTGCAAATAGTTTTATAAAAGAAAGTGCATTTCTTCAAGTCAAGTTAGGGAAAAGTAATTTTATTGATGTTATCTATTTATTTTATTTACATACTAATGAATTAGTAAAAAATAAACACTACTTATATCCCATTTGCTTCAACTGCAACAGCAATAAAGGCCATTTACACCTTTAATAGGAAACAAACTCCTCCACATCCCCTCAATTGTGAAAACAATCCTCAGTCCTCACATTACATCTGCTTTTCTTCTTATTTTGTGGTTTAAAAAAGCACTGAAAATATTAACATCCTGTAGAAAAATTAACCTGAGGGGACAATAAAAGAAGCTGAAGATGAAGTAGCTTTTATAACACAACAAAAACGGGATATATATCATTTTAAACTAGCTAGTATCCAAAAAGCTTAGGAAATCTTGTAAATGTTAAAATATGGAAATGTATATTTATGAAACTCTAACGGTGATGGTTCTCTTTTGATTGATAAGATAAATAATCCCTTTTTTTAGTTTATGATGTCACCCAACACTGATATGATGGCAACAGCAACATATGGAAATCTGCCTTTTTTTTTTTTTTAGTGATTTTCTGTTTAACTGAAAATACTTGTCTGGGACTTCTATGGTGTAAAAAAAACAATTTTCTTTTACTACAAGACTTTTAAGGTCAGATTTATATAAAGTGCTCTACTCAATGGTGTTTATGCAAAGATTTGTGTCCATGGCCTGTCCTTGCAACATGACAAAAACTTCTTTGTGAGCTCCACCTGTAAAAAGTCGGTACTCAAACAACACAAAGGATGTCATCAGGTGATAAACTATCTCCAAAGATGAGGGACACTCTATAAGCCAGATGTTTGTTTAGCCCACATGTGGCTTCGGTGAGTATTTTCAAGCATAAATGTGCAGAAAAAGTAAACATTAGAGCACAGTACATTTCCCAAGATAATAAATATGATCAGGGGACATCTTATGACGACTATAAATCTGCTGAAAATGACAAAGATGTGAGGCTTATAGGGATGGGAATCGAAAACTAATTCCAGTTGAGAATCGTTAACAGCTCCATCAAAGAATCGATAACATTAATCTTTTTGCTTATTAATTCCTTCCACTGACAGGGCTCAGAAGCATCAGAATGTAGCTTAATTTTCATTGCACCTACTACACAACCTTAAGTGGGTGGAAACACCAGCAACTAGCAGAAGCAGATATCTATGCTGTGACGTGTTTGACATTGTTGCCAGTGAAAATCAGAGCAACATTTGCCCACTCGCAAAATCTGTAGGAATTGATAAGGGAATCGTTTAAGAATTGGATCGATTAGCAGGATCGTTAACAGCATTGGTATTGATAAAATCTTATCAATTCCCATCCCTAGAGACTTACAACCCTGTCAGTGTGACAACCACTTGTTAACCACTGAGAAATAATATCTGTCCAAAGTTTCCATAGTTCTGCTTACCCATTAATGTCTCTCATATGCAAAAATGAGGAGATAATTTTTACAATCAGAGAGCATCACATATCATTAAGAAACACGCTGAGGCAGAAAATCAAATTTGATCCATGTGCGAGAACAAAGTGCAGCGAGTCTTGTTTGTTTGTAAATTGTTTTTTTTTGTTTGATAAATTGCTTTCTGTGTGATCAGAGGAGCAGCGACTCAGAGAAAACAAACACAGACAGAACACTAATTAGGAGGCTTGCATGCACGCACACACCAAAAGGAAGCAATCTCTGCCTCCTACAGTCGCTTCTGTTCACAGCTGGAGTGAGAAAACAGAAGGCATCCATTGTCCGTTCAAGAAAAGGCAAATATCTCCAGCAATATTTCTCAGAAACGAGGCTCTGTATTCAGTAAACAGCCCATTTAATGCCAAATCAGATTGTTTGGTCCATGTTTCTTGATTTGTAATACACACCACTGCACTGTGCAGAGTCATTGTGCAGCCAGAGCTATAAAAAAATGAGGCTCGTAATAACAGTAATGTTCTGCTCTGGCACCGGCGCCCACAAGTGATCACGACAGAAAACACGCCCGTCACGACCAGAAATGACCTCAGATATCATCAGGCAGCTTTCTCTGGAAATGAATTTCATCTTTTGCCAAACTGCTCAAAAGCACCCATCTCAGGGGAGGAAAAGTGGGAGAGGTGGGAGCTTCAAGGTTGCAGCCACAAGAGACAGAAGATAAGAGATGAGCTTTCATCAGTGGGTTCTCACTTTGCCTCCTGGAACATGAAAACTGTGGCTTCAAACCATCAGCTATGGATTTAATAAAAGCTAATATTTGGCTTTTGAAATCCTGGCAGGTAGAGACTAAACCGTTCCACACTGTGACACATGTTTCCACCTTTTCCACGTGAGATTTCTATAAACTGCAAGTATGAAAATATGGTAAAAAGAGGGATTATTTTCTCCTCCAGGCTGTGTGTGTGTTTTTGTGCCATTAATTTAATGAAAGAAGTGAAAGCAAGGCTGCCTACACCAAAGCAGCTGTGTTGTCAGATCTCACTCAGTAGGGGGTGGGGAGGCACAAATCCATGTAGTTACTTCACAGTGGGGTTTTTAGTTTGGTATGCTGGTCAATTTCTTTACAAATGACCACAGTTAACCCCTCGCTCACCTTTTGATCGAGCAGTTTGACCGTAAAAGACTTTGAGAGACAAACAGTTGCTCTTTCTGTCTGCTCTGATTTGCTATCTGCAGCCTGGCATGTGGCATGTGGAATGTGGGCGAGCGGAGATGATCAGATTTTGTCACACCGTTGTGATTCAGCCGTGACTAAGCACTGACTATACTACCTGGGCGGCGGCCATTTTGATTCCTCAGAAGTGACTATAAGGCTGCCAGGTACGTGATTGTTGTCGTGGGGAGCAGTTTAAAAATTTGACAACATAAAATATGACTAAAAATGTTCATCAGCTACCTCTTTCAGAGACAAAAAGAAATGTATCCAGTTAAAAATATATCCATATAAGCTGAGAAATATCACAAATAATTCCTTGTTTGAATCCTTCATATTGTTTTGCATGGAAAAAGGAGACTTGGCAAGATAGTGTGTTTCAACAAAGTGAAGCATAACTTTGATTCTGATAACTTTTATTGTGTCGTTGCAAATATTTCCACTTGTGGATGTTGCGCCATGTCATTGTTTAGTGTAAAATCAAACCATGCTTAGCCTCCTCTGTCACGTGTCCTCTATAATTCTTTCCTAGCCTCCTTTATTGTCGCTCTCATTGACTGCCTCTCATGAGAGCATGACTTCATTGTATTGCAAGGCACGGGAAATGAAGTAGAAGTCACTGAGGAGGGAGCCGATAAACATTAAGGAAAGTGATATTAATGCCTCAAATTATGAAGAGAACTGAAGGCAGTTCTTAATTCAATCCTTTGCTTGATTTACAACAGCGGTGGGCAGTTGCAGGACTTAGGGCCATGTGCGGACCCCCAACAGTAGTCAACTTCAAGAATCATAAATAAACATGCATTAATAAATATGATAACATTTGTAATAAAACCTTAAAAATTAAAAAGAGATCTTCTACATTTCTAAGGATATAATGCTTTAATTAGCTTAAATTTTGTGATTTGCTCATTAAAAAAGTTTAAGCATTTGTATCTACCTTTAAATGTAAATGTTGATTATATAAAACATCTTGTGGAAATTTTGTGGAAATTACTTGTTCCCTTTTGATAAAATATGAGTTACTGTAGTTGTTTTTAGTGGAGCTTAAAGCAGAATTTCAGGAGTAGGACCACACCTCGACCACGTCTGTGCTTGTGTTCCTATAAATTCTAACCGGCCATTTCCCTCTTTTGTCTCACACACTCGACGCAACTCTCCCTCCCCTTTCTTAAAACTTCTTCCTTCTTTCCTCAGGGCCTTATGAAGGGAGTTTGTCATGCCCGGGAGCTATGGTGGATTCCCCATGATGTTTCCCCAAACCGCTATCCACTTCACGTACCTGCAATGTTGCTTGTTCTCCACTGTACGCAATACATAATTGTCAAATTCATCCTGTTGATGGTGTGGTTCTTACTCGTGAACTGAACCTTTACTTAGCAAAGTTATTTCAACTGAGATCAGGGGTCTCTTTTTCAAGGGACAACTGATCAAGAATGGCAGTAACAAATAGCTTTGACAGACACAGAAACTTGCACAGCACACATTATATAACGATATGACTAAGCTTGCCCTGCAGAGGTAATGTACAGCCAAAGTGGGGCAGAGATAACGGACAATGCGTAGGCTTCTGCATTCATTCTCAAAATATGCCTCATATAGCCTTACTCTAAATTGTTATTTTGGACAAACCTCATTTTCAGCAGTCAAGAACTGTGGCTAGATGGTGTGAATGTGGCTTCTTTGTTATGTTAGAGAAAATATGCACACAGACATGTTATGTCTTTAACCCTATAAAGCCAATTGTATCATATTTGATACATACTTTTATAATACCTCTATCTACTCAATATGATCAACAAATTACAAAAAAAACATCTGAATACAATCAGATAAATGATAAAAATGTCCTCAAATGGATTATCAGTTGCCAAAAACACCTAATGTATCAAATGAGAAACAAAAAATCTATATGTTGAATTTTATGGACATTTTGATATTTATAGGATTTTAGCAGAAAGTGAAATAAACATTTCAGCTCCAAAAAATTAGAATTTTCTGGCTATAATCTATGGTCTTGGGCCTTAAAGGGTTAAGCTACTTTAAGGTAACTAAATAACGCAATTTATCTAAGTATAGCAGTAAATTTGCATATTTGAGTATCGATTTCACAGGTAATAACAAAATCACTGAAATCTTGCTAAAATTTCAAACTTTAAATTGCTTAACTTTGATTTGTTCCTTGACTGATGATTTTGGTGGGTTTGTGATGCAAACAGTTTTTTCTTCCCACAGCATAGAACAAAATAGAACAAACACAACAAAAAAAAATGGAAATTTGACTTGAAGTTATGCCTATAACTAAGGACTCTGAATCAGCAAAAACTGAACTGAAACATATTCGACTATTTTTTGTCAGTCAGAATCTAGCTACATTTTGGAGGGTCTTGAAACTAGGATACATTTTTCCTAAGACTAAGACTTCTCCCAAAAAGGCTGACAAAATGTTGCGGAGGAGTGCCTTTTCACACTCATGCCTGCACATATCTAATATTAGAAACATGCATATTTCATTATCCAATCAGGAGAAAATCGGAAGTGTGCTTTATTATGCAAATGCAGAGTGTGTGGATTAGGTGCCAGTGTGGGTTCGTTGAGTCTCACCAGGAGTCTGGAAGTTGATGCGTCTCATCTCCACGGGGTCCGTCGGGTGATGGGCCATCATCTCTGCGTTGCTTAAAAGGCTTTTGGTTCCCGGTTCGGAGTCCTTGCGCTTGCTGCTCGAACACCAGTGAGTCAAAAGAGCAATTAGCACATGCAAACAAGCAGAGAGAGGAGAGCAGACTCACCACTGACACATCATTATCACGGCCACTTGAGCGGAGTAAACAGTACATTAACAGATACAGTGTTTTATGGCTTAATACATCTCTGCTTAGCATCATGTATCATGGGTAATTGGAGTGGGTTAAAACAGACTAAGAGCTCGACATGCCTTTAATCTTACCTGTCAGGTTTGCTGTTTCCCATGAAACGAGAGCAAAGGAAGGAATAATTGAGGAAGAAAAGGAAGGAAACAGACAGATTGTTAGTCCGGTAAATCAATATTTTGCATTAGTATTCCAAAGCTTGATGGCTTACAGGCAGGCCGACTGGCTGGTGGGGGTGGGCGTGGGGGTGGGATACAAACTACTAAACCGGAACAAATTAATTAAAAAACCCGACTCATGGAAAGATGAATTAACACTTAGTTTAAGGAGGTGCTTCTGATACACTACTAAGATGTAAATATAAGAAATTAAATTTGGATTTTTTTTCCTGGCCAAATTATCCAATTACTTTAATTTCAGGCCACATTTAACTGACAAGTTCATGAAAAAACTTATGTGTAATATTATCTGCAAAAAGAAAAATAATTTAATTATCCATACTGCCATTCAAAATCAAAATGTGCCTGTAATAAGTCTTGAAATAAAATGCAACAATACATTTTGATGGAACTTAATTCAGGTCCCATGTTTCACTTCCTATCTTGAACAAGTATATCTTTCTGATGTTGAAAGGGAAATGTTTCTTATGATGACCTAGGTAATGAGTGAAATTATTGCAAAGATATAGCCTCAGGTAGAGCTTCTGAGTGCACCAAGCAAAATAAACAACCCTCAAATCAAACCAGAACTGTCCAATATTGGTCCATAAGGCCTGAATGCTGATAATGAGGGAAAAATCTGCAAAAAACTAAGCTACATGTTGCACAATGGCATAGTAACTGGCAATAATGCCTTATTGCAAAAAGGCTCCTTGCTTGAGACCTGGTCAGAAGGGGCCTCTACTTGAAGGTTGCATCATGCATGGGCTCTCTAGGTGTACCAAAAAGTAGCATGTTAGGTTATTTGGTGATTCAAATGTGCCCATAGGTATAGCTTTCCTGATTGTTTGTCTCTTTCTGTCAGCCCTGTAATTAGTTTATGACCAGTCAGGATGTGCCCCGCCTTTCGTCCAAAGACAGCTGGATGTAGGACTAGGAGGGTCAACATCTATCCATCTATCTATCTATCCATCTATCCATCTATCTATCTATCCATCTATCCATCTATCCATCTATCCATCTATCCATCTATCCATCTATCCATCTATCCATGTATGTATGTATGTATGTATGTATGTATGTATGTATGTATGTATGTATGTTTGTATGTATGTATGTATGTATGTATGTATGTATGTATCTATCTATCTATCTATCTATCTATCTATCTACATACACATATATAAATTTTCCACTCAATTTTAGACAAATACACTTACAGAAATGCGTGCTAAAGTCTGAGTTTTTGCTGTGTAAATCTATCAATCAATCAATCAATCAATCAGTCAAACTATATCAATAAGGCACTTTTCATATATGAAATGTAGCACAGAGTGCCGTACAGTCAAGAACAAAAGCATGAAAGCTATTAGTATGAAAGTTAAAAACCTCATGTATTTTTAAAGATGAGTTTTGGCATATTAAATTTTAAAGAACAAAAGCAATAGTGATTTGTTCCTACAATGCGATCAAGCGTTTGTGTAGCTGAAGCCTGACATCCATATTCCTCTAACAACAGAGCTCTATTGTTTAAAAACACATCAGTGAGATAACCACCTGCAAGATATGACATGTTCTTTCATTTACATGAACATGGACCCTGTGGATTACTCTAAGTCAATCCCATAGCAGCAGTCTTCTGCTATAAATACTAGAACATCGAATGTGTATCAATTCACTGCTGGAAAAAAGACCAAGACAAAAGCAGGCTTACCCTCAATTCCGTGATGATAACCAAAAAATAACAGGATGTGCTGGGTAAGTGAAAATTTTGAATAATTTAAAATCCAAAGCAGGACTGCAAAAATCCTGATCATTGTTACTCTTCTTGATACTGAGGAGCAGCGACAACCATGAAGAAACATTCTGAAAGTTATTTTGCACTGTCTCAGATTCAATCCCTGAAAACAAAGAGTGGTTCCATGTGACTCAGGTCGGTTAATCTAAAAGTTCTGACTGAAGCTGGCTATCAACCTTCAAATAGTTTCGGTCATAGGCATGTTGTTGAACTACGACTGTGCATCCCACTCACTTCTTGTAAAGCAGTATCGCGATGACGATGCAGATGATGAAGACCACAGCCAGCACCGGTCCAACCACCCAGATCAAACCGTCACCTGCATCTAGAGGCTGGGGATCTGAATCTGGTGCGATCACTGGGTCTGTGTAAGGGCTGGCCACATACATTTTCTGTGAACAAACACAGAAGGCACAATCAGGAACAGTGTGCAAAAGAGTGGAAGAGCTTTTGTTTTGTTGATCTTATCAAGAGACAGAATTACAGCAGCTTTGTAAGAGTGCTTTTCTTTTTATTAATGAGCTAGATGTACTAATTGTAGAAGTTAATTGAAGAAACACATGGTCATAGACACAGAAAAATAAACTTGGAGACTAACATGAACATGAGGATACTGGATCTACACCCTGCTTTCATTACAGCAAACCCAAACAACCACGGCTCTTTAACTCTTGTCTCATATTTATTCTATCTTCTGTTTTTCTTGACAGTTTCTAGTTGTAAACAAAACCCAATGTTTTTCGAGTGCCATGTTGGCATGCGTACACAAACAAACTTTAATAAAGTCAAGAATGAAAAAGCTGTGTGTTTTTGGAATAATTCAACAGTTCCTTGACTGTAATGATGTCTTGTTTCCAATTTATCTCAACAAGACTACACTGAAAGTCCACAGATCATGTTCTTCAAATGTCTTGCCTAAAAATAATCTCAGATCTTGGATTATTGCTAACCTTGTGCAGAAGGTTGACCAGCCAGATTAATGTTTGTAATTAGGCAGATCCCTCTTTCCAAGCTCCAGTCAACAATGTTTGTGCTCAGCCCAAAGTGGGATGGCCCAATCAGAGTCTTTTACAGCAGGAAGAAGTGAGAGAGACGAGTAAGAGGATGGCAGGAAGTGACTGCATGGACCTGTCTGATTCTGAAATCATGAATCTCCGTCTTGCCAACCTCCATTGTCCAATGGTTTCTCTCGACTAAATGCTTAATGGCCCAATCAAGGAAGAGAGGCGGGAGCAGCGGGACGACAACAGGAAGTGACTTGACAGGAAGTGAAGTCACTTCCTGTTGTAAGAATAATGTCGGTTAGCCTGTGGTGATCATGGTTATATATCACATAAATGTTAAAATGTGATATAATTTGATGTGAAACAATAGACTTAAGGTAGTTAAAATAACTGATGTCATCTGGCATATCAGGTTACAGCTGCAGTGGCAGTTTTATCAGATTTTGGGTGCATTTCTTTATCAACTGAAAAACAAATACCACCACAAACTTCTCTATAGTATGAATATTTTTGTTCCACTTCTGACATGTTTTGAGCTTGTTTTTCAAAGTAGCTCACTTTTTCTAACACAGAACACTGGCCTCTTGTATTATTCGATCGGCTTGTGATAAATGTTGATTGACAGACTGATTGTCTGATAACCAGCTGGATATGCTTCTGAAAGGTTCATCCCTTCCCAAACACTTTCTATGAACTCTTTCCCAAATGAAAAATAAAATATTTCAAACAGTCTATCTGATGTGTCAGGACAGTTTAGATTATTGCATGTGAGCCCTGTTCAGAACAGTCTGTTTCATAAACTGTGTCTGACTACACCCTTCTCAGGGGACGGGCTTAGCTCCAACTGTCCAAGGCTATTCTCTAATCTCAACTGTGCCCACACAGGCATACCTCGACATATTCCTCCCACTGGAGTGGACACATATTTTTCTTAAAAATCATAGCAGTAAAAATGGAGTTTTGCATAATTTGTAACCTTTAAAGCTGCTGTGACAAACTTCCAGTGTGTTTGAATTCTGCTGGTCCCTGTGGACAAAAGTTCTTCCTTATCAAATCAAACACTACTATTTTCTTCAACAAAAATATGTTATTCTCATTGTGAATTTCAGTTTGGGGGAATAAAAAGGCTGCTTTCATTGCAAGCTTGTTTCATCAAACGTCAGCATTGACAATAACTACAGTAAAAGCAGAGACAAAAGCTCAACAGCACCGGTTTATAAGTTGCAGTGAGTTTTTAGAAGTATCTCAAAATGGGCCATTAGTGTCTGTGTGAACATTTGTTTATACGAGAACAACACAGGTTTTGAGCAGCCATGTTGCTCTTTTGGTACCATCTGCTTTTGCCATATTGTCTCGTGCCTCTGCTACCGTTATTAAGGTAGCTTATCTCTAAGCCTGCAACACAAACACAACCTTTGAGAGCCATGCTGTCCATTTTTTCCAGCTGTCTTTAATTCTGTATTTTTTTTTCAAAACAAATCAGTGCTCCACTTGATTTATTTACTTAATGATGTATCAGCTTTTCATATAAATTTGAGGATTATCACTTAATAAGAGATATTCACTGTTGAAAAGTTGTGTCAGTAATGTATCTGCAGAAAATATATCTACAGCCTGTAGATAGGCCATACATAATGATCATCAATATCCCTTAAAACAGATGAAGTATTGACAGATAGCTTGAAGGTATCATAATCATGTACTTCATTTTCATTTTAAATTCAACGATTACAATGCTACAAATTTCTATCATAATAGATTGGATCAGATTAGATGGAACTTGAATAATCTCTTGGAAAGACTCCCTCGGGAAATTAGGAATACATAAAATAGAAGTAATAATCAAGTAATTCAATTTTATTCTAAATATACATTCATATATTTTTTCTTTTTGTTTTTATTTATTTATTTTTTATATTTTTATTAGTTTTCAAGTTTTATAATGAAAGGTGAACAAATACTGTACATTGTATTTACTATAAAGAACATGTATCAAAATACAAACATCCACACACTCTCACATTCATACTAAGTAGATTTGCACCAAATGGCCTAAATACATGTGCATACACACCTGTCCACATACATATGTTTGAATGTACACACATACACGTACCTCAGTAACACATAAATACATATATTCTTATAAACATACAAGTATACACACATATATATATATAAACCTATATGCATACACATATATACACATCTACTCTCATACAAATGTGTACAGAAGGACATGACTAAACTATAACGGTAAAAATAATATTAAAAATAAAAATAGAACATTGATAATTTAAATATCATATCCCTATTTTCCAGATGCTATAATGTACATATATGGCTCCCACAAAAGTACAAATTCCTCCAGTTTTTCTTTGGTTATATAAGTCAATCTTTCCAATTCGATGCATTCTGACAGTTCTTTTATCCATTGTTTTACAGAAGGACCTTCTGTTTTTATTTTTAATGAAATGCTTGGCTTTTATGCCCTACATTAATAATAAATTATAATAAACAACAAAGCTCTTTGATTTTCAATGATTCAAAAATACTTTTATCACTGATTTTCACATTAAAAAAAATCAACTGTATTGTCTTGTTTCTCATCTGTTTCTAACAAATAAACAGTAACAATGTAAGAAACAGGTCACATTTAACTAAATGGATACTGCATAATTCAGACTAAGAATATTGGTATGATATTATTATTAGTAGCAGCGAGAAAGAGTTCAGAAATATCAGAATATCAGATATCATCAAAACTTGTTTATCTTTAAAACTCCTCCCCGATGCACAAATGTGGCGGCTGCACTTGCAGTCATGCTGCTGTGAACAACTCCTTGTTACTTCAAGAGCCTCTTGAGTACCGGTTTTCACAGCACTTTGTGAATTGATATTTTCAATTTGCTGCTGGTGGTCTGGTTTGCTAATGAGGACATGTGAAGGCACTAATATTAAACTTGAACTGTCTGTTTTGTAAGCATAAAAAGGTTCTCACAAAACCATAACAAATCCTAACATGCCAAAACACTAACCATTGCAGAGATGTTGCCATAAAATGCATTAGAATAAAGACTTCTCTGTTGTACACATGGCTTACTTGACTTGTTTAAAAGCATATAATTTACCTGTCTTATCAATTCACATGTCATGTGGAAAATTTAACTGAAGCATACAAACATTACTTGTTTATACTATAATGATAAATTGATTCAAGTATTTTTTTATTACTTCTGAAGAGCTTCCCCTGGGCTAAAAGTGCTCTTAATAAAAACATGTAATAAAAAGCTAACCTAATTTGAGTTGTATATGTCTTCCAATTCAAATCAACTAACGTACACATGCAGTGCACAGGGCAATATGTCGTTCACTGCCAAAGTAATACAATCACTCTTTATTAGCCCCGCTGATGGAAGCATGTGAAGGTTATTGCCTTTGCTTACAACACTCTGACTGATGCTCCTTTTATTGTTTTAGCAGTGAGGCCATATTGATTACAATGTACAGTGACAGCCTACAGGGGGGACAAACGGCCAGCGAGGGAATGAGGAAGTGGTTATATATGCGGATGTAAAAGTGATGTGACACGGCGGGATGGCTTTTCGTACCCCTGTTGTGGAGTTGAGCTCCGCCAAGATGAAGAAGACGTACTCCTGTCCTGGGTCGAGGGCTCTGTTCTCAAAGCCGCCGTAGTCCAGCTGGTCTCCCAGGGTGAAGAAGGCAGGGAGAGTGGCAGGTGTGAAACGGGCTGTGATGTAAGCCCGGCGCAGGTCCACCTGCTTCTGCTGCCGAGTATCTCTCTGCCTTTGACTGATGTCTTTCAACAGCTGAGAGACAAAGATAGGAGAGGCAGACAGATTCAAGGAACTGAGATGTTCCAATTTCTCTGACTAATGTTTAAGCACTGATATCAAAATTACAAAAGGTAAGCACTGCCAGGAGTTCTTAGCATTTGGATTGTGTGTGTGTGTGTTTCTTTCTTCCTTCCAGGCACAGGCATCTGTGAATGCTATCATTGTTGTGGTTCTCACCTCCTCTAGGTCCATCTCATCTGGGCTCTTGAGGTGTCTGATGACGCCACGGGATCTCCTCAGCGGAACCACAACAACATAAACATTTCTGTCAAAGCAGAGGATGACAAAAAAGTTTAGAAATGATTCAGCTGTAAACTTTTTCCACGTTTCCTTGTTTCACTGACTCTCAATCTGTAATTTCTTTCTCTTACTTGACAGGACTGCGAGACTCAAGCAAAGGCAGGATGATGGTGACTGTTGTCTCTGTGTCTCGTGTGTGGTCAATCTCAGGGCGACGGATGGTGATGGGTGGGGAGGTCTTTGCAGAGATGCGGTGGCGGAGGCCTCCCATATTGCCCTCAGGAGCCGTGATTTTAAAGTCATAGCTTGTATCAGGTTGAAGATTTGGGATGACTGCTTTTCTAAGACGAGCATCCACCTCCATCTTTTGTCTGTTGTACTCCACCTAAAGAAGTTAAGGAAAGCAGGTTTTTTAAAATCTGCATTATGCTGATGACATCGTGTTGTACATTAGAGCATATATTTTGCCTTAAAGCTGGGGTTGGCGATTTGATTTAGGTACACTTTTTGTAATACTGGTTAAATTGGTCTTCATGACCCGATGGTAATCAACTCATAATGTGTTCTTAAAACCGAGCGAAAAATATCCGCTATCTACAGCAGGAGTAAAACAGGGAAAACCCCAACCAATAATCATGCCGGGACACCTGTTTTTAAACCAATCAAATCCCGTCGCCATTCTGCCCGCCTACTGCGCGTGCATTTTCCCGGCGTGCACAGACTCGGTGCGTGTTGTAGCCGAGCTCATACGTATCAGAGTCCGCCGGAGAATGCTTACCTTTCAAGTTTTGTCTTTGAAAATAAGGGAAGCCCGTTGTGAGCCGTCCCACAACCCCAACCAAGCTCCAGTATCCCTCACATTTTAAGACAGATTTACAAGAAATCTAAAATAAAATCTTTGTTTTTCTAAGTTTTTTCTCTATAGCTGCCACCCAGGCTACTGCAGGTGGCCGTTCTCGCGAGGCTTTTTCTTCTTCTTCGGTTTTACGGCGGTTGGCATCCATCATTTTGGAGCATTACTGCCCCATTCAGGCTAGAAACAGAGCTCAGTTTGGAGAGGCAGAGGAATGTTTTTATTATTATATCATCACACGGCAGATTTACGGGAGAATACTGATACAGGAGGATGGCGGGAAAAGAGGATAATATACGGTAATTTCATGGCCAAACAAGAGATTTGACAGCTATGTGGAGAATGTCAGAGGAACTACCTATACCCCGATCAACATGGCTGTGAGTACGAACTAACTTTACATGTTTGTTTGGTGTGCAGAGCCCTGAGGAGATGCTACTTTCTAATTCATGCTAGTTTTCTGAAATCGCCAACCCCAGCTTTAATCTGGTTTCATATGTTTGATTTGATTACTGTTTGAATTTTTGCCAATTGCTAGAGTGCAAAAACACCTATTGTTATGACATGTTGAGTACCTCTAATCCAGAAATTTGAAATTGAATAGTAGGCCACATCAAATAAGGGGAAGACCCAAGGTGCCCTTTCCAAATTTAAAGAATACTGTAAGTTATTTAAAAGGATCAATTGTTTCATGTAAATGTAAAGCGCAATAAACAGCTTGTGGACATACGGTAAAGCGATAGGGGTTGCTGCTTTCAGGGAACTCCCAAGTCAGAAGAACACTCGTCTTGGTGGCCAGATTGACTGAAAAATTCCTTGGCACATCTGTGGGTGAGCAAAATGTAAAAATGAGTAATCTACTATGAAGCTCTTTTTCTCTAAACCAGCTGCTCTTTTGTTTTCCAAATGCAACCCTGTAAAAATGGAAGACATGTCAGTTGATGTGTTACTGTGGGAGGAATACATGATGGTTAGGAGGATGGGCAGGTGATGAGGAGAGTGGATGGCAAGAGTAATAAGAAGAAAAAAGACAGACAGACCGGCTGCAGGAATGTGACATGCCACATTCTCAGAGTGTTAGGTTGTGTTCTTTAGACTCAGACTTCTTGTCAGCAAATGTTTTGGAAAAGGTGGAAGTGGAGGTCTATCAGATAAAAACAGCTTACCTGCAGATCCAGCAGCAGACGCCCGCTTTCACTTGAACTCAGACTGAGGACTTACCTGTGTGTTAGATACTGTACACACCGGCCTTGTATTGACTTTTACCTGAGGGTTTGTGATAAGCAGTGCTCTTGAAGCAAACATCCATTAACATTCAGCCTGCTTCCACTGGTAGTGAAGGGTAGGTGATGAAGGTTTAAGTGAGTGAGTGGAGGGGGAGTAGTCGTGTGTTCCTCTGGCCTTTGCAGTTTTTGCTTGGGTGCATGGGTGAAGGGCCAACCTGTTAGAACTGACCCATACGGCATTGGTTTAGTGTTTTTGGGTGAAATCCACATTAAGAGGGAGCAGAGATGTGAGGCTGAACCAGTGCTTGGAAGGTGAAAGGGGTTTCTTGAGGCCCGAGGCCAGCCCTACCTGTGTCAAAAGCCAGCGTTTGGCTCACCAGAGGTGGGCTGAAGGGGCCTGGCCCTGCCTCATTGTGGGCTCTGAGCTGCACCTCGTAGACTGTGCTGTGGTTCAGGCCCAGGATGGTGTAGCTGGATTCAATTGCTGGTATCACGATCAACCATGGGGGGGCAGTGGGGGTGGGTAAAAAGTAAAGGCCGGGGTCACTAGAGGGATCAGGACCAGGTGCTTCTTTGTAAGCAATGGTGTACTCGGTGAGGACACCATTATAGTCCTCAGGATGTGGGGGTACCCATGAGAACTGTATTGAGCAGCATGTGACATTAACATAGCTGGATATTTTGGGGTGTCCTGAGGGTGGGAACATGGGGACTTTAATTTCCTGCTGCACTTCTTCCCCATAGCCTGCACGGCTCATTGCAGAGAGGACAAAGACATAAGTGGCACCCTGTGAGAGGTTAGTGGTGGTAAAGTTTCTCTCTCGACTTGTGAAATCCACCGTGGTGTCTAAAGAGGTATTCTTTGGGCCAAACTGTAGGCGGTATCCCAGGATTTCCAGCGGGGCCCCCCGGCCATCTGTGCCTGACTCAAAGCATTCCAGTGGAGGAGCCCACCGCACCAGCACTGAGGGACCTGATCCTGGACGCAGCCATAAAGAGGGGGGGCCAGGTACTGAAAAGAACAGTGTAGGTAGCAGGAAATCAATAGGAATATATATAAAAACATAAATCATGTAAATCCTACAAGAATTAGTATTGATTCAGCTGGTTATTTACTGCTCCCTTCTGCTACAGTTAACTGTAAGATCAATTCGCGAGTATGTTACTAAATCCAGTGCACTGAACTGTATATTTGGCATATGCTTACAGATCCCCTGAGTCTGCACCAGCTTGGCTTTGCTGTGTGCTCCATCCCCTTTGGTGGTGTACGCTGCCACTGAGACAGAGTACAAAGTGTCTGCTCTCAGACCGCCCAGAATCAGCTCCTGTGAAAGCAAACACATAATGTTGTTGACTGTTCTCATCTACATATGATTAACAACGCACACACACATTTACATTATATACAGTAATGCATACACTATCAATGCATTATTAAACAAGTCCAAAATTAAGACCTGGTATAGCCAAGAAAGGATAATTACATTCACATCCATAACCTACTATATTTATCATCAAAATCACCTGACTTTGCAATCCTTCTATTACAGGGTTCCTGCACCATTTTAAAAGTCAAATTTAATGCTTTTTAAGACATTTTTAAGACCTCAAAAATATTATTTAAGACCATAAATTTCATGACAATTTCTGTGGAAAAAATCGAATCTTAATCTATTTTATTGTAAACACCATCAAGGCACACGGTGGGCATTTTTTTCTTTTTGTTTTTTGCAGGAAATTACGTGCTGTGTTCCCGTCTCATTTGTGCCCCAGAACCGCAAATGAAGGTCAATTTGTTTAGTTTTAGTAGTTTTGTTCATGCTCCCATCAAACATGACAACTGATGTCTTCTCACTGATGCTGTGTGTTGTGCTGGAAGCAACACAGGAATTAGCCTGGCCCCACTAGCTGCTGCCACATACCGCTAGTGTTCATCTTCTCTCATGTGCTCGACGGCTTTGAGGCCCATAGTCCCTAAAGAAAAAGTCTTTTTGCAGAATTTACACATGGCATTGCTGTTGTTGTTTTCAGTCGGGCCAACCACCTCTTAAATAAATAGTCTTCCATCCATTTTTCATTGAACTTACATTTCCTCATCTTAGCATCTTTCCGCTCACCTCAACAACCGTGAATGGAGACATGTCCCGCAGTCCGACGTTGTATGACACGTACCGTAAAACACCTATTAATCATTCAGAAGAGGCTACCGCTAAATCTCATATTTACTGCATGGTAAGTTAATGAAACAAAGTGGGCCACAGTGCTTTCTATCTGCATTAATACCCACAGCAAATTTATGGTAAATTTAAGACAATTTAAGGCCTTAATTACCTGGATTTTAATTTAAGACATTCTAAGACTTTTTAAGGACCCGCGGGAACCTTGTATTAAGTGTTAACAACCTTCGTCTGCCACTTCTGGTGTTCCCCAGGGTTGTGTCCTTCGCCCCTTTTTGTTAATTATCCCCCAACTTTAACTTGGTCATATTTCCTGTAAGTTTAACATCAATATAATTGATGCTAAACTTTTGCCTTTAAGACAGTTCATATATCTGATTTGGAGGATTGCTGGAGTATGTTACAATCACTAATGTTAAAAAAAAGTTCTTGTATTAGCATACTGAGTATGGCTGATCCAGCTGTATCTTCAACCTGTATGAGATGCTCTGTTAAAGCTCTTGTCACTGTATGGCCCCTTTAACCATACAGGCCAAGTCCACTCTCAATGTTTAAACAGCCTGCTCTGCGGTGATTTTTAGGTTTGATGCTGCTTAGTGCAAAGTAATCAGTTTGTTCGGTCCATATCAAACGTGTTACTTGAAAAAGGACACTGAAAAAGCCTTTTTTAGAGGGGCTAAAACAGAGGGGTTTCTAAGCATGTCAAAATCCAATATCATAAAAGGTTTTAAGACAACCACTTTAAATATTAACAGTTGTTGAAAAGAGGCCTCTTATCCAAATAATAAAAATGCTACTTATAGGGACATGAAAAAAGCTCTACCACTGATTTTTTTTGGTCTTTAAGTTGATTAGATGCTAATAAATCCCTTTCCAAATCATGGAAAGTTGGCAAAGGCCCTGTTTATGAAAAAAAAAGAAGTTCATAAAAAATGGAGATAGATTTGTGCCCAACAGCGACGATATGACACCTTCAAGAAGAACGTCTCTTTGTTTTTACTGATTCTTTGACAATAACGTCTTGATTGTGAGATCACTGGTTTTCTAACTTTTACTGCTGTCTCTTTATAAGAAATGCAGTATGCTGTATGTATTAATAGAGGCTTAATTTATAATGAGGAGAGGATGGGTAGTCTACACTCACATATTGGGTTGAGTCATCCTCCTCCATCTTATCCCACAGACAGAGACACACCCGGCAGGCAGCCCAGACAGATGAGAGTGAGTCAAAGGACAAAGAGAGAGAGGGAGGTTGTTTAATGATGAATAAATGAATGCCGTTCAATCACTTTAAACATTCAGCAATCCTTTCACCTGCGACTCATCCAATAGGAGGTCTTTGATGCGAGGAAGTGTTCGTGATTCACCACTTTCTGCTCTGGCAAAGTGCACCTGGTAGCCACGGATCTGGCCTTGCTGTAATCGTGGCAAAACTGATCTCCAGGTGACTCGTAGTGCAGAGGAGTTGAACGGCTGCACATCAACTTGACGAGGGGCTGCACCGGGAACTAGGCACACACAGACACACATTAAAGTAGCATTAATTAAGTGACCAAGAGTGTAGCCAGTAAATAATCAAACAAACAATCAATACTGCTCAGTCTGATCTACGTCTCATTCTCACCGTCTTCATCAGTTCTGCACTGGGCTGCTGGACTGTTTGGTCCGGTCTCTCTCTCACCTTCTAGCCCCTCTGTCTGCTGTAGTTGTAGTTGTGAGCTCCCCTGTCCCTCCTACCTGCCCGTCTTCTGTAGCCTAGCTCAGCAGAGATATCATCTCAGACCCGGGTCCTGTCCTTCTCCTCCTCCTTCTCCTGCCCCAGAAACTCTCTGGTACCCCAGCTCATAACCTGCCAACTGCCAATTGAATGCCCCCTTTCATTGCCCTCTTTTTGGAGGTGGCCTCCAAACTCCTCAGTGAGGTGCGAGAACCACTCTCGCAGGACAGAGGTGGACAAGAGGTGGAGTGAAAATTAGGACAAGAAGGAATTAATGCTGAATTTAGGACAGACCCAAGACCCAAGGGCAGGAAAGAAGAAAAAAAGGAGGGAAAAGGAAAGAAAAAAAGGAAGAGGAGAAAAGATAAAAGGAAAAAATGAAAAGGAAAAAAACCTAAGAAATATGAGCTTATTGAGCTGTAACACAGAGAACCAACAAAATAAGCAAGAATTTCTGAGCTGTAGGTTTCACTCACCCTATATAACGTCCCTTAAAGAGAACACACACTTAAAGGCGGGCATGGATGAGACGTCTGGAGCTTGTGCCATAGCTGAGGAGTGGATGTGTGTGTGTGTGTGTGTGTGTGTGTGTGTGTGGGAGTGTAATAGTCATAGCTGACAGGTTCAAGTATCTATCCACTCAGCCGTACAGCCAGTGTTTCGTCGGCCTCAGGGGACAATCTAGATGTGCACCAAAGCTTGGCGATAACAAAGCGCACATAACCTCCCTGGGAAATGAATTCTGCTGCATGAAATAGTCTGCTTATCTGGCACCTTCCCTTTCCTGCATCCCCCCCAACACCCCCTTACCCCCATCTTCTGCCATCTCCTCTGTTGTACCTCTTTGGTCTCTTTTACTTTTCATAGGTTAAGAGTGAAAGGAGAGCTGCTGTCGGTGTTTAGCACTTTCTTTTTGTGCTCTGCTCTAAAAATGATCTGATTGTGACTCAGTATGTCTGCCAGACATGAGTAAATACTTGACAAAACTTACCGCTGAAGAGATGCAGCACCATGACCTGCAAGACTTGGGGCTCTGTTCTCGACCACAGCTATTCGATTAACTCTTTTCCTTGCACCGTTTTCTGTTTTCTAGAAGTTTTCCTTTATTTAACCACTTCAGTGCGGATACAAACTGTTCCTTTATGTCAAACAGGGGCAGATCCATAGGCATGAGCAGGGTTGGTACAGTATCCTCTTAAACTCAGGTTGGCCAACTGATTTGCCTTGTCAGAATCAGACCTCATAACTTATGGGGTAACACTTTTTTTTTTTTTCTTTTTTTGTGAAAATTGGTAGCATACTTTCGCCCATGTAATGCTATCCCTCCACTCTGAACATCACAAAGACAGAATGGGAGAGTTAATCCCCTCTTTTTTTATCTCATGAGGAAGAATCAAAGGCATGATGTTGAAAAGAGGGAGGCACATGGACTCAGAGAGAGGCAGGAATGTCGCAAGTGAGTACCTCTGCCTTTGTGCGGCATGTTGTGCTCAACCAGGCCGTATTGTAGCTCGATTTCACAGATATTACTGCCTCAATGAATTAATGTGAATGACTCAAGGTGTAAATACAACAAAGCCTTTTTGCAGTACTTTTGCGCAAAGGTAATTTGAATGGCTCTTTTAACCCTATAAAGCCAATTGTATCATATTTGATACATACTTTAATAATACCTCTTTCTACTCAATATGATCAACAAATTGCAAAAAAACCCATCTGAATACAATCAGATAAATGATAAAAATGTCCTCAAATGGTTTAACAGATGCCAAAAACACCTAATGTGTCAAATGAGATACAAAAAATCTATATGTTGAATTTTATGGACATTTTAATTTTTATGGATTTTAGCAGAAAGTGAAACAAACATTTCAGCTCCAAAAACTTAGAATTTTCATTGACCTTGTCTACATTTGCAGTTTCTTGCGTGCCCACTAGAAGCTAGCAGCAGACACACCTAATGTTATGTACACATCCTTTCAAAAGAGCTCGTTATTAATGTGCTTGTAATGTGTTTCAGAAACAACATTGTCAGCATAGCTAGTGTCCTTATAGGTACACTCTGTGTGAGATCATTTTTTGTACCTTTTTCACATGACTTCGTGAATGGACAGTTATTGATACCAACTGAATATGCTGCTCAAGGGTTCTGCCATCCTCAAAGCTTTCTATGGGCTGTTTTCTAGATGGATTAGTAAAATGTAGTGAACGGTCCATCTGGTGTGCCAGGTCAGGAAAATCTCAAAATCTGGTGCACGGTATGGGAGTTACTTCAGAGAACTGCAATACCTGGCTTTACTTTGAAAAGCATTAAAGGAAGTGTTACCATACTGTGTTTACTTGTCTGTGCCTGATTTAACCATTGTGGATTTGTTTTTTAGCTAAAACAAGTTACATATAGCTTTCCTATTTTATTGATATGTTGATGTCAGTAGTTGTAACAGATTTGACACAAAGGAACAGAGAGGGGAATTGAATGCTGTTTTTGGTGTGAGCATAGATCAGTAACTTAATCACATTAACCAAGCAGGCTTCCCCTGCCAAAATCGCCTGGGATCATCCCTGACACCAGAGTTAAAGGGAGGAACTTTCAACTCTTAACACAGAAAAATGAGAAAATGAGACAAGGAAAAGAATCCGCCTTAGATGTGGTCAAAATAAAGACTGTCAGGCACTTACCTGTCAACACAGCAGGCCCACCACCATCCTTTAATGTTCCTCACTGCTGGCTAGTAGCCAATAAGTGGCGGACACTTTGGGCCTTTCAAAGACATTAGACACTGATAGAGTGGAAAAAGTGAAAGAGGGCGAAGAAAAGGAAGAATGAAACATTAATCGTCGAGGCGTCTCCATCCGTCATGATGTTTTGGCTGCATGAGAGAGGCGGCAGGCTGAGCGGAGAAAGAAAGGCACACTCGAACGTGGATGGATGGATGAGAGGGAAGGTAGGGCGTAAGGGTTGATAAACGAGATAGAGGGAGAGATGACACAATGGTTTTTCCCAGAATCAGGAGCTGAGGGCGATGTGTGACAAACTGTGTTTACAGTTGTGTGTGGAGGAGAAAATATATGCATCTGATACATAAACAAAAGAAAAATTGAACATTTCTATTGAGTGTTTATGTGTGCAGAAATCCCAGCCGGACTGAGACGTACTGGCTTGTGAGGTCCTTTGCACCAGCTCGTTGGTAAAAGCCCCAATGCCTTTGTTTGAGATGGCAGCCAGGGAAAAGGAATACTCAGTGTTGGCTTTCAGACCCTCCACTGTGTAAGAATTTCTCGGCCCGAAGGTCAGCTTCTCCTGTGAGAGAAGACGAAAGAGGAGCAGAGGACAAGGTGAGGGAGGAGAAGAAAAGTGAGACATTAAAGGAGAGTTTTTGAGAGAAATAAAGATGAGGACTGTCACCAGCAGACAAAGTGCTGATGAATGCTGAGGTTAATCTTTTAAACATTTATCCATCCTCTCCCTTTCTTCTGACTTATTAGGGAATCCACTCAGGGGGCTGATTTTAAAGAGAGAGCAAGAGGTCTTACCAAACTGCCAAACTTGACGGGTTTGTAGAGCAGCTCGTAGTTGACGATGCCCTCCTTGGTGTAGGCAGGCTCCCAAGTTAGTTCAATGCTTGTGTCAGTCACCTTGCCCACTTTAAACTTTCCAGGTTGGCCTGGGACTGATGGAGAGAGAACAAAACCATCAGAGCTCCACTTTGATATATCCTTATTTATATACATGCCAGCACATATCACGAAGACTTCACAGCTGATGGAGTACCTTGATCTGCTGAAACATGGAAAAGTAGCCCAGTAGGGGTGTAAAAAGTATTGATACATCTGCACAATTTGTAGATCATAACTGTAAAGATGTTTTTTGAAAATGATCAATATTTTAATTAGACATTAGCACACTGGGGACTGGGGATCATGTACTGTACATGTACAGATGACTGAAAATTAATAACCATTTTGATTTAATTTTTTTTTAGTACCAGGGTCAATTTTTTAAAACAGCAACCAGATACCCTCATAGTCATACGTACTGCTTTACTGTCAAGCTTCTCTTTGAAGCCTGTACATGTAACACCTGAGATTAACTTACTGCTTAGCTTCATGTTTCAGTACTCGTCCAGCTCTGCTATCAGCAAGTTTTATATATTAACTATGCAATATGTGCAAATGGAGGATACCTAATGCCTAAGTCACACATTCCCGTTTCTCATGGCGATTGTGCACGACTGTACACGATTGACGAGGGTGGTGTGATGATACGGGATGAAATGACTGTCTCACTCCTGGACACACCCCGTAAATACACCGTCAGTAGCGCTTCTACAGCGCTTCGGAGGCATTCGTCCCGCTCCAGTTAGGTTAATACAGCGATATGACGAGGATTCCATGAATTTACATCCCGATGACATGACGTCAGCCCCGCTCGAGCTCAGTTCGAGTCATGTAAGCCCCGACTGAGCCCCGTCACTTGCGCTGTCTTGAACAAGACACAGTCGGGGCGCAAACGGATAAATCCTTGTCAGTCGTCCTCATAAAGCTTTCAGGATTGAGCCACGATCAGCCCGACTGAGTTCCGTACGTGCCACGTTAATACCGTTCGCATTAGGACTGCATTAGGCTTCCACCCCGCTTTACTGAGAGCGGCGATTCTCCACGACAGTTTTGAACAGTTCAAAACTGTTGGGACCCTTCCACGTTCCCCACCGTTCATCCACGACTATACAAGGCTGATCCAGACCAAGTAGCGCATGCACCACGACCAAAGCACGTTTTATCAAGATTATGACAATCGTGCACAATCGCCATGAGAAACGGGAATGTGTGACTGGGGCTTAAGCACACGAGAGAGTTTGGGAACTTTATTTAATCAATTATTCATCTCTTTACTGATACCAGTTGATATTCTATTTGATGTTGTTAGAAAGCCTGATAAGCCACCTTTACAACGAGGCACAACTTGCAGGGATTGTGCATTTTTGGCATGAGCAGCACAGCCAAAAGTGTGGGTAGTTTCCCTCAAAACTACTCCAAAATCTTAGGCCCAAGTTCTGTGAGATAGGTGAAATCAAAAACAGACCAGGAAGACAACACCCTACGATCAGTTCTTCACACTCACTGAGGGACAGAAGGCTTTCTCCTCGGGGAAAGGGAGTTTTGGCACATTTTTGGCACAGGTTTAGGAGTGTGGCTCATTCCAAGAATCCCCAATAACTACATTGCATCTTAAGTTGTACCTTGGTGTAAAGGTGACTAATCAAGCTGTCCATCTATATAAAATACAATATCTATTGTTATCAAAGGGGAGGGAAAACATCCAAAATAATGGCCCCAAGAGTTTTTAAAAGTAGTATATACTTGGGGTGGGAGAAAAATTTGAACAACATAAGTATAGGGAGTTTTTGTTTGACGATTTTCAAATCGATTTTTTTGTTCAAAAAAATCATTTTTTTCCTAATTTAAATGCTTCATTTTAGTCTGTGTTAATAAGCCAATTTTAAATGCAATCCAGGCTTTTGGAGGGAGAGAGTATAAACAGCTGTTTAAAATATATTGCTGAATAAGATCTAAAAACTGACTCACATGCGATTTGTATTTTGTCTGATAAAGTCTGCAGGCATCATCATCGTTCATCTTTTTCCCTGGTGTTAAAAAAACTAAAGATTGCAAAAAAGGGCAGTATTTTAGAATTGCAATTTAAATCGGATTGGCAATCAGGAGAAAAGCGTATCATCCCAGCCCTAGTATATACTGTATTTATGAAAAGTAAACCAAACACATAAGGGCAATTCAGATTTCAGAAATAACATAATTACTATCAATGATCAGTGTCTACACCAGATCAGGTCAGACTGACGATAAGGAGACAGAAAACAGCACTGTTACAACATTCTTACCAGTCCTCTGATGAAGTGTAATTAGCAAACATGTTAAGAGCTGAGTGCATTAGAAGTTTTTTTTAAGAGGAGAACAAACAAATCCTTTTTCTTCTCTTCAATTCAGTGTGTCAGATTATATGTAACTGACATGCATGTTAAAGTCATAATAAAGACAGCCAGGGACTGCAGCTGAGGTCACAAGACAACACGATGACTGACTGAGCTGAGACGACAACCTTGTTTCCATGTTACTTGTAAGAGAAACAGGTTCATGCCTCTTACTAATCCTCCACTCTTGTGAGTTGTGTATGTTGTACACCTGTTTCAAATACCATTAAAAGTGGTCTATGGTGCCAAAAAGGTTCAGGATCTCTGACTTCGAGGGTACTAAGATAGTGTGAGGAGAATCCAAGGTTGAGAGCTCTGCCCTACTTGTTATGTGTGTAAAGTGCCTTTGCAATAGATACAGTCATCATAGTTGGGGACAGGGTGTTATTGCGGAGGGAAACAAATCCTTATCCCGGTCTGCAATACTGCCAGCACTTGGATTTAAAACTCTGATGCTAATGCTACCAAGCTTCAATGTCCTTAATTGTGTCATCACTGTCAAATGACAAAGAACAATGCATTAACAAAACCAGCATAATAGGATCAGATTTTTGTTCAAGCAGAAAAGTAATCCCACTCAATGGACATGAATTTCATCCCCAGGTATTTTTATGCTAACTGGCTGAATTGACTTCCAAGAGACTATTTCACATTTGCAATAGAAATGATGAATTTTACTCATGATAATAATATTTAATTAAATGTTCATAGTACCCCAAAACAATCAAACACTTCTTAGATTGGGTCAGTTCTTCCAAAATGGTGGGAAGCATGGCGTTAATAGGAGTAAGCATAGATCGCGGTATGACCAGTTTGCTTTCACTGCTTAAAGAGACTGTGAGGAGTTTCTGAGTAATTACAAAAAGTCTCATTTTTAGATATATGCCTGATAGAAATATACACTTTAAGATGAGTTTTATAGCATTTAAATAGGTTATCTATAAATGCTATTCCTTAGCCTTGCGGTCAGGTCGGACAGGGCTGGACTGGCCTGGATACTCAACTTCAGGAACAAGACAATTAAAACTAGAGCAAATTTATATTATTTTATTATTTAGATTATACGTCTTAGAGCACTAGGCTGTAAGTAGCGATATATAGCCGGCTACAACTACGATACTAAGTTTTCCAAAAATTGCTTGTAGTCACACATCAAAAACTACCGCTACACAACTAGAAAGAGATACATTACCTCATCGCTTTGCATCCTGTAAGTTGTTGAAAAAGGAACTTGTAAAGCAATGCAGAGTTCTGAGGAAGGTCCGAGCTGCATTTACCACAACAATCACACGCTTTGTCAGTCACGTCTTTGGTGCGTTCAAGTTGTAGTCAGAAGCAGGAATATCTGGGTTCTGAGTAGGAAACTGCAACTGGAAAGTTCCCCGAAGTCGGAATTTCCTACTGGGAACTCGTCACCCCCGAGTTGACAATGGAAGATGGATGCCCCCAGTGTGAACAGTTATTTAGCTCCTGTAATAATTAATTTATTTGCACTTCTGACTGGGGTGTGTCATTCTAGATCAGCTGTATACATCGTATTGTTAGACTTATATTTACTAAAATGCTGCCATAGTGATAATCACATTCTTCATACAATAACGCAGGGCGTGCTAACAGCTAACAATAGCCTGGTAGATCGGCATGTTTTTTTCTGACTTTAACTGGAACGCCAATAAGTCGGAGATGATGTCACTCCCATTTCCGAGGTTACTGGAATGCAGCATTACGACAGTCGGCGCACGTGCTCATGGGTAGCAGAGTCTTTATTTCTCCGGTAATAGATTCTCCTCATAGCACCTTTAATATATAGTTGGCCAGCTAAAATACCAAGCAAAATTTTTTAACTTCTATTAGCTATTTGTCTTGTAAAAGGTGGGATTTATGCTTAAACAATGTAGGCAATGTGACATACACGCGAGTGCTAGCGAGTCTTCCGATAGGTATTTTCATCCCATGAAAACAATACAGTGCTAACCATAATTTGGTGCATAACTGTAAATTTAAGTTTAAAACTGTGTAGGGTGTAATTTCTCTATATAAATTAACATTTTCAACATTAAAGCTGAGTGTTATTTGGTGCATTTGCAAAATCAGAGGTGCTGCTGAGTTCTTTGACAGCTTTGTGAGACTATGTCTACTTCAGCTCCACCTCTCTGGGAGTAATTAAATTACCGGTAATTACATAAAACAGGCACTCCCAGTTTGGTGAACACCATTATCCAACCGCAAAACAACTCTATTCAAAACCAATGTATGGCATCACTGAGACAATAACCGTAATTGGTGATGATGCAACACGGCCAAAAGAACTGAACACAAGTCTCGCCTCTGTAAAAGCAAAGAGAGTGGCACAGTAATGAGCCCTGAAACAGAGAGTAATTTAGCAAATTAGCTTTTATGGTTCAAAATTCATACAGTTTGTGGGATTATTGAATCAGTTTTTGGTAAGATGCTCAAAAACACCCTGCAGTAAGTTTTAGAGATTTTCATGTTTTTGGTTTTGCATTAACATCTGAAAGTGTCTGATTCTTAAAGGTACCATATTATGCTAAATACACTTTTGATGTGTCCATGGTCTGTCTGCACCCACACACCCCAACAACATGAGAAAAATCTATCCTCTTCCTCTGCTGCTTTTCCAAACAACGTGTGCTCAAACAGCCTATGTAAGATCCTCCCTCATGATGCCCCCTTCTTCAGATGCCCCCCTGAGCTTTGTGTATGTTTTACCCACAGATAATGCTGCGTTCCATTAGCCTCGGAACTGGGAACAGGGAAATGGGAGTGACGTCATCTCCAACTTATCTGCATTCCAGTTGAAGTCGGAAAAAAAATGCCGATCTACCAGGCTATTGTTAGCTGTTGTTAGCATGCCCTGTGTTGTTGTTCACAAATATCACATGAAGAATGTGATCATCAGTATGGCAGCATTTTTGTAAATCTAACACTACTACGCATACAGCTGATCTAGAGCGACACACCCCAGTCAGAAGTGCAAATAAATTGATTATTACAGGAGCTAAATAACTGTTCACACTGGGGGCTGCCATCTTTGATTGTCAACTCGGGGGTGGCGAGGTTTCCCCGAGTTCCGAGTAGGAAATACTGACCTCGGGGGGCGTTCCAGATAAAATTTCCTACTCGGAACTGGGAAATTCCGACTTCCGACTACAACTGGAACGCACCATAAGTCCAGTGGAAAGGGTATGTCTGAGTCTTTCAACAACACATCCACACAGTGAATGGATTTTCACTGTCAATTAACATTTATTATGGGCCGATCAGATGATGCAGCAGGTAGGCACTAACATCAGTGAATAAAATACAAAATGCGAACCAATTTGTTAAGCAAACTCATCAGAAGAGGGGTAAAAGTATCCTATTCAAATGCCGCCAGTGTAGTTTGTTCTTCTTTATTTAATGAGGAAATGTTGTTTGGTTCTAATAAAAATGCCTCCAAAGCATGCAGCATCTTCGCTGGTATTTTTACAAGTAGCTATTGTTAACAGGACTGCAGTCTCTTCTAGCTGCCCTTACACTTGTAGTTCCTGTCTCTTTCTAATCAAAAGGTGACAACTGGGCAGTGCCTCTGCAGGCTGAGCGCCATCATTCTGGCTTGGAGCTTTGCAAGATGGATAAGCCTGATTACAGACATGCATCACTGCAACGTTATGTCCAGGTATGTCTGTGCACCCGTAGAAAATATTAGAGAGCAGTACAGTCAAGTTGTAGCCACATAACCTTTTGATGGGGCTACAATCCGACACTGCTCTAGAAGATTTGCACTGAAACAGCCTGTTCTAAACATGGTTTAGAGGCAGTTGCCACATAGTTACTTTGCTAACGCTAACTATAGAGGTTGTTTGATTTGATCATTTCCTATGTAATTTAGAAAATGTTTTTGGACCTCAAGTTGACACAGCCTAACCTGGCACCCCAGAAAGACTGTGCAATATATACTACACAGAACATATTTCATTAGTCGATCTTGGACTAGTTAAGTGTTTGTGGAAGGCAGAACCATTGAAAGCCACGTCCAGTAGGTGATTGGAGGATTGTTTAGGCCAATTAGATGTTGTAGTCTGTAGGCGCCACTGCACAGTGCAAAACCTGAGCCACTTCATAGAACACACTCTTGCCAAATCTGTAGGGAGTGGAGTGAAAATATCTTTGCCATTGACCACTAAGTAACAGAGCTCACTGAGAAGAAAGTTTTTAATAGAAGAGGTGAGAGCATGACATATAGTTGGAAGCTTAGCGGTGGTGACTTTGCAGTTAGTCAGCCATGGTGTAGCTCCATAATAGCCTGTCATTAGCTTTTTACTTTTGCCAGTTACATTTACGCTTCATGAATTGCGAGAGTAGAGTTCATTTTGAGTGTCATTTTTTCACTACAGAGCTTTCTTTTTTCAATAATCCACTGGCCCCATGGGATTTTTTTCTACCTCTAACAAGTGGGACGCTAACTCTCTGGCTCCCTTCAAATAATATCACTATTGTACCACTCCACATACAATCAGACTTTTTTGTAGAGCCAGTAAGACTTCAAAGATTGACTGGGTCCTCGCTTTCACCTGTTCCTAGCAGGGAAATATGATCCTGACTTCTTTGTTGTTGAATCATGACGTAATTCAACAACATCACAGATTCTCTGTCTGCTTGCACGTGAACTCTCACCCATATGTCCAACAAACTGCTCCATTTCATCCTTTTTTTTTTAGCCAATAATCCATTCACTTCTTAATATGTTTCAGGAGAAATGTAGCCTTTTTTCCAGGACTTTTAATGGCACAGCAGTAGCTCAAGCTGCTCTCCACGCAAATTTCAACTAGTAATACCATCAGAGTAATCATCTCTTTGTACCTCCCATCACACAAAAACCTGCCACAGCGGATGTCACAGCGTCACGGGCAGCAACCAGCTACGACGGACATTTTGGGCTGTTAATCCCTGTTCCCTTTTCGTAAGTCTCCACAGCTCTGTCCCGGCAGGTGGAATTTATTCATTTCCAAGAAGTCGTATTTTCTGACAGGTCAAGCTTATATTAAGCATTTCACAGTGGATTGCCTCCCAAACGTAACATAAGTCACTCCGATAAGCTACTTAACACTTAGGATACATGCACACACATAAAGAGTGACTCATGTGTGCACAGCTGAAGAAAACAGACACTTTTCGCCGGAATATAAGGAACAACTGATGAATGAGTGTTCTCTGTGCACCAGGATGTAAAGGGGAAAGTTCTTCCCACACATACTGACCTCCAGGCATGACTTTGACATGGACAGGGTCTGAGAAGGGCCCATCTCCGACTGAGGTAAAGGCAAGAACTTGAATGGTATAGGTCTCTGAGGTCACCAGGTTCTGAATAGTTGTGATCACACTGTCCTGGACATTGTGGATCTGCCACTCGTTCATCGGCCGGGATGGGTCCATGGTGTAGTACACTCTGTAGCCTTTCACCTAAAGCATGAAGAGAAAAGAAGAGGTCACTGGATTTGACTTTACTTTAAGGCTGTCAGTGAGGATGGCAACATAGTCAAAGCAGAAGACCACAGACTGTTTTAGGTCCCATCCACATGAAGACAAAACGCTCAACAGTTTCCAGAACGATCGTCATAAAGACGAAGGCATCTCAGAAAACGTGTGCGTCTATATGAATGCACTTGATACACATCAAAACGCTGCAAAACACATGCCAGACCTCTAGGGCCGCTGTAATGATATGACGGAAACAAGCTGAAACAGACAAAAACAGTGGGCATGCACACTTGCGTCAAAAGTTGTACACAGAGATTGTGATAAAGTGACCATAAAGTGCCGTAATGTGTCCTTGATAATTGTTTGTTCAACTCGGTGGTGATTGAGAAGAAGGAGATTTTGCTGCAACAGGGATAGTAGGGTCACTAGCTTCATCAGCACATATGCTTCACTGAAAACTTGCAGAGAGCCAGTAATCACGGAGCTGCGTATACGGCACTTCAAAATCTTTCCACTCTGGAACCTGGTTTCAAAAATGACCGTTTACAGACCCCCAAAAACGCCGTCTTCGTATGGATGATACGCGGATTCGCCAAAAAACGTATGCATTTAGACCTCGGTTTGGCTTCATGTGGATGGGGCCTTAGTTTCTTAACTTCTCATGCAAAAGCACACACTGTAAGCAACAGCCAGACTATGAGACCACACACCTGATGACAGACACAGGATCTCAGAACAAAATCACAGAAGATCAACAGTCAGGATACAGAAGAATAATATTTACTGTTGGACCTAGGGCTGAAAAATATGATCTAAACATTGTATCACTGGTAGTTTTCCACTTATGTTAGTGGTAACAGTGATTTATTACCATGCAACAAAATCAAAAGGATTCCCACAGTTACATATTCAGGTGATAAAATCCCACTTCTCACCCTGAAACAAGCCTGTGATATAATACTAATCACATCACAGGAAAATATTTTTTTTAAGTCTAGGTGTGATCATTTTTGTGTTGGTGATTTTAACAAATGTTTAGATTGTTTCTCTTTTAAGTTGTGTTAAGCTGCTTTTGAAAACACTGATTTCCTGCTAACATCACTGGTGAGCCTACAGGGCTGCTTGTTTTCAGTTGCCTCTTTAATAATGTTGAAAATTATATTAATAAGAGATGTCCTTATATACATAAATAATAAATCTGGCTGATATTAGCATTTCTCATTGACTTGGGATTGAAATGTACACTGATCATTTTACCCTAATTGTTTACCTCAATTTCCATAAGGTGAGCACACTTTTGAAGATATCCATAAATGTGCCAGCAATGTAGCAGCAACAGCCATGTCAGCAGTGTGAAAATATTTTAATTATTATAGAGTAAAATTAGCGCAATGGTCACTTGCAGTGTTTGCAAACATACAGTTTGGGTTTTTTTTTGGGTGGGGGGTTGTCCTATAGCTGCTTTTGGTATGACATTTTCAAATAAAACATGCTGGATAAGAAGGGTTTAGTAATGGCACTTTTTTCCAATCCTTGTTCAAACTCAAAGTTACAAAGTTCTTTACTCGTACAACAAAATAAAAAAAGGCTTTAACCTATTCACCGTCTCAGCCCACCTCTTCAGATCATCTTGGGTTAAGCAATCCGTTATTGGTTTAAAACCCCATTAGGTTTAAACTGCTGTTTCAGCTGCTGAAATGAAATCTAAAATTGCTGCTGCCTAAATTAAAACAAATTGCTTCAATCTGTTTCAAGTCTATGATGAGCCCATAAAATAGAGCACACTAATTTAAGTATCCTACCTTGTAAAAATGTAAAGAAAGTTAAAAAAATTGCATAAAAGGGTTGGTACAATAAGCGAAAGCTTTTGCCAACATCTTACCAGTCCTAT
Source organism: Scarus forsteni (assembly GCA_036419115.1). Classification (NCBI taxonomy): domain Eukaryota; kingdom Metazoa; phylum Chordata; class Actinopteri; order Labriformes; family Labridae; genus Scarus; species Scarus forsteni. The sequence goes on from JAZDUH010000271.1 coordinate 782,319, forward strand.
TTTTTTTTTCATAGTTTATTGGTTTTCTATGCTGGAAAAGTATTATTCCAATGTTCACATGTTGTTGCAAAATACTAGTATATTTGAATTTTATGCAAACAGACATAACCAAAACTTAAACAAAACATATATTTGAAGAACACATTTCATCTAGCACAGTGTTACATGTAAATAACATCCACTTTGAACTAAAACTGACGTTTACACAGTTAAAATTGTGAGGTTTGGTTTGAGTGTTTTTTTGAGAGTGTGAAGGTGTGTATTTGCAGCTCATTCTTTAAATATCAGATGTAATAACACTGAAGACAGGACTCAAGCTAAGCTGTCTGTGCCACAGATCACTTTGTTGTGCTAGATTTATTTATCTGCCACCCTGTAGTGGTAGTTTGGGGCTTTGAGCCTTTGACGTTAAGTTGTTTTAGCCTCCCATGAGCACAACAACATAATCTGTGTGTGTTTGAAAAGATGAAAATGGTGTAAAAACTATTTTTTGGATGAATACCAATAATGGTGTGAACACCAGTTTTTTTTGCTCAGGACTATTTGGACTACCTTAATAGAAAAAGAAACACTGGCTGTATTCTTGTATTTTGGTTCAGAGTTTCAATTTTGGCTTTATTTGTTTATTTGTTATTTGTTTATTTATTTGTTTATTTGTTCTCCTGAATTTCTTTGTCTTTTAATCTTTGGCTTTTGCTGGCATTATTAACACGGTCAGTCTAACCAAGAATCTTGAAAATCCAACATGTTTGATGTTCACAATTTCATTTGGAGAATGTCTAATGATTAGCAATAAAACAGTCTCATTAACACAATACACTTGGAGAATTGATCTGTTGTGACCGACCTGGAATATAATTACACCCCAGACCACTAAAAGGGGCAAATCTGGTCAAAAGTCTAGCTTTAAATCATCTGGTGAGTAGGTACTCTTGTGTTATCAAATGGGTTCCTGCCTCATTATGATGACTCTCCAGCAGCATTAATCCACAACTCAACCTCAATTTATCAAAGCAAAGGTCATCGTCTATAAATTATTTTTCATTTTAATCTCAATATTCTCCAGGATTTGTTGGTCGGTGTGTTTGTCCATGGTCACTGTCACAAGGTGATGTCCCCCCTGTTGTTCAGCCGACTCTGATAAACAAATGTCACTCAAAGCTTAACCAAACCTGCCCCAATACATGCCCTCATATTGTAGTGCTTAAATATAATCACCATACCCTCTCCTGTGGGATTTGTTTACGGGCAGTTCAGAGTATGTGTAATCCTGCTGCCATGCTTTCGCCCTCGCCCCTTTCACCTCTGCTGTTATTACTCTTTAATATCCATAATCCCCATATGCACTCAATTCAATCTTGCACTTTTATGAACATACTGCACAGTAAGGTGGGCCACAAAAAAGGAAATGGGCCTCCAGAGGGAGTGCTCTTAACTCAGAGAGGACAGTCCAATTACCATTTCTTTCTTTAGCGGCTGTGGGGAGCAGAATGAAAGAGTTACAGGAAAGGATTCTCTGGGAAGACCCAATCCCAGGGAAGGATATGAACCGTCATACTGGAAAAACGCTCCCAGGGGTGAATTGAATACAGCTGCATCGTTTTTCCCCCTTTGTCTGTCCTAGGGACTGTTGTGAAAGTTCATGGCAGCTGTTATGTAAAAATTGGTACTTCATGTGTTCTTATTTCAAAACTAAGGTTCATCCAGTTTCGCCATTTATTTGGTAAAATTTCCCACGGTAATCAAGTCTAAAGTCTGGTCAAAGTTTGGATTTTAAAAGATGTCGAGGGGAAACTGGGTGACTACAGTCACCTTGTCTAAAAAATCAAGCTGCAGTGAAAGACAAAAATGTGCATGATCAAAACTGCTGTAACTCCTCGAGTAAACGAGCAGAGAGAGAGGATTCCGAGAGCCATACCGGAGTGAATTATAGGAGGTTTATCAGGATATTCTGTCTAAATAATGTATAAAGGCTGTAAATAACAGCATTAGTATCAATCTGGAGTGAGTTCCTGCTGTTCTTTCGCCATTTATTTGCCTTTTTCCTGCGTATTTCATTCCAATCGTAATTTGGAAGTGGAACAATCGTTAGTAAAACAAAAAAATAAGAATAAAAAAGGCCTGGACATGGTCTAATATAACGAGCTGTACCATGGACACTAATGCTGCAGGCAAACTAAAATATGTTAGTTTATGTAAAATAGGTTTAATTTATTTTTGGCCGTCTGAAAACTTTTAACATGTTCATTTACAATTGTTTATGAAGAGAAACATGTTAAAAGTACAAATTTGTATTTTTCATTCTTTTAATTACACACAGTTTAAGCATTTATAACATAATAATGACAAATACTTGCCAGAATTGTTTAAACATTTTTCATTGGAAATAAAAGTAAACAAATTTATTTATAGGACATTTCCTGACACAATAATTGACAAAAAAGACAAAAGAACTGTTAAAATTATAATATTAAAGGGTTTAAATGATTTCAAGACTGTGTTAAAGTACTTTTTGAACATTTTAGCACACTGCAACAATACAGCGATAATAATGATAACCGTGATAATTTTGGTCACAATAACCGTGATATGAAATTTTCATACCTTTAAATCCCTAACCAGTATACAGGAAAATTAAAAAAAAAATTTAATATAACCACTGAAAATATTTGAAAACTGGTCTGGTTACATAAAAGACCTCAGAATTATACTTTATCTGCTGGGGGGTCAAACAGTTCAGCATTTACGGACACAAGCAACAAGACCCTTAAAATTTTTTATGATCTTTCTTAAACAGAATATAAAGCTTTTTTAAGGAATAACACATCCGTACTTAAAGCTCTGACTCAAACTACCATAAGCTATGCTTAATGTAACCAAACCAGACACAGAAATAAAAAAGTCATTGCAGCTTATTTTCCAATGCAATGTACAAATTATTAACCCTAAATGTACATGATTGACATTTTCATTTTTTTTATTTTCAATGCATCAATATATACTGTAAATTCTACATAAACTAGTTTTCAGAACTAACAGCACCCAATTGTGTCTATAAATCAAAACATAAGATATAATTTAAGATTGCTATTCATAAAGATACAAACAGTAAGAAATTATAGACATGTTTAAAAAATGATCACGCTAAAAGCATTCGATCTTTTTGCATGAATTGATTGTAAAAACTCAATTCGAAGCCTCCATGGCAGTTTCCCACATTTCATTCGTCATGCTTTTGCTGGGAGCCACGTTGAGTGAGGTGGAGGGCAACATATGGCACTAGGGCCACCAGTTCGTCATCTTTATTTAGCATGCTTTGTCCTTGTGTTCTTTGTTTTTGTGACCTCTTGTTTCCCTTGTCTCTTGTGTTTCCTGTTTTATTTTGAAAAGCCTGTGTTTCTTGTAGTGTTTCCTGCCCTCCCTTCTGTGTGCCTCTGATTGAGACCCCTCCACCTGTGTGATTGTCTCACCAATGCTTGATGTTTCCCCAGTGTGTTTAGTCTCAGTCTTTCCATTTCTTGAGTCACTCATCTTCAATGTTTCACCTCCAGTGTTCCTCTCGTGTCTGTCGGTTGTCTGTCTACTGTTGAATTCTTTTTTAGCAGAGACTTTGATTTGCCTTTGTTGAGTTTTGCCTCCAGTGTTTTTCCTTTTTAGTTTGCTTGTTTAATTTGATATGTTTGTAAGAGATTTTGTTTAGTATTTTGAACGTTTTTCCAAAGGATTACTTTTTGGACTTTTGATCCGTTTTAGTTTACAGCAGGGGTGTCCTAACTTTTTGCCACGAGGGCCAGATTTGGTAAGGTGAAAATGTGCGGGGCCGACCATTCAGCCTGACATTTTTTGACCCAATAACATTAAACACAAATAAACTATTTAATGCATCTGAAATCACTTGTTCGTATTTGAAGACCAGATAAAATGAGGAAAAAGTCTGTCTGGAAAAAACACTTTTGGGAAGATTAAACATATCTAATATCTTTGAAACATTACATATTAGTCACTGTTAAATGCTCACTGTAAACTTCTACATTCAAAACAGTGGCCAGTGGATATTCAAAACTGTGGTTTTGATCACAACAAAAAATTAATTAATTGATATTTAAGTTCGTCCCCAGCTAGCTTGTCATAGTTAGCATGTTTTGTCTGGTAGTGCCGCCTGACATTGAATCCCCTGAAAACGGCTACAGTCTCGTGGCAAATTAGGCAGACGCAGTCGTTTTATATTTGGGCAAAAAAATACTCCAATTTCCACTTGTTCTGGAATCGGCGGCACTCGCTGTCAACTTTCCTTTCTTTAGCTGCAGTCACCATGTTTGAAATGGGATGCGCTGAAATGATGACAAAAGGTCAAGTGTCAAGTGCCACAAGGATGTGGCCACAATGCTATTGCCATCTTCTGAAATGTGAAATGTGAAAAAGGTTTTTTGTATAGGAGTATTTTATACAGCAGTCAACGGTGCAAGCAGGCCGCATTGAAATGATTTTATAACAGAAGCTGCGGGCCAGTGAAAATTTGAACACGGGCCGCAATTGGCCCCCGGGACGGACTTTGGACATGCCTGGTTTAAAGTACAGCTTTTTCTTTTTTATCTGCTTTTGGGTCTTCTTGTTTTTCTTTGTTATCTGGGCTTCATATTGTGACATTAATCAGAAAAAGATCAAAACTAGGGTTCAATTTGATTTATGTTGAGGACATAAACCACATGTCGATGAAATTTTGCAGCTGTGTTTAAAAGCCAAAGAAACTAAATTATGAGTGCTATAAAAAGACTCGTTAGGAGGACACGTCATTTTCCTGGACAAAAGCTGTCCGAACTAATCAAAACAATCCCAGATCCGTCAGATTCACAACAAAGACTACACCAGACCAAAATATCCTTCATAGAACAAGATTTTTCTCACAAGAAACTGCATGGTTTTCAAAAGGCATCTATGCAGTCAGTTACATCACCTATCAAACATTTACCACCTTAAACTAACTTGACTGAACATGGGATGCAGAAGGTAGTGCTCATGCTTCTAAGGACGGTTTGCTGGTTTGACTCCTTTGGTTTGTTAAGGCCTTTTTGTGTGGATGTTCAATGCTCTTCCTGTGCACGTATGGGCTTTCCCCAGGTATTCCAGGTCCCTCCACTGAACAAAAACACGCTCTTTAGGTCAAGTATGCCCTTAAGTGTGAGGGTGTTTGTGAATAGTTTTCTGCCTCTCTATGTCAGCTCTGTGATTGGCCATCGACCAGTCCAGGATGCATCCCACCCCTCACACAATGTCAGAAGGGATAGGCTTCAGCTCTCCATGACTATGCAGGAGACAATAAATGGACTGAACGTCTCTTGGTGCTTATGTTACATCTTTAAACCAGAATGTTGCTAATACATAATGAAGTCTAACATTGTAATGATACGTTTAAAAGCATGTTGGAGGTCAAATACAGGCAAAAGGTATCTCGAGTTGAGGGGGGAAATCTGAGAAACCGCCTGTTTGAAAAAATAAGTAGATCACGCAGGCATGCTCTTTCAGAAATTCTTTCTCTTGTAATCAGCTGTTTCTTTTTTCATTTATTGTGTAACATATTTTTTGCCATTTTAACTAGCATAATGCTGCTTATAAAACAAACATATATCTTGCTCAAATCCCCCCAAAAATGCTTCAGTAATTTGTTCTTAAAGTGAGTTTCAGTAAGTCAATATTTGTTTTTCTATTTAGGGGACAAACTTAATTATCTTTTTGAAGGGAGATGAAACCCACACCAATCTCTCTCCTGTAACCACCTTAACAGAAACAACAAGCTTTTTAGCTTTGTCCTTCTTTTGTTGGTGAAGTTTCTGTGGCTATCCGCCACCACATTTGGCACTTACTTTAAGAAACAAAGAGTAGATGAGTACTCTCTGCTTCGATCATTTATCACCGTCCTACCTGTCCGTTTGGCTCCTCCGGCTCCTCCCAGCGGACCATCACTGTGTTTTGAGAGATGATGTGAGCCTGGACATTTCGAGGAGGACTTGCGGGTGCTTGCTCTCCTGTGCGGGCCTCCACTCGTGTAGACGGCGGCCCCTGGCCAATGCTGTTAAAGGCCGACACTCTTATCTCATACTCAGTGTTGGGGTACAGCCCGCCGATGCTGTAGCGGGTGGTGGTGATGCTGTCCACTGTCTCGTACTTGCTGTCAGGCCCTTTGGCTCTGTACTGGATGATGTAGTAAGAGACAGGGTCAGGGTTGCCGGAGTCCCAGGTGATGGTCACGCTGGTGGCGGTGGTTTCTGTAACGATGGGCGTGCCAGGTGGCTTCGGCAAAGCTGGAAATCAGACACAAGGATAATAAAGACAGTTAAATCAATAAATAAGATTATCGATTATTATTTTCAGCTGTTACACTTCAGGCTCCATTGTACACCAAGCACAAAGCACTTCAGTGTGGAGAACAGGTGTGATCCTCAAGCCGATGCAGATGTCACTTTTATGCCCAGCACTTACACTGTTTAAATAGAAGGGTGCTCATGTACTACTGTTTTGTGCCAAATGGTTTGTTTGGCGAAAAATGAGGGGTAGTCAGACGCAAAGCTGTTGTGGTACTACCCTGAGGATGCAGAAAATGACTAAACCTCAAACCTGGTCTAAAGTCTGAAGTCTGTGGCCGGTGTGTTCCTGCTATTTTGAAGATGCAGTCGGGAGATGAGGATCCTTCAGTGTGCTTTTCCCCTCCACAGCAGTTTGCATAATGTTCCCACAACAATAAAAACACAAACAGTCAAAGAGTCTCATGTAAGACAGAGCTACATTTCACATATCTGCTTGCACACTTATGAATGACACTGATAATTATGCTATTTAACTTAAGACTTAATCATTAATGAGATTTTTCTTTTGGGCCAATACAGAGGTGTCTGAATCATCTTTTTGATCATTTTCTTGTGTTTTGGATGCTTCAATGAAAAAAAAAAACTTTTCTTTGAGCATTTGCATATTTCATACTGTGTCCTAAGAGTGTTTTTTCTGACTTGTGTGGTGCAGAATTAAATGATCTGGAGGAAGTTCAGAACAAACAATGAAATCTGTGATGTAAATAGCTAAACGCCAACAGCCCGAATGTACTGATTTTATAGAGAGTAAAAGCTAACACTTATTGGTTTTATCAATGTTACTCCCAATCACGGTCTTGTTATAATAAAAGCTCATAATCCACCCTCATTATGTCCTGTTCTTCATCCAACATGCCATCCAACACATCCAAAACCCCCATGCCTCACGCTTTTAGATGATTTAAAAAAATGTCCCATTACCCTTTAAACAGACTTGAAGGCTGACACATCTGAGAGTAAACGTTTTCCCTGCTTTAGTGATGACTGTAGTCGTTTTGTGAACTCAGCTCAGTTTGTGGACATTTAGATTAACAGTCCTGGCAGTTGGCAGTTGTTTCTGGAGAACAGTCTCTGAGTTATACGCAGAGGAGGTGTTTGGATGATCTTATGATGCTGTATCAGCCCTTCAGAAGAGAGAAGGATTTCCCTCCTCTTGTTGCAGTTGTCACGACTTCCAGCAGAAGTGGCTGGTATAATGATTGCTGGCTCATGAGTACTTCACAGAGAAGAATGCCTCGCTGTTACTGTTCTGACCTACAGATCTCAACTTTATTTTACAACTATACTTTATTATTCTAGCAGAGCAGCTCCTGTTTTCCATTTCAGATTAGCTGTGTGTTAAAATCCATCATGCTAGCATTGGTATAGGAGTTTCTTAACAAGCTTAGGTACTGGGTGTGATTTTATTGCACTGCATTTAACCACTTGGACCAGGGACCTTGTTCAAGAACAGATACTTAGAAAGATTATTAAACCCTTCACTACACACTTATCAGTGGTAAATGTCCACTTACGCTAGATGTCCTTAAAACATGTTTTTGAGGTTTGGCGTGCCCATAAATTCTTTGTTTCAGCCCTGCTCAAAACAGGCTGTCTTAACATGCATCCTTTTTAAGTAGTGTTTGACCAGTCCCTTCTCAAGAAGTAAATGTGGCTTTGGCTTACCAGAGCTGTGCTCTAATGTTAACTGTGTGAAAATAGACATGCCAAACATTGTCCTTTCACTGGAGGTGGCTGTGGGATAAACAAACTCCAGGCTCAAGAAGTGTGTCTCATCTGGGGATGCTGGCATATCCCCCATTAACACTGTTATGAAAGAATTTTAAAAAGGAATTATTCCAGCATGCGTTTTTTTTAAAGTAGAGTAAGAAACATAATTACAAAGGAGATTTTTCACAATATGGGGAGGAACGTGTACAGGTCATGGACACATATTGTTGAATAAAACAGTGAATAAAACAGTAAACAGTAAAGAGAAAGTTATGGGAGTTTTGATTATGTTTCTTTGCTATACTAGATCTTTATTGGGGACACTGTCTTGTAAAAATGACTAAATGCTTTATAATGCACTTTTTAAAGGTATGAATGCTTCTTTGCTACAGTCAGAGTTAAATGGAAAAAGTGACCTACAAGATAAATCAATAATTTGTTTTGCACTTAACACTATTAATAATACTCCTTTGCAGCCACTGTCTCTTAAATGGCAATAGTGAGTCATAAAGACAAATACTTGATTTATATGCACTTATTAAAAGTTACAAACTCCTAAGTAGCTTCTGTTAAGCTATAATTAATGCCTTTTAAATATGCATAAATTCTGACTGAACTTTTTTAATCGTTTGCCCTGTAAAGTGCATCCAGAAATGCCAAGTTGTGGCCTAAGTCACACTGAATTTGGACTGGTCACCCCAGGCACCATTACAAATCCCAACTGTGATTGCCCTGTCAGATGTGGTATTTATGTAAAAATCAATGTGGGCCGTGTTGCAACAGGCTGCTAATAGCTTTCTCTGTATTTCACTGTGGCACATTCCCTTTAAATTGTGAATCCAGACTAAACTAAAGACTTAAAGTCTTATGTGTTGCCATTGTGTTGTGCTACAGAGAAATAAATGCTCACTGCTTGTTTTTCAGAAAAATCAGAACTTGGCCCACTTAGTGATTTTGTGAGAGGTGGGTTGTAGTGAAGGGAGGGCACAAAAAAAGAACGAGCTCATGAGTGGGCAAGTAAGAAAAAAAACAGGTCTCCTGTCCCACAGAGAGTAATACGCACAGCTGAAAGTCCACATTCCTGGTATACCTTACAAGTGCCTCGCAATTTAAAGGTGCAATGAGGAGAAACTATTTGCTGCGACATTAAGACTGCTACCCATGAGCATGCGCGGCGACTGTCATAATGCTGCATTCCAGTAACCTCGGAACTGGGAGTGACATTATCTCCGACTTATTGGTGTTCCAGTTGAAGTCGGAAAAAACATGCCAATCTACCCGGCTATTGTTAGCTGTTGTTAGCACGCCCTGTGTTGTTGTTCACAAATATCACATGAAGAATGTGATTATCACTGTGACAGCATTTTTGTAAATATAAGTCTAACAATACGATGTATACAGCTGATCTAGAGCGACACACCCCAGTCAGAAGTGCAAATAAATTGATTATTACAGGAGCTAAATAACTGTTCACACTGGAGGCATCCATCTTCGATTGTCAACTCGGGGGTGGCGAGGTTTCACCGAGTTCCCAGTAGGAAATTCCGACTTCGAGGGACGTTCCAGTTGCAGTTTCCTACTCGGAACCCGGAAATTCCTACTTCTGACTACAACTGGAACACACCAAAAGACGTGACCCAAGCCAAAGCGTGTGTTTGTTGTGGTAAATGAAACTCAGACCTTCCTCAGAACTCTGCATTGCTTTACAACTTCTTTTTTCAACAACTTACAGGATGCAAAGCGATGAGGTAATGTATCTCTTTCTAGTTACATAGCGGTAGTTTTTGATGTGTGACAACAAGCAATTTTTGGGAAACTTAGTATCGTAGTTTTGTAGCCGGCTATATCGTTACTTACAGCCCGGTGCTCTAAGACGTGTCCAAATAATATAAATTTGCTCTTGTTTTACTTGTCTTGTTCCCGAAGTTGAGCATCCAGGCCAGTCCAGCTCCATCCAACCCGACTGGAAGGCTAAGGAATAGCATTTATAGATCATCTATTTTGATGCTATAAAACTCATCTTAAAGTGTGTACTTCGATCAGGCATATATCTAAAAGTGAGACTTTTTTTTTTAATTACTCAGAAACTCCTCACAGTCCCTTTAAAGTAACGTTTTCATCATATTGAATTCATGGCTTTACATTGCATCTCACATCTGATCCACCATGATCAATTTTTTCTGTGATGAATGGAAGCAGTTTGATAAAATGAACAAGTCATTCGACCACAAAAACTTTTTTGGGTTTGTCTAGTTGTATTTCCTCGATATGTTCTGTTTTTTCCTGAAAAATGTTGGAAACAGTTATCTCTACCAAGGAGGTTGTGGTTTTGCCAGCATTCATCAGTTTACTTGTTTCTGTCCTGTTTGTTTGTCCGTCCATCTCAGAGCACGATCACTTAAAAATTCCTCAGTTGATTTTAACACCATTTTCAGGGAACATTGATAATAGGTAACAACATGAGAAGATTTTGGTTGAAATCCGATTTTGCACACAGATCCAGGAACGCTCTCAAGGACTGTTAACATGGCATGACAAGACAGTTTTCCACATTTTCACTCAACTCAGGAAAACAATGTTGGGAAAGCGCATAAGAAACCTGATGTGGCTAAAAAAATGTTATTTAAGCTGGGATAGGTCGTGCCAATGCATTTTGTCTCATCAGAGTCTCCATCAGGGCATGTGTAACACTGACAAATAACATCAAAGCTCATCAACATAAAAATGTATATGGAAGTCGATCTGGGTGAACAAAAATGACATTAAAATCCAACAGCCAAAGGTTGGTAAATATGTCAGAATGTCAGAAAAGCCTTAGCAGTGGTTTGTGCTCTTGGAGCACCTCTAGTTTTCTTGATTTCCGAGTTGGAAGCATTGTTTTATACTAGGGATCGCCACTCCGTCAACCTCGATCTAATGAGAGATCTCTAGACTAGATGGTTTAAATCATTAGCTGATACACAGTTTGGACCGTTTCTCTTAAATCCACGACACACAGTTTATGGGTTTGGGGAATTGAGCTGTTTAGTCGTGAGTTTAATGTTTTGCAGTTTGCTGTCTATGTTGTAAAACTCACATGAGTTCAAATCCACTGATTTTGTCCTTTTAGTCTCACTTTTTGCCACATCTATTGATTGAAGATTGTATCTACCTGCTTCAGTGTAGTTAAAATTAGATAGTGGTCATTTAAATCATCTATCTGTTAAAGTTTCTCTGAATCTGAGCAGGTAGATCTTGCTGTCTGCTTTAGTATCATATGCAATCTTTAGTTGAAAAGAGTTGAGGCAACTGCTTAATACTGAGCTTCCTACAGAAGTGGCCATGTCGACAAAACTTATTTAACCATTTTATAGAGTAAAAATTCAAAAAATTCATAAAAATACACAAAATAAAACAAATTCAATGTTAAAAAGCTCAGTGGAATTGAATAAAAAGATAGTTTTGTGATATTAAAGGAGCAGAAAATTCTTAATCCCTCTTGTTGGTCTCAAAGGCAAACAATCATGGCAAGACTGTTCTCATATTTTATGTACAATATTGTACATACTGATGTCGTTATAAGCCAAAGGCTGAGTTTTGGAAAACATCACCTCAAATTTTTGTATGTATAAATGGTGCAACACATAACTCAATAGCCTTTCCTGCTGCATATTATCACACGATTGCCTTTCATCCAAACACATTAGGTCAGAACAGTTTCATTATTTCCATGCATCATGTTTCCTGTGTTTCAATTCATTGTGTCACTGGAGCGTCTCTTACTCTTCACTAAGACCTGAGCGGTGGCCTCGATGATGCCCAGACTGCTCATGGCCATGCAGGTGTAGTTGGCCGACTCCCGCACCCCCTTGAGCTCCAGAACGTTCCGTCCGATGGGCATCTCGTCCTCAGGGGTGAGGTCTTCGCTGCCCAGCATCCACTTGACATAGGGCATGGGCGACCCCACGGCCACGCAGGTGATGTTCACGCTCCCGCCCGGCATGATCTCGTGGTTTGAGGGGAGGATGGAGAAACGAGGGGGCACACGGCGCACTGGGAAAGGAGGAGAGTCAGGGTAGAGAAGGAAGGGAGGAGGGGGGAGGGAGTTGTTTTTTTTTTTTTTTTTTTTTTTTTACAAGGGCAAGGAAGTAAAGGGGTGAGGAAGAAAGTGGGGAAGGGAGTGAGAGAGAAAGAAGGATGGGGGAGAAGGAGGAGAGGGAGGGTGAGAGAATCAGAGAGAAGAAAGAGAGAGAGAGAAAGAGCGAGGAAGAGAAGCAAGGTGAAGAGAGAAGCGATAAAAAGAAAGAAAAAAGAGAGAGAGAGGAAGAGAGGAGAGGTAACAGGAAGGGGGAGAATGAACTTCAGGGTTTTTACAGAAAATTACAAAAGGGATATTTCAAGTTTTGTCCCAATTACTTTATGGTACTGATGATTCAAACAGAAAGACACAAATCTTGTGTTGCGCTCAACAGCGAGCTGCCTACAAAAATAATAAAGTGACAAACTCTTGAGTATCATTTCAGCCAGGACATGACACCTATAGTCAGTTTCTCATTAAAAATTTGACCCATTATCTTTATTTTTACCCCTTTCTGGTTAAACTTTTACACAGACTTTATGTGACAAAGTTATTTCCCGCCTGAGGGTGCTTCTGCATCATATAGGCTCTTGTAAAGGGAGTGTATGCATCATCGGGGCCGATCAAGAGGCCTTAGCTGCTATTTGTGTCCCCCCATAAGAAACAGAAGAATATCCAATGCTGTGTGTGTCTGAGTCGGGGTTTGAGTGTTTGTTCGGGAGAGACTGAACTTATAGGTCACTTGCATGCCTGGGCGACTCAAGAGGGAGAAAATGGTGGAGGAACACAAAGAAGAGAACGGAGAACTGAGGGCTGAAGAAGAGATAGAGGGAAGCGAGACAGATAGAGGGAGTGGCAGAGGAAGAGAAAGAGAGAGTGACAGAAAGAAAGAGAGAGAGAGAGATAGAGAGAGGCAGCTCTGCTTCTCTTCCAGACAATGACAGGCAATGTAGCAAAGGACAGCCACATTGTACAACAAGATACTGTACAATACATAGGATTCATAACTGATACAGTGTGTAGTCAAATGAATTGGGAGATGTGGACAGGAAGTGGGTTCTAAAAAGGTGTTGTGGCAAAAAATTACAGAGTGATCATCGGACACGTTAAGTAAAGAACACCAAAGACAGCATGAGAGAGGCAGAACGGGAAAGAACAAGTGCGAGCAAAAAAGAGAGATATGTGAGGTAGTATGTGCATGTTTATAAGTTAATAAACTTATGTACATGTGTCTGTTGCTCCTACACATCAGGGTGCAGACAGAATGCAGAAGAAGAAGAAGAAGAGAAAAAAAAGGGGTGGGGAGAAAGGGGAAAAGGAGGGGGAAGAAGACAGGGAAGTGGAGATAAAGAGAGGATTAGAAGAGGGTTTTAAGGGGGAAGGACGGGAAACGGGGGGAAGAAAAAAGAGGAGCGAGGAAGAAGAAAACACATGGATCTATTTTAAAAACACGGCTATATACCAGAGTCAGGCCCATTCAGAAAGGAGGTGCTTCAAAAGTAAGAGAAAAATAAGAGAGAGAGAGAGTTGGAGATGTTGGAGAACAAAGAGGAGGAGGAAACCCCTGGGGTCACAAACAGGAAACAGAAAGAGACAAGAGAGAGAAACGGACAAACATCTCTGCATGGGAGGAGAGAATGAGGAGGGGGGCAGACAGAGAGCAGAAACATAGTCGAAAAACAAAAACTCAACTAAACACTTGATAGCTTGTATGTGTAAGAAAACATGAACGTGAGAAAGCAACAAATGTTTTACTTAAAAAAAACAAAAATAACAACAAATAAAAAAGTAATACAAACCTAAAGCAGAAAAATCAATAGTCATCTACTTTGTACAGACAGTGTTTGACATGAGAGAGAAAAATGAAGGGAGGAAGATTTTTTTTAATCTGTACTTGAGAAATAAGTCAAAATTTCAAGCACATTGTAGAAATACTTTATTAAAAATAAAGTGTTGGGGGTAAATATTAAAACAGAAAGTAGAAACAGGCCTGAGATTTGAGAATTTAGGCATAGTATTGAGTTAAAAAGTTAACATTTCTAAATGTATGCTTCAATGGGTCATCACTTTGGTGACCAATGTCTGTATATAATACAAAAAGGTAAAATGTCATGAATCATTAAGTACTCCCATGGTTTTAGAAACGAGTTGAAGTTAGGGAAAAAAGATTAAACACCAATCTTTAGAGTTTTTAAAAAATGTTTGAATGTTATGAGTAACCTTAAAGGGACAGTTGTATAAGGTACTTGGTGAGAACAATAGGAAGATACACTGCTGTTGATGAGCACAGATACTTTGCATAATTGTGAAGTTTATGTAAAAACAACCCACCAAACAAATGTTGGCCAACATGTCTGATTGGGTGAAGCATTTAAGAACACTTTATTTTTCTTTCGGGAAGTCTCAGTGTTTGACACCATGTCATGAAGCAGCATATGTGTTCTTGTGTTTACATGGTTCATCAAGTTGACCTGTGCATCCGCAGTAATTGTCACTTAAAGGTGCAGTGTGTAGAACGTGGCATTTTATACATCCACCGCATTTCGTCAAACAGAAACGGTGAATATAGGAGATATATGTTTCTATTTGTATGTAAAGTCCGTCAAAATAGGAGTACAATCATCCTCATAAGACGTTTGTTTTATTTTTATTTAGTTAGAAAAATCTTCATTAAAAAAAACTACATTACCGCGGGCTGCTGTTTTGTGTAGGCCGACATATTGATCCGCCGTGCCGTCTACGGGTGGTTTTTAGGAACAAAAAGAACAAAACGCGAATCTGTCCGCCAGTTCTGAAATCTACCTAGAATGCAGGCGAAGAAGAGGAGAGGATGGCAGTGGATGCATAGAAAGTTGTTACTCTGTCCTAGGGATTCAAACTGTGTGTATGAACACACACACAACATAAATTGTGTGCCGTGTTCACAATCCCTTTTGGTCTTCACAGTGTTCCGTTGCCCAGCGACGTGACGTTTTGGTTACAATTAGGCTCATTCTAGAATCTGAACGCTAGATGTTGCTAAAATGCCAAATTCTACACACTGCACCTTTAAGAAAAAATCACTCAAATTTGGTTCAGTAATAACTTCCCTCTGCTGTCATTGTGTCTTCTTACATAGTACACAGAGCAAAGCAGCAGATTGGTGGAATCAATGCACCCAGGTGGAAGATCACAGCCATTTGCTGCATCATAAAGTTGTATCATACACAAAGACTTCCTGACAGGGCAATAAAGCTCTCTGAAATGTTTTGCCTAGTTATGCATTTGACCCAACATAGTTCTGTGGCTAGTTTTGTTTTTGTAAAACTTCCATAATTAAGCAAAATAACCCTATCAGCAACAGTTTTGTACCTCACCAGCAGTCTCAGCTCATTGTCTTAAAAGTACAGCGCTGCTGGGAGCCCTTCAGCCACTTCATTGACTATTGTCCAGGACAACTCAACTCCAAAAACAATAAAATATCTCTTTACTATGGGCATATACTTCTGCAATAATATTGAGAAAACAACTAGAAATCTCAAGTGCTGAGACTAAAGACTAGAAATATTGTGAAAAAAAAAAAATTAGAACAAATGTTGAATTATAATAGTAGGCCCATCATTTTGTGACCCTTTTTGTGAGAAAAAAAAAAGCTTCAATAACAAGAATAAAGTTAAACTGTCCAACATTTTTGTGAATAACATGATATGGGAAAAAGATGTCATAACATCAAGAATAACACATCCAAAACTTTGCATGGTTATTTTAACTTTTAGGATAACTAAATTCCAACAAGTCATACATTATTCAAATGGGCTCATGATTTCAAGAATTAAAAAAAGACCCATGTTTTGTCATTACAGTCTAAATTAAAATGATGTCCAAAGAGGTAATATTTCTAGGAAAAAAGTCGTCAATTGTGAGTTGAGGAAAAATGTATGCATGTCGAAAAATGATGAAATATAGGCTACTCACAATTTGGTGATTGAAGAAGAAAGAACCAAATTAGAAATGCATTTCTACCAATAAAACTTAAGTAATAATAAATGTAAAATTCTACTATAACTTGAGTCTTGACATTATGATTTAATTTTCAGATTAGTATATTTACATGTGGCTCAAAATTTTCACTAATCAGTTTGATATTTTTGTTTCCCCCCCTCATTATTTCTGTCTCCTGCATGGATAAAGCACTTGCCTGTAAACTTGTGCCTCATTTTTTTTTAGCAAAAGTCTTTCTCCACAGTATAAAGAAATAGATGTGGAAATAATAGATAAATAAATGGGTAAAAAATCTGCACAACCTCCACTCCAAAATGTGTAACATCATTACTTGGATTCTTCGCGGGTCTCATCCCCCCTACTCAAAGAATCTAGAGACAATTGGATAGAAGTTAAAAAATGAGGTAACATGATTTAAATTTAAATAAATAAGTTGCCATGACATCACTGTTGTTTCACTAGTAACAAAACATTAGAAATGCTTTTAAATAATTTTAAAACATGACTAAACAAAAATAAATGGAAGATACCCAGAATTGGATACAAAAGTTGAAGACATGAAAGAGACAAAGAGACAAAAACAGGTAGATCTGTTAGAGAACAGACATGATTAGGCAGGCATCTCCTCATATGAGCGTGCAGACAGACAGACAGACAGGTGACAAAAGCATACACAGACAGCCAGCCTCATGCACAAGACAGGCCAAGCAGATGCAATGCAGCCTTACAAAAACACAACCATTATCATTCAGTCAGTTATTTTGTACCTATAAATATGTGAAAGAAAAAAAGACAATTAATTAAGCATGTACAGATTAGTGAGGTAATATGAGGCAGAGCAGGATGAGGATGAAGACTTAGAATGATCATTAAGGGAAACATGACCTCAGCAGTAAAAGTGTTTCTTAAAAAAAGGTTACATATCAGTTGGGTCGAGAGACAAAAGACTCAGGGATCCACTGCAGAGACACAGCAGAGGACTTTACAATGAAGTGAGCTCATAACAAGGGATAATCCTTCACATGCTCACAGAGCCTCCAGCTTAAACTTAATCTAGCAGGACTGCATGATTCCCCTCCATTTTCTTTACAGTTTGAGAGAGCCAGGAGCCTCAATCTTTATTAGCAGAGCTATCATTAGTCCTGTCCTCTGCAGGGAGTCTGGAGGCTACAGACTGGGGGGACCTTGGCACAGCCAGAAGGATTACCGCTGGATCTCTGCACTGTTCTGTACACGTTGAGCAGCAGCGTCACCGAGCTGACATTTACGCAGCACCATCCAGTCCATCTCAAGGACACGGCTTTCATTAACTACAGTAGTGAGGGGGGAAATCATTAATATCCCACACTCCGACATCTAAAAGTGTGAATGGATGTGATTAATTCCAAATGTCAGTCAACAGAGGCATGTCTGAGTGTTTGGGGAAGATATCAACAGCCAGGACACAGCAATAACCTGATACCATGAGCATTAGAATAGAATTTACTCTGCCATGTTGTTTCAGAGTAACAATGAGGTCCATCAGTATTCAAGTCCATTACTTAACATTAATCGAAATGTAAGACTAGTCTTCTACATCACAAACTAAACTATGTAACAATGCCACAAGTTTGATGATGTAAATTGGCAGAAAAACTTTTAAAACTGGAACTGAATACTTGTCAAAGTTTGATATACTTATTACCGATGCAAAAGCTACCAGCACCAAATGCAACACTGTGCAGCTTCTCGTCATCCGTTCGCTGTATGCTAAAATACAACCTTAGAGTAGCAAGCTTGGTCTCATAATACAATTCAAGCTGATCTTTTCCTGTATGGTTTAATGTAAAAATACAATATGACTCTAAGACATATAGTCTTATCTAAAAAGTCATAAGTAAGGCAACAGCTTACTAACTAAAGCTACAATTAGCTAAAATGAAGAGGGAAGTCATGATAAAGCTGTCAGAGTAAGATAAGATTAGCTGCTGTGAGCTAGTGGACTAAAAATAAAAAGTCCCAAACTAGCTAAGTTTAAAATTTCTTACATTGTTACAAATACAGAGGTCTGCAAAAGGAAACAATGCTAACATAATCTTTTAGCTAGCTAACATTTGTCAGACACAAACATCTACAGTATTTGCAACAAATAAAGCAAGGCTCTGGCTAAAAAAAATCTTTAGAAGTTGATGTAAGAATACATAATATTAATACTAAAAATAGCACAGAAAGTTAAAAGTCAGAATAGCCTACTGACAAAAACTTAACATAGATAAACTGATTTCTTTTCCAAAGTGGGGCGGTCAGCCTCCCTGTGCTGCTCAATGATTGTACCTTATTACTATTAATTAGTTAAAAAAAAGTTATATAATGACATTATTTCTTATTTTTTATCAAAAGGATCTACTTAAGTTTATGCCATAGTTACCTACTACTTACTTTTGGGTTCCCAATATAAATTAAGCTACATGTAGAGAACTTTAAATCTTTCACAGACTCGAATCAAAATGGATATCAAATTTAGAGTTATGTGAAGTACAGCTCACTCTTTCCCTTTTGTCCTGGATTTGGGTGAAGCTGTTTAGCTAGTTGCATATATTTTTATAAAAATAGCCCACCTAGGAGAAAATGTAGGTATTGCAATCCCTTACTTTACTCATTACACAGATGACTAAAGAAGAATTTGTTTGAAGTTAGTAATTAAATAACTAATTTAAAACAAATAGCCCAACTGTGCCAATACTTCTAAAAAGCAGGTCATTTATTTTTATTTCATTTTATCTGTTTTGGCATCCACTGGCTAACTGAAACATATTTGTTTTTAAAAAGTCTGATAAGCCTAGCAGAATAGTTGTCATGTTGGTGGGACCATGCACAGAGGCTATAGAATGGAGCAGGGATGGGTCCAAGAGCAGAGGTGAATTAACTTTAAGTACTTCCTGGTTTCTGAAGCCAAATGCATATGGGAATTCATAAAACAAAAGATTTTCACATTTAATCTGAAGCAATAAAATGCATCAGATATCGGAAGCTTTTGAATTTAAAAAAAAATATTTTGCTTGTAGCAAGAATGGTTGCTAACAAACTCTTAACAAGGACTATAAAAATGGTCAGGGACACCAGCACCATGAGGACCAGTTTGACTAGATCACTTTTGATGAAAGTCTCAAACAAGAGATTGCAGTGTGACTTTACTCCTTTGAAATATTGTAGTACCTAAGACACTAAGTTGAACTGTTGTGTTGAAGTTCCACAGTAGCTTAATAATAGCATTTAATGCTTTACATTTATGTTTAAGCTTAAATAACCATGAAAGCTAGATCTATTTGTCATTACTATCACAAAGAACAAAATGTGTAAGTTTGATTATTTTCATTCACTACAGAGCTTACTATCAGCAGTGATCAAAACAGTGTAAAATCTCACATGCTTTGAGTTAGAGGAACCAGTATAATGCTACAAACTTCTGCATAAGCCTACAAAAAATTGCTATCCATTCACTTTTCTGCTATCTTTTAGGCAGTCTAAGTTTGTGCCTCCTTTTCTACTTATTATCCCCCAATTTCTCCAGTTTTGACTCCATTTTCCCGTCTAAATAAATGACCAAGAATAAGCCTTAAAAAGCTACAAGAAAACAGTAACATATTGCACGATGAATAATAATCCTGCATTCATATGTATTTATTCAGTGATTTGTAGTATGTGATCACATAATTATTCACTCAAATGAGTGAGCCATTTTTATCTGAACGCAGCATATCTATATAAGTTTATGAGTTACTGTTTTCAATTAAATACAAATAAAACAACAAAACAATTCTGCTGGAAATTACCTATATTTCTGCAATACCTAATTTTTAAAGAAGTGCAACATTTGACAAAATACTCGATAGTACTTTTCCAAATCAGGTGACATGAGGGTCCTCTAACCATCTCGCGTTGATGTCATGGATTTGGCAAAAATAACTGGTTCTTCTCCTACACACTTGCACAACACAAAGTATCTCATCACAGAAGGGCAAGTACAAGCTTGACAGCGTGTGCAAGATCTTCACCAACAACCGAGCACTGGACGAGATGTGATGTCATGGGAGCTGTGACACACATGGATAACACACAGGCATAGAAAAAAAAACACTGACAGTCGCAAGACATGACAAGACAAGCAAGTTCAATAGAATCACAATGTGAGCATATCAATAGGCGTGAACGCACACTGTGCCATGCTCCTGTGTCAGTCCGTCAGTCAACACACATGCAAGCGGTGCTCCTTTCTCTTTCTCTCTCTCTCTCCTTCATGCAAACATCGCCTCGTTTTAATCTTCCAATTCTTGGGTCTCCATGACAACAAGATCATACCATGCAGAAAACATTGATCGGGGAGTGAAGGCAATACCAAGGGTTCTGCACACAAGGCCTCACAATGCAGCCAATGCACTCTGCTGCGTAGGCAGACCACTTCATCATCACCACCATCATCATCATCATCATTGTAGCAGCTTTAGAAAAATCATCTCTTCATTTTAGGAGACAGTGTCATTTCACTTTTTTTTTTCTTTTTTAAAATCTACTCCAACGTCCTTTAAATGTCTTTTCTTTTTTATTTTCTTTTTTGTTTCTCTCTGTTTCAATAAGTCAAAAAATCTTTCTGAAACAAAGGAGTAACAAAAGAAAAGAAAGAGCACACCAACCTTCTCGAAGCTCTGAGGGATGGAGGGGGGTTGATGCAGAACACAATGACGTGAGGGGGGAGAGAGAGAACGGGGAAACACAGAGAGAATAAAAACGGCCAGCGCAAAGCCAATCGCACCTCTGCATCACACTCGCACACGCACACACCCTCACATGTGGCATACACACTCCTCTGATAACGCAATTCACATAGATAGAAGAATTCTGAACATTGGTTGTGGTCTTTTAAGCCAATCAGCCCACAGTCCACACAAAGACCAGTTTAACAGGTATCATGTGGATGTCATTAAAATTGATTTATTGCCCAATTTAATTTGAAATTGTATTCAAATTTGTGTATTTTTTCAAAATATTTGTGGCTTAATCTGCCTCTTATACAGAAAACATTTTAGTAGACAGATCAGTGATGTTTCCATGCAGTTAAACCGAGGTGTGTCCCCAACTTTACACCCAATTTGTAGCTTTCAGCGCGGGCTCGCACCAAGGTTTAAGGTGGACTTGTTAAAGGTGGTTGTGAGAAACAACAGAGTCAACAAATACTGTAGACAATGAATGGGTTAGTAGTACTTGTTTACAGTAAGAGAACAGCTATGGAAAAGAGATTTTTAATAGCAGCACCTTAAACGTGGGGATTTCCTGAGTGTTCTTTTTTTTGTCTTTGCGTGTTGTGTGCATGGTGTGCACGTGTAATGTGATCAGGTCCTACCTCGCACGTAGAGGTTGGCTGGAGAGGAGTAGCGCACGCCTTGGGAATTGGTGGCCACGCACTCGTACTTCCCTTGGTCGGTTTCCTCGCTGTTCTCAATCTGCAGCGCTCCTGCGAACACAAAGTGAAGGGCGGGGTGGGTGCATTGGAAGGAAGAATAAATATGTTTAGTTAGAGAAACAGCTGCTGTTAATAGGCCACATTGCTGTCTGCTTTCCTCTGCATCCTTTGTTTCCTGCCCTGTCTGTTGGTCTGTTTCTATTCAAGGCAATTTCAATCCCTGGCATATCTTCCCTTTTTAATGCTTAAATGCAAGGATGGCTGACTTTGGTTACTTAGAGAACCACATATACAGTATCTCTGCAAAAGTGCCAAGTCATTACAGATGACAGAATGCTTAACTTGACAATTGTAATTAACTTATAATTTAACAAAAGCAAACAAACATAGAGCTTTTTTCAGAAATTCACATATCAAAATGTATGTCTTTACACTAAAAGCAAATAGTGATGCCTCAATTAATTAGCTAAGCGGGTACAAACTCCAATTCCAATGAATTTAGGACATTGTGTTCAATGTCATAAAAACAGAAAACAATGATTTCACAAACATGCACTCCTTTTGAATTTGATGCCTGCAACACGTTCCAAAAAAGCTGGAACAGGGGCATGGTTACTGCTGTGTTACATCACTATTCCTTTTAACAACACTCTATAAGCATTTGCAAACTGAGTAGACCAATTGCTGAAGCTTTGTACATGGAAATTCTTTCTCACTCTTGCTTGATGTATGACTTCAGTTGCTCAACAGTCCAGGGTCTTTGTTCCCGTTTTGTGCTTCATAATAGGACGCATATTTTAAATGGGAGACAGGTCTCACATGCAAAATGTGGCTTGGCATTATCTTTACAAAATAAGCAAGGAAATCCCTGAAAAGATGTCACTTGGATGGCATACATTGTTCCAAAACCTGTGTAAATTGCAGCTTTAATGATGCCTTTACAGATGTGCAAGCTACCCATGCCATGGGCACTAATACATATCAATACCATGGCAGATGCTTGCTTTTGAACTTTATGCTGATAACAGTCTGGACAGTCATGTTGTTCTTTAGCCCAGACAACACAATGCCACTGTTTTCCAAAAATAATCTAAATGTGGACTCATCAGACTGCAGCACACTTTTACAGTTTTGCCTTAGTCCATCTCAGGAGAGCTCTGGCCCAGAGAAGCTGGCAGCTTTTCCGGGTGTTGCTGATATATGGCTTTCACTTTACATGGTAGGGCTTAAAGTTGGACTTGTAGATGTAATAAACTGTTAACTGACAATGGTTTTAGGCAGTGTTTTTTAGTCCACTTGGTAATATGCCTTACTGAATGATGTCATCAATGCAGAAATTGTAATGAAACGCAGCATCTACATAAGAGAGAGTCTCAAAGCACACAACTATTTGGATTGTACAATCATAAATTCGGATATTTGAAGTTTCTAAAGACGCACACAATATGAAATCACCCAAATCTAGATCTTAGTTTGTGGTTAAATAATGTTTAAAAAATGAAATCTGATAATCTGTTGAGAGTCTGTGCTCATTGCGTCATTACAGTGAGTCATTATAATCATACATTCCCCTCGCTTTATATTTCTACTCACAGATCCCCACACATACAGTATCTATGGAGACCAACAGTTGTACTTAGGGCTGGGTATTTCCAGCAACCTCACAACACAACAAGTATGCCAATATGGAGGCCACGGTATGATACTTAAATGCATTAATTGTTGACACTGATTACCCTTTTAACAAGTTTTCTCCAACTTTTATTCTTTTCCTTAAACACAAATACAGCAAGGACAAGTTTTAAATGATCTCAAAACCCAAACACATACAATTCAGAGCTTCAGAAATCTTCAAAGTAATTAAAAATTTGGAATATGTTCTGGATTAAATAGTTTAGCTTCTACTACCACCTTCTTAAATGTACCATGTGTTATATTAATAGAGGAGTATTTTACAGCATCTGTAACAGCATTTAGGTCAAAGCCAGTTCTGAAATATCTGTAATGAAACACATTGGGGTAAGTAGTAAGTGATGATATATGACCATATCAACATATTCAGCACAGGTCTAGTTGTACTTCGGTTGGCACACACCATTAAAAAGAAGGGTAGGCAGAAGAAATCTCATTTACTGTTAAAAGAGACAAATGCCAAAAAGGCTGTCTGATGCTGGAGTCAAAACGTCCACTTCTTGGGACAGATGTTCTATTAAGACCCCAGCTGATTTTGTTAAAGAGTGGAAAAAGAGTATGATACTTGATCTTTAAAGTCTAAAAAAGACATCCTCTTTGTTTGATCAGTAAAGGGATCATTTGAATGGGCCAACACCACCAGCAAAAGGAAACCATATTGTCCTCTCTCCTTCGTTATGCAATCGAAAGTCTGAAATTCATTCTAAAAAGTTTGCAGGCTGAGTCCCAAAACGACTTTTCCTAAACTTCTATGACATTTAAAAGATCTTTTGTTAAACAGTTTTTTTTACAAGCTAGTGATTCCTCTCCTTCAGCGCTGCTCCATGAAGAAAGCCTTGTTTCTATCTCAGCTGTTAACAGACAGCAGCTACACAGCTTCTCCCCCATGGCACCAACCCGATGATGCTCTTTAACTTCTCAACTTGTTCCTTTTACTTCCTCATTTTTTTCCCCTCCTCCCCTGATCCCCGCGTGGTAAACAGAATCTCCCTAAATGTGCTATAATTACACACAGCCCTTGTCAGGTATTCTTTTGTTTCTGTGGATTCACACAGCGCTGTTCTCACAGCTTTTTTTTTTTTTTTGCTAACAGCCTTTTGAATTACCAGCAGTGATTTTTTTTCTGTTTTTGCTCTTTCAGCTTGTTCTGTCACATTCATCTCATCTGAAACTGACTTTGACATGGAGCCTGAGGAGGAAGCACAAAACCATGGATTACACTCTGCTGCAGGAGGAGCTGCGCACACTGCACACACATAAAGGCATGAAGATAAACAGTGCAAGCACACACACTAAGAGGACAATGCTTGTATCAGATCTTCTGGGAGACAGATAAAAAGGATCTGGCTTATGTTAAGAGAAAGACAGGATGTGGTGTGTTTTGCTGTGGCATTGATTTTCTTCACATACACATGGTGGTAGTGTTTGGTACAAAAGAGTATTAGGGTCAGGCTGGAGGAAGGAATAATGAAGGCAGAAAGATTTTTGTTGTTATACACTTGGAGGAAAAAGGCAAAATGTCAAGAAGAAGTCAAAATGTCAGGAATAATGTTGATACACAATTTAGAGAAACAAAGTAAAAATGTTGACCTCTCCCAAACTTGTGTGTTTGTTCTGTATGCTGATAACTACACTGAATTTATGAGCTGAAATAGTTTCTGTTACTGAAGCCGAAGGCCTTGACATTTATTAGGATTACTGTTTGCTTGCTTACTTTTTGATTTTTTATCTCATCTTTTTCTTTTGGTTTAATCTTCCATTTTTTTCTATAAACTGTATATTAATGTGAAAATGTTGGAACTCCTACTTAAGGACAAGATAAAGTGCAGAAGACTGCACACTGATAAACAAAAAATATAAAAAAATAAACTACATCTTCATATTTGGAGGGAATATTTCTCAAACATTGATATAGGTCATACATTTGGT
This sequence comes from Scarus forsteni, assembly GCA_036419115.1. Taxonomy (NCBI): domain Eukaryota; kingdom Metazoa; phylum Chordata; class Actinopteri; order Labriformes; family Labridae; genus Scarus; species Scarus forsteni. Next base: position 807,487 of record JAZDUH010000271.1, read on the forward strand.
AAATAATCTAATTGCGATTTTTTCCCCGAATATTGTGATTTACCCTGCAGTTGTTTTAATGTTCCTCATCTTATGTATTCTTGAACAAACATAAGCAGTAGATCTTTTTATAGTAAAACCAATATGACATTAAATTAATCGAAGGATAAAAGATTTGAGAAAAAGTGGAGAAGTGAAGTACAGAAGCAAAATAGGCATGAAACTGTAAAAACTGGGTACAAATGGTTTGAAAGCAGAAAAAGGTTAATAAATAGGTGCAAAATAGGTATGACATTGCAAAAAATTGGGAAAAATTGGCAAAAAAATCCAAAAGCGGCTTAGGAAAATTGATTATGGCAACAAAATTGGGAATTAAATTTGAAATTACATTTCAAAAACTACGAAAAAATTCCAAAAATGGTTCTGACAGTGCTCAAAAAAGATGAATGGGGGCGAAATAGGCATAAAGTTCTAAAAATGGGGTTAAAAAAAGATAAAAATGGTCCAAAAGTGGGAAAAAAAGTGTATGAATAGAGGTAAAAAATAGGCATGAAATTGAAAAAAAACTAGATCACAATGCCAAAATGTTCAACACATTTTGGGCCAAAAATATTGAACCTTCTGCGATTTGAAAATTGCAATCAGCCATATTGCGATTTAATCTAATTTGCAATTAATTGTTCAGCCCTAGTAACCCTACACACCAGATTGACAGTTCAATATATTTGGCTTGTCGTTCTGGGAAAAAGCCCATAGCAAGTGTATGGGAGGGGCAGAACCTTCAAAAATATGACTGGCAGGTGATTGGATGATCCTTTTGACAATCACGTTCAACAGGCCAATCAGATAGGCGGGTGCTGCTAAAATACAATGTAAGTCACTCAGTAGAACAAACTTTAGTCAAAGCATGTCAGAGGTGGATTCAAAATACAATTTTTTAATAAGAAGTGCTTTTATTCAACAAAAAATTGGGGTCAAGATCTGAAAAACGCTGTTAGCATCTATGCTAATCTCCGTACAAGCAGTCACCTCCTGCTTTCACCTCGCCTGTAGCTCCCACCTCTTCCGCCTTTAAAGGACTCTGATTAGGTTGTGCAAGTTTTGGTCCAAGCACAGTCTTTGTGGAATTGAGCTTGGCAAGATGGATCTGCCTGATTACAGACACTGAGTCAGGCAGATCCAGCTGCTGCACAAGGTTATACATTTAGTGTAATTAAAGCAGATTTATGGTACAAGTGTTCATGTACGCTCGCCAGGCATTAAACAGGCACACCCTTTCAACAGCCTGTTAATAGATATAGCTAATCAGCCAATCACATGTCAGTAACAAATTGCATCCAGGTGTGTGGACATGGTTAAGACAACCTACTGAAGTTTGAGTCAAGCATCAGAACCAGTAAGAAAGGTGTTTTTAAGTGGCTTTGCATATAGCATGATTGCTGGTGATGGCAGGGCTCGTCTGAGTATTTCAAAAACTGCTGATCTACTGAGATTTCCATGTACATCTTTCTCTAGGGTTTACAGAGAATGGTTTAAAAAAGAGAAAATATCCAGTTAAACGCCTTGTTAAAACCAGAGGAGAATGGCCAGAGTGGTTTGAGATGATAGAAAGGTAACAGTAACTCAAATAACCATTGATTAGATATGCAGAAAACAGTTTTTAAATGTTGAGTTAATCTTAAAGCGGATGGGTTACAGGAACAGAAGACCGCAATGTGTGACTCTTTCATCAATTAAGAACAGAAAACTGAGTACTTGTCACATGGATTTAGTGGAATAGGTTAGTAATTGATTTAAAAAATAATGCAACCTGCTTTATCAAGTATTGATCTATGCTGCAACAAGTAGAAACGAGGATAAGGATTTGCCAGAAGGTCTCAGGCCTATGGAGAACAAAAAGTTATGAAACTTAAATTTTGTCTTCCTTGTAATAATCTCAACAAAGGAACCCACTTTTCACAATTTTATAAGCTTACAATATAGCCTATTTATATCTTGTTGTAACCTCTTGTTTGATAATTTTCTCTCTATTGAATGAACTAATCAAGTTAGTCATCATGGCTGTGGCAATAGTTTATTAAATACTGATTATTAACAATCAATGAGAAATGCTTTCCATTGGGCCTCTGCTATTTTTGTTGTCCATATTAGCATTCAATTAGCAACTGTTATTTTCAACACAACAAAAATACTTTAAGATTCAACAGTAGGCAACAGATGCATTTTATTGTTTTTTTTTGTTCAATCAAACATTCAAATCACATGTGAATGTGTTCACCACGTACCTTATTTGAGCCATTTATCCAAAACTGGTATTTTAAATCCTTTATAGTTTCAGACTTGTGAACAAGGATGTACTAAATGTAGACCCATTTCCTTGTTATTGGACTCCTTCTTGCACCACTCTATATAAACTTTTTTTTCTTGTACAGTTAGGTCTCAGTGGGTTTCTTAGGTTCAACTTAAGGGCCCTTACAGCGAAAAAGGTCAGGGGTCACTGCTTAAAGATCAATGTCGATGTACTGAAAAGTGTTCAAGTCAATCTGATCTTCACTTCTCTGTGGGTGAATAACCTGGAGATTAATTATTGACAGTCAATAGTTTGTACCATATTGACTAACTTTATTGTGTTACTTCCTATTTTTTTTAAACTTGAACATGCATTGATATATGTAGAAATATATAAGTGTATGTAACATATACATTTATATTTTTTGAAGTAACTTACTTACTATTGGAGTGTTTTGTTTGTTCTCTGAGAGGTTTTTTATGAAGAACGGAGTTGTGCTTGCAGGCATTTATTTCTCTATGAAGCTTTCCTGTAGTTTTTTAAGTGGGGCTATTACCTTTGTATTTATATTATTAGATGTATACTGACAGCTGGTAATGAATTATGAGTTTAATTCATTATGAGATCTAGACTGCAAGGGAAGAGGCTGGGCCAGATAAGCTCTCTGTCCCTTCTCAAACTGGTTGTTGTGTTCTCACATGTATAAATTTATATCTAAAGAAGGAAAGAAAAAAATAAAGAAAGAAAGATGGAAATAAAGAAAGACAGAAAGGAAGAAATAAATAAATAAAGAACAAAACTTGCTGTTGAAAATGTAGGGATGCACAATAATGGAGTTTTGCCGATTTCCGATAAACCATATTTCCAAACTTAAATTTGTCAACACCCATACCAACGCCAACATTTTGTATCAAGAACATAAAATCTTTTCTTAACCAAAATTGGCCTTTTCCTTTCATGGTCACAATCTTTTTGTCTTAAAGACAAACAGTATGTGGAGCAAGAAAAACAACACTGTTTCATTAATAAATTATATTTTTGCTGTCTAAAAGTGGACATTCAGTTATGATGGGGTAAATCATCATTGTACAATTGTACATTTTGAAAATAGAACAGCCAATATATATTGGATACTTATGGCCAACTTTCATGTCCCAAATACCAGCAAAAATGTATATATCTTTTTAAAGCATACATCAGTCAGTATTGGCCTTATGATTTTGTGCATCTTTACAAAATTCCTCATTGTCATCAGCAGCAGAGCACTTCAGCCATCCACTGCAGTGAATGACATCATAGCAGCCACATGGCAGTTTCTGACATTGCACAGACCAGATGATAAAGTCTATTGATCAACAGAGATAACTGAGGAAGACGGAGACAGAAAATGATCACCAGTTCAGCTGTTAACTCTAAACTGAATGTAATGCTTGCACTGATGTACTAACAGTTATTTTGCAGCACAGCGGACACAGACAGCGCACATGGTGTGTTATCCTAATGCAGAGAAAAGCTTTCACTGATTAAATCTTAAAAAGCCAGACAGTTAAGCACTAAAAGGCTCCATGGGGACCCACAGTGTGTTTCTGCATGTGTGTCAGTGTATGTGAGCTTCTATCAGCAGATCAGTACAAGTTGAAGTTTAAACTACTTGTCTTTTAGAGACTGAGGAGGAAAAAGTTGACTGGGGCTCAGCACAGGAGTGTTTTTCATGTGCTTGAACATGTTTAGTGAGCTAAAGCCTTGCGTGCTGGAGCTGTCATCCATTTTCTTCTGTCTTCTTCATTACATGAAAGAAAAACAGCATGCACCCTCCTCTTTCTCTATCTTGCTTTTCCCTGTGGTACAGGGCAGAGTTGGGCGATAAACAGGAATAAATTATCTGCTCCACAAGCCGTGCTTTCCTCTCAAAGAGGAGGAGAAAGCTGGAGGAGGAAGACAGAGAGGAGGAGAGATGGAGCTGGACAGGTGGAGCTCTCCAAACAAGAACTCATCTGACAGCTGAAAGCAGCTCATATAGCTAACCATCAGCACAAATTTTAAATTGAGGATTGAAGTCCTTTTATATGCAAAACCAGCAGTGACTATATGGTGTTTAGTGTATATGCTCATAGAAAGGTCAGCATGTATGAAGGAACAGACGGAGGAGACGACTATCTGGCAACTCACAAGCATAATGACAGTCGGTGAGAAAAGCAGGACTGAGAGCTGTAAAAAGGGAGAGTGAGAGGTAAGAGAAGAAAAAGCGGCAGAGCAGTTTGTTAGTGAGCGTGGAAGCTGCTGACAGACCCAGAATGAGATGTGACTTCAGTAAATTGAGCTGCTGTGAAATCGCAGAGGGTGTATTATGTCTGCCGGGCAGAGACTCAGCTGATCAGGTGACAACAGATACAGCTAACCTGATCATTTCGAGAACATGTAGGTCAAACAGATCACCTGCATGCTGTCTCTCCCACAGGGGTGACACAGTACATTTTTACTGGGACGTGACCATACAAACAATAGGGACACAGGGACCAATTTATACTGCAGGAGACTGACTCAAAGGTCCAATGACAAACTCTCAGTTTGTGTTTATTTTGAGCCCTTTCAACCAATGATCCCAGTGACTTTCAGCTCCAGAAACTTCTCTTCAGGATACTAAGTTGTTGTCTGCGTTTACACGTTACCAAAGTCATGTTAAGATCATTCAAACAAGCCACTGGCCTGGTGAAGCAGTAAAAGCCATCCCCTTGATTATCAAAACATCACTTTGCAATTTTAGTAGTTCCAGGCTTGATAGAAAACACACACACAGAAAGACACGATGATTCTCTGGATACTGGGCTGTGGGGGATCTACCGTATGAACCCCGTGCTGGATGGAGTTTGAAATTCATATTTGTAAGCAGCATCTATAAAAGCCTCTGGGCTCGAGCAGCCTTTGATGCACTGAAGCACCAGAAACAGCTGACAAATACACACTCCATTAGCTGAAGCCCCTAAAATGGGATTTTCCTGTTAACTTTTTCTATTTTTATGTACTGCCTTTCATATATCTATTGCACACTTAGGGCTGCCAAGTGCTCATATATATATTACATTGACATGCATCTAGGGAAGTGAAAAGTGCTACTTGGTAAAAGAACCTTTTTGGAGGTGGGAGAGGGGCTTGTAACTGCAGCTTGTCACATGAGTTTTATTGCTAATCCAGAGTGTAAATAAAAGCTGCAAACATACAACCAATCAGAAAAGTTGAGCACAGTGGGCCCTCACCCTGGGGTTTCTGGGGCATTGGAAAATACCCCAAGCAGAAACTTTTCAAAAGCTATGCTTTCTAACCCAGAACTGAATTTTGGCTTTGGTTCCTGCTGTTGAAATACTAAGAGTTCATAGAAAAAGTTCCTGTAGAAAGTTCTGCTGGTGAAAAAAGGCCTGATACCCTCTGTGGACACAGGGAACCATCCACATGGAGACAAGTTTATGGGTTTCAGCATTTAGGCATCTTATCCAACCAGAGTCTGCATTTTGTTAACCCAAAAATGCAGATTTATGAAAACAGGTTCCTGAGTGAAAACTCTCAAAACACTGTCTTGCATCTTTATGCTTACATACTCAGAGACCCACATCCACATTACACTGCATGTGCTATCCCCAACATAATGAGAGCAATGGTGGAATACAGTGTTGTGTTAGTGCTGCTGAAGTTAATGAGTTTGTTAGAGCTTTTACAGCAAAATCTTCTGTTCCTCTAGTTCCTTGTGGACGGACACATTTATTAAAATGATGCCTCGTTAATGGAAAATGCTTGTTTCTATCTCTATGGAGCCTTGAACATCTTCCTGCTAAATGGACTCCTTCTCATGGTATAGTGGTGTTAACTGATGAAAAAACAACATCATCTGTCTTTTATCAGTTGAAAGTACCACTTACTGTGAATCAAGCCTTGTTTACAAAGGCTGTTTCAGCAGCTTGCTGTGATTCACTTTGTTTGACACCTGCCTCCAAACAGCTGTTACATGCAACAAAACCTATTGAATATAAGTTAATAATTCTATTACTGATTTTTCTTTTGCTTTTGTAGCTCATAAGAGGCATCAATATCAAAATCTGACAGGTCTATAATTGGATTATAGACCTGTCTTACCCTTTGATGATTTCTCCCTTCATTTGGAACAAGGAATATGCGAATTATGAGGAATGCGTGACATGAGTCGGCTAGGTCAATATAAACTTTATATTTCAGAAAAGTTAATGCACTCAAAAAAATTCTAGGTAGCCTACTCTTAAACTGTGGTATTATTTTTTGATGCGATTTCTTGTAGACAGAGAAAATATCCTTTGTATTTGGTACAATACTTCCCTGTTTGTGGCTGGTTCTGTGTTACAAACTTTTACAAATTGTGGCTTACTGAGGGAGAGGAGAGAACTTTCCACTGCATCTAAAATACCTAGTGGCCATATGGCACTCAAACGACCCAGATTTAAAAAAAAACTGAACTATCCCTGTAATGAAAATAAGAGTTTCAGACTCCAGAACAATCCTTGGCTTTTTCTTGACAAGGGATGCACACAGTTAGCTTGCAAAACATTTTAAGTTGAATATCAAATTAGGCGACCGTGGATGAAAAAGTCAGTTAAACTATTTTTTTTAATCAGTAAAGGCCTATAGTCATGGTCAAATGCTTTGACTAAACTGGTTACACCGACACCGTACCACTACTGATGACCACTGTAGCTCCACCTAATGCTGCGTTCACACCGCAAGCGACCCAGCTACCAAAATCGCGTCGCCCACTGAGGTATTGTAGTGCGTCCATAAATACCTCATTTTGGTCACCATTGCCGTCGGCCATCGCTGACGTCACGTCCGCTCGAGTTTCACCGCGATCATATCATATATCATATAATAGGATGTATAAGCAGACATTATTCCAGCTGTATCCTTTTCATTCACTTATTAACTACAAAACACTGCAGCTGATGCCCTGCAGCAGCATTATCTGTGAGTTTACCGTGGTCCGTCAAGGCAGAACTAATGTCCTCACTGACTAATGTTTCCCACACGGACACGGATTGTTCCTTTGTAGTTCGGATGAATAACAGTCTATCTAGGGTACCGTCACACGTGCACACACTGCTGATTGATCAACTTTATTTTACTTTCACATCGTGCAACAAGCTATGTGGTAGTGTGAAAAGCGGCTGTCGCATCGCGGGAGGGTTAGCCCCGCCCCATCGCGGCTGTACATTGACTTTGCATGGAGAGTGATCGCCGAGGTAGTACATGTAGCGTCTGGTGTGTACGCACCTTTAGTGTTGTCCCCTTGCTCCAGAAATACCCTTAAAACCAACAACGGACATTGAATGCATACTGTGGAATAAATGAGTAGCATAGATAGTGTAGGAACCGCACATTCTGATAGAATTTTTGACTTCATAATGAAGTAACTAATTTGAGACCTGTTGGTCTGATTTGAATTTAGTTGAATTTTAAAATATCTTCAAGCAAACATCCCAATTTTTTACGGTCAAATTTAATCATCATTGCAAACACTTTTTGTGAATATGTTACATAGCCTGTTTTCTTGGTGTGGAGTCTGAAACATAACCATCACAGCTATGACAGGCATGAAAGAATACAGCATCGAAACAGCCAAACTTCACATTTATGGCTTTGTTTGCTTTTGTAGGTCATAATGCTGTTAGCTTAGTCAGATTCATAACAAGAAAAAAATCTCAAAGGAGCTTTAAAAACAAAGGAATTAATTAATTGTAAGCCAGGTAACCATCCAGCAAAAACTGCCTATAAATAACTCCCACTTGCACACCTGCATTTTTTAATAAACAGATCACTCTTCATCTTTTCTTGAACTTGTGGATCAAATGTAGTTTTTATCAACATACTTATTAAATGTGGTTGAGAACATTAAAAAAGTACGAGCATAACATTATTAGAATGTGAGATATTTTACTGCCTATTTTCTGTCAGTTCTGATCAGATATATCATCTGTGAAAGGATTTCCTTTGAAAAAAATAATCATCCTGGATCTTTACCAAAAACAAATGACTTGTTTCCTTGGCCAGTGTCCTAATTTCCAATCCAAATTTGCCTGAAATCTGTTTTTGCGAGATTCTGCTGACTAACAGATGGATGAACAAACTGGACCAGAAATAAAATCTGCAGCAGAGGTATTTAGTGAAGCATTCTGAGCCAGTCGTGATCAGGAAATCAGCGTTTGAAAGGACCTATCATTGCTGATAAGAGCTTTTCCTGTACATGTTTTCTTTTTATGTCAATGCAATAGTCTTCTCTTTGCAGCTGACTGAATGCACAGTATGTAAACAGTGCAGCTATGGGCTCTTAATGAAAAACAATAACAAAAAATGACATACAGCACTCAGCTCTCAAAAACTTTGCTGCTTTTACATTCTTTATTTTTTAACCGATCGTTTTATTTAACTAAAACTACACCTCACATGGTGAATACAGACAGTACTTTAAAATTGGTTAAGTCTAACATTTGATTTAAAATATTTAAAATATTTTGTATATCTAAAGAATCCTGATGTTGGAGCTTTCTCTCTTATCCCATCATCATTCCTGTTGATTTACATTAGAGTGACATGAGGCGTGACTGTTGCCACAACTACGACCTCAGGTCCATCCATTACCCAGCAGCCCACCTCAGGATCCATATTGCTCACCATCTGTTAAAGTAGGGCTAAGAGGGCTGCTAAGTGCTTAGGTAAACTCTACAGATCTTGTCCCAAATGTCGGAGAAAGACGGATGGCTTGTCACAGCTCTCCTCACGCACGTCTAAACTAGTGCAGCAGATGGCGTGGAAAAATAGATGGATCCCTCAGTCGAGAAATAAAGATATTTGGAAGTTCTTCTCTATACAACACCATATGTTTGTACCCACAGGAAGCTGACCTTCATGACTGTCACCTTTTGGACCGTTACCTGCAGAGGGAGGACACCAAAGATGATGATGATGGATACTTATGGGCTGTAAAGTGGCTAAGAGTCGTCTTTAGTGGGATTTCAGTGCAGCTATTCTCCATATCATTTTTCACTGTGACCCACATGGGCCGTAAAAATATTTCCAGCAGAGAAAGTAAAGGCGAAGACGGAGAGAAAACAATGTTTGCCGCCCAAAACAGATCCCTGGCTGCTCTCCAACCTGAGCTGGCAGCCGTCCACTAAATCAGAGGCGCTGCTTGAAAGGTGCCCTTATTAAACAGATTTTAGGGGAGTGTTTCATCCATAACACATCTAGCAGCTAGTTTGTGCCTTAGCTTAGGTATAATTGATTTCCTCCAAGTCATTTCGCTGCAGTGTTTGGTTCATTATACAGTGCGTTTTGTTGTGTGCCTTTGTGATGCTTTTGGTGATTTTAAATCCTATTAAGCCCCACGGTGAATAGCACTGAGCCATTTGTCTTGCTGCTGTTTCATTGATGTGAAATGTTGCTTAACGTAGTGTACCGGTGAATCAGTGTCATGTCTCCTTGTGACACCCTATAGAGGGCAAAATCAGCTTCAAAGCACTCCAAGTGAAACTTATTGTGATGGATTGTTAAATTATTTACAATTTTTGGGCCACAAAGAGCAGTAGTCACAATGTTCTATAGGAATTTAGGAAGTAACAGAGGGGAAAAATGGCAGCATGGACGTGTTTGAGGAAGTTTCTGTTTTGTAGCTCCAAGGCCCCCAACACTACCTCATAAATTATAAGCAGAGAATAAAAAATGTTTGCACAGTGTTTATCGCAATTAGGAGTCTATAAAACAGTCTCAGCACTGCTCCCTCTGGCATGTGGCATATGCTGCTGATACTACAGCTCTAGATTTTAGTCTTTTTTTGTGAATATATTGTCTCACCTGCCTCCAGGCAGCAGCACGACCTGTCCTACACAACTTCAGCCCACACCAACAGCTGAGTATTTTATGCAGAGGCAATTCAACTTTACGTACTCTGTACCACACAGTGGAGGTTTACATATTAGTACAATAGTAGGCTCCTGGATATGATAAGAGAAATAGGTGTAGGTACAAAAACAGGAGAGAGTGGGCAACAACTAGCTTAAACTAAAGGCCTTTCAGGTAACCCTTTAAACACACAAAATGACCATCAGTAATGACAAGTGGTGCAAACAGTTTATTACACCTCAACGCTAAGTTCAAGATAAAGTAGCACAGAGACAGAATAATTTTGTAGGCCAATTACAATACCTGTGTGGTTTGTTCAATAGGTTTTGGATTATTGCTACAGTAAATTATGTTTCAAAAAGTTTGGTTCACCAAAAATTTTTTATCAGTAATACGACATACCTATGAAGCACAATTTACAAAAGTATTAAGCTCATGACAATCAGTAAAGTAGTACTACAAGTTGGGCTATCTTAGGGTGGACTAATTTAACCATCACCAACAATAAGCTTTAACCTTTGAATTCACACTTTGAGGACTAACTGACTGACTAACTCACTAACTTGCAACTTAGAAACTAACTAATTGACTTTCTAAGTAGCTAACAAGCTATACAAATAACGTGTTGACTCACAAATTCACTAACTGTCCAAGTGACTTTTAGGTAGCATGTAAGTAACTAACTAAACTTACTAAAAAGCTTCCTTCACTAACTTACTAACTAACTGATGTTCTAAGTAACATGCTAACTAATGAACTAGCCAAACATGCTAATTGCTTTGTTAACTGACTAATTTACAGACTAAACAACTGCCCGACTTTCTATCCGACTTGCTAACTGTCCAGGTTGCTAGCTTGTTAACTAACTCACAAATAACTGCATAGCTAAGCAACTTAATAACAGCCGAACCAAATTATGAACAACTAATTGACTGAATTAAATAACTTAGCATCTGCCTTACTTTCAAGCTAACATGTTAACTAACACATTAACTAGCTAAATAACTGACATTTTAACAAACAAAATGATTTTCATACTGTCTAATTAACTCTCTGATTAGCAGAGCAACTGACTGACTCATTATCTAACTAGTAAGCTACCACAAAATAGCTGAACTGACTACCTAACCAACAGGCTCACATACTCGCTTATTCGCTAACCAACTAACTCCCGTATCTTACTAACTCACTGACTAACTAATTACTCTTTAAATTCTGAGATAACACCCTACGATTTCCTGAAAGCTTCTTCCAAATTCTTGCAGACTGTGAAACATTGGTAGTAAAAGTGTTTGAATGTTTGTTTGCTTTTTTAAGTTAAGGACTTAACGCAGTGGGGCTGTAATGCACTTCATCATTTTCTGTCAGGTTATGAGGATTTAGTCAATCAGGGATAAATATGATTATTTTTGTCTATTTAACCTCAGATGCTCAACAGGAAAACTCAAAAGCAGATACCACTCTGTGCTGGTTTAAATGAGTTTTACAGTGAATGTATTGTTAAATCAACTCAAATTGTCCATATTTTTATCCAGTTTTTAACTGCTGGTTATATTGAGGTTAAATAGCATCACAGCCAAACAGCTATTATCCAGCCAACATTGTCTGACAGCCATGCCTCAGCACAAAAAGGTCATCTTTATATGCTGTGTTTATAGCACCATATAAAAGTGATTTTACACAACTGTAATGTTTACAAGTTTACCGTAACAAGCACTAGAATTATTAGTAGGCTACATACATTAACACTGGTGCAGTCATCTTGCTTGAGTAGATTGATGTTAAAACATGATGTAAGTTTACTTTATGGTGCCAACAGAATTTCCATCCGGCTGTTGTGTGCTTGACCGAAGAAACAACCTTTTTATTTTTACATCTGTACCCACAATTAATCATGCTTTATGTGAATAAAAGATGAACTGATTTCTTAGCTATGCTGCAGTCTGTTAGGACACAGATGTCTGACTTAATTAGCAGATTAGGAGAGTCATGACAACACTCACTCATCTCCACAACAGAAGTGAATGGAGAAGGGTGTCATAGAGCTTGGGCCATGAAAAAGTAATACATTAGGGAGGGGATGTGTGCATTAGCACGCCAATTAGTTGGACTCATCTGTAGACTACCCCTTGTTTGCCAGCCCTTTAATGTTATTCTTCACATTTTGTATCAGTTCAGGCTAACATCATGGTCAAAGGCTGTTTCGAGAGTTTTAGGTAGCCTTCTGCAGTAATTAAATTAAGTAGGCAACAGTATGGTTTATCTCAATTTTGACTGTTTTCCAACAGCATCCTCTGCCCACCTCCTGAGTGCCATATACTATCACACTCATCCATGTGTTTCCTCCTCAGATGAAGCCCAGGTGGCTCTCTGCTCAGTTGAAGCACAGGTGGCATCATTTTGTCTCATTCAGAGCTGTTGACTGCCCTGGGGAGGTCCCGCACAGTGACACAACACGACAGCCACATGACCTCCCACTCTCACACAATATACAAAAGTCAAGCCCAGCGTCTCAGCAACAAATGCTTCTAAATTACTCAATGAAATTATAGGGAGCCTTAGTTCTTTTATTAGGAACTTACCTCTCCTGGAAACCAATACTTACAGCAAATAAGCATACAAACAAGCCAAGATCCCTCATGTTAGTGCAGAGGAAATACTTCAGTGTTGGTGTTTAAGTTTTCCTAATCTGTTTTTTTAGTTTAGTCAAAGCCCAGGAGCATTGTTTCTTAGTGTTTCACATCATTTCAAAAAAATTTCATGAAATAATTGATAAAAACAAATTAAAAAAATTATATCACTTAGGCATTCATCAGTATGAATATAATACAACTAACTTTCAGGATAAAATCCACACCACATACTACAACATTAGTATGTTGGGGGTGGCGAGGTTTTACCGAGTTCCCAGTAGGAAATTCTGACTTTGAGGAACGTTCGAGTTACAGTTTCCTACTCGGAACCCGGAAATTCCTACTTCTGACTACAACTTGAACGCACCACAAGACGTGACCCGAGCCACAGAGTGTGTTTGTTGTGGTTGTAATGCAGCTCAGACATTCCTCAGAACTCTGCATTGCTTTACAACTTCTTTTTTCAACAACTTACAGGATGCAAAGCTACGAGGTAATGTATCTCTTTCTAGTTACGTAGCGGTAGTTTTTGATGTGTGACAACAAGCAATTTTAACTTAGTATCGTAGTTTTGTAGCCAGCTATTTACAGCCCGGTGCTCTAAGACGTGTCCGAATAATATAAATTTGCTGTAGTTTAAATTGTCTTGTTCCCGAAGTTGGGTATCCAGTCCAGTCCAGCCCTGTACGACCCGACCGGAAGGCTAAGGAATAGCATTTATAGATAACCTATTTTGATGCTATAAAACTCATATAAAGTGTGTATTTCAATCAGGCATATATCTAAAAGTGAGACTTTTTTTTAATTACTTAGAAACTCCTCACAGTCACTTTAAGTTGAAGTTAAAGGCAAAAGATCAACTACATTCAATGTACCTTGTAGGTTCTTGCTGATGGGGGCTGGTGCAACTTTTTAACAGTATCTCTCTGTCATTGAGTTATAATCCTACATCTGTCTCTGGAAGATTGTGAAGTAAATAAATTCTGCTCAGAATTGATTTGTTTGATAAGACTCCCCAGTTAAAGGCAACACTTGTATATGGCAGTACAACGCTCCGACGCCGTGAGCCTGCCCTCCACAACAACTCCTGCCTGCAGACTGAGAGCACTTAGACCTCAACTACTGTAATAAAGGGAGCAGATCAAGCAAACATAGCAGGAGCTTATAGCACTAAAAGAGCAACACAGTGGCGTAAAATTGCATGTTGAATGGATGCAATGTCAATCATAATGCAGAGAAATCGTCAAAAGCTCTTTTTCTTCTGGGAGACAAGTAAAACTGACTGTAACTTTCATACCAGAGAAAACCATACCTAGGATTTGAAGATGATGGAGTAATTCTATTTAGTAAGGTGATACAAAGTATAGAATACATCATCTCATGGCAAGTGTTGCTGGCCTTAGCCTACATGTAATTTTTCATATTTCTGATTTCCTGGTTGGTTGGAGGGAGGCTTAAAGGAGACATATCATGCTGATGCATGATTTAATACTTATATATAATATCATAAATTTGAAAACAAGACCTTACACCCCCTTAATTTTCAAAAAATGAGATATCGTATTTCTTCTGATATCCTAGAACGAGATTTGACCTCTCTGAAAATAGGTCATTGCGAGATGTCCGCGAGATTTAAATCGTCGTGACGACGCGAGGTACCTTTCTTTTTATTGGAGTAATCTGATGAAACACTTCCTCCTCTGTGATGTCCGTTAGCCACAAAACCATCACCGAGGAACACATTCGTCCAGCAGCAGTATATAGATCCCTAGCTCACACTCTCTCATTACCAGCTCTGGCCTGTAGGGGGACTCAATACGCGGTCGCTGCTTTGAGCCTAAATACAGTAGAAGAAGAAGGACAAGCTGGCTCTACCCCCGATAGAACTGAGCAATCAGAGCACAAAGGGCTGTGACGTTGCAAGGTAACTGTAGGTCATCCTGAGATCCTCGTGTTTCAACGAGCGCTTCATAGTGGCTTATAATGAGTATTTTCAGAACGCTATTGTGGGGAAATGAAGGAACTAAATGACTTGTACTGAGGGCAGAAATGCTTTACAGGCATCCTAGTCTGGCATAGTGAAAAGGAGAAACAAGCATGATATGTCCCCTTTAAAAACCTCTGACTTTAAAAACAGCATTACATATAACAACCAGGCCATAAAGAAACCTTATTTGATTCATAACACTCGTAAGTAAGTTATAATGACACAAACTGCAAAATGAGCTCAGAGTTAATTGGTTTAAGTATGCTCCTTATCCTCTCTGTTATCATGAAGGGAGTAAAGTTTATAGCCCACACTGCAGTCCAGGGGCGTTTCAAATGTTTTGTCTTTACCTCTGTGGTGTGGAAGTGTCATCTATCTTTAAAACTAGTTCGCCAACAACTTCATTAATTTGAAAGAATATAATGTTGCGGTCTTACTCCATTTTTCCACATAACTGCAGAGGTGGAACGCGGGATGAAGCTCATCTGAAACAGAAACTGCGAAAACCTTTCAGACGCTTAAATTTGTTTAAGCAGCTTTATCTGTGCACACGGAGCCGCTTACACAAGGCTGACAGAGGGCACTGGTGATCGGTAAAGGCTATTGGTTGACAGCAGGGCGATATGAGAGCTGGCAGGAAGTAGCAACACAGAGAATATGGATGAAGCGACAGCAAAATGGTTTTGCCTCACCATCACTTTCATTCCCCCTGAGGACGGCTCAGAGGGAACGGCTGAGAAAATAACGTGTCTGCCTCCTCCAGGAGACACTGTATCATCCATACAGGACAGCATAAACAAAGCTGAGCAAACTGTCGTAAACGCAAGATGTTATTCCTCCTTTTTTCATCCCTCAGTCTGTTATCACATATTCAGTTTTTCACCCTTCTGGGAGTCGAAAAACCTCCTTCTTTACCCTTATTATTGTGTCTAACAAAGTGATTGCACATTCAGGGTTCATTTTACATTCCTCCTTTCTTGGTGGGTCAAAAGATAAAAGGGGCATCATTTAAGAGCCTAATGTGAAGATGCTCCTTCCACTATGAATTGATTTTGAAATCAGAGAAAAGAGAAGCGTGGTTGTTTCTTCACTGGATTGATTATTTCATTAAGCCTTTATTTCAAAGTACTTTGACTTTATAGTTGTTTGTTAACTTCCTCTACCCACTTGTGTACGAGACTTTTCTTTTTTATGCTGCTGTTATATGACATTTATGGTCCACAATGGACAGAGATTTGTGCCTTTTAAGTGTCATCCTTTTCTAATCTTCTTTCCCTGATGTTAATAAAAACGACAGCATTTTTAATGGCTTAAGGACAGCACAATTATCCTTTTATAAAAATTGGCTTTAAAAAGGTTTTGCAACCCCAAAGGATGCAGATAAACTCAGAGAGGAGCATGTAATCCCTCAATCCTAATTAAAACACGATAATCACTAAATTTAGAGCAATAGGGATTTCACCTGATAGCAATGCTAAGCTCTAGATGCTCTGGTTGTTTACTTATTTCCAAATGAAATTGTATGACGTTAGCCGCTTGTCTGTCCCACCTGATCGGAGCTGTTTGATGCGACCCTGGCTGGTGCTTGGCTCCACGGGCAGGAAGTCTTTGAACCAGGAGATTTCTGGGTCTGGAATGCCGCTGGCAGCACACAGCATGGTGGCCGTCCTCGTCCGCTCCACCACCTTCAGCTGGGGACCCATGTCTATACTGGGGAAGCCAAATGGCAGCAGGTCCTCTGAGGAATGCAGAGAAAGAAAGAAAATCAGGATTTATAGAAAGAAGTGGCACACGAAATTACTCTTTGGACTTATTTTAAAGGTCATATATTTCACTCTTTTTACAACCTAAAGTCCTCAGGAGATATTTTCGATATCTCAGGTCTGAAACGTTTGGGTTTTTTGGCATGCCTATAAAACTCTCCATTTTATCCATTCACGGAACAGGTTGTTTTATTATGCCTTCTTAGCTGTGTCTGACTATACCCCTCTTAAGAAATGAATGTTACTTCAGCTTTCCTATACTGTGCGCTAACGTTTACTGTGCCTGCGAAAATGAGACTTGGTGATTATTTCATGTAAGAATAATCTAGCCAGAAAGTGTGGCCTCATGTTGGGGGGAGAGGAACACTCTGCAGTGGCTGTGTGCTAAGTTGGTTAGTGGTTCATGAAAGTCTCCAAAGTCCAATCGTAGCTCAGTTCACATCAACACTAAGCATAAAACACTTTGGTCTTCTGACACGGCTTTAAGGCTGACCTTGCCATTTTAAAGACTCTTGTGATTATCCATCTGTGTAGGCCTGTCATGATAATCAATAAATCAATTAACCGCACGATAAATAAAAACGTCCTTGGTAAGTTTGCTGGCCTTGATAAATTGGCACGTGCATGCATGTTTGTTTTCCTCCCTCTCTCAACCAAACAGGCTGGATGAGAAGATGGTTCTCTCTGTGCAACTTTGTCAACACCTGGTTGCGTGGCTTATATAGCGGATTTAGCAGAGTGAGCATCTGTCACTCATACAGTCTTTTGGGGAGGAGGCGGGGCTGCTCGCACATACAAACACACAGAGCTGAACTGAGCCTGTAAGGAGTAACAAGGAAACAAACACTAATATGAATGATGGCATGAAACCAATGGTTCCTAAGCTGGCTGCCACAGCCCTAGTGTGGGAATATTTTTGGTTTTAAACAGAATGAACAAGGTGTGAGCTCATGAACACCGACGAGCTGATATGTTGTATTTGTTTGAAAGTAGTGGCAACGAAGAAGAGAAGGCGCAGTGGAGCCTTTGTCCTGACTGTCAGGGCTAAGTGAGGCGTTTGGTCGGCAAAGGATATATAAATAAAACAGCGTGAAATGGTGCACGTTCAGAGATAGTGCTGTTTGCTACATTGCAAAAGAAATGCAGCCCTACAATAAGGTTGAAAAGCCTGAAATGTTACAAACGTTTGACAAACAGTACAAAATGACTGGGAGAAAGTGCATGTCACAAACAATTTAGGAACTGTATAAACTCCATTTTATTTATTGTTTTCATTGTTGTGTGTGTTTTCATTGGAGTTTTGTTTTTCGTTACAGAGACAGGGTCTTTTTTTGTTTTTTCTTTTTTTGATAAGTATAATGATTTTTATTTACAATATTGTACATGCAATTTTTCCCAAAAGAAAGTCCATTTCATTTTCATAATTTTTTTTCTCTTTTTTTGTTTGTTAAATTTATTATATTGTTTGTTTCATTTTTTTTCTTTAAAAGCTTTTGATCTTCCAAAAGCTGGACTCAAAAAATCTGTATTTTTTTTTTCATTAGAGCTAATTTAACTGCTCATCTTTCCTGGTTTATCTTATCTTTTTTGTGTGATTTTCAGAATTTTCAGTACTTCAATACTTATTTCAATGTGTGCCTTAAAAGATATAATGTGTAAAATTATTTGTTTTTCACTACCAAAGTACTTCAATGATCAGAGAAAGCTGAGAGTCATATTTTAACTTATAACTACCACATGACAGAGAGAGGCAGTAAGCAGTGCTGGGCCATCAAGTGAAGAGAGCAAGTACTGGGAAGTTAAAAACAAAGCAGTGATACAGAAAAATAGGCTTTTACTTAGCAATTGTTTTACAGCAAGTATGTTTAAAAGGAGCATAGAAACTAGGGATGGGAATATTTCACAAAGTCACTTACAAATTTACAGATATATTTCAAATTGCTTATCTGACACACAGTTAATACAACACAGTGTGATGCATAACAGAGAAAGAGGTAACAGCTCAAATGGATATATTTGGGTTTTTACAGAGCTCTGTAGACAATAGAAGTTATTTTGAATAACAGAGAGAACAACATGCTTGAGTTCAGCGGATCATTAATGTAAAAATGTATCCTATCTTTGCTGTGTGTGTCTCCCAAATGGATTACAAGTTCATTATAGGACATGGGCTAGACTCTAACATATAATATAAATAGCCATTAACCTTTAAGCTAATGTAGCACCAGATTAAATTAATCTTAACTAAAGAGACAATTTATTGTGCTCAGCATTACCAAGTAGCAAAATTACAAATGGTAGGATAACTTCACAACTTGCACCATTGAAAATGCTGTAAATAGTCAAGGTTAGCGACTACTACACACTAATAATGTCATTTTAGGATATCATATCAGTCCCCAAAATTATTCAAACTGTACAAGGCAATAACTATTTGAAAATCAGAAAGTCAAGTCTCATCCCCAGAAGAAACATGCTGGAACACACACAGAGGTTCAGGATATAGCCTGCTTAACGCTGAAGACCCTGTTCTGTCTGCACTCTGTGTTTGGGTTTCTGCTTGCCCCTTAGTTTCTGCCCTGACTACCTACATGACGTGCAAATCAGCTGGTAAGTTTGATTCAGTTTCTTTGATAAATCATGTTAAGAGCAGTTCAGAGAGGGGATGCAGCACTGTCACCTGGTCCCTAAACCATTTTCTTCAAGCTGTGACCTGCAGATTAATGATGACTTCTTACCACTACTTAACCAGTGACGCTCAAGGTGTCCTGTACAAGATTAGCAGGGTCACTACATATACTCCATCTGGACTATAAATAATAATCTAGGACAGTTTTGGGTGGTAACGTTTTCAGAAAAAATTGTCCTGACTTTGATTTTCATTTTTGTTAATAGTATGTCTAATTTTTATTTCAATCCTAAATAAAAAAAAAATGTCCAGAAGGTCAGTATTTAATTATTGCTTGATGTATTTGCTAGTACCACATTAAAAAAAATCAAAATCCTGGTATCGTGACAACTTTGAGTCTTTGTGCTGCAGCAAAACAAAGGCCTCTGATGTGGCAGCAAAGCAAATCTGAATCTGACTCATGTTTTTATTGCCATCTCATTTTCAGCTCGTGCAAACACAAATGGCCGGTTTATCTACCAGTACAGGGACAGACTCAACCCTGCCACATACTGAATCTTTTCCACAGTGATGTGAGAGCCAGTCACCCCCCACCGCCCTCCCCCACTTCGTCCTTCTTAAACATCTTCAGGCTTTTGAAAGTAGAGCGGCTGCTGCAGGCGAGGACAGCCGGGGCCATGGTATCCTTCCTCATCAAAGCTGCATTTTTTTTTCTTCCTTCCTACAGCTAGCTAGTCATTAGGTGATCTTGTAGGCTGGCAGCAACACAGCTAGGTTTTAATATGTGTGTGACAGGCCGTTTTCCACAGGAGGATAAACACACCGCCCAGTCAGCAGGAGAGACTTAAGTGGCGGCACACAAACACAGCCACACACAGACCACACGCACACATACTACACTTTTACCTAGAAAAGCAGGTGTTTGGTGACAGTGGCGGAGTTTTTTCAGTGGTGTTGTGTGCCTCTTGTAATGATTCTTGTCTAATAACTATGCAGAGAAGCTGCTCAGAAACAGCAGCAGCAATTAGGAGCTGGGATCAAGAGGAGGGGCAGGGCACTGGGGGTAATAAGGACTTGTTAGCGATAATTGTTAAAATGTAGCCACGATTAGAAGGGCCAATCTGGGATGTGTCTGCACGCGTCCGGATATGTCTGATTACAGTGGGGGGCTGAGGAGTGGTCTGTATGTGTGTTTATTTGTTTCTATACTTGTGTTCTGATTAGCATCCTCACAGATTTATGCAAAGTGTGGAATAATGCACATCCACACATATCCTGGAAAGTGAAGGTGCGTGCACACAGAGCTTTCTATTTCGCACGCGCACAGGCACATTAACACTCACTTTCTCTCCTGAATGGGATTAAGCATCTTGGTGACAACAGTCCAGATGGCGAGACACGTAATCAAGCATCCATCAGCTTTCCTGCTTCCTCCTCGCCTTACCCTTTAACCACCCTCTCCCTCTCTCTCTCTCTCTTTCCCTCACACACCTCCCCCATACCTGAGACTATAATTATATATTCCACCCTCCTACAACAGCTAAGTAATTACAAAGATGGCAATTTGCTCAGCAAATAAATCAAACCTCGCCCCAGCCTCTTTATTGTCAAGCACAACAAAACACCCTAAAAGTTCACCACGGCTCAAGCAGATCATCTCTGATCAATCTGCAGCCAAACCCAGCCCGGGATGCAGACCGCGGCCACATCAACATGTCGGTATGTGTTCCTTTTTTTCCTCCGTTGCTCTCCTCCACCTCCTACTCCTCCGGGCCCCCTGCTACCTAACCACATGACAGACCCATACCATCTGTTTCCACACACTCTGCTGTGGGGATGAGAGGCTGAGTGGAGATAGGATCTATCGCCCTCTTTTTCTTCTTGTCTCCTTCCACAGTCATCAGCTTTAGAGACACACCGTCAGATAGGAATGTCAAGTTGCCGCTGATGGCAGACCGGAGAGGAGAGGGGGAAGAAATGTCGCAAAAAGGCAAGAGAGCAGATCAAAGCTTTGGGGAGAGCTTGGTGATGAGGACGCGATATGGTTAGGAGTGGGGATGTTGCAACACCATTTTTTTCTTTTCAAGAATAATCTTTAATCTATGGAGCAACAAACAGTAAAGCCCTCATGAGATAGCTGAAAAAATACAGTTTTTTAAAAGTGGGAATCACAGACTCCCTTGACATTTGATAATCGGTACAAAACAATATGATACAGCAGAGAACAGAATAATCAATGTTGATGTGAACTGAAATAATACGCTATACCATGTGACAAAATACAGCACCATGTAAACAGTGGCCCCCGGAACATGATCAAAAATGTTGGGTAGAAAAAGATGTGATTTTAATCTTTTTGTAATTATATCTCTTTAACTCTGTCAATCTTATGATTGTGAACTATACTACTATAAACTCTATCTCCAGAAATGGCTGCACTGAAAGTTTTATTAGGGATGATAAAACTGATCAATCTGTCAAGTAGCTCTTATTTAGCAATGGGATCAAGTAAAAAACATTTTTGGGAGCATGTCTGTGTAAAAAAGCAGAGGGCAAAATATTTTGATTGCGCTATGTGGCTGTCATTAGCATTCATGATATGAACTAATTTTTAAGGCACATTAAATGCAAAAAAATTAAAAAACCAACAACGGCATGCTTATTGTGGATCTAATAGGTAAAGGGGCACTCCCAGTGGCTACAGGTTGGCTGGTATTTGGTTGAAACTTGACAGGCACCTGGTTGGAAGGTGAAATTGAAGCAGCTGCATCTGTTTGTTAGACAGACCTTAATTTAATATAATGACATTTTTTTTTACCAATCATTGTTTTGACCAATGCAACTGTGATGCCACTGTCTTAGCAGGAGGCAAAACATAGCAAAACTGGAGACTGATATGTATCACCACAGGGTAGTAAAAAAGGAAGGAATGAAACAGGATTTTATCCATCCATCTATTTGTCTATCTGTCAGTCTATCAATCTATCTAGCTAGCTATCGAGGTCACTGAATTATGGAAAAAATGACAACAGTGGTTATTTTAATAGGTACTGAGATCATGATTACCACGGATTTTAAAACATGCACCAATTGCTTTCATTGAACATACATGCTAGTTATGCATATAATTCTTTAATTGAGATAACTCAATTTCATGATTGCGAAAAGCAGTAATAATAATCTTTATTCTTGATTAAGTTTTGTTCAGTTGTCCAGCTCTTATACCTATCCATCTATCTATCTATCTATCTGTCTATCTATCTGTCTATCTATCTATCTGTCTATCTATCTATCTGTCTATCTATCTATCTGTCTATCTATCTATCTGTCTATCTATCTATCTGTCTATCTATCTGTCTATCTATCTATCTATCTATCTATCTATCTATCTATCTATCTATCTATCTATCTATCTATCTATCTATCTATCTATCTGTATGATAATGTTCAAGTAGCCGCAGTCTCATCTACTGCTGCTTAAAAGATTTATTTATGATTTCTGATTCATCACAGTCTCTAACACAAAAAAAACAGTGTTGAAAAGATTTCAATCTTAAGACTGCCTACATATAAGTCGGCTGCAGACTACTTTAGGCCATCATTTTTTTCATACTCTCTCTCTCATCAGTTTTCACACAATTACGTCAGTGCCCAGGGGTCTTTGCTTCTCCTGAAAGCATTGTCTGAAACTGTTCTCTTTAATATTCCTCTGTACTGCTCTGAACCCTCCTGTTAACTTTGCAATGCCAATAAAATTCTGTATTTATTACTTTTGTGCAGCAAATAACATGTGTTGAGATAACATCCTTGTTAGATTAGATTTTGTCAACCACTGCTCAGTAATTTTGGAGATGTGTCACAGCAATAATCATTTCTGTGTTTCTAGCAAACTGAAGATTATGAGCTTGTCAAAATGATAAGATTACATATTATTTTGTAATTTTTTTATAGTTGCAAGATAGGTAAGAAAAGTTTCTGACTGATCAATCTTATCCTATCTTGTTTTCAAAAAAACTTGCGAACAAAATGAGGGTATGTGCTCAGTGGAACATGTCAAATGGTCTGTCATTTGGTTTCATGGTGCCCTAGCCAGTCTACTCCTTATATGAACAGTATTATTCATATCTGATATACTGGCTTCAAATATTGGCATTGTGAATTGTATACAGTTTATCAGCTAAAACATTGGCTATTAATAAAAATGTGTCATAATATCAACACTCAATGTCTACACTAAAATAATTACGTCATACATTGTAGAATCAAGTGTTATTTTTTTCAGTCTCAAACAAGAAAAAAACATGGCAATGGATGAAACTGGTTAATTCTGTAAAGAAGAGCCTTGTTCTATGTCAAAATGTTTATTAGTGCCAACATCTGTATCTGCAAAAAAAAAAAAAAAGATTTAGAAACATAAGCAAACCAGATATCCTCAAAAAAAGTGCATCTCTGACAGTTTGATCTGAACATCTTCACAGAGTGTACCGCTGATTAATTTTATTAAATAGAAAAACACGGAATAAACTTATCAAACTAAGCAAGGCAGGATGACTCTATCTTGTGCTCTCCTTGTACTGCCCTACTGCATTATAACTGCAAGAAACAATGTATGCTATGATTTCTTAAAGTATCATATTATTATAATAAAATGTAGCATACTGTGTCATTTTGTATTTTATTATTACCTCCGCCAAGGAGGTTATGTTTTCAGGAGAGTCTGTCTGTGAACAAAATAACTCAAAAAGTTATGGATGGATTTGGATGAAATTTTCAGGAAATGTTCAGCATGGGAAAAGGAAGAACTGATTCAATTTTGGTGTTGATCCAGATCAGCGTCTGGCCGCCATGACGAAAAATGTGATTTTTGTGAATAACTGCTGAACTAAAATAGATATCATTATGAAACCAATTGCTAATGGTATGTTTTCATGGTCAAGGAATCTAAATATTTCAATGAAATAAAGGTAGGACTAATATTTATGGTAAAAATCACAATATGGGTGAGGACTGTGGCCCTGGCGGTCTGCGCTCTCTGAGTGCTTTTCTAGTTTAATATTTTACTATTTGGTGTTTTTTCAGCCTTTGCCACATAAACTATAACTCAGAGAACACCATCTGTTCACAGATTTCACTTCACTCTAGGGCAAACAGCTAGTCTGAGGTAACTTTACAGATACATTATCAAAAACTGTATTAATACAAAAGAAATAAATGATTGATTTCCACATTTCAGATGTCCTTTTGCACAACAGAAAAGTGTTTAGTCATGCTCAGTATCTTATATTTCGACCCGAGGAGATTTATATGGTACAACTTCTTTTTTGCACTTGTGTAAGATTTATCAAAGCAAATGTAATTCGCACCACCTTTGACTGTTACAGCCCGACTCTCTAGTAAATCGTAGCTCTAGAGCAGCAAATACATTATTTTTAGTTTAATGTTGATTTTATTCAGAGCTCATAAATAAAGCATGAAATCCATGAAACGGTGTATGTGCCAGTAGCCAACCCTGTGTTTAGTAGGTATCAGAGGCATTTTTGATTTGACAATCTGCACTGGGGTGACTCCACTCAGAGCTCAGGTGGAGATGCAATCATTTATTTATTAGGTTAACCCCTTGAGATCCACTGTCTCGTTACAAGGGGGGGTGGGCATGATTTATACTGAATATTTCCTGTAAGCCAACAAGACCTCAGCTGAAGAAGAGTACCACACTGAGCCCCCTCCCAGCTCTCTCCGGTTTGTACGACTGTCCCAACTGATCAATGCTAATGATCCACCTCAATAGAGGCCAGCGGTCCGACCATTGGCGTTACATTAAGGAAGAGAAGAAAAAAAGAGGGTGGGAGATCGATGGGGAGGTCAGAAGGCCAGCTCCCCCGAGGAGACGAGTATGCGGGGCCTACATCTGCTCCCCCCCTGCCCTCCCCTCAACCCCACCCCTCTCCTGAGAGGGTTCAGATGGTCTTTTTATCGCCCCGCCGGCTACCACTACATGGACTCCCTGGCTGTTAATTAGAGCACGCCACTGCAGCGGGCTGGGGGCCTGTGCAGGGATGTGTGTGTTGGTTTGTGTGTGCTTGTTTGTCTGAAGTCTGGATCTGTATTCCACTCTGGTCCTCATCAATGCTGCAAAAATAAAGTGTAGGTGGACTTAAGACCAGATCAGTACAGAGAGGTCTGAGAAACTGGAAGAGATGGATGGGTACATTTTCAGATACTGCTGAATAGGGAAATGAAACATGATGCATGCACATAAATAAAATAAATGAGAGGTTTAGTATTTGCTGCAATTATCATTGAGCAGAAGTTTTTAAGCACCTCTTGGTTACATAAAGACGCCGCTGGCTTATGACGACAATTTGCTGGAAGCATGAATAAGTTTACTGCATACATTTAAAATAAACACCAAAATAAACCTGTCAATTTCTCTGCACCCAAGGCCACATCTTCAGATGCTTGTAAGAAACGAAGTTTATCAAAATTTGAATAGTTTGACACAGCAGATTCTCAAATTTGAACAATTGGATCAGCAACATTTTAACTGAGTCACAATCATCAGTTCATCACCAAGCCCACAGTGCTTTTGTATCACTGCAGCTTTTTCTTCAGATTTGATCGTTTTCCTCTTGACATTTCATACACATTGTTGACCTGGGTCTTTTCCAGCTCTGTGTCAGCCTACTGAAATTATAACAGGTACAGAAAGAAAGAACAAAAGACAGAAAGAAAAGAGGATATTTCTGAAGCAATAAAGTCTTAGTGTTCATGCTCTGAACATTGCAAAAGAAATGCAGCCCTTCAATACGGTTAAAAAGCCAGCAATGTTACAAACGTTTGATAGACAGTACGAGTTGACTGGGAGAACGTACATGTCACAAACAATTCTGGAACAGTATAAATTCCATTTTATTTTTTTTTCTTTTATTGTTGTGTGTGTTTTTCATTCATTCATTTTCTATTCCCCGGCTATCCCTTTCGGGGTTGCGGGGGGCTGGAGCCTATCCCAGCTGTCATCGGGCGAGAGGCGGGGTACACCCTGAACCGGTCGCCAGTTGATCACAGGGCAACATAGAGAGACAGACAACCATTCACACTCACACTCATACCTAAAGGCAATTTAGATTCACCAGTTAACCTAATGAGCATGTTTTTAGTCCGTGGGAGGAAGCGGGAGTGTCCAGAGAGAACCCACGCATGCACGGGAAGAACATGCAAATTTTACACAGAAAGGCTGGGGGACCTGGGAATCGAACTGAGAACCTTCTAGCTGTGTGGCATGTGCTCTACCAGCTGCGCCACCGTGCCGCCCTGTGTGTATTTTATTGGAGTTTTTGTTGTTTACAGAGACAGGGTCTATTTTTTATTGTTTTTGATTGGTAAAAGGATTTTTATTTACATGCAGTTTTTTTTCCCAAAAGACAGTCCATTTCATTTTCATTGTTTTTTTTCTCCTTTTTCATTTGTTTAATTTATCATATTGTTTGTCTAATTTATTTTAAATAAAAGCTCTTGATCTTCCAATTACAGTTAAATACTCTTAAGAAATTAAAGTTTATTGCTTTTGTTTTGGCATACTCACTTTATTATGCATTAATTAATTTTTTGAAAAAATGATGTTTCTAAACAATATTGACATTAATGTTGTTTATCGGCAATAATTTTGGACAATTATTGTCCAGCAAAATTTATCGAGACAGGCCTAACTGTCCTACACTATATGGGTATTTAAAAAAAGATTTTTTTTCTTTGATTTTTGGTCTTTGGGCCAGAAGTAAACAGAGTTTTAGAAAGCACATATTTTGGGAAAACTCCCGCCGAGGTGAATACTTTAAATACTTCATTAGGGTGTCTCAGCTTTGACAGGGAAAACAGCTTTATAGGCCAAAAACATCACACTGTGTAACAACCTCTCCTAGGTTGATGCTAAATCTGCACTGTTGTGTATGTGTGTTGCAGCAGATGTTGTTGAGCTGTTGTTTGTTTAAGAAGGGTTGTCCCAATACTGTATTGGTATGAGTCAAAGTCTTGGATCGGGGCAAATGTGAGCCTATTTTAATTGATCAAGGATCAGAATGAAGACTGATCATCTCAACACAGTTGTTAATGTCAGGTGTTGTAAATTAGGTACACCTTACTGCATGTTTTACAGGATTCATTTTTGACTTCTCAGTACAGCCCGGTAGACCGGCTAAAACTTGAGTATAAATAGATGAATTCAGTTTTGAAATTCGTCATTCCTGTCAAAATGGTGCAATGAATTACAGTAACATTTTTAGTTTTAGACACAGTTTTGAAGGATTTCTAAAAAAAAAAATGGTTTTCTTTGTTTTTATGACAGATGGCCTCATAAATTTGTTTAGCTCTGTACAATGTGACAAGGTAACAAATAGAGTTTAATGACGAATGAATGTATTTTTGTGCTCTCGTATTGACAAAGATGATTTTTTGAAAACTTAACCCATGTGGACACGTTTATTTTATAAAATGAAAGAGGTATACCTCCGTTTTAAAACATTCACACACACATGTGGATGCAGCCACAGTATAGTAAGGCTGTTCATTTTAAAAAGTGATGGGACATTAATTTAACCTCCTCATATCATAAAAAGAAAGAGATGCAAGCAAAATGTGGGCAGTAGTAGTGTTTATAATAAAGAAGGAGGATATAACACACAACATTGCACACTGCAGCATCTCTTCTGCAGATAAAGCATCAAACAATGGTACTGGACACAGGAGTACAGTTCACTGGAGAGGAGAATTGGAGCTACAGGTATTCAGCCAGGCTCCAGGATGAGTCAGCCACTGCTTGAAATAGATACTGCGGGCATGGCCTTGATCACACTTTTCACCAAATGAATCATTTATCAAACACAAACACTGCCTCGCAAAAGTACCGCTTATTTTTCATCTCCTGTTTAAATTGATAAGACAGCCTATGGAAAAATGAGGCGTGTGAGTATAAACAGAGTGTGTGTGTCAACAGTGTTTGGGGGAACATTGGCAAGGAACGACCAGCATTGTTCCCCGGGGCTTTGTGTTTTTTCGTGTGCGTCTGTGTGTTTGTGTGCGTGAAGAGGGTGAGAGCGTAGATTTGGCCTGGTTATGTTTGCAGAAGGGCAATCAGGCCCCTTGCCCAAAAGCAGGCCGTGGAGCCAACTGAATCTGGGCAAATATGCAATTCATGCGTCCGTGTGCGCACAAACACACACCCACACGGACACAAGGACATACACACGCAAAACACACACACACTCTCAAAGTAAAACATGAAATGCAGTTGATGCAAACAAACAAACACGAGTCCAGGTTTTATTTTTTCCTGGCTGCCTCTGTGTTTCTCTTGCAGTCACCCAAACATACACGCCCCAGCACCACACAAAAGCGAAAATTATCATTCGTCCTGGTTAAGAAGCAGATTGTCTATTCATCTTTCAGTTCATTTCAGCGGAGAATGGTGATGTGTATGAGAGAGGCCTGAATAAAAAGCGCCGTCTCAGGGAGCCTGATTTGGGATTAATCTGCCAGCGCTCCTCTGAGGCTGTAATGCTTTGACTCCTATAGACTGCAGGAGGGCTGCAGAGGGAGCACTTTAAATGCTAATGGTCCTTTATGATAATACATCACAACACAATGCAGAACCACACTTTGCATTGTAGATCAATCCCACAAAAAAAAAAAATCCTACATGTGCCCCTGCCATTTGGAGCCCCTCTCTGGCACTAGCACGCACAAAACTCTATAAATTACAAATTGAGGGAGAGTTGCATCAACCTTGGAGTTTCAAAAGAATCTATATATGACATGGAAAAGGCTGAGAAGTAAGGTATTAGATCATCCAGTACACTGCTTTGTGCTATGCCCAATCGGAACATCAAACAGTCCACCCTGGTGGTGTCCGACTGCTGGACTGATACCGTCCCTTAAAGGTTAAATAGTATATTTAATTTCCTTTTTTAACCAAGTAAGTCAGCAGCCTGTGTGTTATTTTGAAAAACAATCAGATTATCTCCCATCCATCTGTGTGACTTGATTGTGCAGACATGAAACAGACCAGGCTTCCTATCACTGTTACAGCTGAAATTATCTAAAAAAAAGGAGGCATGGGACAAAAAGAACAGTTATACATATACTTGAACTTGTACAGCATGGGTCACTGGAAGATAACCATGGTACAACAGAAAGCTCAGGCTGTATACAACTACCAGATGCACAGAAACATAATTCTGAGGTCAGGTTTTTTTTGGCTCTCCTCACATCCAATTTAACAATCAATATTTAGGAAATGCCTTTGACCTTGGAAAAGATTTACACACCCCGTGTATTGGCTGAAACATTGAGGAGGCTGGTCCGGTTTAAATTGGCTCCTTAAAACTGCACTATGCAAGTTTCTGGCTTTCACTAGGGTCCTCTATGGTTGTGTGTAACTACACTGGAGTACACCAACATGCATTTGTTGACACACAGAGGGAGGCGAAGTGAGCTGACAGGACGTCCCGAGAGACAAATATACAATTTGGAGTGATAAGGTACAGTCTGATCACATTTCTTTTTGAATGAATTATCAGGTACTTACAAGTCCAATAATAACAGGGCTAAATCGGCATCGGTATTCGTCCTTGGCTTTCAGCTCAGGCCAGCGAGTGTTTATTCCTGTTCGGGCATTTAGCTTGATACTCTTCAGCTTTCTTTATTTGTCTCCTCCAATAAAACATTTCTTTTCTTCAGGTTTTTTGCTGCTTCCACCATGATAACAGCTCTACATTTAGCTTTCTTCTTCTTCATCCAGCATCAGAGGAGCAATACAGCCACTTACTATGCAGGAGTATTAGTCAGAGGTTCCTATTTCCATTAGGAAAATAAGTGTATATTTACTTTAAATTAATTCTGTTCATTAAATCTGTTATAAAAGTTAAAAACCTGCTTTATATTCCCCTCTTCCCAACGTTTAGTTTTTGCATCAATCGGGAAGTGATGTTTGCCATAAAGCAGTCAAAGCAGTAAAAATTGCATGACTGGTTCCCAGAAAGCTGTCTTTTTTTATCCCCGCTTATGGACAGACTTTACCATCAGCAATCGATATTGACATTAGATCATCTTAGTTAATGGCTGATAATCAGAGAGCACATCATCAGCACCTACAACTTTGAGCTGGGACATACTATGTTGGTGTTGCAGCGTACTGAATGACCTGTTGACTTCAGCCAACAACATTCCATTTAGGGAAAGGAATGGATAAGAGTATATAAAGTCAATATATGCATCAAATGTGCATTTAGCGAAAACCTGGACTTAAACAAACATGGCCCCTCAGATAGTAAAGCGTCACCTGGTAACACTGATCTCGTTTCCATGCAGTTCTTTAGAGAAACAAGTTCCTTCCTGCTTTATAATTAATTGTTATCATTTCACCCATTATGTTACAGTTTGTTTTTATGTCAGGTAATTCTTATCTGTTAAAAGGAAAGAAAATTACTTTTCAATTGGATGCACTTACCACTGAGGTGACAGGTTCAAATTATCCTTCTACAGAGCCTCATCTCAGAGAGAAAACACAGTGAGGAATAAATTAATTGATGCTGTCAAGAGCTTCACTGTGTCTGTAATCTATGAAGACAGAGATGCTGAACAGACTTCTCACAGTCCTGTATTTTTTTTTATTCAAACTTGATCAAAATATTACTGCATTTGATGAAATTGCTTTCCCAAATCACTGACTGGAAGCGAGGGGTGAGAGGGACACCGATGCTATCAGTCATAGACGTTCCAAAGCTAATACTAGCTTATAACTCACAAATGTTTTTATGATGAAGAACTGCTTGTTGTTCACCTCCCAAACATCAGAATTACCAACTGAAACCAACTGATGAAACATAAAATGTTCCATATCCCTGTAGACTTTGATCCTGGCAGTGGTGTAAGGGGAAAGATTCTCCAAAACTACTAAATCTTACCTCACCTGAAGTGATGTTCTGGACAAGATTGTGATCCACACAACGGCCAGTGCTCAATTGTACTTGTTTGTCTCCTGCCCTTCTGTGCTATTTAGCTGCTAATAGGTAGCCTGCTTTCACATGTGATTTCAGCTATTGGCTTTGAATACTAAAAACAATGATCATGGAAACAAGGGCAGTCATTAAAGGTTCCATTTTTGTGCAGCAAATATGGGTCTATGGCTGGTCTACAATCCCACATACACCCAAAAAAATTCCTCATCGTCTCTCTTACTCACTCCACCTTTCAGAACGTGAATTCAAACAGTGATAGGAAATGTCTTCAAATTATATCAACAGGGAATAAAGCAACTCCCTGAGATAGAATTTACTCTCTGAGGCTACGTTTACATGGAAACTCCTGACTTAAAGACGCAAGATTTTTCCTTTGCGTTTTAGAATTCTTCTTCGTTCAGACGACGCTCGGACACGAGTTAATCCGCTGTAGTGTGGATGCCAGTTCAGTAGATGGCGGTGTAGGTCTGCAGAGAGGAAGCGCTGCTACAACACACGAACGGAGAAGAAAAACTTTTACAAACAACAATGGTGAATAGATGCACAGAGACGCAGGAGTTTCTTTTCTGGACAACAAATGAGTTTGGATAACAAACCGAGCATGGTAAGAGGCTCACATGTTACTCGGCAGACGGCCGAAGCTGTTGTTGTTCCTGGTATGCACGCGCAGCCTTTGTCTGAAAGAGTACTGCGCATGGACTGAGGTCAGTGTTTCACCCTGAAACGCTCCGGTGCGGGTTTACACGGAGCTGCATGGAGAGCGGATTCAAATCTTTCCACTCTGGAGCCTGTTTTCAAAAGTTTCTGTTTTCAACGAGTTTCCATGTAGACGCAAGGCCAAAACGCAATGATAACTTATTGGATTTGCCCGTTTTCAGCGCCATGTAAACGAGGCCTGAGTCAGGTGTTTTTAGCCCATAACTGGCTCCAGTGAGCATAGCTAAGCATGTCAGCCACAGTAAACATCAGAGCACAGTAATAGAAAGCTGAAATGACATTGATTTCTTAAGAGGGTTTGGTCAGACACAACTCTCAAGGAATATAAAAAAAAAAAAACAGCCTAATTTTAGCAGGACTGAAGCAGAGGGGTGTACAGGCATGCCAAATCAAATAGCAGCTTTTTATTCACATATTTTTCATTTTTTAGCAAAAAAAAAAAGAAAATGTGCTCTGGGATTATCTGGTACCATCGTAAACTTGTT
This sequence comes from Scarus forsteni, assembly GCA_036419115.1. Taxonomy (NCBI): domain Eukaryota; kingdom Metazoa; phylum Chordata; class Actinopteri; order Labriformes; family Labridae; genus Scarus; species Scarus forsteni. The sequence continues at coordinate 839,895 of JAZDUH010000271.1, forward strand.
ATATATGAGACCTCTTAGTTCTGCGGTGACAAAAGCTGGTACCACATACATTATCTAATTTAGTTATGCTGACAGAAAAATCTATTTGGAGTAGCCTGATTTCAGCCTTTAGAGGGTAGCCTTTCTGCATGTTTCCAACAAAATATGTAGAATTAAAATACTTTGTTCTCAAATGTTGAGACAGACCTTGAAAACCAACAACACCTCTAGATAATCAAGAACAAAGCTTCTACTTGAAAAAATGGTCTGAGGTTTCGTTACTCTCATAGGCAACCATGCGTGAAGAATAGACTGCAGGAAAACAGGAATAAAAGAAGAGGAGAGGATAAAAACAGTAAAAATGAGGGTTGTGTATGATGAAAGAGCCTGCTCCCCACTCCAGGAGTGTAATCCTCTTGCAGGCTGAGTTGATTCTCTCAGTTGTTTCCAGACCGAAACGCTGCTCAAGCCTCCGGCCTGCCAATGCAGCAGACGCCCGGGGGGAATCACTGATCTGACTCTGTTGTTCATTTGAAGGGTGTTTGCCATGGTGGCAGAACATCCCTCCTCCTCCTCCTCCTCCTCCTCCTCTTCCCCCCTCAGCCTCACCCTCTTCCCCCACCCCCGCCACCCCCTCAACTCCTTTTTTCTTCTAAAATGGGATACTGGGAGGTGGGTATAATCAGGATTACTCTGCACAAACCAGCTGTGCAGATATATGCACACACATGCATGTAAACAAACAAATCCATGTGCATGCCCTCAAAGACAAAGATAATCATGACGGTTTTTGCACACACACACACACACATAAACATATCTATACGTCTGCAGTGATGAGAATCCTGCACCCACCAGAGAGCTTTTAAACATGCAGAGCTGCAGATATTCACATCTCCTTCAAGCAGAACACAGCCGCACTGCCCATGGTAAGGAGCAGATTGGGTGGAGAAGGGACAAAGGTTGAAGTTATTTTGAATTTTAAGAAGGGTTTATTTCAATAAAGCTGCTTTTTGTCCATTTTAGTTCATTTTAATTAGTTTTACTGCTAATTATCAGTATATAGTTTTGGCTCAATTTTACTGTTCATTTTAAAATATTCTTGCCTCGGTGCTCCAAGTAAAGTGAAGAAACTGCCATAAAAACACCCTAAAACCAGAGAGTGTGCAGAGAGCACAAACCTCCACATTTCTGACATTGTTAGTTGAGTTATTAGGACCAAAAAAGTAGAAAACTGCCTGATGGCACAATGGTAACAATCCTTAAACAATTCCTGGTTCGGCCTCCAGCTTTTTGAGTCGTCTTGCTCACAGCCGGACAGCCAGACGGAGAAAAAAACAGCAGACAGCCGACAAAAACATGAAGTCCTTGTTGGAGAAAATGACATGAGAAAGTTAAGACTTCCTGAGTCAGCAAACTCTCTCTTGGTGTTTAGCAGTAATTCCAAAAATGGACCCATGGCCCCTGGAGGCAGGCTGAGATATTGTCTGGGGCCCTACAAGGTTAGATAACGCACATCATTGTACGCTGTCACCAAAGCAAATTCTGTAAAACATCGACAGAGAATCCACACCATATGATATAAGGAAAAGACAAAACTATGTGAGCAGTCACCTCCCCACCCCTTTGTTAAATTAATTTTCTGGCCCTGTGAAGGAATGCTTGAGACAAATTCTTAAGCTCTTCTTTAAGAGGCTAAGGGCACGACTGATTTAGCAATTTGTACAAATTGATAAATGATGTGTACAGCAAAGGTTGGAGAGGAGCCTGAAAGTCTTTATTCTTGCCATAGGGCATCTTCTGAGAGCTTGGAAACCACTGGTGTACAGAGAGAGAAATCTAAGATCAGATTTAAGACTTTAAAAGACGTATTAAGATCCTCTTAATACATTATAGGAGACAATTATGCCTTCAATTCTCCTCTGGTCACATTGACGACTAGAAGTGCTCTGAGAACTGAACCCTCCACAAAGGCATTTCTGACATTTTCCCTTGCAATGTTGACAAATCCTTCAAAAAAAAATACTGGATCCGCATCTGGATTTGAAACACCACCATAATCCAATCACTTCCTCCTTGTTCCAAAGTTTCATTGTAGTCCACCCATAACTTTTTGAGTTATACTGCTAACAGACAAATAGCAAAATCAAAATCTCCTTGGCAGAGGTAGCAAAGTTATATTGTATGTGTCAATGTTATTATCATGAGCAGAAAATATAAAGCTTTTCATTGATCTCTTCATAACATGCTCATGATAAATATTTGATTATGAAATATGATGAACTGTAGGCTCAATTTATGTCTACTAGATAAATGAAGTTAATGTATTAACTTAGTTTCGGGATCAGGTCCACGCCACAAACCACACCTCCAATCAGCTGACAAGCCTACTTATACTCAGCCATGCCTCATCACTCAGTTTGTCCGTGACTCTTCAACCCACCCTCCCACCCTTCAATCTCAATCATGGTTCTTTCTTTCTCCACTCAGCTCCTCGCTCACCTTATCCTAGGTGGGGGTCAAGATCAGCTAGGGCAGAACACGATAAGGCGGTACCCCCACTCTGAGTCTCCCTCTGCCTGGCTTACGACATCTTCTTGATGGCTCATCTCTCAACATATCTCATGTCGCATGTTCATCACTGTCATTCCTTATATTCCTAAATCTTCATTAAACCTTCAAACGCATACATTTGTGGCCTGGTCCTTGCTAATGAATATAAGATTAAAGGATAAGTTTAGTTTCTGCAGCTTTCACATTGTTTATAGAATGAAGTAGAACAATATACTCATCCAGAAGGCTTTCCTGATCCAAACAGTGCTTCGGGAGATATTTAGATCCAAAATCGAGCGGCGGACATCCGTATAATGGTAGCACATAGGGCATACAGCGCCGCCCCTAAAACTGCATTAATTGTCCAAAAACTCATTAGTTTCACCAATATTCCATCATGGTCTGCTCAGGTTACTCCTCCACGACAGTCTGTGTCGCTCCAGACATGTTGTGTGACTGTACTGACCTCTGAACTGAAGAAGAAGAACGCTTGCCTCTGTGCATGCGCAGTTCGGCTCATTGATTCAGCGGAAGACAGTCGGCCACACAACGACTTTCTTCTCCCAGTTTTGTGCAAAATGGACGAATATCTATCAGATGAAGATGTTGTGGAGGAGAACTTTGAATATGATGGGTGTCCTTACAGTTTCGAGCCAGAGTTTACAGATGAGGAGCTCATCAAAAGGAGGACGCGGAGGCAGCGCTCCAGAGAGTACTGCGCATGCGTGGAGGCAAGCGTTCTTCTTCTTCAGTTCAGAGGTCGGCACAGTTACAAAAACATGTCTGGAGCGACACAGACTGTAATGGAGGAGTAGCCCGAGCGGACCATGATGAAATATTGGTGAAACTAATGAGTTTTTGGACGATTAATGCAGTTTTAGGAGCGGCGCTGTATGCCCTGTGTGCTACCATTATACGGATGTCCGCCGCTCGATTTTGGATCTAAATATCTCCCAAAGCACTGTTTGGATAAGGAAAGCCTTCTAGGTGAGTATATTGTTCTACTTTATTCTATAAACAATGTGAAAGCTGTAGAAACCAAACTTTTCCTTTAAACCTCTCATCATTCATGTGAAATTCTTTAGAATTAGCTTAGATGCATTGCTTGGTCAGTTGAATGCTGTTTTAGCACAATTTGGTGTAGACAGATAAGAGTTCTTTAAAATGGTAAAACTGAAGGTTTTCACAAACTGTAAGACTGGATGTTGGTACATCTGGTACTGACAGACAGAAGCCTTACCAGCTAGCAGCCTAAGAATTCCATTTTCTTTGCCTGAAAAGTATTTAAAATAAGTGGGCTTTAGCTTTTATTAGGCTTTTCTAGCCTATATGACTACTCAAAGCAACTTTACACCACAGGTCACTTTCAGTCATCCACACTTTGCATTTACTTACTGATGGTTCTGAGTTTCTATGTAAGTAGTCCATCAGCATTACTCACACATTCACACCCTTTCATGCCCATTCGCACATCACCGACCCAAGAGTGGGAGCAACTTGGGGGTAAGTGTCTTACCCAAGGCCACACAGCCATGTGACAGCCGGAGCTGGGTTTCAATCTGCAACTTTCTGACGGATGGAGCGCTTTGACAGAAAGAGCCATCAATGTACAGTACAGGCCAAAAGTTTGGACACACTTTATCATTCAATGTGTTTTCTTTATGTCCATCACTATTTACATTGTAGATTGTCAATGAAGGTATCAAAACTATGAATGAACATGTGTGGAATTATGCACTTAAAGCTGGGGTTGGTAATCTGATTTAGATACACTTTTTGTAATACTGATTAAAATGGTCTTTATGACCTGATGGTAATCAACTCATAATGTGTTCTTAAAACAGAGCGAAAAATATCCGCTATCTACAGCAGGACTAAAACAGGGAAAACACCAACCAATAATCATGCCGGGACACCTGTTTTTAAACCAATCAAATCCCGTCGCCATTCTGCCCGCCTACTGCGCGTGCATTTTCCGGCGTGCACAGACTCGGTGCGTGTAGCCGAGCAAGGGATCAGACTCCGCGGGAGAATGCTTACCTTTCAAGTTTTGAATTTGAAAATAAGGGAAGTCCACTGTGAGCCGTCCCACAACCCCAACCAAGCTCCAGTATCCAGTATCCCTCACATTCTAAGACAGATTTACAAGAAATCTAAAATAAACTCTTTGTTTTTCTAAGTTTGTTCTGTTGGCTCTAATCTCGCGACAGCTGCCACCCAGGCTACTGCAGGTGGACGTTCTCGCGAGGCTTTTTCTTCTTCTTCAGTTTTACGGCGGTTGGCATCCATCATTTTGGAGCATTACCGCCCCATTCAGGCTAGAAACAGAGCTCAGTTTGGAGCGGCAGAGGAATGTTTTTATTATTATATCATCACACGGGAGATTTTCGGGAGAATACTGATACAGGAGGACGGCGAAAAAGAGGAGAAAATACGGAAAATACGGTAGTTTTATGGCCAGAATGGGAGATTTGACAGCTATGTGGAGAATGTCAGAGGAACTACCTATTCCTTATCATCGGTTGTGAGTACTAACTGACTTTACATGTTTGTTTGGTGTTTTCTTACTGCTGACTGAGACATGACTTGGTGTAGTGTAAAACAAACACGTTGTGCTGAGGGTTTGGAGTTGAATCAGTCTTCTGGATATATCAGCCGCGCGTGTGCATGTGAGGGGGGGTAGGCGCAGCCCTGAGGAGATGCTACTTTCAAATTCATGCTAGTTTTCCAAACTTGCCAACCCCAGCTTTAACAAAAAAGTGTGAAATAAATGAAAACATGTCTTATATTCTAGTTTCTTCAAAGTATCCACCCTTTGCTCTGATTACTGCTTTGCAGACTTTTGTCATTCTCTTTATGAGCTTCAAGAGGAAGTCACCTGAAATGGTTTTCACTTTTCAGGTGCACCTTTCCAGGGTTAATTAATGGAATTTCGTGCCTTTTTAATGGGGTTGGGGCCATCATTTGTGTTGTTCAGAAGTCAGGCTGATGCACAGCTGACAGCTCTATTAGACACTTTTAAAATTAATATTATGGCACGTACCAACCAGCTAAGTTAAGAGAAACAAGTGGCCATCATTACCTCAGTGAGAATCTACAATGTATGTTTATCTACAATGTTTATGCTGGTTTGTTTGTATTTTTAGTTTGTTAACAGAATAACTCAAAAAGTTGTACATTTTGTGGGATTTTTAAAACCCCAATTTGCGTAGGTAAGGAATGGGCCATGAACTATTGAGTAGGTTTTGGTGTTGACCTGCATCCACATGTGGATCAAGACATTTTTCTAAAAGATTTTCACATTATGAGATAGGGAAATTTTCCACATCTCGTTGATCAGTCATTAGCCTCTCAATGGATTTGATCACATTTTCAGGGTTATCATGGCACAAGGACAGTTGGTTATATTTTGGTGGTGATTGGAAGCCGGTTGGATCCAGGAATTTGTAAGGATTTCTTAACAGTGTGAGATAGGGACGTTTTTCCACAATCTTGGCAATAATTCACTCGACAATGCTGGAAATGCCTTGGCAGAGGTTTGTGCTCTCTAAGCACTTCTGGTTAAGCACAATTTGCGCATTTGCCCCTGGACCTATGACAAAATGAGGGAGAAAAGCTGCCAAAGAGTCACCACCTCCTTAAGAGCTAGTTGTTTGGCCTCTCTCAGCTGTTCACTCTAATTCTTTTAGATTGCTAGATCAGCTTACTGCACACAGCATTCAGTTAGTGAGGTTGGATGGATACAAGTACAACAATCAGTCTGAGAGCCCCAGGAATGATGTGAGCTGCTGTTTGCACAGCAGATCGGTAAGTGAGTTATGGAGGCAGGTCATCACAGGAGATGTATTATTTCATGAACAGAGTGGACAAAAGTGTGAAAGTGAAGTCAACTTGGGACCTGAATTCTCAAAATGGAAGTTATGGTGAAATGTAAATCCTATTTCTCTTATTTTTATTTAAATTTGAAGACATTTAATACATTTTTTTGGAAGAAAAAGCCTTATTTCACTCCATTTTTATGTACTTTAAATGCTTTTCACGTCTTTGTTATTCTGTTATTTCTTTTCTTAACAACAAAAATATTAAAGGGAACGGGGTTGGTTCTGTGGGGATGGGGATGAGCTGGCGCAGACAGCCAGTGAAACTACAAAAGAGAGGAGAGACAGTGAGACTCAGGCAGAATAGATGGCACAGAAAATGAAAGAATGAATAAAACAAGAGAGCAGAAATTAGACATTAGACATCACTGTGAGCCAGAGACAGAGAGAGAGAGTCAGAGTGAGGAGGTAAGGGGGAGGCAATGAGACAAGGAAGGAAGATTTTGAAGGCTCAAAAAGAATGATCTCCCCTCCATAACCTACCCATTAGGCAGCCTACACAAGCAACAGCCCATTTCCTGTGGCCGACCACAGCCCCCTGACAGCGAACCACGCCGCTATTAGTGTCGGTCAGACATTACATAAAATGATGGGCGCAAAATGATGCACTGAAACACAACAGGGGGTGAGGAGAGTTTTAAGGTGGTGGAGGGGTGGGGGAGATAGTTGTTCAGTAATGGAAAGCCTGCACTCCACTTCAGCTTTGGGGAGAGATTTTCTCCAATGAAGCGTATTTTTGTAAAGAGGCTGACCCAAACAGACTTCAGTGAACTTAACAGCATTCCTGGAGCCATCATACAAAACATCACTCACAATATAGAAGACTGCATAAAAAATGAACCACCAGAGCTTTATCTTTTCAGGAATGGACTTATAAATGAGATGTGTTGTTTCCCCGCCTATGTGTAGGAAGAATGGCATTTAGAGCAATTCCAAGTAATGGATGGGCATGAAAATCACCCGCAGAAAAGATTCACAGCTGCACTGGAAGATTTTTTACTTTGCTGACATAAACACTGAGGCACAAACTTAAAAGTAAAAAGCAAAATTTAACAAGTTAACTATGACTCCCAGAGAGCCCTTGGGAAATAAAACATTTAATCACAGAGCTACAAACTTCCCTGCATGAGTGGCTAGAGAGCGAGTAGACTAAAGCAAAAGTCCATGTTTTTTCAGAACTAGACAATATATTTATCTTTAAAACAGTTTATTTTCTTCTCTCTTTTTAAGGGACATTTTGGCAATATATTTCGCTTCATGTCTGAGGTTGGCTAATAGTACTTTGCTTTTGCTTTGAGTTTAAAGTTGTCTCATTACAACCCACAGCAAATTTTACAGATTTTGCTCTGCTGGAAATTCACACTGGCTTTATTCATTCATTTACGAGGTTGAACTTTTATATTGTCTTTTGTGTAATGGGGGTAGATGGTACCATGAACATAGAAAGAGAAGTCCTGGTGCCTCAGACATTTTGTTGTGTTCATACTGGAGACATGTTAAACACACTTTAGGACATCTCAGGCTACGTTTACATGGATACTCCCGACTTAAAGACGCAAAGATTTGTCTTTTGCGTTTTAGAATTCTTCTGCGTTCAGACGACGACACTCAGAGACGAGTTAATCCGCTGTAGTGTGCATACCGGTTCAGTAGATGGCGGTGTAGGTCTGCAGAGAGGCAGCGCTGCTACAATACATGTACGAAGAAGAAAAACTTTTACAAACAACAATGGTGAATAGACGCACAGAGACGTAGGAGTTTCTTTTCTGGACAACAAATGAAACACTCCGATGCAGGTTTACACGGGGCTGCACGGAGAGCGTTTTGGAAATTTTCCACCCTGGAGCCTGTTTTTAAAAGGTCCCGTTTTCGACGAGTTTCCATGTAGATGCAAGGCCAAAACGCAAATGAATCGTCTTTTTTCGTCATAGTCGTGTTTTATTGATTTAATCAATCGTAATTTGGAAATATTAGAGAAAAATATATCAAGGAGATCTGCCAGGGAGAGGGGAGACCAGAGGAGAATCAGGAAGGGGGTTAACTGCTTCAGGGACTATTGTCAGTAGGAAAAATAAAAAGCCTGGACATGGTCTAATATAAGGAGCTGTAACATGGACACTAATGCCGCAGGCAAACAAAAATGTTTGAGTGTTTGTAAAATGGGTTATGATTATTTTTTGTCATTTTAAAACTTTAAGCATGTTCTTTTGCAATTGTTTATGAAGAGAATTCTGTTTAAATTAAAATCTGTTTTTTCTTTTCTAGTAATTACACACTGTTCAAGCATTTATTACATAATAATGACAAATACTTGCTAGACTTGTTTACTTTTATTTCTCTTGAAAGAAGGGTCAAAAAAAATATCAAAGGGCATTTCTTGACACATTTATTGACAAAAAAGACAAAAGAACTGTTATGATTATAATACTAAAGGGGTTAAATGATTTCAATTGTGTGTAAAAGTACTTTTTGAACATTTTGAGCACACTGCAACAATACTCTGATAATAATGATAAACGTGATAATTTTGGTCACAATAACCGTGATACAAAATTTTCACATCATTACATCCCTCGCACTGAAATGCAGAAAAATGCAGTAAAGACATTTAAATGCAATTATATGACACTATTCAAAAATCCTGACACATTTCCTTCGATCACATTTTACACATGAAGATATTGAAGGAACACTATACAACAGAAGATGACTGGCCAAGTTATTGATTTTATCCTATCCGCCTGTATCATATCACCCAGCATTAAGTGTATGTCTGAAATCCTTCTGAGCGTGTTTATCCCCTGGATTAGAAAGACTCAAAGACGGCTGATCTTATTTTCCACACAGGGGACACAAACGTCACGGAACAAAAAAAAAAATCTGAGTTAGAGAAAAGTTTGCACAAACAGGAACAAGCACATAAGGCCACACACAGTGAGTGGCTCGCCCTCGAGGTGTGTTTTATGTGGTAATGTGCTTTAGATTGGGGCTGTGTGTGCAGAGATGATGGGCTGGGTAACAGATGGACAGGAGTCTATTCCCTGGGCTACCAGCCTTCTGCTTACCACACAGCCCTGCCAAGTCCACAATCCTCATCCATCTCCCCGCTCTCCTCCAACCACTCCTCAGCTCATACAACAGCCCATTTCATCTCCATTCTTTAACGCGGGCCTGTTGTGTTACTCCACTCACCCCCACCTCCTCACCCACCCTCCATCATACACCGCCTCACCTCTTCTCGACCTCATCCTTCCCGTTCCTTTCTCTTCCTCAATTTCCCCTGGCAGAATTGACATGTCTGCCAAACGGAGGCCTAATCCCCTGATTTTTCTTCTAGTTGTAACAGCCCGTGCTGCCATCCCTCTATTCCTCCGGCCTTTCCTGCTGCGCTGCTGGGCGGATGGCCAGCGTTAGGCTCCCAGGCTTACCGCCACATGCTGTAACCTTAGTTTGCAGCATGTTGGAGCACTGCATTAGATAAGTTTCCCTCCAAGGAGTCAGTGTACATAAGATTAACACTCTTACTCTAGTAGGGAAGCACAGAGATTACAGCTAGCCGGATTGCTAAAGGTCCCTTCAGCTAAAATGCTAGCTGGCCCTCTCTGTGGCCAGATCACGCTCGGTTGCACTCAAGCGGCACTATAAAAAGAACAGTCGACTGCAGACCGCTGTGGAGGCAGGGTGTGGCACGTCTCTATTGTCACATCTACTACTGACAACCCAGGGAAGCGGCAAGACGGCTGAAATGAGGTGTGCGCACGTGGACAGAAAGTGCCACTCGAGTGGAAACTGGATGAAAGAAATCAGTGTGTGTAGCAAAGGGGTGTGTGTGCCTCACCTCGAATAATGGCCAGCTTTGCAGTGACGGACACTTCTCCTTCGCTGTTTCGTGCCACACATTCATAGATGTTCTCGTCTCGGGGTGCTCTGAGCGGTTGGATCCTCAAAACGGCACCGGCACCATCGTCAAACTCAATAGTCTGCACGGCCACAGAAAAAAGAAACTTAGAGCAGAGCAAACTAATGCTCCACTATTACAACAGAATCCTGTAATGTAGTAGATAATTAGCTTCGCACGGTCTTAATGTGACAGTCATTACACTTTAATATTTCATACTTTTTTTCTTTTACTTGCCCCCTCTTCCTCGAGGCAGGCTCAGCGAGTGCTCCTGGAGCAGAGGGCTTTCTTTCACTTCAGCAGAAGAGATACTCACCAACATGAGGGGGGATGAATGTTGTTGCTCTGGTTGAAATCTCTAACCATTAGGTCAAATTACTGCATCAATACACAATCAGATCTCTAATGTGACGGAGCTGCAGGAATTAACCGCTCTGTGGAATAGCTAAGCTGGGGAATAGCCTGCTTAATAGCACATAGCTTAGGGACAGCAATATGTTCACTTTATGTAACAGGAAGTGTGAGGCAAGCTGCTGCACAGTGAGATGGGAAAGTTTGGCAAAGAAGTGCAGAAATTCCTCTAGAATTGGCTTCTTGTTGCTGATTCCTGTAACTACGATGCTATTATTGTTCTGAACAAGAATGGTTTTTAGGTTTCTTGGTAAAGATCTTGTTATTTACATGTTTAAACCAGCGGTCAGTTAAATACTATCTATGTCACTTATGTACTGAGTATTTGCACCATAGACTGTAAAAGTATTGGACTAAGCCATTTGTTTATCCAAAGCGCCTTTGGAATGCTGAAGATGCTTTGCAATGGAGGCTGCTATAATGTACATGTCATCTAGGGCTGAGAAATTAATCGATAAATAACCGAAATCTACATTTAGACCCTCTAATCAAAATAATTTTATTCATGGCGATTATTAAATGTATTTTTTTTTGGGCATTTGTGCCTTTATTGATAGGAGAGAGACAGTGTATAGGCTTGTGAAAGGGGGTGAGAGAGTATGGGAAGACACTCTGCAAACTGGTCACAGGCTGGATTCGAACCCGGACCAGCAGAAACATCTTCATGGGGCATGCCTGGTTGCTAACCACTCCGCCAAACCAGCACCCCTCATGGCAATTATTTTAATTATTTTTCCTGTGTAAATCATGGGACTGTGTCGCCTCCATACAATCTGCATTCACTTTTGCCAAGAGTGAAAGATGCGCTGCCAAAATGGAGGAGACAAGCGCCAATCTATCAGAGGACCTTGTAGCCAAGAAAAATGCCGTCTCTGCTGTTTGGGCACATTTTGGATTCCGTGCAAAGGACAACGAGCAGAAAGAAGTTACATGTTAATACTGCAGGAAGACTTTGTTGACGACCACCTGTATCAACACTAATTTGTTCCAATATAACATAAAGTAATCATTCATTAATCGTAATCAAGTAAAAGCTTCAATTAATCGTGATAATGAGATTAGTTAATATTGCCCACCCCTAATGTCATCTCAACCAAACTTTGGTTCAACCTGCAGACAGACAGACAGGACTTGCTTGAGTCTGACCGAAAGCAGCTCTACATTTCTAATTGAAAATCCTCAATAAATCCTCAATTTAAGGATAACGGCACATAGATGTTTTATATAGTTAGACTAAAGCCAGGTTAGGTGTCTGCTGCAAGCCTCAAGTGGACACTCTGGGTACTACAGCGAAGGGCACTTCAGCACTGGCCTTGAATTTTAAGCTCTTGAGGTCGCTGCCTGATTCATACTGACAGCCTCAATATTATGATAAAACTACATAATCTTAAATCCTTGCTGAGAAATAGCCCCCACCACCCCTTTTTCCTGTGTTAACACTTAAGCTTTTTGCATTTTACCCAAAACTATAACAAGTTTTAGATATTCAGAAACACTGGATTTTTGTTCTATTCTGTCTAAAGTCTTTGCAGCTCAGACTATCCTGATTTAAATAATTTATCCCCTTAGCAATTGGTAAACTGTATGCTTCTTTGTTTTGTTTTTATACTTTCTATATAACATTATGAACTTTATTCTCTTACTGAGACTGTTTGTCAGACTCTTTTAATAGACAGCTCCTTTAATTTATCACAGTGCCAACTCTTAAACTCTTAAGTTTCGATTTGATTTCATGATGTTATTCTCCTCTTGTAGTCTGTCAGTAGTTAAATTAGGTTACTGTGAGCTCCTTTCTTTTCTTTGATGGGTTTGTATTATTTAATAGACATTTTATTCTATCACTGACATGGATTTATTTATTAAACTGGTGCCTAAAGTCATCACAGACAGCACTGAGTCTGGTTGCCTGTTACTGGTTTTCTTCCATTATATTGTTTGGTCGCTGCTGTGTTTATCTGTCTTTATGCACCTACAGGGATTTCAAAGGTTGTTAAGACAATGAATTATTTAAACATGGCTGTATGCATTTGTAAAATGATACAGCTAAATGATAATCAATGATAATCAAGAGAGGTAACAATACTTAGCAATACAGTTTAAAATTTCAAAACTATGGACAGCCTAAAATAATTGGACAATATATAATAAATAAATTCAAACACTGTGTTGAGCGACAGACTGTGACTGTGTGACTTCAATTAAAAATTATTACCAAATTTTCAAAGGAAAATTATCAAAGAAACAGATACTTTGCTTTTATTGTCTTATAAACAAAAGAATCACATTCATTTATTAACTGACTTCAATCATGTCTTTGGAAAAATTGAAAATTACTCAAGCACATTGATTTGATTGTGTCAGGAACCGTGATTATGGCAGGTTCTGTATAATTAAAAACTGCCTCATCCATGTAAACAAAAGAGATATGGTAAAAAAAAAAACATAAATCAAATATTTTTCCTTTAAGCCAGTTTCCACCATTATTGTTAGGCTACATCACGACATTTGATGTCCAAATGTGCATCCCTTTAAGCTGTTGTTGTTTATCTTAGTGGTATTTTCACATTTAAAAATAAAACCTGATGTTACATCATGACTGACAGCTTCGTCAGTAAAAAGATCATCAGAGTTTTCAACCAGCTTTGCAGATTGGATGGGGTAAGGTGAGAGAGGGTGATAAAAACTAACAAAACAACAACTAACAATTTTCTGTTGCATGACTGCCTGTTCTAAGACAATCTGTTCTAATAGTAAGTATTACAACCTAAGAGATATGAGGTGTGTTATCAGTTCAATGTCAGCTATTTTCAACAAAATGGCTGCAGTATAAATTTTTGGATTAAAGGGAAGATTGTGGCTTCAGTTCAGTGAACCGGGTTGATTCAAGCAATGCTGTACATTTGGATACCCAGCCAATGTTACATCAGGGGCTGTATGTATGTATATATATATATATATATATATATATATATATATATATATATATATATATATATATATATATATATATATATATATATATATATATATATATATATATATATATATATATATATATGTATATATATATATATATATATATATATATATATATATATATATATATATATATATATATATATATATGTATATATATATATGTATATATATATATGTATATATATATATATATATATATATATATATATATATATATATATATATATATATATATATATGTATATATATATATATATATATATATATATATATATATATATATATATATATATATATATATATATATATATATATATATATATATATATATATATGTATCTTTCAGAGATCTTTCAGAGACCTTATATGTGTTTATTATGAAAAAAGTTCAAATTTAAATCCATACACCAAAGCGCTATGTAACACATGCCTCTTGTCTCAGCAGCCAGCTGTAAAATGTCAATATGCAGAGTTACATAATGAAACACGGTGATATTCCATTACAAATATATTACTTACGGTAAATAATCATATTGCTGTTAGCAATGAAAGGAAATTGATATGATTTTAATAATACCAAAGCAATAATCTATTCTGCTTGTCAATCAAATTTTTAAATCCTTCATTTTCTGCAGATTTTCTATGTGAAAAAAAAAGAGTCAACTTGCCCAGATTTCTAGTGTCATCTGTGCAGTCAATTTGCAAAATTTGAGTTGTGGCTCAAACTTGGTGTAAATTTGACTCACAACTCCTGTGTGCTGATCACATCTATGACATTTAAATCATAATTTCCACAGACTGCCCCTGATAAAATCATGATGTTCTTGATTTGCAAGGCATGCAGAACGAAGTGAAAGGAATTGTCAAGCATAGAGACAATTGTTATTGACTCTTTGAGCTGGTTGTTATTTTTTCTCAATTGGAATTGTTTTTGGATTGCCATCCCTACTGTTGGTCATTATTTTCACTGAGAATTTGGCCTGGTATTTATATTTTTCATTAACTTCAATCAACCTTAATAAATCTTAATCTGAATCTAATCCTTGTCTGCAAATATAATATATATATTTTTAATATATTAGTACATGTTAAATAGGGAACTCAACAAATTACCCAGCCCCAGCTACATCTGTGTAAATAATCATTACTGGAGGTAGTGCGTTGTATTTTACAGTACAGTTAGCCATTGTGAACAGTGACAACCACCTCGATACGCTGGGAATTGACCTTCTTGCCCTTCTTGTTCCAGTAGACGACCGGCTTGGGATTTCCAGACGCTTGGCACACAAATGATGCCACACCCCCTGACACTCCGATCTGGTCTGTGGGAATCTTGGTGAACTTTGGGGGAGCTGTAAGACAAGAGAGAAAGGGGAGAGGGAGAGCAGAATAAATAAAAAATAAATGCACCAGCAAGCATGAAAATTGATACCCGTGAACCCAGCGGATGTCTAGCTGACTCCTCGACCGGCGACAGCAAAAGCTACAAACCCCCCCTGCTGACCACGCCCCATTTCACTGTCAGTGACTGGTCAGGCTGACTTGTGCTCTGATGGCTTCGTGTTGTGCTTACTTCCTGGGTATCATCTGGAGGACAAGCTGAAGGACTTCCTGTGGGTCATAAATAAAAGATGGGGCTGGGCTTCAGAGGAGCATTTCTCTCTCTCTCTTTCTCTCTCTCTCTCTCTCTGTCTCGCTGTCTGTCTCTCCTTCGGGGCAGGCTACCCTCATACAAGCAGCAGCACAGGCTGTCATGGCACATGAGTGTCTCACAGGTAGGAGAGGTGTTGGCCGAGAATTCACAGCATATAATTGCTTTAAATGTATTTATACCAGAGGTGTCATTTTGTTCTCCGCACTCCTGTGGGGACTTTGCACTTGCAGATTCTGATGGTCTTAATAAGAAAAAAACAACAACGCATATCCGGTCTTTAGCTGTGTTAATTTCCATCCCCTTGCCTCGGGGGAGCATTCCAGCAGCATCAGCTGTTGTGTTGCGTCTGATGTGAGATGTTTTAAGTGCAGCAGTTGCCCCCTGAAAGAAAAAACAGCAATTTCCCGAGTCCGATATTGAGCCAACAGTACTGAACCTATATTTTTCACAGCGGCTGAGTCAGATCAATCACACAACTTCACGCACCCACCCCTCGCTATCAGTCTGTGGCCTGTTGCCATGGTGCCCAGCTTAACTCCTCCTCAGCTACAGAATCGCTGCGATCCATCAGGGTGAAGTCAGGATGACCCTTACCATGGCAACCTGGATCCCTCCTCCCACACCCCCCTCCCTCCCCTCCCATCGTGTATCTGGGTGGGTGAGGTCCTGCCGTGTTGATTCATTTCTGCCCTGAAGACAGAACAGGAACTTCTAAGACCGACCACAGAATATGGCCAGGACATACGGACCAAAAGGTGTATATGTATATTTTTAGCTGATCAGGCATACACAGAAAACTTAATAATGTTCTTTATTTTATGATATGAAAAATGGCTAATCTGACACACCAGATGGTCTATTCAATATATTTCAACATCTCAGCTGGGAGAGAGTAAATAGACAGTCTTTAGGGAGGGGCAGAACATTTTAAAAGCACATCTACCAGGCGACTGGACAACCGATCTGTCAATCACATTCATCAGTTAGGCCGGTGCTCCTGCTGCGGTGTACAGGACAGAACGTGAGCCGCTTCAGGAACAACCAGTTCTCAAACATGTGAAGAAGACAAAAATACATTTTACATAGAGAAGTTTGTTGTGTGAAATATGTTTCAGGTCTGATAAAACTGATGCTGAAGCCGTTAGCATCGATGCTAATCTCTGTATGAGCAGTCACTTCCTGCTGTCCTCAGTCTTAGCTCCCAACTCTTTCTGCTCTAAAGGATGCTGCTTTGGGCTCCTCACAGTTCTGGTCTGGTGCTCTGCAAAGTTAACAAATGGCATCACATAGTGGAATTATGGATCTTGACATTGTTGGTTAAAATTGGAGTATTTACACATGTTTGACAGCTTTTCAAAAGGACATCCCATATCAGATCAGATAATATCTTTTTTAAATCATCAAAAACTGCAGCTAAGTTCTGTCGTACGATTATGACACAGTCTTAACTAAACAAAAATATGAAAATCTATACGTCAAGGTACTGAAATTGTTGATACCCTGTGATGGGAAATTTTGATGATAAGACTCTTAACTTCCAGCCCTGCTCCATCTCCTGCCTGTTGCCAATACACACTCCTTGACCCTCACCCCAGATCTGCCAGGCTTCTTTGCTTTTGAAATCCTTTTGTCTCCACACATAACACCTAAGCATCCCTCAGATATGCTTCCCCTCCTGACACCTTCAAAGAAAATAAAACAATGTCGGCCGGCAAGATGTCTTTATCTCATTTGTTCACCAGAAACGGGAAATAACTTCCACGACAACCCTCAACCAGTGGTTGCACAATATATAGTTTTAACATTAAAAATACAATCATTGCAAATATACTAATCCATAAAATTTGAACAACTTTAAATATACAAATGAAGGGCTTGATGGATATCTACAATAGTACATTAACTTCTACCTTCTTATGGATGGATCTTTTATTGGAAAAAAAAAAAGGCTACCAGTCCAGACCACCTCTAGCCCATTGTCAGCTGGCAGAGACTTCAGTTACCCGAGACTCCTAATAAAAAAAACACTAAAAAAACAGATAGAGAAAGGATGGATGTATGAATTAAATTAAACCCCACTTCCAATTTCATGAAAGGTCCAGACTACAACAAAGAGGTGACCTTAAATAAGGCTCATGGTTTGTGGTTGAGCTGCTGGTGGTGGGAGCCGAGGACAGACCAGTTGAGAATCATGGCGGTGCAGTCTCATTCTTTCTCATTGGAGTATTCTGACATTCCTCAGAAACTAAATATATCACCCAGTCCTCCTACAGAAAAAATAACTTGCAAATGGAAAAGCCTTTTTGCATGTTTTCCCACACTGCCCTGGCTAACAGTCACGCAGACCGCTTTCCAGTCTCACTTTACTGCCCTGACAGTCCCTGCAATAACGTCGTGTCAAAAGAGCTGCTCCCGTGCCCGCCGCGCTGTGCCTCAGCTCCGACTCTGAATGTCAGAATTAAAGTGGTTTCATTTTATGCTTGCCATAATCCTCAACAGGAAGAAGCAAAAAGCTGGCTCAGTAAAGTCAATCAGAGCAAATTTATGCCCAACAATTTTTTGGATTCAAGAGCAGGAGATTTCCTGCCTGTTACACTCCAGAAAAAAAAAGGCACACAGTGTGTTGAGTAAATTGCCCGTTTATCCTGCCAACAATATGAACTATCAAAAGTCCAATAGACGAAAAAATGTCATGGCTGAGAACCGTCGTCTCTCCTGGCTTTGGGATTATGAATGAATTCCGTGTGCTTCTCACGGCTTCTACACGGGATTCACTAGCTTTATACTGAGTCCAAAACTGTGTTCTCTTAAATGCACTCAAACATCAATCCTTAAAATAAAAAAAAAAACGACCCCACTGGCGGTGTTACCACTTAAGCCTCTTCTGAGAGCCAGAGAAAAGCCCTGCAAGGCACGGGATCTGGATGGATTTGTACTGAACGGACAGTTCTAGAAACCTGCCTGAGAAAAGACATGGGTTAATGAGCATCTCTGTGTCTTTAAAAAACTGATTTCATTGACAGTGGCAGTCAGATGTAACACCGCTGCTGACGTGTGCATAATGAAACACCTCTGTATGACCTGTTAACATGTTAATGAAGACTACAGTGTTCAGCTAGGACTGAAACCAGCAGGTACACAGTAAGAGCGCGAACATGTGTTTCAACTCCAGATTTAGCTAACACTTGCATCATAGAGTGGGTCCAAGTCATGAAGTTTGAAGATTCTGTGAGAATTTGTATGCTTATGAAACACACTGAAATGAGCACTCATGTGACCTACAAAAGAAAATCAGAACATCAGCAACAAGACGGCCATTTCTATGAGAGATGTTTGAAGCTTGTGACCAGTAAACAGACTAATAATATTATCTGTTTGATACCTCAGCAACAGAATCAGTCTTAGATACTCAATACTGAGCAATATACAGTTGCAGCATCCCAGTCACCACAGGCAAAAATGATGAAAAGCCATTTACTTAGGGTTTACCAATGTTAAAGAAAGGCATAGTCATGCTGTCTATTACAATTTGATTTGTTTAAGTCTATTTTTAATGGTTTTAAATTATATTTTATGTTTGTGATTTTAAAGGTCATGTTTAAAAAAGATACAGGTTTATGGGAAAAGCTTATGTTCCTCTTGCTTTTTTTTTTTTGGAAAAATGTTCTGATCCATGACTTAAAGCAGTGATCCAATCAGAGCCATGAATGTAGTGATCTGTAAAACCACTTATAAATATTGTTTCCAAACTTCTGTTGAGAAGATGATTGAAGTTGCTAAACCGTATAATTTCTTGAGTTAAACTTTATGAAGAGCACTTCCTTTTGAAGATACTTCAGAACTCATACTAACCTAACATGCCAGATCAACACTTGCATTTATTTACAGGATATGTTCCACTCGACCATCTGGGCAACAGTCCATAGAAAAAAAGAGAGCAGGATCTCTCAAAAACACCCCAGAGGTGACTGGATGATCAATCAGTCAATATCAATTATTACCAGCCAATAAGTTGATGAAGAAGGCAGGCAAAGCTGCCATGGAGTAAAGTACATCACACAAAC
Organism: Scarus forsteni; assembly: GCA_036419115.1. Lineage (NCBI taxonomy): Eukaryota > Metazoa > Chordata > Actinopteri > Labriformes > Labridae > Scarus > Scarus forsteni. The sequence goes on from JAZDUH010000271.1 coordinate 859,311, forward strand.
CTCTAAAATCAGACTGTCATAAAAATCTGTCAGGAGAAGAGAAAACAAAATGATGTCGTCAAAGAATGTTTTCAGTGTTTTTTTTCAGATTTCTGTTCATTACCTCCACCGTGGAGGTTAGGTTTTTGCCTGTGTTTGTTTGTTAGCAAGATTATGCAAAAACCACTGCATGGATTCTCTGAAATTTTCAGGAGATGTCAGTACAGGCCCAACATAAAAAATAGTTTTGGTGGTGATCTGGATCTGGACGTGGATCCTGGAAAATTTTAAAGGATTTGTTTGAACTGATAGATAAGGCAGTTCTTCCAAAGTTTTTTCTAATAACTCAAAAAGTTCCCTACTAATCCGGATGACATTTTCAAAGAATGTTGGTCATGGCACAAGGGAGAAGTAATTACATTTTGGTGGGGATCCAAAAAGCTGCCGTTAATGCACATCATTTTCCCACAACAAAAGCCAAACTAATAATGTCGTCAACATGATTGCTAGGTTTTCAGGGTCAGTGAATCATATTATAAGGGTGACTTTATCACTGACTACCGCTCTTAGGTGTGACAGCAATATGTGCGCTGCCTTTGCAGAGGTTTACACTCTCCAAGTGCTGTTTTGCTTTATAAAGAAATGATGTCAAGTTTGGCTAAAAACGCTTCTACAAGCTTGAAGCTTTGCAAGACGGATCTGCGTGACCACAAACACGGAACCAGGCAAATTCAGCAGCTCATAAAGGTTAAATTAAAATTATTTTTGACAAAAGATCTCCAAATGTTGAATGCTCCAAATGAATGTCTTCATTTCAAAAACCTAACACAATGAATCACAGATAACTCTTTTAGCTGATGAACAGCTAAGCCCACACGGACGCCATTGTCCCTGCAGCATCACACTGAGTCTCAAATCTTTGATCCAATGTAAGCACACAAAAGGCTGCAGATACAGCCTTTTGAATAAGAAACACTTATTTCCTTTTTATTAGAACAATATCTTTGTTGTCCAAAGAGGGGTAAAAATTACTTCCCTAAAGTTCCACATAGGAGCTGTTTTTTCAGCTCCTTTTTTTCTGTTCAGTTTTTTTGGGTAGATTTTTGTATCTGCTGCACAAATGTTCCTTCACCTAGCATCTTAAAGAAACATGAATTATGGCCAAGGCATTAAGCTCAACCAGCTGTGGTCTGACAAGCCTGTAAGCCACATTTAATAATGCATCTCTTCCTGTCTGTATGCCTTTGCTGTCAAATCTGTTTGCATTTCGCAGCCAAACGTTGTGCAACAAAAATAAGTCTGTGATACGAAGATAATGAGGCCCAGGGTTGTACGCCATGTCGCTGCAGGGGAAAATAGTGTGGTATTTTGAAGATGATTAGTGGGATTATTTCAAACAAGAATGTGAAGGTTTGACAAATAAACAACAAAATACTGACTTAATTTGACAATGTTTGTACATGGAAGTTAAGTGGGGATCATCCCTGAGAGGAAAATATTACACATGTATTTTTAAAACACTAATAAAGCAGTAACATGTCGAAGGAGAGTTGATTGATTCTGTAAAGACAAAGGGAAACTCATAAATCTTACTTTCTATGTCTGATGTGCTGTCAACTTTAACTTCATCATGCATTACACAAATCTGAATTCTTGTTGAAATATTTTTAATCTATTGAGACTTAAGAACAAAGAAACTGTGTATAAGTCAATAAAAGTTATAGCTTTAATAGAGTAAACTAGGTATGGTGTGAGGAAAGTAAATGTTCTCTCTTGTCAAGGGACCGTGGCGTGTTGAAACTCTTGTTCAAAAGTTATGTTCTATTACCTCTGGGTAATAAAAAATTCTGTGTCTGGGTAACTTTGCAGTCAACTTCATTTCTATGCAACAACAAAACAGTGTAGTTTTTACACCAGGAATCTAGGATGCTTCCATTCATTGTGTGCAGAAATCATAAATACTGTATCAGCTCAGCAGGATAAACATTGAGGACTTCGGTGAAACTGAGATGGTACATCTGCTTAAAGAAGTGATGTATGGACTGTGAAAGATGGCCAGTGCTGATATAAATCACAATGTAGCTAATGCTGAGATGTTTTCCTAATTACTTCTTTTTTAATGCATTTTTGGGCCTATTTGTGCCTTTATTGGTAGGAGAGAATGACAGTGGATAGGCTTGTGACAGAGGGAGAGAGAGTAGAGGAAGACACTTCAAAATGGCCACAGGCTGGATTTAAACACTGGCCAGCAGAAGTACACGATATTGCCAAAAGTATTTGCTCATCTGCCTTGACTCGCATATGAACTTCAGTGACATCCAATTCCTAATCCATAAGGTTCAACATGACTTCAGTCCACCCTTTGCAGCTATAACAGCTTCAACTCTTCTGGGAAGGCTGTCCACGAGGTTTGGAGTGTTTATGGGAATTTCTGACCATTCTTCCAGCACATTTGTGAGCTCACACACTGATGTTGGACGAGAAGGCCTGGCTCTCAGTCTCTACTTTAATTCATCACAAAGGTGCTCTATCGGGTTGAGGTCAGGACTCTGTGCAGGCCAGTCAAGTTCATCCACACCAGACTCTGTCATCCATGTCTTTATGGACCTGCGTTGTGCACTGGTGCACAGTCATGTTGGAAGAGGAAGGGGCCAGCTCCAAACTGATCCCACAAAGTTGGAGTATTGAATTGTCCAAAATGTCTTGGTGTGCTGAAGCATTCAGAGTTCCTTTGACTGGAACTAAGGGGCCGAGCCCCCCCAAAATAACAACCCCACACCATAATCCCCCCTCCACCAACCCTTACACTTGGTACAATGCAGTCAGACAAGTATCGTTCTCCTGGCAATCGTCTTTAAGATTACCAGATGGAGAAGCCCAATTCGTCACTACAGAGAACGCATCTCCACTGCTCTAGAGTCCAGTGGCGACGTGCTTTTCACAACTGCATCAGACGCTTTGCATTGCACTTCGTGATGTGAGGCTTGGATGCAGCTACTCGGCCATGGAAACCCATCCATGAAGCTCTCTGCTCTGTTCTTGAGCTAATCTGAAGGCCACATGAACTTTGGAGCTCTGTAGCGATTGACTCTGCAGAAAGTTGGCAACCTCTTACCACTATGCGCCTCAGCATCCTCTGACCCCGCTCTGTCAGTTTACATGGTCAACCACTTCATGGCCGAGTTGCTGTTGTTCCCAAACACTTCCACGTTCTTATAAAACAGCTGACAGTTGACTGTGGAATATTTAGGAGTGAGGAAATTTCACGACTGAATTTGCTGCACAGGTGGCATCCTATCACAGTTCCACACTGGAAATCACTGAGCTCCTGAGAGCGACCCATTCTTTCACTAATGTCTGTAAAAGCAGTCTGCATGCCTAGGTGCTTGATGTTATGCACCTGTGGCCATGGAAGTGATCGGAACAACTGATTTTGATTATTTGGATAGGTGAGCGAATACATTGCAATACAGTTCATATACATGGGACGTGCCTGGTTGCAAACCACTCCGTCAAACCAATACCCCTAATTACTTCTTTTGGAGTAGTTCTCCCACAGTGCCAATAACTTGATGTTTAATGATGAAAACAGATCAGTTTGTCCTACGGGTCATTTCTTCTGTTCAATGGACTTTTTATTTGACTAAATAGTAGCTTAGCTGCTTCTGATTGAAACACCAAATTGATTGATCACAACAAGTGAAAATCTGAAACTGGCATCTGTTCATCCAACATTTATTTGCTCATTTTGCAGATTTTTGTGAAAAGGGCAGGTATTGACCAAAGCCAGTGGTAAAGGAATGCATCTGTGAATCTTTGTAAGGTCAGAAATTTGAGTAAAAGATTATTAGAGGGAAGGGGGTAGTGCTGGTCCCGCACTGCAAGAGTGCTGCTGGATCGTCTTCCCTGGTCAGGTAAGGGTTATTTAGTGCTGACTTTGCATTTTCTCTTCATCCAGCATGGATTTGCAAAGACTTGCAGCTGCTATACAGAGGTTTATCTTGCCACTGTAACTGTAAGCCTCATACAGATGCACTAAACTGTAGATTGGCCCAGTGCTGCGCTCATGGTGGATTCATTTTGGGTTTGGGTGTCAATGCCTATTTTACATATGTAGTTAGGTAAGCATATATTTGTATCCATCTATAAAATCAAGAGCTTATCTTCAGCCTGCTCTAGTGTAAAGTGTCCACAGATTGTCCAAGGATTAATTGATTGATTGATTGAAAAAGGAGCCTGGGTCCATACTGGAAAATGGTAAGAATCACAATTTTGAAGTCTGGCTGGCAAATTGAAAAAGCAAAATACAAGAAATTATATTTTTTTATGCTCCAGTAGCCTGTTGTGTTGGCTGCATAAAAAATACAGATTTTAGCAAGACTACGTGCCATGGCTTTAGAGCTTTGATAGAACCATTAAAACTCAAATGTAAATCTTGCCAAAAGGAATCAGAGGGACATAAATGTTACATAAAGCATAATTTTGTCAATTATATGGAGGATTCCAAGTAACAATTTAAAATAACAATTTCAAATTTCAACCCACTAAATAGCATGCTGAGAAGTTCTGCAAAAGTTATATTCTGTGAAAATTCCAAACACGCTTTGTTAAAGTCTATTGTTAGTTTGGGTAGTATCTCTCCACAGCTGAGGAAGACAAATGCTGGTGTTGGAGTTTTTTTAACAACTCTATCATTTCTGCAGCGTTAAACTGTAGGAGGTCCGAAGGCACCATTCTTCAATCCCACAACACTTCCACTGAGAGCCCAGTGTTGTGTAAGTCTGCCTCTTCACTGAATACAGAAATATTCTTGTAATGACGCTACTCCTCTCCAAAAGCTAATGCCCTTAAATTGGTCAAATAAAAAGGATGTGGTTACTTTTAACAGTTCCGGTTCAGCAATTTCTAGTACGACATCTATCTAAAACTGGACTCGACTTTCATAAAATCAGCTTGGCTATATTTTCATATCGGTGACAGCTGAGAGTGTTTGAGCATGTGTGTGTGTGGGTGGATGTGTGCAACTGTGTCTGTGTGTGGACCACTGAGGCAGGAAATCTGCGGAAATGTTGTAATCAAGGAGATGATGAGAAACACACTGATGGGACCTCCCGGCTTATCAAAACACATTAAAAACACCACAATCCAGAGCTGATGTACTGATGAAGAGACACATTTAAGGGTGTATTCACAGACACACAAATTCCTATTATGCACATCTTAATACACTATATCTACTGCTGCTTATATATCACCCGTTACAAAATATATCGACAGAACGATTAAAAACATTAAAATTAGCCAGTTATTACGACGAAGGATTAGGGCCACGTTGAAAACTTAAAAAAAAGGATGGTTACGACAATAAAGTCATAAAGTTACGAGAATAATCTCATAAATTACGAGAATAAAGTCGTAAAATTACAAGAATAATCTCATACATTACGAGAATAAAGTCGAAAGTTACGAGAATAAAGTCATCTCAAACTATGTAACACCTGCTTGGCTATAATTAGAAAGATTTTTACACATTCGGACTTTGCGGCTCAATAACTCATCTACAAAAGAACGTGGTTCCAAACCAGACCCTTGTTTTTGATCACTGTAAAGAAGAAAGAGAACTATAAACTCGTTTTCCTCCAAACGAGCCGTCAATACACTGAAGCTGATGGCTTGGCGGTTTAGGGACCATCGGCAAATTACCATATATATAGTAGTGTGAAAGAAAATTGAATAACTTCCCCATACTGAGAAGTAAAGTCTTCATAATCACAGCAAATACAAAGGATCGTATGTTATTCATATTACGGGTCATATTTTCTTTAAGACTTATGAATTAAAATATTTTAAGGGACTTTCTGATTGAAAATAATGCCATCAAAGTAATGACATCTACCAACCAAGTCATAACAAAACATGAATGCTGATCTCCTCTTCTTTAAACTACAGCTCTTACTTCAACAGGAATGTTTTGATTTGATTTTAATTATGTTACTTCTCAGTATGTGGAAGTTATTCAATTTTCTTTCACACTATTGCTCTGATATGGTAATTTGCGATTTACTAGTTAGAACTGATTAAAAGGAACTTAAATTGATTGATTTGCACTTCAAATGTATGATGTCATAAAAAAAACGTTTGTAGGCATTAAAAAAGTTTGACCCGTTTATGGTTGCTAGCAAGCAGTCTAATAGCTTCTAGATTCTACCCAATATGAAAAACAGGTCTTTCAAATGATAAAATAATGTAAGTAGAATAAAAGCCATGGTTATAAATGTGTTTTTGGTATCTCTATTTTTAGACATCAATTAATTTAGCTGAAGTGGTAAAAGAACAATAAAGAGCTAGCTAAGTTTCTTAAACAAGTAGCTAACACGTAGTCTACAGTTATCAAGACCTCTCTCCAGCTTTATCAAAGCTTAATAAATATTTTATCAGACAAATATTGAGCAGCATTGTTTTATAATGGTAAAAATCCACGTTACACAAATGTTATTACGAAGATATCCTGAAACAAACAAATTAGCAGCCAGGTAGTTTTATTCTTAGCTAGTTTCTGACAGCTAGCCAAGAAAAGCTGGACATTACAGTTAGCTAGACAACACAGAGCTTGACTGTGAGTTAATGTACAATAAAATGTAAATACATATATATATCATACAAATAAGTTAAACAAGAAATAAAATGATAGAATGACAGAACGACAGCTTTGGAAACTTATCTAGCTACCTTTCTACTCTTACTATCTAGTTAACGATAACCTCACTGATGGCTGTAAGGACAAAAGGTAGCTAAGTAGAAATGTGCCCTTTATATTGTAGAAACCATACGATAACTCGTAATATTTAAATACAAAGGTACTTAAAACAATGATGTGCTTTCAATATAGAGGTACAGACAGACACATGGACAAATAGAGAGACAGACTAATAGATAATCATACCTAGTCCTGCATGCACACTGCTCAGTGGGTTGGTCAGTAGGATAACAAAAGGCAGCAGCAGACTCAGGGGAGACGGGCTGAGGCGGATCAGCCTCCTGGACAGGACCCCACCCGTCCTGGGCAGAGGCATGGCACCACCGAGGGTTGACTGGAGTGGACGAATATTTGGGGTAGGACGTCACTCAAGGGTAGGCACTCTGCAGATATGAACAGACACACACAAAAAAGGAGAAAGGTCAGCTGAGATGAATGAAAGGCATTTTTGGTACACCTCTGATGCATCATTCTGCTTTTAGGAAGGCTGCTAAAATGTCAGTGCACCATTAGGAAAGAGTGAAAGCATACAATAATTCATACAGATGCAGAGAGAACATCCTCATGAAGAAAATTAAAGACAAATTCATGCTAATGCAGGATTAGGCCTTTTGATTTATCCAGAGCACTTCTGACTTGGGATTAACAGCTCAGGCAGGCCAGCTGAACTAATACCAGAACAATGGGGCCTTTGCTGCACAACACAAGACAAGAAACAGACAGAAATAGTTTTCAGCACTCCGCTTCTGTATTAATAAGACTTCTTTTCTAGTGAGCCGTGAAATGAGCTGCAATGATACATTTTTAAGGGTGCCTTTTTTCTTTACACGTCGCCATAATTTCATTTCACTTCAGCTGTGGCCTAATTCCTTCATAGCATTCAGTATGTTTCTGTTCTGGTGGCAAATAAAAGTGTTAATGCAATAATACATCCAGAGTGTGCCATGGTAATGGAAAACACTTAAACAAAGAGGATTGAGGGGTCAGTAGGAATGCAGCAAAATTCAATAACAGCAAATGTAACGCAGAAACTGCTGCTTTAATAGATGTCCCCCTTCTTGTTAATCCCCAGCCCTGGGGGGGGGATCTCTCTGTATTTTGCTCTTTTCTCTCTCTCTCTCTCGCACAGAACACGCAGTGGCACACATCTGGAAGTCGAGACATAATTCAGCTCTGTCTGCTTTACAGAGATTTAGACAAGCTGTGGTGAAGCTCCCCGCCTGGGAGTCAATAACTCCACAGTCCTATCGAGCGCTCCCGACCCCCACCCTTCAGCCCCATGTGTCAGAACGCAGGTGGGGAGGCCAAATGAGAAAGGAGCCTTTGTTAACCTGTCATATATCACACATAGATGTCAGACACCAGTGCAGGATAACATATTTGCTCTAAGGGAGACACAATATGTATTCGCAGGTGACAGGCTACATTGTAATCGACACATAAATATGCACAAACACGCTTTCACCCTGACAGCGCCGATACACGGTCGGAGACGGCAGAGCGAAGATTAGGGCCGACCTTTGCTCGCCTTTACTAAACGATAGGGGCATTTCTGGTGAGCTACATATTCAAAGACTCCTCCAACCACTTATTGAGCTAATGACCTGCTCAAACACATTACTGTCTGCCAGCTCCTATACTAAAAATAGCGCATTTGAAAAAAATGGCCACCACTCTGATACAGGCCCCCTATTTTCCACGCCGCTTAGCCCTCGTCCTTATCTGACGCTGCGTAATAGTCGTTGAATAGAAAAGCTTTCAGCGTCCTCTTTTCAATTGAACAATGTGATAAGACAAATCAGATCAGAGCTCATTCAAGCACCATTGGCAGCATGTAAAGTAAATTCTACCCTTACGGAAACTCAATTTTCCATGGTTAATCTAACTAGGAATACTGCTCTGCGTGGAGCCGCATGGCTGCTGAAACATTAGGTGCTCCTGCCGTGCTGCGGCGTCTGCTTCCTCCGTGCTGGTTTTGAAGGGGCCTTTATTTCGTGCTGTGACCCCAGTCTAACCCTTTATATCAATCTCGGTTTATTCAGCCCTCCATGTTGTCTTTCACCTGCTGACAAGGGCCCCTCTGTTTGCAATGGACTACATTCTCTTCAAACTGCCTCTAATCCTTAATCCAAGACTCAACACACTCCTGTAGAAGTTGCAGTGCGCCCACCATCTCCACCTCCTCCTTTTCTTTTCACCTCATTAAATTTCTCATCTCTTATCCTTAACAACTACCTCTCTCTTACACTCTTAGACTATAGTAGCTCTTTTTTAGACAACCAAGAGCGGAGCAAAGGACAAAGAAAACAACAATATGACTCTAATTACATCCACAGTATCTAGGTAACAAATGCAGTTTACTAGGGGTGTAACGGTACATGAATCCGTACCAAACCACTCAAAAAAGGATGTTCAGTTCGGTACAGTGCTGTACTCGAACGAGTACAGTAAGTTTACGTTAGCCGCTGCACATGGCTCTTTAATGTTCACAGGGGTACTCGTCTATGATTGCCGTGGTTAGGGCAGGCTTTTTAATATTCATGAGGAATGTGGTCTGTGATTCGTGCTCCTGCGATCATGTGCATATCATGTGGAGGTGACATCTCACAGCGAGCCAATCAGAAGACAAATATCAGAGAGCTCCTGTAACCACAGGAGCTTGTGTCTGAATCGTGCATCATGGCTACTGCAAGCGACCAACCGGAGCTTGGAGACCCTCCCTCGTCACTGAAATCTCCTGTTTGGGAACACTTTGGCTTCCTGGTGAAATATTGCAACAGAGAAAGACAGGTGGATAAAACGACAGTTCAACCCTGTTCAACTGAGGTCGAGTATTTTCCAACAGCACGTCAAACATGCCAGCTCAGCTGAAACGGCACCACTCAAGTGTAAAGATTTCCGCGGTAATGAAAAAAAAAACACTGTAGCGCAAATTCAACTGCCGTCTGCATTCAAGCAGCCTCTCCCTGACAATTCAGATCAGGCCAAAGTAATAACAGAGTCCATCAGCGTTTTTATAGCATCGGTTCTAAGACCATATTCAGTTGTGGAAAATGCTGGTTTTAAACACATGCTAAAGGAGATTGAGCCCCGGTATAAAGTACACAGTCGTCCACATTTAAGCCAGGAATTTAAAAAGAAAGTCATTATTTTTAATTTCATACATTTATTGTTTATTTATTTTATTTAACTTATTAGAATTACCAAGCAGCACATTGAATTTGTTTTGGTTTTAAGTTTGTATAATGACAAATTTTTGGTTTAATAAATGTGCTAAACAAGCAAATGGTTTCGCGTTGTTCCCATACTGTACCGAAAATGTATCAAACCGTGACCCAAAAACTGAGGTGTACCAAACCATCATTTTTGTGTACCGTTGCACCCCTACAGTTTACCATCCGTTCTCTGTGCAGTAGGCTATGAATATCAGCCAGTTTTCACCACTGAGAAACATGATGGAACAAAGGACAGCCAAGGTCTGAATGGAAGAAAAAAAATGATTCTTGGGTCAGTGTGTGAAAAAAAAAGTCGTAATCATGAGATTCTTAGTCGCAATCACAGGAATGAAGTTGTAATCATGAAAAATGAAGTCATAAATCTGAGATAATGTTATAATTATGAAGCTCTAGGTCATAATTGGGAGAATTAAAACCTTAACTATAAAATAACACTTCATAACCATGGGGAACCAAGTCTGAATATTAAGTTATGATTACAAGATACTGGGCCATAACAATGAGCGGAAAAATGACCTCATTACTTTTGGATACTAAGTCATACTTATGAAATACACTGTCATAACTATAAACAATAAAGTCACAATTAAGAAGTACCAAGTCATGAATCTGAATAAAATGTCATAATGCTTAATAAGTGCCATAATTAGAGAGTACTTAGTCAAAATCTTAAAGGCCGTGGACGCCCACACAGGTGTTTGTAAAAGCCTCCATGATTAGACCTCTCCTAAGGATTTGTGGCTGTAGAAAAGTAACTATGACTCAAAAAGTCATGATTATATCTTTGTTTTTAATTAATATATGGTGTTAATCTCTAGTAATTATGACTAAGAACTCATTTGCATTTGACTTTCATATTAATAACCTATTAATAACCAAGACAGCATCTTGCCATAATACATTTACATATATATGTTAATCTTATACTTATGTCTTAATATTCCATTTTTTGGGCTTCCTGTTCCATAATCATGTTTTATTATCTAAAAATTTTGACTTGCATTCAGAAAATTAGGGCCATGATCTGGTATCTCCTAACTGCAACTTCAGAATTTTTTTTCTCTCACATAAACACTCAGCTTCCTGTTTGTCATGGTGGTTATAGACCTCCACAGATATATGTTTTTTGACATTAACTCCAAAACCTTCAATCTTACAGAAGTATTTGACTTACTGAGCAGTAGGGCTGGGTATTTCCAGCAACTCCACAATACGATACGTATCCCGATACTGCCATCATTACCCCCCTCAAGATATTCCCATTAACCCTGTGATACAACCACTGAAGATGCTGAAAACAGGGGGTCAACTCTTTTCCCTTCCTCCTTCCGCTCTATTAAGAGTCGTCACAAGGGCCAAAAAAAAAGATCAAAATGGCAGCGTAAAAGGGCTGATCACATCCCTGATTTACAAGACCTGAAATCCTCAACACATTGCACTTTAAAAAAAAATAATACACCAACATTCTTTTTCATATTGTAATACAAATAGTAAATAAACCAAACAAAGAATTCAAGCTAAATGAAACTAGTTTTTAGTGCGATAAACCTTATATCAATGTTTTTTTCAAGTATGTTAAACTCATAGGCCCTTTCTACTTAACTAAATGCATTAAGTGATGCATGTAAAGGATTTTTAAAGAAACATAATATTCTTGTAAAGTAATGCTAAGTGCTGTTTATCCCCATAACCAAAGATTGCTGGAAAAATTTTCAACATTTTCAAGGTAGACAGTGTCTTTTTGACAATGTTTACAGTGTTTTTATAACTGAAATTGACCTTCTGGCCACATTGAGTAAGAGAGAGGGTGATATGTGGCCCCGGCACTGTGCTTTGCCCATCCCTAACTTATATGTATGAAATATTTAGACTGAAGTCGTTTTGAACCAGGTTGTATAGATGTCTATTTAGGCTGCACAATCTATACATTCCCTGAACAAAATCACACAATTCAGGGTTAATGCAGCCAGCCTCAAGTGGACACTCCAGGAACTACAGTTTGGTACTGCCACATAGGCCTCTCTTGGTTTTTCCACATGTTGGGGGGATTTGTAAAAATGCCAGGGACACGTGTTGTGTTAAAAAAAACACTTGCAGTGAATTCATCATTAAAATTAGAAATTATTTGCCAAAATACATGAAGTAACAACAGTCAGGGAGGATTAGCAAGGCAAGCTTACCGCTATTTTAATTTTTACAACCAGACTTTTCCATTCTCTTCATCTTGCAGCATAAAACCCGTTTCTCGATCTGAGTCAAAGAGCCAGTCTTTTTAGCACATGTATCTCCCATCTCCTTTCATCCCTCTCCTCTCTGTGCCATCTCCTCTTATCGTTTATCTCCTTCCTCTTTCTATGCACACTCTAACCCCTACTTGTATCCAAATCCTCTTCCTCTTTCCCCAGCTGCCCCGCACCGGCTGCTCCAGCTGTTGTTGGTCCATTGACACAGTTCAAACAAAAGCAGGTTTAGAGCTTCCTACAGCTGCGAATGTTGAGGAAGCGAGCCAAAGCAGATACACAGACCGGTCTCGGGCATGTCTGGGCATGTGCTAATGATTTTTTTAACACTTCCCCAAGACAGATAAAGAACAGCCATGCATTTTGTTTGCTGTAGATGCAGAATAAAAGCATTGTGAGTGTGAATATCCTCATGAGTCAGTCTCCGCAGCCCCCTCACCACTCTGACAACCTGCTCTCCCCGATCATCTGGCGCTGCATCCTGAGACGAGACAGCAGGGGTTGGTCTTATTACATTTTCGGCATGACAACACAGATGGTCAGCCAGACAGATAGATTGATGGGGATACATGCGGTATTTATTGCGGGGAGGCAGATAATGGCATGGCAGCTCAGGTGGTGAAATGCACACCGGTTATTGTGCTCCATCAAGCTGATGAAATAACCTCGTTTAAGGCAGCGTCCCACCAGCAACGGGCACCGCTGGGGACCCACGCAAGATGACATGTTTTGTTTTTCTCACCTTGCACCCACAGCACCCCACCCCCCCACCACTACCACCCTCTTACCCATGATGCCTTTCACAAGTGGGTTGAGATGGTCTCCCAAGGCCTGTCTCCATGACAACGAGCTAGGAGTGCTCATTGAAGGATCAGATCTGTTTCCTGCAGCACCATGCTAGCCCAGAGACAGCCACCACACCTGAGAGGGAGCTTTTGTTTTCTTATTTATATTAGCTCCGGTTTGGATCATATCCTCTTCCTGGTTCAACAGAAAAAGGACCTAAAAGGACCTTCTGAAAGACAAAGGGGCTTTATTGTCACATTAGTGCACAGCTAAAGCACAACAGACTCCATGGCTGTCCTTGCCAGTACAGATGGCATTAAAAAGAACAAAGAAGATAAATAAATAATTTCAAACTAGTCTTAAAACCACAAATCCAGCAAACTGTGGCCATTGAATAAACCCATACTGCACATGAACTACATACTACAAGAAGGTTTGTAATGTGAACATGTGCACTTATAAGACCACAGCTGACTGAAAATTACAAAAATAACACAATTGATATTGTGAGATATAGCTTGACATGAAGATGCTTTAGAAGGACAGTTTACTTTATGAATAGATGAATGAATAAATATATGAATTATATATATATATATGTATATATATATATATATATATAAAAACATATATATATATATGTATGTATGTATGTATGTATGTATGTATGTATGTATGTATGTATGTATGTATGTATGTATATATATATACATATATATATACATACATATACATATATATATATATATATATATATATATATATATATATATATATATATATATATATATATATATATATATATATATATATATATATATATATATATATATAACAGGTTAGGAGTGGTCATTAAAGGAGCAGATCTGTTTCCTGCAGCAACATGCTAGTCCAGAGACAGCGACCTGACAGGAGGCTTTTGTTTTCTTATTTATATTAGCTCCAGTTTGGATCATGTCCTCTTCCTGGTTCAACAGAAAAAGGACCTAAAAGGACCTTCTGAAAGACAAAGGGGCTTTATTGTCACATTAGTGCACAGCTAAAGCACAACAGACTCCATGGCTGTCCTTGCCAGTACAGATGGCATTAAAAAGAACAAAGAAGATAAATAAATAATTTCAAACTAGTCTTAAAACCACAAATCCAGCAAACTGTGGTCATTGCATAAACCCATACTGCACATGAACTACATACTACAAGAAGGTTTGTAATGTGAACATGTGCACTTATAAGAACACAGCTGACTGAAAATTACAAAAATAACACAATTGATATTGTGAGATATAGCTTGACATGAAGATGCTTTAGAAGAACAGTTTACTTTATGAATAGATGAATGAATACATTAAAGGAATTATATATATATATATATATATATATATAGAGATATATAGATATATATATATATATATACAGAGAGAGAGAGAGAGAGAGAGAGAGAGAGAGAGAGAGAGAGAGAGAGAGAGATAGATAGATATAGATATATATTTATAAAACAGGTTAGGAGTGCTCTTCCCCCCCCCTTGTCTGCATTATCTTTACAGCTGATTACTGTGTCCGATGGCAGCGTTGGAAAGAGGAATGCATTTTTTTCTAGCAGTGAGAGATATGTGAATATGATTCACTACTATAGTGACCATCATCAGCCCTCCCTGTAGGCTACTCCATCAAATCACTTTATTTAACCCCCGATGTGAGCCGAAGGGGAGGGCTGTGCCACACCACAGTGTGAAAGAAGGGGAAACAGTGACAGACAGGACAAGACAAGACAAGACAACTGGAAGAAAGGACAAACAGGTGTTATAGTTAGTTTAAGATAGTAGTCCAAGTGCTGTGCTGATCTAAGTCCATACAGGAAGTGAAGGCTGTAAGAAACCAGGGACACCAGAGATGTGGGGTCTTGATAAAAGGGGGTGGACCCATAGGGGTAAGATATGGAGAAGCATGCGTTTTGGGACGTGAGAAGATGTGTAGGAGTGCCCAACTCAGCATGTTCTGATGGGATCAATCGTTTCTTTACAGTTAGTCTCAACAGGAGCTTGAGTGTTGAGTGTTAGGAGTGCTCATTGAAGGATCAGATCTGTTTCCTGCAGCACCACGCTAGTCCACAGACAGTCACCACACCTGAGAGGAGGCTTTTGTTTTCTTATTTATATTAGCTCCAGTTTGGATCATATCCTCTTTCTAGTTCAACAGAAAAAGGACCTGATGGGACCTCTATAAAGAGAAAGGGCTTTTATTTTTTCAAGACTGGAATACTGCAACTCTCCTTCCCACTTTAAATAAAAAATCTCTTTCTCGCCTCCAACTAGTTCAGAATGCAGCAGCTAGGCTTTAGCTAGTTCAAGTAGACAGTTTAAGTAGACGGCATCACATCACTCCAGTTTTAGCCTCCCTCCACTGGCTTCCTGTCAGTTTTAGAACCGAAGTTAAGATTTTATTGATTACTTTAAAGCACTCATGGGCCTAGTCACCAGCTTCCAATGCCATATCAACCAGCCCTCAGCCTCAGATCCTCTGGCAAAGGCTGCCTGGTTGCTCAAAAGTCAAGGCGCATAACTAAAGGTGATCATGCTTTCTCCATTAGAGCTCCTCGACTTTGTAACAACCTACCAGAGGAGATAAGGCGTGCGGAGTCTGTTGCTTCTTTTAAGTCACTTTTTAGTATTGCTCTTATCATTTTACCTCCTTCATCTTTTATTGACTTCTTATTTGTTATGTTTACAGACTAGGGTATTAACTTACTTTTAATACAGATTGTTTTATCTCTGCTTCATCCTGCGTCCTACTTTTAATCTTTTCATCCAAAACATTTAAGCTCATTGTGTTATTGTTTTCTGTCTGTTTATTATCTCTGTTCTACTATCTTATTATTGTCTTTTTATATTTATTTTGTTTTTAGCTTTACTTTGGTCCTCATGGTCTAGTTTTATCTAGCAGTGTTTTTACATACATATATATGTATGTATTTATATGTTGTTGAAAATGTTCAACAAAGACACATAGAAAGCTCTTATTGACATGGTCGCTGACTGTGTCTGTCGATAGCTTGGACTTTTAAAGTGCAGTAACAAAGATATTCTGTTTGCACCATGGTCTCTGAGTGAGTCTAATGATGGTGATATCAAACAGAATCATTATAAATTTCAGAATCAGAATCAGAATCAGCTTTATTCGCCAAGTATTTCCAGGAATACAAGGAATTTGACTCCGGTTTCAACTTTCATTCATTATAAAGTTGGGGATTTGGGTGTTCTTCAAACAGACTCTTTTGACCTGACTTTTCCTTATCTGTATTTATCCAGTTATAATTTTTATAATGATGATTATAAAATATAATATGATTTGTGGTTTTATTAATCTTGTTACAAATTAAGGGTCCTATAAGGAGCTTGGTTGATTGCATGAGTGTAGTGGATCACAATACTCTAACTTTGAGTTCTACTGTATTAATGAATCACATTCCAAATAATTTACAGAATTGGTCACTCAGCTGGGGCTGCTTCTCATTACAATATGAAAAAATGACTGACCCAGTGTCCGAGAATCACCACTATTTACTTCAACAATATGAAGTAAATAGTGGTGATAATACTTATTTTCCTAATCAAACAGCCCAATGGTCTAATATGCCTTCATGGAGAACTTAAGTATTTATTTAAGAGGTAAAGACCCAACCACAACAGACCCGACTCCTCACAGAAGCTTTTAAAAAAACATATATACAGCAGAAATTCTCATTATGAAAGTTAATATCTGTGGAACAATTGCAATAAAGAAATGAAAGCAGGTACAACAATAGGAGGGCTCAAAAGTATATTCAAAAATTCCAGACTAGGATGGTACGAAGAAAAATAAAAAGGTGTGCCTTGAAATAGATTAAACATTAAATATATTGTTGTATTCTGTGGATTATGTTTAGATTCTGTTACAGTTTTTCAGTTAGCTGCATCACGTTGTATTATTTGGTGTCTCTTTGAATGCCTGAGACTTAAAATGTTTTAATTGATTTTGGAATAAGGGGTAGGACTAGATAAACTATTTGCTTCATCCTACATCCTTTTCAAACCAAAAAAAGAAGAGGAGGACTCATGGAAAAAATCTTGTACTGATCTTGATGCTATGTTTTTCTGTTTTGTCCTCCAATGTATGTTTACTTTATATGCATGTGTATGTGTATGTGTATGTTCATATGTTTATATATGTATATGTGTGTATGTATATGTATATTCATGTTTTTGTTTCTCATTTTTTTAAGATGTTCGAAATAAACTTGAAAAAATAATATAGGGTAAATATGGATTTGAAAATTTAAGAGTTGAAATACTGATGACTAAAAAAACAAAGATAATACTTGTTTCTTTTCTTTTCTTTATTTTGAGACTAAAAAAAAAAAACCACAAAACAAGAAAAACTGTCTAAAATTCTCATTCATTCGCCATTGTGTCCTCCCTTACACTCTTTCCGTGGCTCTGAACTTATATCGCACTCTTATATTTTTCAGCATAAAAATAGCTGTGTGCTGAATTATGCATGGCTTTGTGCGCCAGCAAGCCGAGGGAAAAAAGTTTAGAGAAGGAACCGTGTATAGGGACGGGCTAGGACTGATATTACCTCATGTCTCCTCTGACCTCAGCCCCTGTGGGCACATGGCACTCACAAGTCGCACACATACAAACACACACACACACACGCACACTTGCATTTAAAAACACACAAACACACACATAAACACGGCAGATGGCACAGCATCATGGGGGAGATTGGCACTCTCCCACACTTCCCTTTTCTCTCTCTTAAACACACAGCCCAGAGACACACACAAGGATGCTGACACACACACTTGCATGTACACGTAAACACACACACACACATGCAGACGTTGAGGATCAGAAGTGCGGGATGAAGCACGGCTTACTGCAGGCATGAGATGCACCGCCCTGGTTACATTTTTAGCAGTGGAAATAAACTATCTGAGGATCCTCTCAAACAAGAAAACACACCTGTCACTCAAACACGGCGCCTCTCTGCCCTGAATATCAATGAACTTGGAGACTCTGAGCCTCCTCAAGAAATCTCTATCAGTGTTGTTTAATGCTGCAGGAAGCTGGGATTAAGAAAATGAATGCTGCAGTGCTCCACACACATCCAAAAACAGTCATCATGATGGGAGCTATTGACAAGTAATAATCTTCCCGACCTGAAACAACTTTTTCTCATCATGGTTTGAGGCTTCAAGTGAGGTAGCAGCTTTAGCTTCACATCTGCTGCGAGCAAAATGACTCATTGAACAGCTATCCCACACCAAACCCAGAGCGACGGAAGGAAAGACCATATTTGTCATTATTTATGGATCATATTTTTTTTCTCATCAGCATGTACTTCAGAGGCTTACTTCTGATTCTAAAACAGTCTGTCTGTGCAGCGTTTCACCTAAGCCCTTCCTCTGGAGGAAATTGCGCCCTGAATAAATCTTTGGATTTCAACAGCAATAAGCGCCACGAGGGATGGGAAACGAGACATATACCACTCAAAAAAGTTGGGAATGTTTGTTTCCGCTGATTATTTCTCTTTATTTATAATACAAGAAAAGCACTCGGAGAGCGCAGACCTCCGCCAGCACCACAGTCCCTCCCATATTGTGATTTTCCCCTGAAATCATATGTGTCAAACTCAAGGCCCGGGGGCCACATCTGGCCCGATGGACAATTATATCTGGCCCGCGAGATTGTTTTATATAGTTTTTGTTTTTTTCATTAATGACCTGGCGGTGTGAAGTGCTGATAACACACAAACTACAGATCCCATAATGCAGTGTAACAGCTGCCTTGCTGAACAATAGACAACTGGGAACAAAAGCACAATTTTTATATAATATTTTCTTTTTTTTTGTTGCATGTTCATATTTCCAACTTTTTATTTTGACAGGAGATATTTTTATGGAAAGCAAAAGCTTTTAATAGTGATTTATAGTTTCAGTTTCTTTATTCCGTAATAATAGTTTTTGTGTCCATTTATTCATATTTAAAAAAAAAATGTTTAGTTTTAATTTGTTCAGTAAATATTTTTCCTTTTCGGCCCTTGACCTAAAGTGTGTTTTCAGTTTTGGCCCCATGTGTAGTTTGACACCCCTGCCTTAAATATTAGTCCTACTTTTATTTCATCTAAATATTTAGATTCCTTCACCATGAAA
This sequence comes from Scarus forsteni, assembly GCA_036419115.1. Taxonomy (NCBI): domain Eukaryota; kingdom Metazoa; phylum Chordata; class Actinopteri; order Labriformes; family Labridae; genus Scarus; species Scarus forsteni. The sequence goes on from JAZDUH010000271.1 coordinate 878,502, forward strand.
AACATACCATTAGCAAATGGATTCATAATGACATCTATTTTAGTTCAGTAGTTATTCACGAAAAATGCATTTTTCATCATGGCGGATCCAGACGGTGATCCGGATCACTCCCAAAACCCAACCATTTGTTCCTTGTCCCAATCCAGACATTTCCTGAACATTCATCGAAATCCGTCCATAGCTTTTTGAGTTCTGTTGCTAACAGAGAAACAAACAAACAAACTAACAAACACACAAACTAACTAACAAACAAAAAAACAAACATACCCCGGTAATAGCATAACCTCCTGGTGGGGGTAACAAGTGGTAGTGATGCCTGATAGAACAGAACAGCATTGTTATTGGCAGTTAATTGCACAAAGTTGATTATCAGTATTGACAGATATTTGCTGATATTTACAGCTGACATTTTCACAAATATCCTATATTAGCTGTAACATTAGGAGAATTTACAAAAGTACCACAATGGTGCACCTCATCATCACTGTACATCCACTTTTATCAATCTAAACTGTCATTTATCAAAAATGTAATGTTATTTTTCCTGTCTCATACTATCCGTTTCTAACATAAATGGACCGTAAACACCTTAGGAACAGGTCAATTTTAGTTAAGTGGACGCTTTGTTCTCTTGACAAAAAATATCAGTATTGATACCTTCAGCAGTGATACTGAGTTTGGAAATATTGGCTAAAATCCATTAACGCTCATCTATAGTGATTGGTATTGTATTTGGAAAGCCTAATCAGTACAACTTGTAAAGATTGGGCTTTCATGGAATAAGCAACACAGCCAGACATGTGGGTGGAATCATGCTGCTTCTCTCAAAGATGCTTTGCTGCTCATGAAAATACACAGCAATAATCTGAAATTTTTCCTTTAAAATGCATGGTAAGTGTAGAGATCAAATCAGTAAAAATATTGCAACACTATTTTTCGCAAAACTGTTCAGCCCAAGACCCCACTCTGGTAAACTGCAAGGCCGAAAACTTTTTACTTCAATGCCAGAAGTTATATTATTATCATGCCTTCCCCTGACAAGTGCACTTATCTTCACCACAAAGCAAAATTAAGTGAATATTATTTGATGTTCTTTTCTTCACACAGTATTTTTCAATCATTTTCAGATGATCAGAAAACTAAACCTGTCACGTATTAAAAGTATGACATTTTTAATTTAAAACCTTCATGCAGAATTTTTTGTTTTGTAATGATTATGGCTAAGGCTGGGCAATTATAAAGTGCCAGTTTAAGCTACATTAACAGTCAACCACAATTATAAAACCAGAATCATCAGGGTTAGAGGATTAGTAGGCCCATAACAAGTTCCACTTTTTCTGCTCTTTTCCGTTCAGCATTATTATGGGTATTTCTTATTTCACACGATTTCATACTTCATCATTGATCTTCATTCTTAATTAACAAGTAGTGCTCTAAATGCTGTTGCATGTTTTCATTCAATAAAGAAATATGTTGCAGGGGTGCTGGTTTGGCGGAGTGGTTAGCAACCAGGCACCCCATGTACTTGCTTCTGCCGGTCCAGGTTTGAATCCCGCCTTTACCAGTTTGCGGAGTGTCTTCCCCTACTCTCTCACCCCCTTTCACAAGATTATCCACTGTCTTTCTCCCATCAATAAAGGCACAAAATACTCAAAAAATACATAAAAAAATGTTTCAGATCAAAATAAATTGCTTCAGAAACTGTTAGCATCAATGCTAACATCTGTATGAGCAGTCACTTCCTGCTGTCGTCTCACTTGTAGCTCCCACCTCTTTCTGCTTTAAAGGACGCCGACTGAGTTTGGCAAAATGGATCTATTTGATTACAGAGATTAAATCAGGCTGATCCAGCTGCTGCTTGAATTATGGCAACCCCTGTGGCCAATAGGAAACCTTATGTCCTTTTAAGTTTGCACAACAAAGAACAAAAGTGTATCTTTTTGTGCCAACTATTACAGGAATAATATAGAAATTAAAAATGTATGTATTTGTACAGAAATCATTAAAACATAAGTATAGATTTCCAGGTTGGACAGGGGCATGTTCTTCCCTTGCATGCGTGGATTCTCTCCGGGCACTCCAGTTTTCTCCCACAGACCAAAAACATGCTCATTAGGTTAATTGGTGACTCTCGAATCAGATACACTGAAGAAGATGAGAAAAGACTCAAAATGGCAATATCCAGACATCCCACTGTTCTGTGGTAAATTATGATGTCTGTTTCTGATGCTTGAATTATTAAAACTGAATTAATGTCTTTACTAATGAATGAATGGAGTCATTAATGATACTATAAATCATTAATTCACCCTCAAGAGAAAAGCTTAATTGATGAAAAAGTACTTTTAAAGGGTTCATGTGAGGCTGTGGTTCACAACCTTCTCCCTTTGAGCCAATCATACTTTTATCTAAAACAAATAAGATGAACCCACGAGGACTCACTTAAAAACTAGTGATACATATATTAGTGTCAAAAAACATCCAAAACTTCTTATTAGATTTTCCTGCAACATGAATTTGTGATGTGGCTGACTGAGTAGCCTTAAATCATTGAGAGAAGAAACATATTTTAACACAGCTCTTTCTACAGACCTTTACACGGATCATTAAATGACTCATCATTATTTAAGCTAACATTTTCATTGAGCTAATTGCCCCTCCAGGCTAATATGATGCTTCAGGAAATTAGATACATTTTTGCATCACATTCAGTTGTTGCTGTGGAGGTCACCCTACAATGAAATAGAAGTCAGGGTCTCTACAAAGTCAATCATAAAGGTTACCCAATCAACAGATATTTACCTTGAGAAAGATATCCACTGATACTTTCCTGCATTTAAATAGACAACTTATCTATAAGATCCATTTTTTATGCTGTTCTTTAAGAAAAATCTGCTACTTTCTGCCTTACAAGCCTCTTCAATCTGAAATTACAGGTCACCACAAAAGCATGTTAGAGCACATGTGATGCTGTTTTAGAAACTTGATGGATACTGTCAAGAAAAAAAAAGTTGTAAAAAGATTTACATACTCTGCCATTATCTTGCTTTTTTTTTTTTCTAAATCGAGCTGCGCAGCTGGTGGGTGACATGGAAAGACGTAAAAGCGCATAGAAAGTTCCCCCCATCATGTTTGCTGCAGAGTGTGCAATGTGGAAGGCTGACTATGTGGAAATTGTGGGTGAAAGTTGAGTCTTTGTTTTACACAGCTACATTCAAAACAAATATAATATTGAAAAACCCTAAACTATTAGTACTTTAACATTTGGTATACTAGTATTCATAAAAATGTTAAACTTATACACAATTCCTGGTAAATCAAACAGTATCAATAATTATTTAACACAGTGGCTACCACTACAAACAGGAAGTTCAAGACACTCAACTTTAGCCCTACTCTTGCTATATTCTCAGACACTTCTTGGGCTCACACTGTCTGAACTGCACAAATATGTCAGCAATGTGTTTGTACCAAAGCATTCCCAACTAATTTGTGCAATTCATGCTTTTGGCAACACATTTCTTCTGTCCCCACATTAACTACATCAGATTAGGTGATCATATAACCTTAACTTTGTTGCATTGACTTGATCGACAGAAATTAAGGACGACACAGTGGTGCTCAATTCTGATAACCAACATACTGACAATGTAAGGAGGAGACAAAACCAGAGAAAAATCTGTGAACAAATGACATGCCTTTATGCTAATGCTCACTATATTCACAGAGATTCTATTTTTTACTAACTTCTATTTCTAACTTTGCCTTGCAGACAGACCTGTGGATGATTCAGTCTCTGTAATCAGGCTGATCCATCTCCAAGCTCCAATCTATGACGATTGTGAACAGCCCAAAGCAGCACGGCCCAATCAGCAACCTTTAAAGCAAGAAGGGGTGGGAGCTATTAGTGTGAGGACAGCAGGAAGTGACAGAGATTAGCAAAGATGCTCGATACTTAAGTACTGCTTCAGACCTGGACCACATTCCTTTACAGAAAAACAAATAACACTACAATCTTCTCTATAGGAAAGACATTTTCGCTTGAGCATGTTTTGCCTTTAGTTCTTTTTATGAATGGACTTCTGTCCATTATACAGTAGTACCAACCTACAACATTATCTGAATGGCCTGTATTTCTATGGGCTCTTGCTCAGTTAGACTAGTGAAATATATTGAACAGTCCATAGTCCGTAGTTTTTCACTACCATTTCACCTTTTCAGTCTTTCATACATAGTTAGGATTTATTGAGATTTAACTGATACCAATGCCATTACTGGTGAAGATTATTGATCTAAGTATTCATCCACTCCTGATGATTTCTGTAAGGAAAAAAAGTAAATCCAATCCAATTGGACAATAAAAACACTGAAACACCTTAAGAGCACCATTTAGAAGCACATTGGATTCCTCTGTGTGTTGATTATGTGCAAAGCATCTGGTCCACTATGACAAATCTACAGGCCCATTTGTTGGCTTTTCAGCCACCGCAGTCCAGAAGAGCCTAGTCAAGTTTTTAGCCAAGTACTTCTGGTTGTCCTTGGCAGGCACCCTGCCAGAGGCATGGAAGAAGGCCATCACAAACAAGGACTTGTGGCCCATCGATGTGGCCTAAGCAGAGGTAAATATTAAAATTATTGAATGGAAATGTCTTGTGTGTGAGGGAACACACACATTAATAATAGAAAATCTGTGGTTATTAACTTTTATGAGAAACCAATTGAGTTTGATTTTGAGAAAAGTGACAGCCCTATTCTCAACTGGTTCTCAATGTCCACCCCTAGCTATAGCAAAGACTCTTCAGCTCTGACTTGCTCACTCATCATATCCGCCCTCAGCTTTGCTGTTTAGTTTGCTTACATCTGCATCTGTTGAGCATGCAGTGTGTTGAGCATGCAGGTACTGTACATTTTGTGTTAAAATTCAAGACTATTTAAGATATTTCTACTAAAGATAATCTTTATTTCTATGTGCTAGAACTCATTCAATGATAATGAAATCATTTTTAGATACAGTATTCATCTGCAAGGTGTTTGTTCTCCATATGAGAGCTTTTAAAAACTCTGTTTTATGTCTCTGTGGCTCCAGAGGGAAGTCTTCTTTCATACTACATTATATGTTCTTCAGAAAACCAGCATGACTTTCATATTATCAAGAAATAATGAGACAAGATTCATAAAAATAGCTTTCCCTGGATCATAAGAAAACAGAACTGAAATGTCGTATCCGCCCACATTCTCCCTGTGAATCTCTCATGGCAGGGAGCACGAGTTTTGCCTCAGGCCACAATTTAATTAACTGATCACCTGCAGCTAACAGTGAGGACGACTTGTGCAGTCAGTGTTTAAAGATTGACAAACTTTGGCTTGTCTGATAGTCTACAATTTCATTAGCAGTTAGATTTCCATCAGTTTAATCACATTTGATGTCAAGTCTTCAGTAAGACTCTGCTGGTTGGCCTAAGTGTGGTAAAGATATCAGCCTCTCTCTCCGTGCAGCGTGGACAGAATTACACACCAGCAGGGGCATTATCTCAGCTGTTTGGAAAATTCTGTTTTATGCTTCATTATTTATAACCTTGCATCAGGCAAACTTCAGGCTGAAATGATTGTTTTCAGTCAGAAAATGACCAGTATTCCAGCATCCTTCTTTGATGGTTAATAACTAAATTAAAGAGGGTACGCATATGACATCCCTGTTGAATGAGTGAGTGGAACATCATCCACTGAGTGGCAAAAAGCACAGATTGACAACAATAATAAGAGGGAAGAGAACAGTTAAATACTTCAAGCCAACTGAAAAGTTTTCATTTTTTTGCTGTTAGTATTAAAGGTGCTATGAAGAGAATTTATTTCCGAAGACATAAAGACTCTGCTACCCATGAGCACGTGCGGCAACTGTCATAATGCTGCGTTCCAGTAACCTTGGAACTGGGAGTGACATCATCTCGGACTTATCAGTGTTCCAGTTGAAGTCAGAAAAAAACATGCCGATCTACCAGGCTATTGTTAGCTGTTGTCAGCTCGGGGGTGGTGAGGTTTCACCGAGTTCCCGGTAGGAAATTCCGACTTCGGGGGACGTTCCAGTTGCAGTTTCTGACTCGGAACTCAGAAATTCTTACTTCTGACTACAACTGGAACGCAACTGAGTAAAACTGCTGGTCCGTCCCACAAACTGTGACGTCTGTGCATACTCTTGCTTTTTAGACGGAGAAAAATAATGATTCCAGATATATCACAACACCTTGGGCTTTCGTTTAGGTCTTAACACAGCAGGAAGTCTTGAGCATGAAAGAAAAAAAGTGTGACATTACATGCAGAAATGACACCATACATTGCACCGTATATTTGTCAGTGTATTTCTATTGGTCCAATGGCACCTGTTAAGATTGACTCACTTTTACTCCCTTAACACACGACCATCCATTGGATACCATGAAAAAACTAAAAAATTCACAGAAAGAAAAAAATTAAGTTTTTTGGTCATCAAACTGTTTTTAATAGGTTTTTGTTCTTTATTTACAGTGAATAAAAAGTAGAATATAATCTGTTTCTGTGCTTCTTGCACAATCAGTGGTGTTTTGACCACAAAATATACTTTGACACCCTGACCGTTTCTCCTCATCACACATTCACGTCACAGCTAGGCCTGGATGTGGATTCGTGATTGAAGAACAAGGAGGGAAAAAGAAGATGCGTGACTGAAATCTTCTCTCTGCCAACTGACCTGAGTGTAAAATAAACCAAATTAATTTTCCCTTTAACCTCAATCTCCACATGTTCAGGATGTGTCAAAGCTGCTGCAGGTTTCTCCAATAGTGCTGCAGATATACACCCACACATCTTTACGGGGCTCCAAGGTCAGACAAAACCAGCACAGGCATCCAGTAATGGAGGCATCGGCCTTGGATGAGCCCAGCAACAGATGGAGAGACTGCCGCTTAGCAGGAAATGTATTATCAGATGGTATAAAAGTACATATAGGACAGATTATTGCCGGGGATCAGAAGGGATGGAACAGTAGGTTAAAGAAGAAATTACAGCTTTGCTGGCATGAAGACTCATCTGCTGTGCTGTATTTAAGAAGCTCATAATATCATTTATTTTTTACATTTGCAATGCTGTTATCATAAACACAAAATGTATATTAATATGAAACTACAGTAGAGTGAATAAGTCTCTTATCTCTCTATTTTTGATGACTGATGCTTCTTTAAGTAGGCTCTCTCTCTCGTGGCACATAACTGATGAAATGTTCAAAAATGTTTTCCTTAGGGCTGCATGATATTTTTTTGACAATGTCTAATATGCCAATATTTCTAAACTCATTGTTGCTAAAACTAAAATATACACTGCTATTTTGTGTCAAGATAACAAAGTCTTTACTTATCTAATTACTTTTTATTGTTACAGTCCCTTTGTGTTAGAAACAGCTGTAAAGCAAATAAAACATTATCCTATTCTTTAATAAATAAACACGTTTGACTCATAAAAGTGGAAGTTACATGATACTGAGGTAATGGTTTATTGTCCATTTTGCAAATATAACAGCCAATGTTTGGGATGATTATAGATGTTTAAATTTGGGGCGTTTGTGTCCAGTTTTATGGCCATAAACAACCTGGGCTGTAAATATTAGCAAAAAAGCTGATATGCTAATTATCTTTGGAGGCAAATCTACTCATACTGATGTTAGTCTGATAATATTGTGCATCCCTAGTTTTCCAAGGAAGAAACAATGATGGTCACAATTGGCAGTATTATAAACTTTGGCATATTTCTGGTAGGCTATATGCTAAATTACTCTGAATATTGTTTGATACTAAAGCCATAAAAATAAATTTCTTACTCTGAATATTGTGTTTTTGATTTTCTAAAATTACAGGCTAACTCCACCTTCCTGTCTTAATCGTCAAAAATCATTGGACACATCTCTACATATAGATTTTCAAAACTCTAAAAATATAAAATGTTCACCATTTTAACCAGTGTATTAAAAATTTGAAGGTTAGTTATCCTCAGTCAAATGTTTAAATCAACATAAAAAGGGATGTCTAAATTGTAAAAGTTTGTTGAATTATTTCTCTTTGCCTACTCAGTACTTGAGGATAATAGCTGTATGGTCAACGTCAGCAAGGAAAACACACAGCAGCTTCTCACAGTATCTGTTGGATGTTTTTACGCCTTTTAGTGTTAAAAAAAAAGCTCACAAAAACCTCAGCGGACAAGTCAAAAGGAAACTGCATCCTGTTGAATCAATCATTTTACCCTTTTCTGCTCCCCTTCACTTTTATCTTTGCCATTTGACCAAAATTTTCACCAGTTAAGATAATGTCACTTTCTTTATTTTGTTCTATTTGAGCATCAAATTAAAGTAGAAAATCTGATGAGCAACATAAAATCCATTTGTTTTCAACCATCGATCATTATATTTATAATAAACCATTCAAAATAACACTACTCTATCAATTCTATACTCTTTTAATGCAAACTTGTCTATGAAACACTCAGACCAAAAAAACTAATACATTATTAATTTTGCGCATCAGGAATCTCTAATTTGCTAGTTCTGTTGCTGTGGTATCAAACATGAATTAATTATTAAAGAGGCTATGAGGAGTTTCTAAGTAATTACAAAAAAGTCTCACTTTTAGATATATGCCTGATGAGTTTTATAGCATCAAAATAGGTTATCTATAAATGCTATTCCTTAGCTAAGTGGTCGGGTCAGACAGCTGGCTACAAAACTACGATACTAAGTTTTCCAAAAATTGCTTGTTGTCACACATCAAAAACTACCACTACGTCACTAGAAAGAGATACATTACCTCGTCGCTTTGCATCCTGTAAGTTGTTGAAAAAGAAGTTGTAAATCAATGCAGAGTTCTGAGGAAGGTCCGAGCTGCATTTATTATAGCATCACAACAAACACACGCTTTGGCTTGGGTCACGTCTTTTGGTGCGTTCAAGTTGTAGTCAAAAGTAGGAATTTCCAGGTTACGAGTAGGAAACTGCAACTGGAACGTCCCCCGAAGTCGGAATTTCCAACTGGGAACTCGGTGAAACCTCGGTGAAAATAACCACAGTTATATAGCCCCTGTAATAATCAATTTATTTGCACTTCTGACTGGGGTGTGTCGCTCTAGATCAGCTGTATACATCATATTGTTAGATTTATATTTACAAAAATGCTGCCAGAGTGATAATCATATTCTTCATGTGATATTTGTGAACAACAACGCAGGGCATGCTAACAACAGCTAACAATAGCCTGGTAGATCGGCATGTTTTTTTCCGACTTCAACTGGAACGCCCTTAAGTCGGAGATGATGTCACTCCCAGTTCTGAGGTTACTGCAACGCAGCATTACGACAGTCGCCACGCGTGCTCATGGGTAGCAGAGTCTTAATGTCACTGGTAATAGATTCTCCTCATAGCACCTTTAATGATTTTTATGCTTTTATTCTCTACAATGACAGTAAATCAGTAAAATCATAATTTCACTATTAAGACAAGACACTTCAGACTAATTATCTTTTGGTTCTTTAGAATATTTAATAACTTGTTGTTACTGCTAGAAGTATTTTATATTAAGCATAAGGCCTGACAAATTTAAAAAGTTAATATAGATGATCTTCTCTTATTCTTTCTGTAAAATATATTAAAATGTCTCCAACTCAATATTTCTTCCAGCTCCAGTGACATTTATTCTGTAAGGTGCCTTTCTGCTGGTAATCACTCATAAAACATTCAGAATTCAGCTTGAAATTAAGGAAAAATAGAAGATTAAAAATAATGTAAAGATGAAAAAAACATCATAAAGCTATATGTATATGCTTCCATGCAGCCATGTCACTGGTCTAATATAGGAGATTGCAGTCCAACTCTATGTTTTCAACACAGGTAAGAAGGTCAGGGCTTAAAGAAAAAAAAGCCTGAGTGAATATCCCTGCAAACCTTTTTGCTTTCAGATGTCCCAAATCTGCTTTTAAAGGGAAGCCATGCGTCACTCTGATGGCTGCAAACCTAACAGCCTCAATTTCCACAATTTTCATGCTTTCAAATAAGTTGAGGGATTACTTGCTCCTCCGTGAGCTGAGTCAATTTTTCAGCCCCTTTAGGCTCATAAACCTCTTTGAAACCCCTCAGGGCAATGCTCAAAATGCAACGTCATCCAGCTGAAACATGAGATTCCTTCCCTCTTTCATGAAAAAGAAATGTGCAGATACAGGTGGAAGATTTTACCCTGACAACAGCAGGGGAACAAGACACGTGTGTGTCCACTCACAGGCACCAACACAACGTTCACTCAACTGAAACGACAACACGGGGCCTCAAAACACCCAAACACATTTTGCAATTTCACTCTTGGCGACCTCCGCTCCCTCTGTTGCTTGCTCTTCAGAGGCAGCACGTCTTCTGTGCAGCGGCTCATTACGCAGGCTGATGGTTGAGTCCTTGTCAACTTACTGTCCAATTAGCATATCTGAGGCTGGCACAGACTCTTATCCTAGCAGGAGAGAGAACAGTATATACATACTGATGTCCAAATACTTATGCTCTTGCATGTACAATCCTAATTGTTATACAGCTCTGACATATGAGGGGGAGAAGTATAAATTATCCAATTACAGGTCCCTAATAAAAATGTAAGCCCCATGGTTTACTGCTTTGCATTAATCTGAAACAGTCTTAAGAAATGTATTTTCTATATAGAGTATCATAGGATGAGTTTGTTTTTTTAGGGATTAATAAATAATTGAGTTTGTAATTACTATTTTCATGCATAATTTAGCTTTGTAATTAACAACTGAATAATAAAAAAGATTCACTTTTACATTGAATGGAGGGTTAAAGGGATGAAAAAGACAAGAGAGGTGTCTTGTCTATTCATCCATCTATTCCCCTTCATCTCTTTCTGCAGTCCATAGCTGTGTAGCTATCTAGCGTAATTTGCTAACTATACGAACCTGACACGCGAGATGGACGGTTCAAAACATCTCCATAGCCCATCTAGGAAAGAGTACATACAAAGTGTTTGATAAAGGGCAGAATCTTTCAAAGCATATCTGGCAGGTGACTGGAAGATCATTTAATCAATGTTTCGATCACTATCATTACGAGCCAATCAGATAATGTAGCAGGTTGGCGCTACAGCAGGTTGTAAAGTACAAAACATCAGCCGCTTGGTAGCATAAACTCAAGGCAAAACATGTTAGAGGTGGATCAAAAATATCCTTAATATTGAGAAATTTGTAGTGTTATTTGGTTTTCATTTAACGAAGAAATGCATTCAAGACCTGATAAAACTGAAGTTAAACTGTTAGCATCTATGCTAATCTTTGTATGAGTGCTCACACCCTGTGGCTGTCTCACTCGTAGCTCCCACCTCCTCCTCATTCAAAGGAAACCGATTAAGCCAAGGTGGAATGGACTGCTCACAACCGTTGCAGGTTAGAGGTTGGCAAAATGGATCTACCTGACTGCAGACAATGAATCAGGCCTCAAGCAGAGATCTGAAAACATATTTTCAACCACAATTTGTACAGCTGATTTTATTCTGCATGTGGCATACCCATCTTCCACCTCTGTAGGCGATCAGTGCATCACCTTGAAATGTAACTATCTGCTAATTACAAGCACAGTATTGTGTTGTTCAAATCAACTTTTGCTTGCAGTCCCCTAACAACTCAAGTATAATTGTACAAAAGAAAAGTAACCTATTAAGTGACAAATTTACAGATGAAACGGCATTTATAATCCATTTGAAAGCTAATTAGGTCCCACTTTGTCCAGAGACAGCCATGATCTCTTATTAAACATATTGTTCACACATCCTAATTTTTGAAGTCTGAACAAAATCAACAGGAGTTTAAGGCTATAACGCAAAGCCACGAAGATCCATTATATTTACACTTTGAGACATTCACATTAATTCTGTGAGAATTTCTTCTTGATGGACTTTATGCGGCACATGCCCCCACATAAACATAAAGGCAGAGAATCTCACTTGCGACACTTCTGTCTACCTCTGACTCAGTGTGCTTCCCTCTCCCCAATATTACGCTTTAGTTACTACTTCTGGAATTAGAGCACAGAAGGGATCTACGCGTCCCCCCCATTCAGCCTCTACGGCATTCACAGTGGGAGTGAAGCATTGCAGGGGTGTAAATATTACACCTTGAAACGCCAGTGTGAATGGGGATAGTGTCTGGTTCAACTTAAAGAAAAGTTTCCCTACTGGACCTTTGTCTAACTCTATTCACAAAAGTTCTTTCAAAGGAGCAATAACACCTTCAAATTCCCAGGTCGGGCCATTCCAGTTGTATTATAACCTTGCAGTACAGTTGGATTTTCCAGAGCTATTTTCTGTAATCTGACAGATATAACTTGCCAAACCCCAATCTACTAGGCCAGCAAGCCTATAGCATTTTTCTACCAAGCTAACATACATGCTTTCATGCTAACCCCCCCCCAGCAGGTTACGCAAGACCTTAACTTTAGGCCATAGCTACTTCCTAATCTGTAAATACTCGAAAATAATGTTAAATTTGTAAAGAACTTTAGTAAACTTTCAAAACTAAAAGTCTGTATAAGGTATTTATCTTGTCGATCTATCTATCTATCTATCTATCTATCTATCTATCTATCTATCTATCTATCTATCTATCTATCTATCTATCTATCTATCTATCTATCCATCTATCTATCTACAATATTGTATTATTTACTGTGGTAAGTTTTAGAGCACATTTACCTTGTTAGCTACCTCCTAGCTATCTTCAAGGCTCATTTAAAACATTTTCTACTAGCTTAATAAGGTACACTATCTGTCTAACTAGCTATCTTACTTTAGGATGTTAAGGTAGCATCCAGTTGCCTTCCTAAAACCTATCCGTCCATTATCTTAACTAAAAGTTTTACCATCATTTTTTAATTGATTAAAAGTACACACACATTCATTCTTTCCTTCTCTCTCCCTTTCTCACTCTAAAATAACGACCAGCCAGGACACACCGCAGCCAATTAGCACATGTCTGCTGCAGCAAGACTGAGGCTCCCTGACAACAGAGAACACCTTCAACTCCCTGGACGTCATTGTCATCATCCCGGCCATCATCATATTTCAGCTGTGGTTCATTAATGAGACATGCCAGCCATTTTTCCCTCCCTGCTTTTTAGCAAAACCTACACATCAGTCAGGAGACAAAGTTGGGTTGTGGAGGCAGATTCGGGGCTTGTGATAAGCTTGTCTTGAGACTGATAACAGCAGCCTTGAGAAACACCGCGCTCCGTTTTAATAACCTTGTATTGATTGATCATTCATAATAAATTTTCCAACAGGGGACGTCTTTAATGTAAGATCTGCACACAGCCTTCTAATGGATTCCCCCTTTTATGGATTGATAGGATATAATAATCCTTTGCAAGTAAACAGCGCTGAAACAGGCCTGGCACCACAACACAAACACTTAACTGTGATCCAAGTTCAGGTGTGTTTTATTCAGTTTGCCCATGCAAAACATTTCCAGTCCCTTTGGGAAGGGCCCATTAATTTTCCAGAGCCTCTCTGTTGTGTTTACCCATGATCCACCTCTCTCTAGTGTATCTGCGCTGCCATGATCTCACCTGTCTGCCTCTCGGTCACATGATTCATCGTCCACTGAGAGCTCATTATCTCACAACTGCAACATTGTTCAGCAACAACACCGAGACCATCTATAGAGCATTAACATACATTTCACACACTCCGCTGTTTGATATGTGCTGTGCAGTAGATGGTAGATATATTTATGTCACTCAAGTTAATTACTTACAGCTGACATAACTATTGAATTCAAGTCTTGGTAATGTGATAGAAATTTTGCATTGTATAGACGCCAAATTAAAGTGGACTTTGTTTCTAATCACCAAATCAAAATTCAGTGTCAAAAAAATCCTCAAATATACAAAACAACACTTCAAAGTCAATAAAAATCAAGGAAAAATCTGTGCTCTAGGGTGCTGTTGGCATATCCATTTGATGTGCTGAAGTCTCCACTCTCTCATCTTTCAAAACCACCGGAAAATAGAAAGTTAATCTGGTTGAAATGCTGGACCTGTCAGCTCAGCATGTCTGCAATAAAATAGTAATTTACCGTCATGCCAATATGAATCTCAGCAATTACCACATCACGACAGTCTGAATTTATCACAATGAATAATAAAAAGACAACATGGTGAAGCCATGGTTCTCAAGTTGTGGGATGACAATCTTAATCTTAAAGCAGTCAAATGAAGTCAAACGCTAAGCTACCTCTGGCTTTATTTGTGCTAATTAAGGGAAGAATAATAGAGGATTCTTATAGATTATGAGAAAACAAAATACTACAAGTGGTGTTTAAACCATACAAAGGGGCCCTACTCAAATGCTCAGTAGCTAAAAGCTCTGTAATAATTTGTTTTTTTGGTTTGTTTTTGTAATTTGGCATACATTTTAAGATTTTGTTATTTTCACTTCTAAGTTTTGAACTAAACCTTCAGGTCACTTAAAGTGTACTTTTTAGGAGTAACTTTGTGGATTTGCATTTCTTACTTCAGATGATTGCGTTCTGTTACATTACAGTGTATAAAAACTTGCCACCAGGGGGCTCTCAAACAAAACAATAACATGAGACGCTGATTAAATACTGACACACTGTCATGTTTGCCTGGCTTCCTGATCATTCAAGTATAAATCCAAGATTACACTGAATAAAAACAACAGTTAATAAAGTTTTCTAAATGACAAACCAGTATTTTTATTTTTGTGGATGGATATTACAATTGGTGCATCAAAAGTGTGATTCATACTTATGCTTAACACAAATCCTTAATGAAATAAAACCAAATTAGATACAATATTTCTGATAATCTGTACAAACCTGATAAGTACTGCTGATATATACTGTATTAGCTATAAAAACAGGCAGATATATCTGCAGATATATGAACATCTCTGCCTTTTTACGGCTATCACCAATGTTTTATGGTTGCTGATGTACATCCCCATTTCACATTAGGATAAGTCAGTGCAGTGTTGCTGTATAAAGATACTAAAAGACAATCTCTACTTCATCTCTTTGTAGGACTGAGCACTATCGCTTTAAAACAATATCCCAGACTTTTGTACACAAAATTCAATTTCTAGTTTAAATAATTTCTTTCTGATCTGAAAAAACAGCAACACTGACACATGAAATATATATATTAACTATCTGCCATCATGAAAACCCTTTAAATTCTCAGTAATTGTATCTTCAATCATTGCCAGAACTTAGAATAAGAGTTTGGCATTGAGAAAATGAATTTTTTATTTCAAATCTTCTTCCGTCATGTTGAGTTAAACTAGTTTCAGTCTAACAAGATGCCTGGATTTAAATCAGAAGCTCCTTTTAGCACCCAAACTTCAGGCATCACTAGGACTTTATCCAATATTGCCTTCAGTTTGTGGTGACAGAGATATAACTCCAGCAAATAGCCTGCACCCTGACATGAGGAGGAGGCTGAGTAGGCAGTGAGCTTGGCTGCTGTGCTCTGTGTCATGGAGACACAAGTCTGGGAGTCACACTATGTAGTTTTCAACTAGACTGTTATATTGCTCTTAATGACCTGCCCAACACCATGTCTGGTATGTTTCATAAATAATTTACCCAAGATGCAACGGACACAGTGGAGTTTAGCTGGTGGGTAATTTCAACTAGGAACGAAGAGAGACGGCAGGCAAAACATTTTCTGTAGAGCTCGGAGGGTGAATTCATGCATAAGGGAAATGATTGTGACAATAAGTTCCCCTTTTGACCCATCCTTACACAAAAATAGACCCTAAAGTGGAGGATAACTCTCAAAAAGTCTAAATCCAAAATGCAGTCGCACCAAAGAAAATAACACATACGATTATTCCAACATAAATGGTGAGCTCAAAGACAGACTTCTGATTCTGCCTCACAGGAAGTTTTAAGTATTCGCTCCTGAATAGACCTGATTTCTGTGCCTGCTTCTGAACAAATCCTATTTACGTGCGACGCAGGCGAACAGCCTTAGCAGGTCTGTCACTAACCAGCCATTGCATGACTTCCTGATGGAGATGAGATTTGTGACGCCAAATGAATTTCTCCTTGAGGGACGATAAAGTTGTGAATAGAATTGAAAAGCGGAGTAATGGGGTAGAAAAGCTGCGTTTGTCCTCCGTCTCATTGCTGGAATCAGACAGAAAGCGTGTCCCAGCGAGTGAAGAGATAAAACCCTTGTCAAGGGTAACAGACTTGCACACGGATGCTTTCCACCAATGGCTGGTCATTACTCTCACCTCCATCACACAAATACTTCATCCAACCTGACATCCTTCAGCGCTGTGGAGACAGAGTAATCATGAAATGCCACAAACAAAATGTGTGGCTGCTTTCGAGTGCCATGTCAACCAGTCCTTACTACCTGCACACGCACACAAATAACAGAGTGCAAAAAGTTCCTGCTGACCTGAGAAAGAGTTTAACCCTATAGCTTTAAAGTTTTCTCTGAGTGAGTTATGGTGATGGAGCAGAGCCTCAAATGTCCTAGACTTTGTTCCCTTTCCATCCTGCAAGGTCTTTGTGAAGAGCTGAACCCATTTTGCTGATGCAATACAGTCATACTTTTATTATCTGGCTTACACAGGGATGCCATAAACCTTTGCTTTCCTAATATTTATGGGACAGAAATTCAGAAAAGAACACTTTATTGGGTGTTTGACACAAGTATCAGGCCTGTTTGTGGGAAAATTTTAAAAGATAATGTAAAGCAGAAATACTCAAATCAAACACGTTCAAGCAAGGCAATGAGTCTGCAGCTTCGTCAGCTGCTCTGCCAGGATTATTCATTATATCATCATTACTGCAGGTGTAGAGTAACACAGGACGCTTTAAAAGGACTAAGGGTTTACAGTATGGATGCCCTGATGTGATTTTTTGCTGCCAATTACTGGGGCTGAACAAAGAATTGCAAATTAGACTAAATTGCAATATGGCTTGTTGCTATTTTCAAATTGCAGACAGTGCAATATTTCTAACCCAAAATGTGTTGAACATTTTGGCATCGTGATGTAGTTTCTTGCAATTTCATGCCTATTTTAACGTTTTTTTAACCCAGTTTTTACAACTTTATGTCTATCTTGCTATCACTTATCTTTTTTTTGGCCACTGTCAGACCATGTTTGGAATTTTTACATGGTTTTTGAAATTTAATCCCAATTTTGCTGCTATAATCAATTTTCCTTAGTCACTTTTGATTTTTTTTCCCTTTTTTTTGCAATGTCATAACTATTTTGCACCTATTAACTTTTTTTCCGCTTTCGTACCATTTTTTAACCCAGTTTTTACAATTTCATACCTATTTTGCTTCTGTTCTACACTTCTCCACTTTTTCTCAAATCTTTTATCCTTAGATTGATTTAATGTCATATTGGTTATACTATAAATCGATCTACTGCTTATGTTTGTTTAAGAATACATAGGATGAGGAACATTAAAACAATTGCAGACTAAATCGCAGTTGCAATATTGGGGAAAAATATCGCAATTAGATTATTTTCTCAAATCGTTCAGCCCTACTAATTACAATAAGAAATCCTTTTCAAGAGAGTTTGTTGCTGCAGATCACGGTTGCTAATCGAAGTTAGTGCTTTAAACCCTAAAAGAATCACCAGATAGCCATTTTGCCTCAACAGCCAATAACACATCACCTAAAAGATATTTGGCCACAAATCTGTACACACATCTCTAAGCTGTCATTTTACCAGAAAGATTACAAAGGCATCTCGTTTAGCCATTTTATAAAAAGATATGTATAAATATCACTCAAATGTCATTTAATCGACATCACCAGACGAAAACTTCTCAGAGAGCACAATCCTCCGCCAAGGTATTTCCAACATTGTCGAGCCAGCTGTTTTCAAAAATGTGGAAAAAAGCCTTATCTTCCCATGACCAACACTCCTTAAAAATTTCATCAAAATCTGTTGAGAACTTTGAGAAATATTTACAAAATGTTAAAAACTGGCCTATCTCGCATTGTTAGTTAACCCTCCACCAAAATCTTGTCACTCCTTCTTGGTGACATAACCAACATTTTCTGAAAGTATGCATCAACTTTAGCAGTTTCTGAGACATTTTGTTCACAAACCAAAATGCAAAGAAACAATCAAACAAAGAAACTAACACAGCAAAACCATGACAGGGGTAATGACAGACTTTTTATTAAAAGAACTCTATAAACGACTCCTTTATTGTCGTGCGATGGAAATGACCTGAAACACGTCCCCATGATATATTTTTTTTGAGGGGAGCACAGATATGTCACCTTTTACTCAATTTACAGTTGGGACCATATAGACATCTCCTAAATGCCATGCTTAAAACAAGACCGTGAATGCATCACCTTATATCCATTTTATCGAAGGAACAGAAACACGTCACCAAATCGCCATTATTTCAACTGGACAGCAAAAGCACCATAATATTATGCTTTGCATCTTTAAGTAAGTTAACTAGCTTTTACTCAGGCGGCTTAATGCAGACTTCAATGAAGACTATGACACTGGAATACTGGTAAAACTAAAAGGACGTTTCTAACCTAAAGCTGCTGCTTGAAGTAAATGACTGAGCTACAACAGCGAGAGAAGCAAATGAGCCGACAGTAGGGATGGGTACTACCGAATTCGGTACTTTAGGTACTTAGGTACTACTGAGTACCGATTCACGTAAAATCAAATGGTGCCATGTTTAGGTACCTAAACACATTCTTGTGACTGAGGGAGTGGAAGAAGCAGGCATACTATTGGGTAGAGTAGGTGAATTTCCATGCCCGACTTAAACGCAGCACAGCAATAGCGTAATGACATCAGCAGCCGCGGGTTCAGTCAACAAAGCTAGCATGGCTGAGAGACAGTGCTCGAAAGTATGGCTCCACTTTATTAAATGTGATGGAGATTACGCCCGTTGCAATATTTGTGATGCCAAGTGTAAGGCCAGCAGTGGAAATACTTCAAATCTGAGGAAGTACCTGTGACGCACAAAATTTTCCTTAAAGCTGAAGAGTGCACAATTTTTGACAGCCTCAGATCTACGACCACAAAGGATTCATTCAGCACTGTTAGCACGCCTGTGTCCAATGGTGACTCGTCGTCTGCAGCCAGAAACACAGGAAAAGAAATGGCTTTAACATTTGGTGATGGAAGCAAATGTGACAAGGAGGATACCTGGTCCAGGTAAATAAGCCTCGTGTTTAAGATGGTATTAGCTTGGCAATTTAATATGCGTCAGTTATCATTATCAGGTCGGTTCCTCGTACTTTGTAATGTTAATGTAAATGCTTTTTTAATTTACAGCTCTGTTGGACCCATTGTTAAACTGCCCTAAAGTTAAAGCGAGGGCTGCAGTTAATTTATTATGTTAGGGTTCATTTTAGTTAATGGTTTTCATGTTGAAGAAATTTTTGGAACAACTACAATGTTGCAATACAAAAAGTTGAATGCTGTTTTGATATTTATCCGTCAAATTTTATATATTGGGAAATAAATTTACATTGAAAAAAGCTGAGATCTTAATATTAAACAAATTAAAATGTATTACCCCATAAACACGCCGTAATTCTAAATTGGTACTGCTAAACTTCCGGAGCATCGATTTGTGGCATCGGGCATTGGTATAGAATCAAGCGAAATGCAAAGGTACCCATCCCTAGCCAACAGAGCTGTTTTCAAGGCAACAGTTGATGGTGTTGCAGTTTATTCGATTTGCAGTAGACAGAGTATAAACCACAAGTGATTCAATTGGCTAATTGAAGTATTTAATTCAATCAGCCTATCATGAGAATAAGCCAATAATGATCGACCATTATCCACTGGGGTACCTCCAGTCTAGAGCCAGCGGGCAGCTGTGACACAGCAGGCACAGCAGTGGTGTTTGCTAGGTGATCTTCCTCATAATAACACTAGAAAGCATATGTCATTTGAACCATGTTTAATGCATTAGCTTAGCATTTAAGCATGATACATTACCAAATCATTTCTCACAAACAAAGCATGGGTTAAATGAAGTGTTTTACATTTAAAGATATTTTCAAACCAGTTTTCAACTTGTGGCACTGGACACAAAGTCAGAAGCCATCCATAGATTTAGAAACAAGAAGCATGGCAGTCTAAAAAAAAAATAACGTCAGTCCATCCAAAGCTCTTCCATGAAATCAGGTAAAAACAAGTGTCGTGTTAGCTTTGCTGATGATATTGAAGAAAAGTCAAAACATCAACAACATTAATCAGGATTAGGGACAGGAATCGAAATCCAAGTCCAGCTGAGAATCAACATGAACTGCAAAAAAACAACATAATTCGCTTTTTTTCTTACAATTCCCTTATCAGTTCCTCTCTCTTTGTTCTTTATTCCAAAACAAGAGGATAACACTCTCACCAGAGGCCGTGAGCAGAAAAGATGTCAAAGAAGTCAAAAGTGTGATCATGGGAAACTGAAGTGGTCAAAACTGAGGCCTTGCTTTCACAAAATGACGCCAACTGTGAAATTTCAAGAAATGTAGAAGCAGAAGCAGTTTTAAGAGGTATTCATCCATGCAGCACAGCATCACACAACAGGAGTGACAATATGTTTAGCACTGTTGTCACTGAAAAACGATGCAACGCTCTTTTCCACAAATAAAACCCACAGGAATCAATAAGGGAACTGTTCAGGAACTGGATCCATTAGAAGAAACAATTATAGCATCACTTATAGCACGATATCAATAAGATCTTAACAATTCCCATTCCTTTTCAGGATGCTTACTGAGTTTAATATCCATATCTGTGATGGGACTCTGCAGTCCATACAGCGGTTAATAAGGGAGATCAGTCTGGACTAAAGCAGCAGACTGACTGACACCACTGCCCAAGCCTAATAGGGTTAAAATGAAGCTGAGACACATTTATTCAAGACTATGAAAGACAAGCTGACTTATTCACATGAATCCTTTGTCCCGCACTGTATAAAAGAAAGATGATGGCCTTGGTCTTAAATCAGATGTATGATGAAAAGGTTTATTATGGCATTTCCATAGATAAATGTCTACTACTTCATATTTCTATGATCATATACTGCTGTGGTTCTTATCCTTTTCTTTCTTTCTTCCATTTTAGCTTACTAAACATGAGGTCTGAGGTCTTTAGGTACACAACTTTGATTAAAAGAATATCAATCTCTTTTTCTGAGCTGTGTTTGGAGCTCTTATGCCTTTTTAAAGGACAGGGTTGTGGACAGAGTCTGAAACTGAAGATGACAAACTGGTAAATCTGAGCCACAAGTCAGGCCCAGACTTTGGTTGCCTACCTCAAGGACAACAGTTGCTGCAAAAGGTAAACAAACAAACAGCAAGTACACCTGTATCCAGAAATGATTCTTTTTATTGTCATTTAAATTTTGATATGAAAGCATAGGAGACTAGCACTCAATATATATTTCCTAAATGGAAAGAAAGCTTAAAGTAAAGCTATATTCTTCATGTCATCATGTTTATTTTGAAGACAACCCTTGTTGAATGCATTTTTGCTTTGTTTTATCTATCTACCTATCTATCTATCTATCTATCTATCTATCTATCTATCTATCTATCTATCTATCTATCTATCTATCTATCTATCTATCTATCTATCTATCTATCTATCCATCCATCCATCCATCCATCCATCCATCCATCCATCCATCCATCCATCCATCCATCCATCCATCTATCTATCTATCTTTGTATAAGCAGAAACTCAGCACATTTTTTTCCCTAGAGCTTGTCATATTTTATAAATATGTTTTGCAATTTTAATGGTCATGCTTATGGATTTTTTTTCAGGACTGGTGCCAATGTCACACATTGAGTGATTGGTGTTTGAATGTGTTTTTCCATTTTCAATAACCTCACTTGTTACATGGGGTTTGATGAGTAGGCCAACTTTTGGGCACAGAAAATCCATAGAAATCAATAAGGGAATTGTTAAAAATTGGATTGATCAGCAGGATCAATACGGCATTGGTACCAATAAAAACATATTAATTCCCACCCCTGGTAATGGCTGATTTTCAAAACACATGACACTTGATATCCAGTATTATAGTGCATAGATAAATGCTTCTGCATGTTGCTGATGACGTCAGTGACAGACAGTTGTGCTGTAAAACCCTTTTCTGTCATGATTTTTTTCTTCTTTGTCACCGTTTCTGCTGGCTGCCCCTGACAAGAGTGCAACATCTTTGGCTTACAAAGCATTAAAACCAAAGTGGAAAGGACTGATAAGGGAGTTAATGAGCAAAAATACTAATTAGAATAGAATTATTAAAATTGTTGCTGATTTTAAACTGGAACAGTTTTTTCATTACTACCACCACTCAAGGGTGGAGGTGCATACATTGGGACAGGGCCTACAGCCAGGCAAGCTCTATACTTATGCAGGGAAGCTTGGGTATCATCTCCATGTTGGGAAAGGGATTAGGTTACAGGCTAAATGTTTCATTCTTTAGCAGAGGTTACTGTTATTTATGTGTCTTCTTTGATTTCAGGTTTTTTTCTCTAAAGAATGATATCATGTAAGCCTAACAATGCGATTTATGAGTGCCATAATGATAATATTGTAACCATCGTATGCCTTATCTCACCCACGAAGGTAAACCAAAGCACATATCTATCTCCCACATATTTTTGGCCCCCATCCAGCCCTAACGAATTCACCCTCTCCTCTCTGCATGCTTTAAATGTTTTTAATCCAACAGCTGAAAATCCTCCCGAGGACTCGTCAAACCCTTAAAGCAAGGTGCACAGAACATTCTGCCGTTTGAACATTTATCTGTGGCTAAATGCAAACTTCAAAGCGTGCGGTGCCCACTCTTCCTCCGAGTTCTGATGAGGCAGTTTGTCTCCTGCTTTGTCAGCCATGTTGTCAGTCAGCCCTACCCTCCTAATGACTGCTGTCAGTCAGGGATGTAACTGTCAGAGCGAGTCAATGGCTGCACTCCCACCTTCCATGATTAGACGATGAGCTGTGTGCATCAACACGTTTAGCCTTTTTCAGTGCAAATGCCAGCAGAATAAAAGACGGAAAATGTCTCTTGTCACACAGCGTGCCCAAAAGTTCTGCAAAGAAAAACTTTGAGCTGAAAAGCATGACAGTAAAATATCATCTGGGGGAAGAGAAATTAGTCAAAGTTAAGAAGGGGGGGTTGACCAGAGGACAGCGAGAGGCAGCAGCAATGCAAAGACGATGCCCTCTTTTTCTGCAGAAGGAAGGGGAGGGAGATGAGGAAGGTGAAGATGTCTTCAGTTGTGGCAGTCGTGATGAAAAGAGAAGCGAAGGACTGAAGACAAGAGGTGGGGAAGGGAGGAAGGAGGGGAGCAGAGAGGTAGTGGAGGAGTGTGCATTATTCATCCGTGCTGACACATCAAAATCTCTGATTCATCTGGTGAAGGGCATCAGTCAAGTCACAACCCATCTCTTGGCCTTCACTCATTCGCACACACAGAAACACGGACACATGATTGACACAGAAAGACACATACACCGAAACACACGTAAATGCAAATAACCGCCTGGCTGAAAAGAGGATAATTATGGGTCTGGTTGGCTCGTGATGGAGACCCTTAACATCAGACAGGAGGGCCATTGCACAAAAAGGCTGAGTGTTTGATTTAAGCATCAAGGTAAATGTCAGGACGAGCTTATCTGTAGCATAGTGAGGGTGATAATGCAGAGTTACTCACCAGTTATTTTGGACATGGCACATTTTTGTTGTCATTTATTTCACCACCACTGAATAGACAAAAAGTGTGTTCTGAAAATGTGGGAACATCATTTCATTATCATTTGGTTTTTCAATTAAATGAACACAGACAAGGGCTAAAACATTTTCTTAAATATTTGGAGATTCATTTGAGTTTCAGGGTAAAAATTTATATTCTAACTAGAGCTGCAGCTATCGATTCTTTTTGTAATCGATTACTCTATCAAATTTTTGTTGATTAATCGAGTAATCAGGTAGCAGTTACATTGCGCTCACTGCTATTTTTTTACATTGAATCACTACACATTATTATTATTAGTCACACAAAAAAACAGAAAAGCCAGGTCACTTAAATTAACAACTTATTTTTCTTATTTTGAACATTCTGAGCATAAATGGGATCTCAAAATCAAAATCTATACTTTTATTTTTACTCTGGGCCATATCTTGCTTTTTTCAGTATTTTTTTTTTCCAAGTTTGGTTATTTTTTTTATTTGTATTCATGCTTGTCTCTTTTTGCTAAATTATTGCCTTTACTACTGTACCATATTGATGGTCTTATTTTGCTTACTTTATTTCTAGGACCACATAATATCATACTTAGATACAAAGATAATTTAACTAGCTAATGTACATTTCTATAACATATGAAAGCATTCCCTACACCTGCTTCCTCTACTCACTGTCAGTGTTTACTGTTCTACTCTCCGCAATCAAATTAAATGTAAAGTTATTGGATGTGAAAAGTATGTGAACAAAATACACATAATTCTGGGCAAGTAGCCTCCACATTGATTTATGTTCTGAACCAGCCTTTACTCGGAGCCGTTTGAGCTCTAATTCTAACTATTGGGAGCCATGCTAAGTGCAAATATACAGTGCAGCAGCACCTGGAGCGGTGAAGTGTTTGATCCAACAGAGGGCACTATCAGTATAACCTGTCCTTGCATGCACACAAGATGCTCTCGTGACCAAAGTAGAGGGATATTTCACTTTTTTGAAGTTGGGCTGTATGAGTTACTTGTCAATAGTCAGTGAAGTGGATGAAAGGGTATCAAGCAGTGCTCGGTAAACAAGCTGAGACTTGGTAAGGTACATTACCAATTATTTTTTTCTAAGTAAAGCACTTTGAGTTACATTCTATGTATGAAAAGTGCTTTATAAATAAAGTTTGATTGATTGATTGATTACTGTTGGAGTACAGTTATTTTGCACAAGTATGTGAGTTTTACGTAAAAAGAAGCCATGAAATATGATGGGTCGAATGTCCGATAGTTTAAAAAAATTAAAGAGCACTTAATGTTCTCCAGGAAGTCCCAATGTTTGGAACTATTTTAAGATGCAACATGTGGAACTGTGCTCTTCTGCCTCTGCATTTACAGAAATCTCTTGGCCCAATATGATTTCATTAAAAGGACAAGATTTTTGACATACCTAAATTCTTCACAGTGACTGCAGGTGTAAAACACTGTATGAATGCACAAATTAAAAAGTGAATGTGTAAAATGTGGCACAAAATACAAACAGGTATAACGTTCCACTCAATCAGTGTCTAAGTGTCCAATTTAAACATGAGAAATAGAAGTTTACACTTAACTCTATTTTTTTAGTGGACTGTGCTGTTTTAAATCAAGACTCTTATTGATAATTTTCATGTGGTGACACACCCCCAACCCTCCCTGCAGGTGAGAAACACTTTCCCCAGCTTTACACTGTATAGAAGTCAACAAGCCTGATTGCTGACCACATAGTCAACTAGATTAATTTACATTTTTTTAAATGACAGATACGATATCTCGTTTGAATACAATGACTGATGAGCTATATTTTACAGACCCCAACATCAGACAGAAAACCCAGGTAGAGACAGGTGGTGGATCAATGATGTCAGACACTCGACTGTGTCCAACACGGTAGTGCAAGACAGACCTCTGATCTATTTTTTGAATAAACTAAGCCAGAGTATTGCTTCAATGATAAAATTACCGCCTTAAACACTGACTGAAAGTGACAGCGTATCCTAACACTATAGAGCATTTGTTTATCAAGCTAATATTAGCCAATTATGTACCAATGTGCTGACAATAATGATTTCTTGTTTTTTATTTTCCAAACAGAAGTAAATTTGTCCTGGCACTAGTGTAAGAGGAGGGATTCTCCAATATTACATCAGGTTTGGGTTGTATCTGAAGCTATATTCTTGCAGCCTGTGCTTTTTAAAATGACGTATTGAATTGGAACAAGTGTCTAAAACTTAACATTTGCACAAAATAACCAGTTTTCCTGTGGTTTTTATTAGATGTATAAATCTGCAAATTTGTCGATATGAGAGTTAAAAAAAAAAAAAAAAAACCTGTACTGCAGCTCTTGGCCAATACTAACAGCCGCTCTTTTTGCCCTTTAGACCTTCAAGCTAGTAACAGAACAGACAGCCATTGACACTATTTAACAGATCAATCTTTACTGTTATAGCAATATTAAGATGTACACCAAAGTAATGTCTCGACTGAATCTGAATCTATAATCTGTGATTATATAAACTGTCAAACATGCATATCCCTGCAGTGGAAGATTTAAAAATATAGATTCTTTATTTTCTGTTACCTCTTATCTAACATCTACCCTGTGGCAGCCATCGCAGGCATGAAAATAATAACAATAATTCTTCATATTAACGGCTGTGTGCTTGTTGAACTTCTAGTTGCATCAGTATTCGTTTCAGCATGTTCCAAAACAAACTAAAAACTCCAAACAGGAGCTTTGACTTGTTTCAAATAGCTTTTCATGCAACTGTTACAGAAAATTATCAACCATTTTCCCATGAGCAAGTGCAGTGAAAATTAGAAATACACAGAATAATTGTTCTTGTGAGTTTTTCTGAGTTATTAGAGTATATTTATAATGATGATGTCATGTAAACTGTGGTGCAAAATGAAAGCCAATTAGTGCCATTGAGCTGTATGTAACTGCAAGTACATCAGTGTGTAAGTTTAGTTTGTGTTGAAATCAATATCCTAGTTCTGATTATTCATTATCAGTTTTTCATGAGTATAACTCTTTTGTGATGGATTTAAAGAGATAAAAACAACAGAGGTAGACGCAGGGAACATTACAATCCTCTTTTGCGTGTTGAAAAAGAGCAGAGATATTACCACTTTAACTCAAGATTCATCCATCATATTAATTTGGCCACCAGGAAAATGATGTAATGCTGTGATCATCTCCTAAAACATGATCCCAGAGACAGGCTTTGCAAAATAATGCAGATTTATGGCTCTGCTGGGGATAATGTATCTGAAGACATCCCCCGATTAAACAAAGGTTAACTGAAGACAGTAAATAAACATTTATCATTTCACTGCACATCCTGGTCTCTCTGCATTACATCTAATGCTGTTAGAATAATTTCCTCCTCATGTCGCCCTGCCCTAATGGCTTCATTCTGCATGCTGTATGCTTTGCTTTGAGCAGCGCCGGAATAAACAAGACGAGGAGCGCAGCAGACAAAAGCTCACTGTTTGGAAGGCTTTGAAAAGGTCAATTAATATCAATGCTGAGACAACAACAAAGTTTCTGTCTGCTAGTAATACAGGTGGCTACGCTTGCAGCATCAAAGTTACACGCCTTGGTGGATTCGCTCCTTCCATCCACCTCACTGCTGCGACAAAGTCAACGGGAAATGGAGTAGAGACTCTGACAAAAACCCACGAATGGGCACAACATCCAACACAAGGGAGCAGAGCAGTTATAGGGTAAAGCTGCAGCAGGTTGGGAATAAGACTTCAATGAGGCCTTTGACGTGAAAGCAAAGCTGCTCCACGGGGAACACTCGTCATACGGCATATTTGAGTCTGGATGGATCTTCTCTTTTGGTGGTAAAAAAGGAAACCATTGAGGCCTATCGTTGAACCCTGAGAGATGCTATTTAAAGGAGCACATGCCATCACTGATTTCATAAGCGTTTGCTCCTAACAGGGCCAAGATGAATACCTGTGGGGCCGAGCATCTTCTGCCTCACGGAGGGGCGTATTTGATCTGAGACAGACTGAGGGAGTTCTTACAGTTGACTTATCCTTCTCTTAAAAATGACTTTTCCTCGCCATAATAGCACTAAAATCAACCCTCTCTCTGGTGTAAAAGGCAGTGTGTAGGTTAATCCTAAAGATTTTACACATCACCCAAGGACCTTCCTGGGAGAGTGTGAGGACCACATACACTCCACAACACAACCAGTCAGTCTCAGGACCCCAACGGCCCAGACCCAACCAAATCTTTAATGACCAAAACACAAGTTATATGAGTACTGGAAAACACTTATTTGGTTCTGAAAAGAAAATACAAACTGGCAGATTACATGAGTCATCACAAAAAGAGCTGGCTACCAGAGGACAGACTTTGCCCCCACTGCAACACCTAACAGGCCAAGACAGAGCTCCCCTTCCTCGAGCCGCATTCACACGCACGTTTTGGCATGCTTTTGCAGTCATAAAGGGAAATCTCAAGCTAACACAGGTCACGCAGAGCTAAATTAATTTGTGGGCAACACTGATGTCTTTTTATTTATTTATTTATTTATTTTTACACATATTGAAACATTTCTGACATTTGAGCCATCCCGTTTGAACACGCCAGCAGGAGTTGACCTTTGCTTATCTTTGCTACCCTCAGTTAAGGCTGTATTCATCTCTGTCGGCTCCTGCTGCCTCCTCCTCAGGACTGATATCCTGCTGCACCACTAGAGGCGCCCTTTTGGGGGTTGCCACTTTTCACCCTCTCTGCATATACATCCACTTAATACATGGTATATTGAGTGACATTGTTTGTAGGGCTGGGCAATTAATCGAAAAATAATCGAAATACACATTTAGTCCCTCTAATCGAAGTAATTTTACTCATGTCGATTATTTTGATTATTTTCCCAGTGTAAGTCACGTGACCGCGCCCCCTCCATATAATCTGCGTTCACTTTTGCCCAGAGCGAAGGATGTGCTGCCAACATGGAGGAGACAAGCGACAATCTATCAGATGACCTTGTGGCCAGGAAAAAATGCCATCGCTGTTGGATTATTTGCAAAGGACATTGAGTAGAAAAAAGTTAAGTGTAAATACTGCAGGAAGACCATGTCAACAACCATCGGTGTCACCACTAATTTGTTCCAGCATAGTACATAATAAGTGTTCATTAATCGTAATCGAGGTAAGAGCTTCAATTAATCGTGATACTGAGATTAGCAAATATCGCCCAGCCCTAATTGTTTGCACAACTATCTGCAGTGCCAAACTACATTAGGCCAACATTCCCCTAAGATCAGCACGCTACCAATGGGCTACAATGTTAGCGCAGATTTAAATCCATCTACCATTACTCAGTTTGGAGCATGAACATGGCAAAACTGACCCAAGGAACTCTCTTTCACCAAAAATTTGATTAATTAAACATTGGTCAATATCACCTAACATATGCTGGTGTGTGAATGCAGCTTAACATCCTGTGATACACACCAGGCCGTGAGAGAGGAGAAGATTTCACCAACACACACACATATTAGACTTTCAATACATTTTAAACCTTATATCATATTGTCTGTTTGGTTCTAATGCAATTCTATCTGTAACCTTTTTTCATCTTCATCAAAAACATTACCTGTTCTTTTAAAATATTACAAAAAAAAAAATTATTGGAAATACCTTCACAGATATATTTTTTTTCATGAAAGGCTTTTTCAACACTGTTTTCAACATCCATGCCCATAAAACTCTTTTGTGCATAGAAACTGCAGATGGTAAAAGTCATCCAGGCCCAGGGTGGACCAAAACTCCAGGACAGAAAATCCACTAAAGAGAGGAATCCATGTGTAAAAATGACTGATTAAAAATAATTAGGGAGGTGGAAATGGTGTGGAACAATAACCAGCAAATGTGGGGCGCCCCAGAGAAAATTCCCCATCTGTGTGTGAGGAGGAAGACCTCCCTCAGATTCACGATGACAGTTTGATTTTCCTAGTTTTACGAAGACCACGCAGCAGAAATACAGAAAACTTAAACAGACATTTGGAGTGATTTAAATCCCAAGCAGGCAATAGCCCTCGGAAAATGTGTCAGGATGAATTGATGTATCATTAAATTACACTGAGCCCGTGTACGCGTGAGTGACTGCGTTATAGGAGCAAATCCTGCAGCGTATAATTATAGACATATGAAAGGTCTATGGACTTCAAAACACCGCCTATATGTGCAGATGGGATTGTTTTAAGTAAAGCTTGAGTGCAGCAGATGCAGCAGCCACTCTATTGTCTAGAACACAGTCTTACTAAATGAGACCATCCGCCTTGCCAACTGGTGCCTTTTCCAGGAAATTCATTATACAAAAATAAGAGCACATACTGAATCATAATTTGACTGTGATAGCCCTTTTAAAAGTGTTTGAATGACATTTGCATAATGAGATTTCTCCTTTGCAGCATAACTCGAATATCAACAGCGCAGGACTATCTTTGATTCTCTAAAGTATCTTTATTGAAGCACTGGTACTCATAAGGGGGGGTACCAGTGCTTCAGCATTTGTATATCTATAAAGGTATTTAGAACCCACAAGTGGCTCTGAGCTGTTTTCAGAGGGATGTGATGGTGTGTTTTAGAGAAAAATGTGTAAAAATCACAAGTAGGCTGGCTCAGTAATGGCAAAAATCAGAATCACTGTTATTTGATGGACATATAAGACCCAATTATTCAACACCATAACCTACTGACTTTACATCTGTGCACTAAATGCATGACTGTTATTTGACACACTTTATGTTAACACTCAGAGTTTTTGACAGTGACGTAAAAATAAGATACGAAAATAATTAGAGATGCATCATATTGGATTTCTGACGATATCCGATGTGCCGATGTTTCCAAACTCATTATTGTAGGTACTGATAGCAGTACTGCTATTTTTTGTCAAGAGCACAGAGTCTCTTCTGTACTTAAGTGGCCCTTTTCCTATCATGGACAGTTTATTCGTAATTGAAACAGCTGTGAGGCAAGAATTACATAATTAATTCTAAAATAAATTAAACCTTTAAATGTAGATAATGATGAGGTAAACCATTTTTCATTCTGCCAATGTTACAGCCCACACAATGAAATCTGTATGATTAATATGTATATAAAAAATCTGCTGTGCATATCTGCAAAGTTCTATATCTGCTGATGCAAATAGTCAGCTGCATCGGTAATTATCTGCCTATACTGATAGTTTTCTAATAATATGATGCTAAAAGGAATAAGTAAAAAGAAAAAACAACTGCTGTACTTTTCTGTTGTCTGGATCACCTTATTTGACTGATTTATAGACAGAATTATAGCTGAAAATAACACTCCATTGACTGTTTATCTCTTGTCTAAAATATACAGAAACCCAAAATGGGCTTCTGGTCTTTTGTTTTGCATCTCCCGGTGCCTGTGGTTCTTGTTGGACAAACAATATGATATCCAAATCCGGGTGTTGTTTCCAGCTAAATAGCCCCCGTTTATGTCAATGTCTCTCAAACGTCCAGATGTGCCTTGGAAGAAAACCCCACACAAGTATTTCATTATTTGAACAATACAACAAGGCTCTTTACTGCAAGCCCAATACAAGGCAAACAGCTCCATTTGGTATGATTTTTTATGACGCAATAGACAATTAAACACGTAAAATCAACATTTTAAATTTTTATTTCTCATAAATTGACTACCTTTAAAATTGCAAACTGTTTTTTCTGAATTCAACGATTTCTAAATTAAAATATCTGAGTTTACTTTCTTGTACATTCATTGCTTTGTAGTCCATAAAATGTTATTTTCTTCTACTTTTTGTGTAGATTAAGAACAACACGACTTCATATAATAAGTTAATTTTATTCGATTCCTCTAAATCTCAACGTATTTGTATTTTGTTGGGATAGCAAAGCTGTTTTTTACCTTGTGGTGTTTACTTTTTCAGATCTCTCGAGGGGAATCAAAATTTACATGTAATCATGAAATAAAATAAAATGCATGCATGTCCTTCCAGGGCTACTGTAACATGTTATTTGTCTAATTTGATATAAAATCTGATGTTTTATTTCATATCGACTAGTTTTTTCCTCATTTTGGAATGACATAACTTGAGTTATGTTTTTTTAATACGACATAAAAATTGAATGTACCGTCTCTTTAAAATGAGGAACAACGAAGTGAATACTGGCATGTTCTCCCAGGGCTTCTATTTACTGAATATTTAATTTTAACCCAAATTAAAACGTTTTCATTTAACATACAAAGTGGTTTATCATTTTCAAAAATTTAGGTCACCCTTCATATGAAGGAGATGGTGGTTCTGAGGCTTGACCAGTCTGTCGGTTGCAGGTCTTTTTGTTTGAAAGTCTGATAGTGTATTGTATTTTTCGGTGTTTTTCTCCCTCCTAACACTTGAAAACGCTGTCCTAACCTGAGGCTCATTACACCTGGCTGATGTGCTAAATGTCCATCAGAAAAGCCACTTTAGAGGAGGGTGGCAGAGGAACAAAGGCTGCTCTGCCAGTCTGCCCCTCGGTCCCTCATGCTGCCCAGCCAACAATAAGAAGAAGGGCACGCGCTCTCACTGTTGCCAACCTGCCTGCTCTGCACAGCCGCTCGCGCACTCATTTTCAACCCAAACGACTGAAAGAAAAAAAACTCTCAAGTGATGCTGAAGAAGCCTCCCGGACACAATGAGACGTTAAATCCACCAGTGCACGAGGGGAGATGTCAGTAGTTTGCTAAAAGGCTGTTGACAGGTGGAATAAGGCGTCTGGGTGGGGTGCACGCGCGCCTTGCTAACCACGAAGTGATCAGGGATGCTAGTTACCTTGGTAGGAAGTGCTCCGTCTTCTCTACTGTCTGCTAGATTCATGTGGGTGGATTTGCAGCTGGAAGCCTGCTCTCCTCGGGAAACAGCGGGGATAAATGTAATCCAGAGAAAGGTCTGCCTTCGCGGGGGGTGCATGCACACATCGCCGGTGTTTCGCCCCCCACCTCCTCCTCTCCTCCGTGCTGCCTGGGTCCCGGCTGCTCCTCAGCGCGTTTGTCGGGAGAGCATTGCTAGCAGGTCGGGGCGGCCTCAGATACTGCTGGTTGATGTCATTGATACTCCCTGCCTTCTTCTCTTTCCTTAATGCCCTCCTCCTTCCCTCCCCCTCTCTCTCTCTCTTTCTCTCCCTCTCTCTCTCAAACACTCCCCTTCCCCCCGCCCTCCACACATGACGTGATGCAGGCGAGATCTCCAATAGCAACCGTATCCCCCATCACCCCTATTTACCCCCATTACCAGCGCCCCCCCGCCCCCCTGCTGCCTGCCTCACCTCCTCCATGCAGCTCCCCTCCTCTGGATCGCTGACTGGTGCAAAGAGGAGGCAGCGTGCTGAGGTAGTTCTTGTGTATTGGTGGCTGATTTTTCTTTTCCACTCTGCTCCCCAGGGGCTCAAATGAAGATAAGCACCTTGAAACCCCTTAGATTCCCATATAATAGTGGCTAATTATAACAGTTTGGCAAGTATTCAGAGCCTCAGAGCAGCTGTAGGAGAGGACTCCCTCTCTGGATTATAGGGTGAAATACTCTTTCATGAAACACCTCAGAGGACAGTAGGAACATGTTAGACAGTGGCATTACCGTCTAGTGAGAAATTGTGAACCTGCTTTCAGGAAAACTTCCGATTGCTTAAATTTGTTCAGTAAAGTATGTTTCATTCAGGACCTTTAAAAAACATGACTGAATTAGAAAAGCACTCGGAGAGCGCAGACCTTCGCCAGCGGCACAGTCCTCACCCATATTGTGATTTTCACCATAAATATTAGTCCTACCTTTATTTCATCTAAATACTAGATTAGATTCCTTGACAATGAAAACACACCATTAGCAATTGGATTCATAATGATATCTATTTTAGTTCAGTAGTTATTCACAAAAATCATATTTTTCATCATGGCAGCCAGACGCTGATCCGGATCAACACCAAAATTGAATCAATTCTTCCTTTTCCCATGCTGAACATTTCCTGAAAATTTCATCCAAATCCATTCATTGCTTTTTGAGTTATTTTGTTCACAGACAGACGGACAGACAGACAAACTCTCCCGAAAACATAACCTCCTTGGCGGAGGTAACGAGAAGTGCTGCGAGCACACAAACCTGCACCAAGGCATTTCCCACATATAGCCTACCGCTTTCACACTAAAATAAGCAGCTCAATGCAGTTTTCTTTTTAACACGGTTTAACCCGCTAACAATCAGCAAGTGACTCTTTTCCCACTGCCAGCAGACCCAGCTCTAATAGCTGTGTTTTTTCTTCCGGCATATCACGCTGGCGCATCAGTGGAACACAACATGGCCATGTAAACAACAGAAAGGAGCATGGAAGACGCTGACATGATTTTCTGTACTCCGTCCTTTTGTCCTTCTTTAAAAATGTACAAACTGCGCTGATGATACAAAGACAGATGGAATTTGTTGCTGACAAGGCAAAGAGTCGCGCACGTTACAGACAGAAGGGACAGGCACGATGTTATGCTGTGGGGATGCTACGCAAACGTAAGCTAGCGGGTCGATCCAGGTGTGATGTTCACACTGAAGCCGATTGGAGGCGAGCCAATAAAAACCTGTCACTTGCATTGTGAGCTGACTGGGGTCGAACTGCTGATAAAACCCTTTCAAACTGCCAACAGGAGCCAATTAAATCAGGTTTAAACTGGTTTTTTGGCCAGTCTGAAAGGGGTAAGAGTGTTGTAGGGATGATGTATCGTTGTAGTTCTCTCACCTTAAAGTCAATGGGATTTTTGTCCGTCTTTTTTATCTGATAAGGTCTGCAGCAAATGGAAATCATGATCCCAACATATTGTTGCTGTTGGGCCAAAGCCTTTCATCTCCATTTTTTTAAATTAAACATTGCTTTTTGTCAATTTCCATGTTGGTGAGCAGGTTTTTACAAATTTTTAACCTATTAAAAGCACACAAAAAATGTAATAGTCATTCATTCAGCAGCAGAGCAATTTTATCACTTCCTGAAAAATTGCACTTTTGGAGATAAGAGGTTTGTGCCCAGCAGCAATTGCATTTTGGTCTTTATGGTAATCTTAATGAACAAACCTACTTTTGACATATTTCAAGCTTAAACACAATCTGTGAGAGTTCATTTTAATTTAGGATGAACTATCGGAGTATCACAAAAATAGCAAAACCTGCTACGCACCATTAACCGCAAAACCCTTGAAGTTTGTGTTTATAAATGTAACTTGCACTTAGAAGAGGTGGTGTCATTAAAACAATATCAGCCTGTGATTCATATCAGCCCTGCCTTAAAGAGAAAGTGGCACAGAATCTAGGCTAAACATTGCTGCCATAGGGAGCAATAGCTCTGAGTATTTTTTGGAGACAAGATAAAAAAATGATTTAGACTAATTTACTTTGAATTGCTCAGGTTACTTCCAACACCATGATTAAACTAGACATAACTCAGCTCTACTCTATTACTTTGGTTTTCCATCAGGGTTGGTATACCTCTTACCTGGCATATTTTTGTATCACCTCTATATACAGAAATGTCCACGAAAGAAACAACAGCTGCTGATGCTCTGGAATACTGTGTTACCTCCCAAACTCTCTTCTGCTCTTAATAATATGCTGTTTTGCTGCGTGCAACTATCTCTGGCACAAAACTCTTCTCCTTACTGTGACTAACTGAGTGCCAGCTGTGCAATCATCTCTATTTGCCTCCATTTCACAGCAGTTTTGTGCAGCCAAGCTTTTATGACCCCTCCTACGTTAAAGGGGTTCTAACAATATTGTAATGGAAAAAGGAGGCAGTTTGGACCAAAATCATGGAGAGTTGAGCCAAACTGAGCTTTTACCACAAATGGAAAAGCAGCATGAGTCTCTCTGCCAACCTTTGTTGTGTCTCTCTTCAGATGACTAGAAATGTCCAGAACAACTGTAAGTGATGTATTTACTATTGACATGAACCTCTATGGCCCAGTACAAAAATACTGATCTGTAGTTTTAGGAGCAATAAAAGAGGCAGTTATAAGCACAAGTGATGATACATTTAGGTGTAGTTTGAGCCTGTGCTTCCTTAGTGGCATTCCAAGCATTCAATCAATCAATCATTCTTTACTTGTATAGCACCAATTCATAAGTGTTACCTCAAGACACTGTATAAGACAGCAGGCCGAAGACAAACTCTTCATTTTATGGATACATATATATGCAAAGATACATATATACAAAATAAAATACACATAATAAATACATACAGATAAATACATCCAACACCCAACATGAATCCGTCATAATGGTGGCAAGAAAAATATTCTGTTTAACAGCAGGAAATCTTGAATGTGGATCCCGGTCTCATGATGAACAGCCATCAACACTATGCCATGTTGGGTGTGTGGGTGAAAACATTCTGTTCTCCCTACATATTTAAGAGGGAAAATGAATGATGACATAAATAGTGTGATAAGGTCACAACAGGCCCCTATAGGGGCTTTAACAAAGGGCCCTTGGGCTCTTTGGGTAAGAGACACATATGCATACACAAATATTCATTCTAGATTCATAAATAGACATATGGCCCTTTTCCATTAGCCCTACTCTACTCTACCGCTAGCATGCTAGGTCGTCGCGCTCATGACTCATCGGTGACCAGTCTGTAGTTGGCAGTTGGTGACATCATCTTTTAGCATCGACTCAGCTCGCTTGGAACCAGAGCGGAGTAGGTACTAAAACTAGCTTGTTTCAGGAGGTACCAGGCTAGTGGAAACACACCGCAAATCGAGTAGGGCCGAGTGGAGTAGGGCCAAGGCGTGCTACTGGAAATCGGCCAATAGTGACACATGATCAGATTGAGACTTGAAGATCAGGTGTGTGACCCAGTTCAAAAAAGTTACCCTGAGCCTAGATATCCTCAGAAAAATAGTTTCTTACTTAAAAAAGGGTCTTACCAGGCCCCTCAGAATAAGTGCTTAGGTCAGGTGAGGTATGGGAGCACATGTTGGTTCGACACTTCACCTCATCATCTCTTCCCTGTACTTCTCTGGCCTCCTGATAGCCTTTGTCCAGACCTGTGCCAGCCCCATTTTCAGCTATCCATGAGCTTATCCCTCCACAATGTACATGGTCTCCCCTATGGTCTGGTCCAACCCACTGGAGGTCCTGGGCACCTAGAATATAGTGAGCTGGACCAGGTTCAGGAAAGCGTACCAGGTGCCAATAGTAGTGCAGCTGAATCTCGCACATGCCTGATGCTTTCCCAACCTTCAGCTTGTTCATGTCCTTTTTAGTTTCCATTACCACTGCATGTCCAGCCTCCAGTTAGAGTTCATTACAGGGAGCCTGATAAATCCCCTAAACCCAGTGGTTCTCAAACTTTTTTCAGTGATGTACCCCCTTAGAAATATATTTTTAGTCAAGTACCCCCTGACTCAGGCACAACATTTTTGGAAGAAAAAAGAGGTACAGTGCTGTAAAAATAAGTGTCTGATTTATTAAAGCCAAACAACTTATGTCAGTGAACCTGACAAATACATTCATATTGCAAACATTGCATGTAGAAACAAAAAAGAAAAACAGAAGACGGTGACCACCTTCCTGGTGGTACCATCAAAACTCAAATATGCAAAACACAGCTAATTTATATTGGTCTCTGTAATGGTACAAAATAAAAAATCTAAATAAATAACAAAAATGTGTTCACAGAAATATATCCATAACATTTATAAATAAATAATATTTTGTTTAAAAAATAAATTAACTTCATAAAATAAGGATTTGCTCAAAAAGGTAGTTAACGTTACCTCTTTTAGGACGTCTCCAGAGTTAGTGTTATTCGGTAACGACAGGTCGTTGACAAGTGCGCTGGGTCAGTGGGTCAAACTAACTTGGTGGTGGTGGTGGGGGGGTGGGGGGTCAGATTTATTTAGAAGGATATTGAAACTAAATACTGAATAAAATTCAGTGCATAAACACACATTTATATTTTGTCAAAGTTTTTACAAAATAATTTTCCCCAAGACTTATTATTAGGATGAGCCAACTGATTTTTTAAAGATATTTTGAAAAGCTTCACGTACCCCCTGCAATACCTCCATGTACCCCCAGGGGTACGCGTACCCCCATTTGAGAACCACTGCCCTAAACCCATACAATCACATGCAATAATAAGGGTACTAGACCTGAAGTCCATCTTAAGACTCTCAGGATCCTTGGAGGCATCCAATGTTCCCAGAGTGGCCACAAGCCCAGTTACATACACCTGTGACATCTGGTTCTCCAAGGCAACTGACATCTAATCTGATGAGACTCAGCCTTGCTGTGGCACCTCTGATGCAGTTTCAGGGTTGTGACCAGAAGTCAAAGGTCACTACTGGAGAACTCAGTGCTCCCAAAGACCCTGCAGTCCTTGAGCAGGCTCCAGCATCTGCCCACGAGCACATGGTCAATCTCTTTCTTCATGCAGTAGATGCTTATCAACTGGTGTAACCCCCCAATACCAAGGGGGCCAGACAGCTTGCAACCACCAGTGCAACACCCTCAGTGCGGCGCCTATCTTTGCGGCAAGACCAATGATTAATGTACCCACCTACACTAGTCTTACCAGAGCCAAGGAGCCTCACCTCAGACAGGGCAATGATCGTGAAGCCGAGCAAGTTCCCTTGACAGCGCAGGTATGCAGGAGTCATCCTGAAGAGAAATCACAGTCCAGGCACAAACTCAGATTGACTAAGGTTGAACCAAAACAGCTGAAAACAGTTTCTCGACAACACCTTTGCACCACTAGCTATGTTAACCCAACCTAAATGACTGATGCTTGCTAAGCAGAGATTTCCCCCTTGCCAATGAGGGTCCAGGGGCTTCAACCCACTGCCTCAAAATATCGCACAATGCATCTAACAGCTGCGGCATCAGGATATTCCCCGCAGCGTCTTTCATCTTTGCAGTGTTGTGCACTAATGTTTACTGTGGCCCTACAGACATCACTGGTTCAAGCTGTGGGCTACAGTAGTATTATGCCTGAATTTAGTTTGGTGCTGCTACTGGAAGCTGTTATGGCACAGGGTGGCAGCATTAACTTGTGTCAGCCTTGGACCTATTTTCAAATCAAGAACTGCGTTTCATGAGACTGGTGAAGTCAAAGAAAGAAAGTAGACGTCCCAAATGCCTCACCCTTGCTTTACTGAGGAACTGAGGCCTGATTTCAGGGAAACAGGGTTTGGCAACTTTTTGGGGCACAATCCAAAGGTTTAGCTGTGTCGCTCATTCCAGGAATGCATAATCCTGCTAACTTGTACCTTGTTGTAAAGTTGACTAATCAGATTTTCCAATAATATAAAATGCAGTATCAACTGGTATTATTAATACAGGGATATGTTCCCATAAGGCTCACGTTTATTACTGTTTTGCAGGTACATGTCTAAATCCACTGAAAAGCTAAATGACCATCTATTGGAACTTGTCCTAAAAGCTGTGAACCACTGATTTGATAGCACACATGGATGAAGGCATTGCAAGCACAGCACACAAGAGATTACTTAATTTGGATTTACTTTCTGCTCCTGGTGATCTGTACTTCCTTAAAGATGTTCCAAGTGGTATGTTTTTCCCATGTATATCAATAAGTAATGACTCCTGACGCCATTTAAGTCAATTATTCACAGTGTTGGGATTTCCCCAAAAGCACTTTCATCTTTGATCTTTCCCTCAGACTTTAAAGTGGATCAGACATTTTTTCCTGCTCTTTTCTCCCATTTATTTCTACCATGTATGAAACGCACGAAAGTGTGCAAAAAGAGAGAGCTATCTGGACATATTGCATGAAAAATTCTTGCATAAACGTAAGGCTGCCAGCAAGGCAGCACAGCATGAAAATGGCTGCAGGAAAATCCTCCATTCAAGGACAGCTGGACTGCAACTGTGTATGAAAATAATTTTAGTATCTGACCTTTACCTTACGATATGAGCTACATGAAAATCCTGGGGAAAATGGACCTCTATGTCAGCAGATGTAACCCATCACATTTAACATGTGGTAGTTCTGGTGCTGTTTTTTGATGTCAATAAAGTAATTTAACCTTTAAAATTTCAGTGAAAGCAGAACTACAAGAATCAATCTTGGGGAATAAAACTAAGCTCTGAGCATGTAACTCTAAAAGATGCTTCCTTTGCGAACACAGGCCTTTGTTTTATAAGATGTGCTCATATTTAGGTCACCCAACATGACAAAAACCAACCGCCACAAGGGCAAACAGCGAGGTGTTAGCGTTGTTGTAGGTTCGCCTGACGCCTCAGGAACGTGTGAAGCAGTCTTTCTTCTTGAACCTCTTTGCTGACCTCAGACTCAGCATCAGCAACTCTGCCTGCCTGGATTTTTCCAGCTTATCCTCCCTGATACATTACTGATGCATATTCAGCCCCTGCATAATAGTCTGCTAAAAGTCTTTTTCAACGACTCATTCTCATTTTCTGACACAAAGAGCCGCTGACAGGGTGGGAGACTGAGACGAGGAAAATGAACCCGCTGCTGCCACTTCTGATGTTAATTGGATGCTACAGTTCTAGTGACTCTCTTGTGGTGTAGGGGGGACAAAGGCGTCTTCAAAGGTCGAGTTGCTTTGTTGCATACTGACATCTAGTGGGGAGTTACAGGAGTAGTGGACATCTAGTGTTTTTTTTTGGCTTTACTTCAGTTTTAATTTAGTTTAAATAACTTTGTAAAGCCCAATGTGTGATTTTGTTTGTTTCTGACTTTGTGATAGGGCCTTGCATCAGTTTAACTTTTTGCTAGTTTGTTGTGAGTTTTCTTTTTTTTCCTTTGGCACTGGGTTACTCCTCCTCTTCTATACTTTATACTTCTACTAATGGACAGAAGAGTCATAAAATCACATACATACAAATAGGGATGGGAATGGAAAACCAATTCCAGTTGAGAATCGTTAACAGCTCCATCAAAGAATCGATATCATGAGTCTTTTTGCTAATCAATTCTCTTATCAATTCCTTTCAATTGACAGGGTTCAGAAGTGTCAGAATTGTGGCTTTATTTTAATTACACCTACTGCACAGCCTGAAGTGAGTGGAAACACCAGCAACTTGCAGAAGCAGTTATCTATACTGTGATGTATGTTTGGTATTGTTGCCACTGAAAATCAGACCATTTGCCCACATGCAAAATTTGCTGGAATCGATAAGGGAATCGTTAAAGAATTGGATCGATTAGCAGGATCGTTAACAGCATTGATATTGATATAATCTTATCAAATCCCATCCCTTTATACAAACATAACTTTGAAACAGAGAAAAACTGTCGTGTCACCATTTATGGAACAGTATTAGGGCTATTGTTGATGGAAAAATTATTTTCAGCAGGTCAAGCATGTCAAAATCGAGTTGACGAGATTAAAGTGACGACAGTAAAGCTGAAATACAATTTTGTGACAAAAGTCCAAATGATGAGAAAAAAGTTTAAATGTTAACAAAAAAGTCAAAATTCAATGCTTAAAGCTGGGGTTGGCGATTTTGGAGAACTAGCTGTCTGTCTTTAGCCTGAAGGGGGCGGTAATGCTCCAAAATGATGGATACCAACCACCGAAGAAGAAGAAGTCTCGCGAGAACTGCCACCTGCAGTAGCATGGACGGCAGTTCTCGCGAGATTAGAGCCAACAGCGGAACAGACTTAGAAAAACAGAGTTTATTTTAGATTTCTTGTACATCTGTCTTAAATGTGAGGGATACTGGAGCTTGGTTGGTGTTGTGGGACAGCTCACAGCGGACTTCCCTTATTTTCAAAGACAAAACTTGAAAGGTAAGCATTCTCCAGCGGAGTCTGTTCCCTACACGCTACATGCTACATGCTACACGCACTGTCGGTGCACGCCGGGAAAATGCACGCGCAGCAGGCACGCAGAATGGCGACGGGATTTGATTGGTTTAAAAACAGGTGTCCCGGCAAGATTATTGGTTGGTGTTTTCCCTGTTTTACTCCTGCTGTAGATAGCGGATATTTTTCACTCTGTTTTAAGAACACATTATGAGTTGATTACCATCGGGTCATAAAGACCATTTTAACCAGTATTACAAAAAGTGTATCTAAATCAGATCGCCAACCCCAGCTTTAAGTCGATATAAAATGCATTTCAACTTTATTCTCGACATTCTGACTTTCATCACAAAATTGAATTTTGACTTTAGTCTTGTCATTTCAACTTTAGCCTTGAAATTTCTACTTTAATCTCGACTTCCCCAAAATTATTTTCTCCATCTAACATGGCCCTTATACTCTTCCATTATTACTGATGAATTTCGGATGTTTGGGTTTGATTTAATCTTTTATGACCCACTCATTAATAAAGAAAGTGACCAATCACACTGATTTAAGAAAAGACATTAAATCATGAAAGATGAAAAGTTTCTGCTTGCCAGCAAAAATATATTTTACAATAAGGATTTTAAGATTAATTACATGAATGACATTAAACACAATCCATCTGCCCACCATCTGAACCACTTGTCCCTGTTGGGGTCCTGGGGGGTGAGAGGCAGGGTACACCGTGGTCACCATTGACCACACAGGGACAGGCTAACTATTCACACCCACACTCATAACTACAGGCAATACAGTCAGCTAACCTCACAAGCATGTTTTTGGGTCTGTGAAGAAGCTGGAGTGCATAGAGTAGACCCCCACATGCACAGGAGTTCTTGTAAACTTCACACTGAGACTCTGACATAAGATTCAAACCATGAGCTTTCTTGCTACGTTAACATACCGCTAAACAATCTTCACTGACACAAACAAATGTATTGAAGTCTTTTGAATAAAGTTAATTTAAAATATCAAATGTTGATTTTTTGTTTTTTTTTTCTGTTATCTGTTTTTTTCAACTCTTTATTGCACATAATCTCCCTCTTAGGCAGTCCCTGAAGAAATGATCGGATTTCATTGACGCACTTCTGATATAAATAAAAAAAAGGCCTGTGTGTTGGCAAGAGTCTGGTGATCTATGTATCCTGATAAAAGGGTAGATACATTACATGTCACAATTTATAAGGATATTAGCAGGCTTTTGTATCACAATTTCCAATCCCTTAAAGACTGTTGTATCATAATTAATACATACTATTATGATACCTCTATCTAGTCAATGTGACCAACAAATTACAAAACAACATTTGAATACAATCAGATAAATGATAAAAATGTCCACAAGTGGATTACCAGTTGCCAAAAACACCTAATTTATGAAGTGAGATACAAAAAGTACATGCCACATTTCATGGAAATTTTGATCTTTTGATTTCAGAAGTGAACTAAATATTTCAGCTCCAAAAGTTAGATTTTTTTTTGGCTATAATTTGTATTTTCAAGCTTTTAAGGGTTAAAACCCGGTCTCATTTTTTTTACATTTTTAAAATACTATGAGCCTACAATGCTGCATGCTGATCCGTTACCTTTTTTAAAAAGCATTGAACCAAAAACATGAATAAACTTTAATTTCTGTACTGAGCTACATCACAGAGCTAATGCCCATATTTCTATACATTTGAACTTTATCAGGCTTTGAAATGGTTATACAACACTGTTACCCATGATAATAATATCATAAAACATTGTTGTATCAATATTTTACTACACAGTAATTAGGAAGTAAATAAGAAATTACCTTTCTATTAAGATCAAGTTAAAAATCTCTTAAATATTAATATATTTAAATTAAGAGATTTTTTATTTTTGCTTTTTTCTTCTCACAAAACTATGAATGAAAACACATTTCTCATTAATCCACATACAGTTACTGATATCAATTTGATAGAAAATTTGAGCAGCAAGGATTTAAACTAATGTGCTTTTTTAATTAATTTCATTTTTTAATCCCTATGTCTAACTCCTGGGATTATACAAGTTTAGAAAAAAAATGAGAGAAGTAAATACCTTTTTAATCGTCTGGACTTGTCATACAATGTCTAATTTGATTTTTAGAAAATCTGTGAGGGTAACAAACAATTAAGTGGCTATAAAATTACAACACAAAATTATGTGTTTTGTTTTGTTAATCCTACTTTACTTTATTTATTC
Organism: Scarus forsteni; assembly: GCA_036419115.1. Taxonomy (NCBI): domain Eukaryota; kingdom Metazoa; phylum Chordata; class Actinopteri; order Labriformes; family Labridae; genus Scarus; species Scarus forsteni. The sequence continues at coordinate 922,415 of JAZDUH010000271.1, forward strand.
ATCTTCTTTGGGTCTAAACGTTACATATAACTCCCTTGTATTTATTACCTCCACCAAGGAGGTTATGTTTTTGGGAGAGTCTGTCCGTCTGTTTGTCCGTCCGTCCGTCTGAGAACAAAATAACTCAAAAAGTTATAGATGGATTTGGATGAAATTTTCAGGAAATGTTCAGCATGGGAAAAGGAAGAAGTGATTCAATTTTGGTGTTGATCCAGATCAGTGTCTGGCCACCATGGCGAAAAATGTGATTTTGCTGAATAACTACTGAACTAAAATAGATATCATTATGAACCCAGTTGCTAATGGTATGTTTTCATGGTCAAGGAATCTAAATATTGACATTAAATAAAAGGTCAAAATGACAATATGGCTGAGGACTGTGGTGCTGGCAGAGGTCTGCGCTCTCTGAGTGCTTTCTAGTTACAATATGCATTTTCAATGCAGGACATCAAGTATAGAGGTACACTTAGAAATGTAGCCTGGTGTGCTTGAAATAGTCCCAATTCAGTAAGCAGTGATGTATACACAGTGCACTTAAAACTAAGTACTTGTGCCACGTACATACAATTTCAGTAAACTTGGTACAAAGTCAGTTTTTCCTTTTAACCACACTCTTAGCCCACTTATCTCTAGTATCTCTAGTCTATGTGAAAATACTTTAAAGTGTGCTTTAGCTTACTGATCTCAGGCAAATGTCTTAAAAATGCAGTATATTAAACTCTTTAAATTCCATATAAAATGGAACTAAACTTTGAAATTCTGCGCTCAGAAAAATCATCCAAAATCTTAAGTGTTGCTTCAGTCAAAGACTAGAACTAAGACCAGTGCATCTATCGTTTTATAAATGTCCCTCACATTTTTTATGTACATTACAGTTTTATTCGATTATCACCTTCACACGATAATGCATATCTTTATTAGTTTCATAATAAATTGAATTTGTATGGCACATTTCATGTAAGTGCAAATAACTTCTCATTTACTTTGGATAAAACATCAACATCAGTCAACCTGGAGTGGGTTTTTTCATATTTTTTCTAGTTTTAGTTGGTACCTCCAAGTACTTCCAACAACTTAACCTTTCAACACAAAACTTAACTACCATGAATCGCAAAATGATTGTCTAAAGGCAGCTCGGAAGGCATTTTCTCTTGGCCTTTGACCCCTGACATCATAGGTCAGCTGCCAATGCCAGCTGCTTCATTTACATCCAGTGATTAGCACAATCATGTGGCAGCCTTCGCAGAAAGATCAGAGGTCAGGTCAGGGTTAATTTTGTTGTTACAGGGGCTTGTACTCTCGTCTTACAAGCAGGTTAATCTGCCGACAGAACCATCATGACACCCCAGTGATCAGAGGGGAAAATGAACGTTTGGTTGTAAAGCTCCCCGGCTCTCCTGAAACTTGTGCGGTTTCCTGTCAGAATAAAGCGCTCTCTGTTGTCTGTGTGCCGTCTCTGCCCGTCACCCTGCGTGTGACCTGCCCGACTGTATAGCATTACAGTATTCCCATTTTCAGAGTTGAAGCTAGGGCAGAAAAGATCCCTAAAATTAGCAGGGTAAGAGCCGTGTCTCTACCGCTGCCTGCAGCAGTGACGTTAATTGCGCTCTATTTATACTTTAAGAGTGCACGACTCAGAAAGATCAAGTTTCTGTTATACTTTATTCCAGTGTCCTCAGGTTTATGGGAGCAGGGCAGGGAAACAGTCTGAATTAAATGTGCACTGTTTACTTTTAATATTCTACTAATGCAACATTTTTATACACCCTGAATTAAAGTCTCTTATTCTTTCTAAATATGTTTTTTATAAGGCTGGATGCATTCTTAATATCCATTTAAAGGCAAGTTAATATGTTGATGATGCTCTTTATGAAAAAGCAGTAATCTATGAACAGCCCTGACTTAATGAAGCACCTTAAGAGCACAGAGGGGGAAATTCATTTGATTGTTTAATCCTCAAAACTCTGGTGTGGGTGATGAACTGGTTCTGAAACAAACTGAATTTGACAGAGTTGACTCTGTTTGATCAATGAGGCCACAGTGGATTAAAAGGAATATTCAGTTTGATGTGTTTTTTTATTAAACAGCCAGACAGAGGTAGGTGTCAAATGTAAATAAATATATTTCTCATGGGTTCATTTTTGACAAATATTTTTAAACTTGACGTTAATATTCTTGTAAAAATGAATAATGCAACACAACTTTTTCATGCTTTGATATTTTTCATTCAGTACTGCATGCATTTTATGTACGTGATCAATAAATAACTGATAGAAACTATTGAATAATACCAAAGCCTTAAAAATAGATTACTTGAGACACTTTTTAACTGGCAGGTCAGACACCATGCACAAATGGAACCAAAGCGTTTTGCATAAAAACAAAGCCAATGAAAGTTTTCCTGCTTCTGTTGCTTACTAAACTAAATAAATTCAAGGTTATCATTTTGTTAACCAAGCACAAGCTGCGGGCAAACTAGCTCCTCTATTCATTTTGTTGTTTAAAAAGATTACTCAATTGCTCAAATTAGTATTATAGATAGAAACTGATACGATTCTGTTAATATACAATTTGTTCCTGATTGAGTAGATTTTCTGAGGAAAAAAATGTGGCACGTGATACTTCAAGCTCTGCTTCAGCGTGTTACTAGTTTAAATTAACAGTCACAGAAATTGCACTTGAGCTGCTGCAACAGTTTGTGTAAATTTACAAAACCACACTTTGAACTGCTTCTGTCTGCCTTGACCACTTCATCTACTCTTGTGTTGTTTGTGCTGACTGCCTCACATGAGCATGACATCATTGTTAAACTAAAGTGGAGGATGCTGATATAATGAGAACAAAGAATGAAGCCGATTATGTCGATTTCTACAGTCAGCTGGTACAAGTGATCCATTCCCACCCCAAAATAAAAATCGTCCTAAACGGTAGTTTAGTATTTCTGAAGTGTGACTATATGAAGTTTTTTCAATAGTAAACTCATGGAGCTAATACATTTCTACAAGCTCTGCAAATGTAAGAAATCACACAATGTTAAGCTACACGCTGCTGCGGCCGGGGAGAGAAGCTCTGAGTGTTTTATACATTTCATTTATGAGGGACTTTTAAAAACAGGAGTTTATATGTTCTCCCTGTGCATGCTTGGGTTCTCCTCCCACAAACCAAAATCATGCTCATTAGGTCGATTGGAGACTCTGAATTGCCTTTCAGTATGAGTGTGGTGAATGGCTGTCTCTGTATGAGTGATTGGCTGGTAACCAGTTAAATGTGTACCCCACCTCTCGCCCAATGTAAGCTGGGACAGGCTCCAGTCTCGGCCCCCCAATGGGATAAGGGGTATAGAAAATGAATGGATGTATGAACTTGCTAGCAGATAAGCAAAGTCTTTTAAATGCAATCAGTGCGGTGAAAAAAATCACCACAATGCTGCATTTTTTAAAGTTTACTCCAACAAATAATTAATCTGATTACTCAGAACTACTGTCCACCACAGCAGCAATGTACAGCCCAGAGAGCCAGTTCTCTAACAGAGGCAGAGCTGGTAAAATCTCTGTGGCTAATGTATTTACAACTGAAAGTAACCTATATGAGCCCACTTCAAAATATTAACTTCTCCCTTTAAAGGCTTAAATTCTGATATGGTAACAATCCATGAGCACAGTGGATAAACAGCCTTTTCCCATTATTCAGCAAATGCTCCTGAGTCGATACAAAGATGGATCACTCTGTCAAAACCCCAAAGTTCCTCACAGGAGATTTAAATGTCGGATCAAACAAACCCTGATTTTTCCAAATATAAGACAAAAGGCAACAGAACTGAGATCAACCACAGATGTCATGTCGTGACACTGAATTTTATTCAAGTATCCCCAACACACTTTTTGTTCTTGAGTTATCACCAGTTAAACGAATCAGTAGAGAAAGAGAAAGGCAGCGACAGTTCGTGGCCTCATTGTCAGTTTGTCTATTTAGGACTTTAGAGCCTCTCAGTGTGCATTCATGTCAGCGATGCTAAGCACAGACAGACAAATAAAACATTCATGATGACACAGGATAAACAAAAGAGAGACCAAAATAAGACGTTGATGCAGGAACGGCTGCAGCCGAGCCATGTGTTCCATTTCCGTGAACTGCATCCGAGGGTTAAAGGGAGATTTCACTCAAAAAGATAAACCAGCACTGATGCATGATCTCTGACTGATAACCTAAAAACAAGAGGGCTAAATCTCTGTAACTATCACTGCTGAGGCTGCTTCCCTGTAGTCAATTAAGTGTTTCTGTGGACGACTTTACTGTGGAAAAAGAGGGATTTAGGCACACTTTAGGCTCGCGTGTGAGACTACTAACTTCAGTGTAGGCAGACAGCATTCTAAGTTAGAAGATATGATTCTCTGTCAGTGAGGCAGCCCCTGCTTTGAGGTGTTATTCTATTAGGATATGTATGTAAACATGGAGAAATAACCCAGGGTGAAATCTCTTTAAGTAGTAGAATTTTGCTTAAAAACGTTGCCTCAGATTGGAATATAACAAACTGCATAGGTTTAAAACATATGTGCGCTTACTAAGGGGGAGTGTTGGCCAAAAAGTGAAATCTTTTTAAATGACTCAAAGAGATACCACTCATGTTTAACCTCTTAAAAGTCCACTAAATGACAAATCTTGATCCTATCTGAAATATCACACTGCTCATGCTGCAAAAGCAAGATTCACTCTCATCCCACTTTCTGCCGCTCATTACGAGGGCAGATGAGTTGATTGCATTTCATTTTGCCAACAGTTTACAGTCTGTAACAGCTCCATGTTGGATTTTTGGCACAGTAAATTCAACACCTTCCCATTTCAAAGAAACAGAGCAGATGGTAAATGTGAACAAACAAAAAAAAAAAACACCTTAAGCAGGTTTGTTCACACATCCTCTTTAAAACCATGAGTGAGCTAACACTTTCATTTTTTTTCATGCATGTTGTGAGCTTAGTTTGATCAGACGCTTCCTATCAGTAATACTAACACCCATCTTTGATTCAGGCCAGCCACCACCACACGCACACAAGCACCGTCGTACTGTAAGTCTCCTTTTTAGTGCGGGGTAAAAAAAAAAAAAAAAAAAGGAGGATGTGTTGAAGACTATGTGAGGTTAAAATTCACCTGGATTTAAACAGCAGAAGAAATAAAGAAATGGGTGATAACTGATCAGAGCTGAGGTACAGATTTAAGCCCCGAAGCTGGATGTTTATTGCTAATGTTTTGTCTGACAGGTCAAAAGGAGACAAAGGTGAGATGGGATTTTGTGGCAGGTCAGAGTAAGATATAGAGCAACAGAAAAGAAGTGCAGGGAAGCCTCATTAAGGGAGTGTAGTGGATGTCAGTGCAGCTCAATAAAAGCCTCCATCTCCTCAGAGATGAGACCCCTGTAGGGCAGTCTGTGCTTTTCAATCGCACGCGCCGCCAGGCACTGAAGGGTGACATAGTTCAGCGGGTAAAGGGCCGGGTGCCCGCTGCTCTGCTCGTCCAGCAGCTCATAGGCTGTCTTCCTTTGTGCGTTTGTAGCGTCAAAGTGAGCCCCGGCCTTCATGAGCAGCGCCATGATCTCCGGGCAGCCGTTGGTGGCGGCGATGTGCAGGGGCGTGTTGTTCTCACAGTCACGTGAATCCACGTCGGCGCCGCACTCCAAGAGCAAAGCCGCCACCGCCTGGGAGGGGAAGCGGCCGACGGGGTAGCGGCCGACGGACGTGGTCTCCTTGTCTACGGCCATGTGCAGGGGGGTGAAGCCGTTCCGACCTCGGGGGTTCAGCTTCAGGAGGCGGTACACGGTGTGCTTTTTCTGGTGCTCCTGCTCGGGGCTGCACTCCAGCTTCTCCAGCAGGAAGACAAGGTGCAAGATGATGGAGAGGGCTTTGGTGAACTGAGGAGCTTCTGGTGGGTTGTCTCTCTGGGCTACAGCTCTCTCCACCTCTCGCACACTTTTACCTAAAACAGTCATCAGGTCGTGGAAGGTGATGCGTGTCGACAGGGTGCCTTTAGCCCGGTCTTGGAGGACGAAAGAGAAGAGCTCTGCAAAGGAGAGGAAACTGGAGGCTGTCATGGGACTGAGAGGGTCCAGGTTGCTCTGCTGCATGTCTAAAGCGTACTTCCACAGGCTGATGCAGCGTTCAAAGTTGCCCGAGTCCGCGTACACAGCTCCTCTGTAGCGGATGTAGTAAGAGGTGTCTGGGTGGGAAGGGCCCAGGATGCGTTCTCGCACTAACAAGGCCTGCATCCTCATTTCATCAGGGTCTGTGATCAAAGCCTCCAGCTCCTCTGCATTGTTCACCTCCTGTGCACAGCCATAGGCAGGGATGGGGGGACCAGGTGGGGGTTTGGACAGGGATCCTGCTTTGTCCCCTGGCTGCCTCAGCTCCATGGCCCTTCTCCAGTACCTCATCGCACCCAGGAGATCCCTCTTTTTGTCCACAAATGTCGCCCCAAGGAGTTCAAGTGCATCAACACGTTCCTCTCTTGAGGTGCGTGGCTGGTGGGACAGGTACTCCACGATGTTGGTGTGACCCGTGACACTTGCAGCAAGGAGGGGGGTCATGCCATATCCATCCCTCTCCATGCGGGCGTTGCACTTCAGCAGCATCTTCATGATGTCCAGACTGCCTGATTCAGCACAGTCATGCAGGGCGGTGTTGCCCTTCACGCTCTTACGGTTGACGTCGGCCCCGCGGTCCAGGAGGAACTTGGCGATCTCCTTGTGGCCCTTGTAGCACGAGATCATGAGGCAGGTGTGGCCGTGGCGGTTGGCTACCTCCATGTCAGCTCTGTGCTCCACCAGGTAGCGGACTATCTCCAGGTGGCCGTCAAAGCAGGCAGCTCTTAGAGGTGTTGAGTTAGTTAATGTTGCATTGTTGACTGAGGCACCGTGTTTGAGTAGCGACTTCACCACGGGGAGGTGACCGGCTGCTGACGCTGCCCACAGCGGCGGGGCCCCCTCGATGGTCTCGCCGTCAAAGTTAACCGCCCCGCCGAGCTCCACATTAGCCTTACAATGTTCAACGAGGTAATCTACAACCTCTAAATGTCCGTATCGAGAGGCTATCAACAGAGGGGTTCCTCCCTGGGTTTTCTCCTCGGCTAACGCCTCCAGCTCCTCAGGAGTTTTGTTGCTCAGCAACTTCTGGATAAGTTTCAGCTTACCATCTCTGGCCGCGTTGAAAACCGCCGTCGATATATCCATTTTACACGCTCTGAGCTGCCGCGCTGGACCCCAACCCCATATCCACGCGTCTGCGGAAGAACTGTCGAGTCCCCTTTCAAAGAGTACAGAGCAGAAGTCTCACTTTGGACTCGGATTCGAGCTCACATCTTTCTGCCATTTTGAGGGTGCTGTCAAGATGGCGTTTGTGTTGTTTGACAGGTCTATGTTTACGATAGCGGCGGGGCATTGTGGGTAATGTAGTGTTGTTAGAATTGACATTTAAAATGGTCGGCGCTGATATACGTTATGTTGAACTACGTTTCCCATAGTTCCCTTGAATTAAATGACCCAGCTTTTCCAGCTGATGGGTTCGTTTGTTGTGGTGTTTCAGACAAACACCACCTCAGGTGGGCAGTGAGTGCTACTTCATGTCCGGAGCATAAATACCTCAAGTAACACTGACAACATCCCCTTCATAGACAGGTCTTTTTTAAAACACGAAAATGGCAAGGCCGAGAAAAAACTCCCTCTGAAGTGCATTTAATTTGACAATCCTGCATTCATCTCAGATACTTTCTATTTGCGTGGACATCAGCAGAATTTTAGATAGATAGATATGGGATAAATTAGTAAACAATAAATATATACATATATATATATATATATATATATATATATATATATATATATATATATATATATATATATATATATATATATATATATATATATATATATATATATATATATATATATATATATATATATATATATATATATGTCTTACTAAGTAGTGCAGCTTTCATTATGCTTCATTACTCCCAATTGGTTTTATTTCTAAACGGAAATTCAGATTGTTATATGAAAAGTTGAATAAATAATCAGGTTATTAAAACCTGGTTATTAAAAGGTCCCATGTCCTACCAAATTGATTTTCTTTGCCTTTCATGCTGTCAGAAAGGAAACAGAAGAGCACAACACCGTTTACTAAATTGAGTTCATGACCAAAATTCTATGCCTCTTATAAGACATTGCCATTGCCATTTATTGTTATCTGCTCATTACAGGCAGACAGCATGAATGTTTTAAAGTCAATTCTGGTGCAGAAGAGGCTCATTGTCTTTTATGAAAAAAGCACACATTTGAAATAACTGTACCCTTAAAATGTGTTTAAAACTATTGTCATGTAGGATATTGATAATTATCTGATATTGTGCATTCCTTTAGATAACTGTCAAAATCTTTTAATATTTGTGTTTCCTCCTGTTTATGATTGATTTGTATAGATTTTCATACATATTATATAATGCATCATTATTATTGTAATTATAATTATAATTATCTTCAATATTAGTGTTATTATTATTACTATTATATTAATTGATTGATTAATTGATCTATGTATATAATGTGAATTTGCCTTGGCAATATGTGTGTCACAAACCGTAATGTCTGTAAAGCTAATATGAATAGAAATTTAATGTAATAGATTATATTTATATTTTATTAATCCACTGACTGAAGATATGAATACTGCTTTTATGGCATTTCAAATGTTACCTTTGAAACTGGCTTAAGGACTGCATTGATTTTGGAGAGGGGCTGTGTACGGTCCCAGGCCGCTGTTTTCCTCCCCAAGTTTACTTTTTGACAGAGCCAAAACTGTATTTAAATCGTAGTCAGATCAGCCAGCAAAGCTAAAAATAGAAATTCTCTGTTTGCCAAATTGTTGAATAGACTCAGGGTTGTGCTGTTGCTTAATGGTAGCATGTTCTTCTGCTGTGTGTGTATCTCTGAACCCTGAGTCATTTCTTATCATCAGCTCCAGTCTGCAGCCTGAGGAAAGCTAAAATAACCGTCACAGTCAGATGGCAGTAACTTGAATCTCACAGCTTCCTGCATTGTGAGCTTTCTTCTGCCAAACACATCCAGTCTCCTGCAGTCATGTCACAGTAATAGGGAGGTGAATAAGAGTGGGACTGAACTAGACTACAGAATTAAACATGAATACCATCATATTTGGAGGCACTGTAGTTTTTTGATAATATAGGTCAGTCTGTAACTAAGGGAGTATTTGAATTTTTTCTTTGTGTATTCATGTTTAAGACATATATTCCTTTGTTACCAATAAAAACAATACTGTTTTTATCTCTGCAGTCAAGTTCTGTTGGTAGCACTACAAAAACAACTGAAGCTACAAGTATTTATGTGTAGCTGAGCTCCGCATGGCTCATTTAGAGTCAGGGGAAAACTCATGGCTCCTTCCTCCCACACAGAGCCAGTTGCCCGAGTATTGATTTGAATATTGACATGAATGTTGCTGAGTATGAACCACATGCCCTTACATTCATTCAAATGTGGAATCTATTTTGTTTCCCCACAGTATGAAAAATTATTGACCCACTTGTGTATGCATAAATGCAGTGTGGTCTGCTGTATATTGCAGCTGTCAGTTTGAGCTGAGCAGTGGAGTGGGATAAGAATATTCTGTAAATTCATGTTCTCTGGGGATTTGAATACCAGTTTAATGACATGACGCCTCTTCCTGCAGACAGCATCACAATAATATTTTCATTTCAGAGACTGACACAGGAATCATCACAGAAAGAAATAGAACTAATGTACTATATGTGCGGGTAAAGCTCTTAATAACTGCATAAAGGATCAGGTACACCTTAATACACCAAACTACCAAGCCAATCTGCAGACTTGCAGTCAGTCTGCATGTGTGATATTTATAACAAATATTAATTTGTGCTACTTGCTAAGGGTGCCTGAGCACCTTCATAAAATGAGCTTCTCAAACTTCCTTGGTTAATTAGGGAAGCACTTGGCATCCATACATTTTGTTGTTCTCCTTTTTCCAGACATAGGAAGTTACGAAGTTACGAACACTATAAATCATGGAGATCATCATAACATTTTATCAGCTAAATTTAAATTTACTATAAAGTTGGCCTATATGGCTACAAGTTAGTTTAAAGTGGTAGACATGTCAAACTATCCATTCAGTAAATAAAGTGTCTATAACATGAATCTGTAGGACAGATATGACAAAATGGACAAGTATGAAAGAATGTCAATACACTGTGAAGAGTTTGGCAGAGTTAATGAGAATCAACCAGTCAATCTAAAAAGGTGACCTTAATAAGTGATTCGGATGTGGTTTGCATATAACTGTTCTCACTCTGTTTGGAAAAATGTAAGTTGTTTGGACAAGTGAGACTTACCAACAGCTATTAGGAGCAAATGTATGGTTCAAAGTAACTGTTGCATTGATGTAAATGAGAAAAATGTAACTGTTTGAATGTTGTTGTCGCTGCTGTTTTAACATAAATTCATCAGCTGTAGTTTAGTTAAATCAGAGGTGGAAAGTTACAAAAATGTTGTCGGCTTATTTACCTTATTTATAATAATAATAATAATAATATATTTATATTTTAAAGAGCCTTTCTCAGCACTCAAGGACACTTTACAGAGAATTAAAAACACAATTACATAAAACAATAAATAAAAACAATAGACACAAGTGATAAGTCAAAATGGACGTGGGAAATAAAAGAGAATATGCCATTTTGAACACATGGGTTTGGAGTTGAGATTTAAAGTGGTGTGGCAAGTCAGTGTTTCTGACGTCTGGTGGGAGAGAGTTCCAGAGTTAAGGAGTAAAACATAAGTTTTATAAGTCAGTAAGTATCAAAGCCAATATAGTTTCAGTTGAGTCGTCAATAAATGCCACTCTTTGGTTACTTTAAACTTTTAGCTGTTTTAGAAACGGAATTGTTTTAGGATTTACACAATTTTCTGTGACTTACAGAGAAAAAACAGCAAGAGAAACAAATTCAGAGTTCAACTGTAGTTGTTGATTATATAATAATGGCAACATCAGATTTATTTGTAATTCAGGCAATTGGTTATTAGTTAAACTTAAGTCAAAAAACTCTACTAAAAAGAAAAAAAAATAATAATGAAAAAAAAATCCTATTTCTCTACCAGCTCTGTCTGCCTGCTAGACAGTGGTAAATTAAGATTCATCAGGAATGTGTCACATGACCCGATATTATCACTTACTTTAAACCCCAAAAGCAAGAAGAGCTGCTTCACATCAGCCTTAGGGATTAGCCAGAGATTTATTTGTTCTTTTTTAATGTTTTCTTCTCAAAAATAAATAGCAGTTTCTGGAGCAAAAAGTGCATCTATCACTTATAAAATCATTTTAGAGACAGAGGGCAAAAGTCAATGAATACTTCAAATGTTTTTGGTTCTAAAACGAGTAATACATCCATGGTTTTACCAGGATCAGACTTTGAGGTGTCATTCCAATGTTCCACCACTAGGGGAGGCAAAAGCTCCACTTTCAGAATGCTTCTTTGATTTAATCAGAATTGTCTTTTCCATATAAATAACTACGTAGTGTTTGATTCTGTGGTTGTTCCTTTAATATTTATTCGTAAACCCAGAGTTATGTTTTCACCTCTCTGTAAAGACAGCTCGCAGCTGGCTGATGAAAGGGAGTGCAGAGGTTTGTTTTCAGAGACCGACTGAGCCCTGATTAAACCTCCTCATCCTTAATAATTATTCCAAACTCACTGGAGGTTTACCCTCAGCAGCAAACGTGTTTTTTAAAATTAAACAGGGAGTCTGAATACACACAGAGACAATATTGCGTGCGGTGATCCCCAATTAAAAGCCTTGCAAATGACGCCTGGCCTACGTGCGTCTCGGAGGAGCTTCAGTCTCTGACCTGAGAGCAAAAATGGATAATCATTTCTTAGAGATTATTCCTCATCCTGAGAATTATTAGAAGGTGAAATCAGTGAGACAAAAGCTGCAGGATGGAAAATTAGAATTTTGATTTTGGCATGTTTATTCATAAGTTGTTCAAAGGCATATTCCACATAACAGTCATTTTAACATTACATTCACTAGCATCAAAATATGATCTCAAATATAAACTCTTAGGTACACAGTACATTCTTTAATAGTTTCCAACATAAACGTGCAAATTCCCACATGTAATATTACTGTATTATTACAAAAAATACAGCTTTAACAAGATCATCATTGCATCACATGATATGTTACTGAGCCACGGCACAATGGTCATCAGAGAAGGCAACACCTTTAGTAACTCAATACTTCAAGAGGAAACACAAAGACAACAGATCCATCAGTGCATGGGAATTGGTGGATTTGTTTTGTTGACTCAGACAGAGAAAATCTACGATACAACTTGGTAAAGTACTTCTATATAGTTTTCTTTTTTTGCCCATTGATGTTGGGAACACAGTGTGCAAGTTATAACTCCCTTTCCTGCCTGGTATTTATCAGATCTGTGGAGGGGGATAAAAAGGTAGCCAGAGAAACAGGGCCATCACGCTGCTTGTTTCCAGCTTGACAGCCTCTCCCTAGAGGTCTGCGAGCAGCTCGCTGAGCAGCACCTCCCTCTCTCCCAGCAGCACGTCTCTCCTCAGACTGGTGCCTTTGTTCACCACCTTTATCTTCATGGCCAGACTCTTTACCTGCGCCTGAGGCAGCGCATCAAAAAAAAAGTCCTCGTTGAACACGGGATTCCTGCTGTTCTTGATGATGGTGCTCCTCTGCTTCTGCTGCTTCCCGGGGTTAAGGTAGAGCGCCACGCAGCAGTTGATGCTTTTAGGGTCCGTCTGTCTGTCGTAAAGGGACTCGGCTGCGAGCACGCGTACCCTAAGCCGCGCAGCCTCTCTGTCGTAGTGGGTGCTCAGCCTCACTGTTCCCCCCTTGTGGAGGTTGATGGTGTGCTCACGCTGCAGGAGGTCCGACGCTGCGCTTCTGAGCCCACTGCCTTTGCCTCCACGGAAGGCCGGGGAAGGTGGGCAACGCGTGCGGCGGCGCTGCATGTTGGGGCTGTTGTCTGCTGAGCTGCAATCATCTGTGGAGAGGGAGCTGTGGCGTGCAAGGGAGCGCTTTGCACGAGATACCTGGGGAAAAGGCAGAAAGATTAAACATTATGAAGAAACAATGTTCGTAGTTCTATTGTTCTGTAGGACTCCACGACTGAGCTGCCATGACAGACAGCTTGATTAAAGTTGACATGGAAACACCAGACGCTAGATGTTAGTTAATTCAGTACTATGCTGAAGGTGGCAGTTCATAAGCTGCAACAATTAAATGACCGACCAACACTTCCATTTAGTGGATGAGCTGCATATGAGGCAGAAAATTTCTTAAAAGTGGACCTCCTGGTTAGAGCTTCTCACAAAGCTGTCTTGGCTAGCTTGCAGCATGAACCAAAAGTCCACTTTTTAGAGCCTTTTTCCCTTCATCATGTAAAATTTATCTCTGGAAAGGTAACCATTTAGTTAACACACTCTATGGAAACAGCGTTGTGGAAAAGGCAGAAAGATTAAACATTATGAAGCAATGTTAAGTAGTTCTATTGTTCTGTAGGACTCACAAAATCAGGGTTCCTGAAAAAGTGTGAGTTCATAAGCTGCAACAGATTAAATGACCGACACACACACACACATTTAATTGGATGAGCTGCATACTCATGTTCTTGACTTACTTGTTCCTTTACTTTATTCCACACTTCATGCATGTCCACTTTATTTCCCTTCATCATGTAAAATTTAGCCTGAAAGGTACACACACACACAGCTAGCTCACAGAGAAATAAAGAATGGTAAGCATTGCACCGCCTTTTCATGCTTTTATCCCATTAAGATACACCTTTGTTGATTAATATCTTACTATGGTTCATGCATATACTCAACTGTTCATTGATTTAGTCCTTAAACACTTGTTCTACTGACATACACCTTGGTGCATTTAGATATTACATAAGTCCATGCACACAGCCTCCTAGACCATTTCGGTTTTACTACTGTATTGAACTAACATATGCATTATACAGGTCACTTTAGTATGGGCAAACATACTCTTGTTTATTACCTACCATTTTTTTTCTACTGTTTTTCGCTGATATGTTGATTTTACCATTACTCGACTCAGGTGGTTCCTGAAAATTTTGCCTCTTAGGCCCCCTTATTTGTACCAAAGAAAAGTTGACAGAGGGTCTTGAGACTCTCGCACACCCTCAGACCCCAGGTTGGGTACCAAGGCTTGAATCCATGCATACATACTTCCTTTAATTTCTTTGTAACTCCTTAAGTCCATTCTCACACACTCATTTTTATTTGTATCTATGCAAAGGATGTTATGTGCTTGCTGGCTATTGTTTGGTTATTGTCTGTCCATTCCCCTTGAGCAAAATAACTCAAAAAGTTCTCAACAGATTTTCATGAAATTTCCAGGGAATGACACAAAGAAGAAGTGGGATTTTGGTGATCTAAAACCAGATTTGGATCCAGAGTTTGCACTTATATTTAATCCCACTTCATTTATTTATTGTTGTATTCCCTCAAAATCCACTAGTTAATTTAAACATTGCTTAACTCCATACATGCAAGCCTCCTCTTCACGATTTCATTGTTTACTATTACTTTCATTGCATTTGCACAACTTCAGTACATGCACACTCTCCTGTTTATTTATTAATTCATATTTCCATGACTATAAACCGTTTGCATTTTCTTGTTCATTTATCCATCTATTTATTTATCACTGTGGTCCAGGCCCATTTACTTCTGTTCATTTATACACTTACAATTCACGCACACATTCCTCTGTTCACTATTTTATCCACTTCTTTATTCATTCATCTAACACCTATACCACTTATCCCTTTCAGGGTTGGGGGGGCTGGAGCCTATCCCACCAGGCATTGGGTGGGAGGTGGGGTATACCCTGAACCAGTTGCCACCCCTGATCACAGGGCCACACAGAGAGACAGGTAACCATTCACCCTCAAGGGCAATTTATGGTCACCAGTCAACCCATGTTGGTCTGTTTTTGGTCTGTGGGGGGAAGCCAGAGTGCCCTGAGAGAACCTACACATACACGGGGAGAACATGCCAACTCCACACTAAAAGGCCACGAGAATTGAACCAACAACCTTCATCTGAAGGCATGCGCACTACCTGGTGTGCAACTGTGGCGCCACCACTTCTACTTTTCATTTATAAGTCTGTGCTCTCAGACTCTCAATTTCTGCATTTATTTATTAAGCACCGGTCTTGTCCAAGCACATACACTTCTATGCATTTATATGTTACTCTTTTCCATCATAGATGAAAACTTGTTTACCTAGGTCCATGCACAACTTATTTTATTCAGTTTATTATAACTTAATCTACCTTATGTTCATTAAATATGTTTGTCTTATCTTTGCTTTGGTTAACAGTTGTAATATTTTGCTAATTGGCAATCTTGCCTTATTATTACTTATTAATTTACTTCATTAATGTGTGAATGAACCAGATGAGTCTCTTTGGGTTAAATCCTGGATGTATCTAGTGTGAAGAAAAGAAGGAGTATGAATCCTCCTGTATAGGGAAGGGAATTGATAAGACTTAATTGATATCAGTACTATTGATGCTAATTGATCCAATTCTTTTATGATTCCCACAGATTTTCCATGTGGGCAAATGTTGGCCTGTAAATTTTTTTGTGGCAACAATGTCAAACACATGTCACAGCATAGATAACTGCTTCTGGAAGTTGCTGGTGTTTCCACTCACTTAAGGATGTGCAATAGGCACCTTTTGTAAAAAAAAAAAAAAAAAAAAAGGTGAAGCCTGTAAGTGGCAGGAATTGATAATGGAATTGATTAGCAAACAGACTCATGATATCGATTCTTTGATGGAGCTGCTAATGATTCTCAACTGGAATTGGATTTTGATTCCCATCCCTACTCTTATGGGTCACAATTTGATTCAAGTACGATTCTGGGGGGCACAAATGTATTCACTGATTTCAACATAAAGGATTTATGATTAACAATAAATCTCCTTTTTGTGAAATATGTGTTGATTTTAGGATCTGATTCTGCCTTCTGTGCACCAAGATGCTGGATAACATGATTTAACACAAAATAAGCAAAATCAAATGTGTTCAGGACAAACAGCTCATATATCTACACTGCTGTATCCTTCTGTGTGACGTCTGTTTTAAAAAACATGCATAAAAATCAAATCATAGATGTTTTGAATTTATTCTGAATGCAAAACAGTTTTAGTGGGACATCTCTACTTTCTATCGATTAATCCTATTGATCAGTATGTTTGTCAAATCCATGCTTACAGGCTGGCTCACCTTTGCTTGTGTCTCCTGCTTGATGGAGCGCAGCAGAGACGCAGAGCGGGACAGAAGGGGGGAGTTAAAGGGGGATGACTCTGCCGAAGAGCAGGTGTCACTCTCTCCACCACTGAAGTAGCGGTACGGGTTGGGGTCTGCAGGGGCCAGCAGGGTTCCCCCTTGGGAGCGCCTCTGGGAGTTTGGTGAGGTGAGAGGGCTGTTGGGGTCGCTGTGGAACAGGCTCTCCTTGCGTCGGGTGTGGGGTGACTCCACTAGGGTGGAGAAGCCGTAGGAGGTCTGAGCCTTGGGGACATAGGGCAGAGACATGGCAGTCTGAGACTGGGGGTCTGCATTGGTGTTCACGTCAACTCTGAGCCTGTCCAAAGACCCGGCCCCCGGCTCATCAGCACTCTCGATCTGGATGATGTGACGATTTGCTGACTTCTGCAGACTGCGGGAGAAGAGGCCGGGGCTGCTGGGGTTCTTGCTGCTGCGAGCTCTGGGGCTCTGGCTGCAGATGGCGTTGTCGGAGGAGGAGGGTCGCAGAGTGGAGCAGGGCTGAGGCTCCGGGGATAAACTTTCCTCTGGTGGGCAACAGATGAGCTTAGGTGGGATGAAGAAGTCAGGGATCTTTTCTGGAGTGAGCACGTTTGCGTAAACAGAAACAGGAATGGCCTCCACTGTCTGCGGGGGATGGGACTGTGTCCCACTGCTCTCCACGGAGCTGCGGAGCTTCTCCAGGAGCCACATGCCCACTCAGATGCCACACAGCTCTCTGTGGTGAATGGAGAGAAACAAAAGCACACCCAGCCATTACAAAAAGACAAGACCAACACTGTTACAGCATTTGTTCCAGTTTTTTAAAAATTTTCCCAAAAGATATGATTTATCAGTGGAGCAACTGGACCATTTTAGAACAAATGTGCCTGCAGCTCTCTTGTTACTCAGAGAGATGAAAAAAAGAGAACATCATGTCATTAGTAGCTTAGAAAAACTGATTTCTTCTGCATTCTTCTGGATAATACTTACTTTATTTACTAATTCTTATTTATTCTGGATTGGTGCATTAACATTAAGGCTGGCACAAGATCCAAAAACACAAATTTGTGTTTGGCAACACATATGCATGGTAGGCTTTATAGGTTAAAGTTTAAAATAAGGAACAGCTGTTTCAAATTCAGAACATAAGTTAAGAAAGCACCAAAAAACTCCAAACTGAAACTTGCCGAAGTGAGAGGGCAGAGTGAGTTAAATAACCAAAATGACGCTCCTCAAATGATTGAAACGCACGTTTTTAGACTTCAATTGTCTGGGATTAAATCAGTTTCTTTTTAAGTAGAAAAAAACACACATTTCTTGTAAATACAACCACTTATTTCATTCAATATTGACCTACAAGACAAAATTATTCAAAAAACATTCGTGGGCAAGTAATAACAACTTTTCCCCGACACAAATACACATTATTTCCCTCTTTGTCGACCAAACACGAAATGTGAACCAACCTGTTGGCTGTGTAACTCTTTTTTTTCTCGATGAATTGAAAGCCCTCGCGCGCTCGTCCGCTGCCTCTTCGCGCGCTCCGTGCGTAAAACGTGTAGCTCTGTTTCCCTCCTCGGATTGATCCAAAACGCTCGCCAGTGGTTAGAGGCTGCTAGATCGGGTTCTCCCTCGCTTTATATGTTGGAGGGTCTTTGACTTGTGAGCCAATGAGGAGGTGGTGAGACCTTCCCATGGTATTTACCATCAAACAGCTCCCTGCGCACAGAGCAGAGGGAGGGGGTGATGTTAAAAAGGCTCCGATTTTAAGGCTGTTGTTTCTTCACTTGTGGCTAATTGCGTGGCTCTTTATCTTACGCCTCATTGATTTCTAAAGAGGGCGTCACAGGGATGTCACTTAGAGCTCACGTGAGCTTCAGTCCCTCATGCATTGTTATCAGGTAGCCTCTCTCCCAGCAAGGCGTACTGCAGACCTTAATTGGCTTCCTGGTGGCATGAGATGTGAGGCGACAATATGCAGCATGTGGACTCTATAACAAGCAGAGTGACTAGTGCGAACTGTGTTCTCTTTATTTTCAGAGGCTGTGAATAATAAGAATCCAACACAGTGCGTTTGTAAGGTATACATGCAAGTGTGGATTTGCAATTCCAATAAAGGGATAGTTTGGTTTAAAGGAGTGGAGCTGATATAGGGGTAGTGATGCTGCATGGCAGTCAAAGCTGCCACCAAAAGCCTCATAATTGACCAATTTTTAAGTTGAAACAAAAAACAATGCTGGATCAAAAAGAGGCTACAGTATGATTGATTACAGTATTGTAATTTTTCTCAGCAAAGCCCCTGAATTTTGAACTTTATGTGTTTCTGGTGTTATGTATCCCTCCACCATTAACCGGTCAGGCCATTAAATGAAACAAGAAAACCTAACATTACAAAAACAATTCCAAAAGCATTTTTAGCTCTTATGACATCAACATGCCTTTAGTTGTGGATTCAAGAGGCTATCCTCATGACCTGCACTACACAGGAAAAACTTTTTCAGATGGAATCAGGTAGAAAGAGGGAAGGAGAACAGAGAAGTAAGTCAGATCACAAGTTACTTGGTGGTGCAAATGCATGAACTACGACTCATGAGCGACTGCATGTTTAGAGAGAATGGTGGCTTCTGAAGTGGTCTCTGTGAATGAGGCAATAAAAGCTTTTCTTTTGGGAAATCATGTTTTTTCTCTTCGCCTGACTGGGTTATGTAAGAGTTTGATTACCAACTGGCTCCTCTGGTTGTGAATAAGGTGGGAAGGACTGCAAATCCCATTGTGATAATCACGTCTCTGCTGGTTGCCCTCATGGACGATCAAATTAGAGAAGCTAGGATACTGGGGATCACTGCTGGGAAACTGGGAGAGGATGTGTGTATCTTCCGGACGATGCTGGTTATAGTTTATGGTAACCTGGAATTGTGGTTACTCAATGATACCTGACGAAATATGCTATTGTACCTTGGTGAGGATTGTTGTTGATGAGTCACACATAAGTGGTAATTGGTACATCTTTGTGGTATAATTGAATGTAAGACGATAGTCCAAGGACTGTAATGTAGTTTAAGCTAACGGCTAACAACAGGGCTGTTCCATCATACCGTGGCTTGATACAGATTGGTCTGTAATGAGAGTGAGTGGCAGAACAATCATCTAACCACCAGCTGCAGTTGTTTTTGAAGGTGTGCCTCTGAAACCATTTTCTATGGGCTCTTCTCCAGATAGACTACTGAAATGTTGTTGTGGCAATATTTATGGAACTGTCCATCTGGTGTGTCAGGTTAGCTTTGTGAAGGAAAAATAAAAAAAATGTGAAAACTCTTACTATAGCATTAGTTTATCCAACATAGTTTTTACCTGTTTGCACCATTGAATCTTTGAAAGCTTTGAAGCTTTGGTGGCATACTTTATGGTGCCATGAGCTTTGAGCAACCCTGAAGCTATCCCAGCTGTCACTGAACCAGTCACCAGCCAATCACAGGGCCACATAGAGAAACGAACAACCACCCAGGCTCACACTCATACCTAATTTGGAGTCACCAGTCAACCTAATGAGCTTAATTTTTGATCTGTGGAAGGAAGCCAGAATGCCCCTAAATAACCCAGGCATGCACAGGAGGTACATGCAAACTTCACAGAGAAAGACCCTGGCTAACCCTTGAAGTAATAGTCAGATCTATTTTGCAATGACAGGGTGTTGCGAATACATTCGGAGTAGTATATATATATATATATAGGCTATACACACACACACACACACACACACATATATATATATAGATAGATAGATAGATAGATAGATAGATAGATAGATAGATAGATAGATAGATAGATAGATAGATAGATAGATAGATAGATAGATAGAGATATTAGTGCTGTCAGATGATTAAAAAATTAATCTAATTAATTACCAGATTTATAATTAATTAATCTAATTAATCACATTTTAATCTCATATCTGCTTAAAGGACCCAAATAAAGAATTTGAATTCTAGGATATTATAAAATTTTAGTGCATGACTAATCAAATGAATACACTAAGAAGTGAAGATTTTATATCTACATTTTTATTGGTGACTGAATAAAACCTAAGTCAGGGCAACTTTTCCAGAAAATTCTAAGCTCAATCAGGCAACTCAAATTACACTTTAAGAGTGTTACATAAATCAAATTCAAAATAAGAAAAGGGTCGAGGACATCCAGCAAAACAATTAGGCCTGATGCATTATTAAAGAATGTAGTACAAATATAGATAAATAAATTCAAAAATAAAATAAGACTAAGTCTTAAATAGGCCAGTCCTGTTGTCACCTGGGCTTTGTTTGGTTTGACTAGAGACGCATGTGTGAAGTGACGTGCCACTGCCATGTACGGGTCCTCCAGCTGGACAATATCAAAATGTTTGTGTGCTATGATTAATCTTGCGATTAATTTTTATAACACATTAACTTGCGGTGTAATTAAATAATCTCATTAATGCACTAAAGTGACAGCCCTAAAATATATGTATGTACAGTGTGGAACTTTTAGGATGATAACTGTAAATTTCAAAAAGGAACTAGGAAAGAGGGATTTTGACAAAGTGCTTGAGAGATTTTATTGGTTTTATTTGTTTTTTTCTCACTCAGCACAGCATGTTCATCTGTGTATCATAGTGCAGATGGCAGAATATATATCTGTTTCGGTGAGTGAAATTATTTACTTTCACTTTCAACACCAAGGGAGAAACTCTGTTCAGTTCACAGAAAGCCACCCTTATCATGACAAAACACCTCGCGTCTGTTTCTCTGGCTGAACTGTTGTACTGTAGAGTGGACAGCAGGTGTGAGATGCTGGGTAAAGTCCAGTGCTCATGTTCAGTTAGAACAAGGTAGACTAGATAACTCCAAATATCAGTTTTATTTACCTTCCATTCAGGGTGAACATTTATGCTAAGTCTTTAGGCAACAAGTTTCATTAATATTTTGTGTGCTGATGATGAACTTGAGCGTCAGCCACTTTGAACTTAAAGCTGTTATCACACAAATCTGACCAGTTCCTTCTTGAAATGAGGTGGACATTTGACAGAAAGTCCTCAAAACCTTCTTCATATGTTCTCATACAAGGAACTGCTGTAAAGCCTTCTGACCCATGCCCTCCAAAGTCTAATGAGCTCATCCTTGAGCTTGTGTGGACACTTTAGTTATGTTTGCAGAGAATCTCTTTAAGTGTTCTTGGGATAATGGCTTCACAAGCAAATGATCTATCCTTGATTTGACCTTTGACCATAGCAATTAAGAGGGCTGTCTTTAAACGGGGTGGACATCAGTGCAAAAGCTGAGAGAAAATCCCTAAAGAAGTTCTTTTTTTTTTTTCTCCACATGAATTGTTTGAATCATACTTTTGAAAGCTGTTAACATGATGCCTCTGACCTCAGCTAAAACAGAAATAAACAAGTGCAAAAAGAGCCTTTCACTTTTCCCTGCAGTGGACAGTTGCTTAAATCTTTGTGTTTGTCTGTGAAGCTTCTCCTGAACACTTCAAAGATTTGGATTTATTGCAGGGATGTGACCACAAAGCCCTCTGATCCACAGACTCCTCGCTGCTTGCTCAACCAAAAACTCTGACAAAGACCTGAGGCTAAGCTGCCTTCTGTTGCTCTGGACGCAATCTCTGGAACAGTCGGACTGCTGATCCACAGGGAGATGACGAGAAACACCAATTGGGCTGCTAAAAACCCTGAGAAATGCTTTAAAGGGTGTGCTTTCATCCCTGCAGTGCCCTGCAAACAGCTACAAAAAAGTCAATTTAAGGACTGGATATGGCTAACTTTTGGGCGTGAATTCATTGTTCAAGGAAATTTGAAAGGACAAGACCTTATATCAAACAATATTTTCCTAAATTAATGCACTTTTGATTAATTAATCAACTGAAAACCAAATAATAAGCCATTAAAATAACCCTAACCTTAATCTTGCAAATTTCTACATTTCTTTTCTTTATGTGCTATTTATGAGCATTAAAGCACCGGTGAGGAGTTTTTTTTCCCAGCTGTCGACAGAGTAAAATGTGTACTGATGTCCTTAAATGACCCGCTCATTATCAACAAACTTAATTATTCCTGTTGTTTTAATTTATGCCTGATCCTACTTTTAACAAGTGCAACAGTAGTTATTACATTAATATAACTCCCTCAAATTAATATTCATTAATAGCCAACAAATTACTGTAATATATTTTATAAATAAAGAAATTAAAGGAGGGTTGCACGGTGGCGCAGCAGGTAGTGCGTGTGCCTCACAGCAAGAAGGTTCCTGGTTTGATTCCCGGGTTGGACGGGGGCCTTTCTGTGTGAAGTTTGCATGGTCTTCCTGTGCATGCGTGGGTTTCCTCCGGGCACTCCAGCTTCCTCCCACAGACCAAGAACATGCTCATTAGGTTACGTGGTGACTCTAAATTGCCCTTAGGTAAGAGTGTGAGCGTTAATGGTTCTCTGTCTCTCTATGTTGCTCTGCGATCGACTGGCGACCGGTTCAGGGTGTACCCTGCCTCTTGCCCAATGACAGCTGGGATAGGCTCCAGCCCCCCGACCCTGAAAGGGATAAAGGGGTATAGAAAATGAATGAATGAATGAATTTGAGGCCTCATCCACACGAAGACAAAACGCTGAACAGTTTCAAAAATGATCGTCTCAGAAAATGTGTGCGTCCACATAAATGCCCTCAATACTCATGAAGACGCTGTAAAACACATGCTAGACCTCTAGGGGCGCTGTAATGATATGACAGAAACAAGCGGAAACAGACGAAAAAACAGTGGGCATGTGAACTTGCGGCAAAAGTTGTATAAAGAGATTGTAATAAAGTGATCATAAAGTGGCGTAATGTGTCCTCGATAATTGTTTGTTCAACTCAGTGGTGATTGAGAAGAAGGAGATTTTGCCGCAACTGGGATAGTAGGGTCACTAGCTTCATCAGCACATATGCTACACTGTATGCCGCCATTGTTGTTGTCATTGCCGCGTGTGGCGCATGCGTGTCAAAGAAGATAGGAATCTATGACGTAGGCGTATCTGAAAACTTGCGGAGAGCCAGTAATCACGGAGCTGCGTATACGGCATTTCAAAATCTTTCCACTCTGGAACCCGGTTTCAAAAATGATCGTTTACAGATCTCCAAAACGCAGATTCGGCAAAAAACGTATGTGTTTAGACCTCGGTTTGTCTTCGTGGGGATGGGGCCTAAAAGTAGCCCAATCCATGACTAACAAAGAGACAACAGTTGTCACATTGTCCACAGAGGGGCACTTGTGTAGATGAATTGTAAGTTTCACTCAGGAGCTTTAATTTAAATGTTACCCAGGATTCTTGTTGGACTGCTCCCACTTTGTGTTATGCAGAAATTATGATTTTTTTCCTTCAGAATTTTTGTTTCAAATGAGACAGAAATAATAAGGAACTTTGGCTGTTTCAATTTTAGACAGAAATCCAACCTACACCGTTTGTAACACTTTTAAAATCATTCTTTTCATTCATTATAATACAATGCTGGCACTTAATGTTCAGCACTGTTATATAAGGAAACAAACCCTGATATAAGTAAAAGTAATATGAGATGCCTTTGTTATTTTTCTGGCCCAGTTTCATTTTGAAGAAGGCCAAAACATGTCTTCAGCCCACATTGTCCTTTGCCAAGAGTTTAACATGGAGGTGGATCTGCCATGGCATGAGCAGCCATCTCGTAGGAGTCTTTGGATCAGTTTGTGCTTGAGAGATTTTAAAAAAGGACCAATTAATGTGAGATCATTTTACACGACTCGTAGTGCTGTGTTATCTCCATTCTGCGCATATTGTTTTCAAGCACAGGTGAGAAATAGCTGAAATACTCTCTTTGTGCCATATGAGAAGATTTTAAAGGCTGGGTTTAATTTTCACACTCAGTAGTTTGGCTTCAAACTCTGATATTTCTATACTTGTGTCTCCCTGTGGTTAGCATCTGATCTGCTTGGCTGGATTCAGACTTGCCACTGACTTTGTTCAGTCCTGGGTGCTGCAACTGCATAGTTATTGAGCAGTAGTTCATTCTTTCTTGCAGAAACCTGATCAAGATATGATATTTCTGTTTTACTCAGTTGCTACATCATTGACCACCAACCTTTTTAACTAAAAATCCATTGATGCTGATAGGGAAAACTAGTTTTATCAGTCAAAATCATTGAGAAACCTCAACTAACAATGATCAATATTTCATCCTACTCAAATCTAAGGCAGTGGATCCATCTGTGTGATAAAGAGAAGGAATACTAAATGCTAATGCTACTAATCCAACATGTTTTTGTGTAAATGACACATTTTTTTGTGGGCTTTGTATGTCTTTTTTTATTAATGAGATAAAGGAGGAACATGCTGGATTGGAAGGCTGCCCACTATTTTTAGACCGGATCAACACCAAAATTGAATCATTTCTTCCTTTTCCCATGCTGAACATGTCCTGAAAATTTCATCAAAATCCATCCATAACTTTCTGAGTTATTTTGTTCACAGACAGACAGACAGACAAACAAACTCCCGATAACATAACCTCCTTGGTGGAGGTAACTACCGCTACGTAACTAGAAAGAGATACATTACCTCGTCGCTTTGCATCCTGTAAGTTGTTGAAAAAGAAATTGTAAATCAATGCAGAGTTCTGAGGAAGGTCCGAGCTGCATTTATTATAGCATCACAACAAACACACGCTTTGGCTGGGGTCTTTTGGTGTGTTCCAGTTGTAGTCAGAAGTAGGAATTTCCGAGTTCCGAGTAGGAAACTGCAACTGGAACGCCCCCCGAAGTCGGAATTTCCTACTGGGAACTCTGTGAAACCTCACCACCCCCGAGTTGACAATCGAAGATGGATGCCCCCAGTCTGATCAGTTACATAGCTCCTGTAATAATCCATTTATTTGCACTTCTGACTGGGGTGTGTCGCTCTAGATCAGCTGTATACATAGTATTGTTAGACTTATATTTACAAAAATGCTGCCATAGTGATAATCACATTCTTCATGTGATATTTGTGAACAAAAAAGCAGGGCATGCTTACAACAGCTAACTATAGCCTGATTGATCGGCATGTTTTTTTCCGACTTCAACTGGAACGCCGATAAGTCGGAGATGATGTCATTCCAAGTTCCGAGGTTACTGGAACGCAGTGCTCATGGGTAGCAGTCTTAATGAAGCCAGTAAAGTATTTTTTATTGTTGATTCTACAGTACTTGAAAATTGTTTAAACTTGCTTTTAAAATGACCTCAAAAATGCATTTATAAAATGTCAATAGGGTAGAATGTACTGCAACATAACAGGCTACTTCTCCTTAGCTTAAATACAGTTTTTGTTGCTGAAGCTATGTGCTCATAAAAAAATACCAGACTTTATAGTTGTAAGCACTGCTGATAATTACTTTGCATACAGGTAAAGAAAAATCCTTAATACTCATGGAAATGAGATCCATTTGTCTCCTTTGCCCCATAAATAGACTGTAGTCAATTATGGATTAGCGATGAACCATTAGATACGTACATCAGGGGGTGATTCATCCACCTATTAAACCTTCCATGAGGATGTTGAAACAGTAAACTAGCTGCTGTTTCATAGTGGAAATGCCCAATTTTGTCCTTAACATACGACTCAGACTCACTGTTATTATGCTGAAGTCTAATGCTATAAGAGCTGCTGGTCTTCGATGTTAGAACACATCAGGGAGGAAAAGAAAAACAGTATGGATGAAAATAAAGGAGCAGCTTTACCATAGAATGATATAATGGAACAACGCTAGAGCACATATTAGCATACCTATGATAGTTTATCCTCTGCACATGTCTGTTACCTAACAAGCAGAATTCATGATGCAGACATGTGCAGACAACAACTTTCTTTACTCAGACATGCGGCTTTAGTTGGCCAGGCTCTCAAAAGAGCTAGTAGGGAAATAAAAAGTATTTAAGAGAAGAACCAGAAAAATACAAAAAAGAAAGTTCATAAGACTCCATGGAGAGTCTGGTTTTAAGAATTTTACCCCATTCATTAGCAAGACTTTATCAATGTGTTTGAGAAAAAAACACAAGAAACTCAAAAATGCTTACCTTGGGGAAAACTTGACTAAATAGTAATGATTAGATATTATTACACATCACGATATGTACAAAAAACAAATGCTTAAATGAAACAAAAATGCAATTGCAGTTCCCAAATTACCCATTAGAAGTCTACCTCAAAAGATAAAAACTGCCCATTGGGCCCAATGCTGAAAGTGTTCTTATTTTTTTTATATGTACATACTATCAAAACAGTAATGGTCTTCAAAATTCATGTCTGTAACAACGGCACAGGAGTAAGAATATAATAATTATAACCAGCTGTTTTGCTGTTGATAAACCTCAAGTTATATCAATAAAACTTTGATCCTCTCATGTCTCAGTTTGACATGAAATAGCCAAGTGACCCACTAATGAGTCCAATAAAGGATGTATGTGGTGCATCCCTTTCTCCAGTCACCTACAATGCATTGTGTGCCAGTTCAAGCAAGCTGACAGAAGTCTGTATCGACAAAGTACTTAGTTTTAAAATGTCAGTAATGCATTTTAAAGGGACTGTGAGGAGAATCTATTACCGGCAACATAAAGACTCTGCTACCCATGAGCACGCGTGGCGGATGTCGTAACGCTGCGTTCCAGTAACCTCGAAACTGGGAGTGACATCATCTCCGACTTACCTGCATCCCAGTTGAAGTCGGAAAAAAACATGCCGATCTACCAGGCTATTGTTTAGCTGTTGTTAGCACGCCTGCGTTGTTGTTCACAAATATCACATGAAGAATGTGATTATCACTATGGCAGCATTTTTGTAAATATAAGTCTAACAATACTATGTATACAGCTGATCTAGAGCGCCACACCCCAGTCAGAAGTGCAAATAAATGGATTATTACAGGAGCTAAATAACTGTTCACACTGGGGGCATCCATCTTCGATTGTTAACTCCGGGGTGGTCAGGTTTCACCAAGTTCCCAGTAGGAAATTCAGACTTCGGGGGGCGTTCCAGTTGCAGTTTCCTATTCGGAACTCAAAATTCCTACTTCTGACTACAACTTGAACACACCACAAGACGTGTGCAATCCAAAGCGTGTGTTTGTTGTGAAGCAGCTGGGGCCTTCCTCAGAACTCTGCATTGCTTTACAACTTCTTTTTTCAACAACTTACAGGATGCAAAGCGACGAGGTAATGTATCTCTTTCTAGTTACGTAGCGGTAGTTTTTGATGTGTGACAACAAGCAATTTTTGGAAAACTTAGTATCGTAGTTTTGTAGCCGGCTGTATATCTCTACTTACAGCCCGGTGCTCCAAGCTGTGTCCAAATAATATAAATTTGCTCTAGTTTTAATTGTCTTGTTCCCGAAGTTGAGTATCCAATCCAGTCCAGCCCTGTTCGACCCGACCGGAAGGGTAAGGAATAGCATTTATAGATAACCTTTTTTGATGCTATAAAACTCATCTTAAAGTGTGTATTTTGATCAGGCATATATCTAAAAGTGAGCCTTTTTTGCAATTACTTAGAAACTCCTCACAGTCCCTTTAATTCATCAGATAGCTCGCCACACTTATGTTAAACAAGAAACAAGGACACAGCCTGTGTTTTCTATGCACTGTGGAAGAAGCACCCATGATTTATACAGTCTATGTACTTTCCTGATCACCACTGGACACAATCAGTTCCTATATCTGATTAGCTCTGATTATATCCAACTGTCATTCACATTAACTCCCCGACAGTGTGTATCCTCTGTGCAGAAAAGACTCTGACTGATTTGACTAATCTAAGTTCCATTTCCTGTACAAGATACAGTATATATTAAATCATTATTAATATATACTGATGATGAATGATAAACGTTTGTATAAAAGATGTTGATCATTAAATACAAAATGTTAAAACAGTAATGACCTAAAACACACCAACAAGGTATTAACACTAACACATGCTCATACACATGCGCTCACACTAATGTGACTGTCAGTTTTAATTGGACAGCTTCGTCAGCTTTCGTACTGTTCATAATTAAACCTTCCACATCTCTCTGATTCTCCCCACAACCTCTGAAACTCAGCCAATAACACCCAACTCACCATTTCTCAACCAATTAGGTCTGTGCTGCCAGCTGTCCACTGTTACTATCTGTACAGACTGTTGTGGAGGAAACTTGTTTAACTTCCCCAGAAAGGTGAAATGAAGGAGCTTGAACTAAATACTGCATTGGTGAGCTTTTATTACAAATAGAAAAATTACAGTCTTGCAAGAATGGAGATAATCAGAATGATGTATTCCAGTGCAACTTAGCTTTTGGTGTGATTTTTTTCTAGACATATGAAAGTACCTGAACTTTCAAAAACAATGTCTGCAGAGCTTATAAGTAAAAACATGGAGAATTAAAACTGCTGCCTTGTCTTACAAACAACTAAAAAAAATCAAGAGAGGTAATGATAAGGACTTTGATTATTATGGCATCATTATTAATGTAAATGAATGATTGTTTTTGGACTGTTGTTCTGTCAAAAGTAGTTTCTGCCAGTGTGGCTCCTGAAAAGTGCAGGGTTGAGTTGGCTGATTAAGGGGATACATGTGCGTCCTTGCACTGGCTGCTCCTGCAGGGAGTGCTCTGTGAGTCACACAAAACAAATTGGGAGTATGTTTTCAGGAGCTTTATATTTGGTTATTGGACTGAAACAGTACACCAAAACAAAGACTGTAGGCTTTAGCTTCAGCGACAGACTTGAAAATAGAATGTAATGTTTCCAACTTCAATATTATGGCAAATGTGAAGAGCAGCCACTAAGGGATGATAAATACAGTGCCAGAAAATAGAGAAAGAAAGTAAACAATTTTTAAGAAATCAATACTTTATGACCCACTTGTATGACAGCCTGTCCTAAACTTTTGAGTAAAATACATTGAAAGATCAAACATTCATACTGTAGACCAGTATGTATCAATTACATAATAGTCTGCATTTGTGTTTGTATGGAAACACAAATATCCAAAAGGGTTTTGTGGGTTATTTAATGTTTATTCATGAATTTTAATGTAAATTCCTACCCTCTTCCAGTCTTTAAAGGATAAAAACAACAAAGTGACCACTTATATAAAGTACTTAATTCTGTGTTGCTGGATGTTGATGCAATAAAACAATGTTGTAAAGTAATGTTAACAAAGGCACTCTTGAAAGGTGCTATGAGGAGAATCTATTTGCGGTGACATTAAGACTCTGCTACCCATGAGCACGCGCGGCAACTGTCGTAATGCTGCTTTCCAGTAACCTCGGAACTGGGAGTGACATCATCTCCGACTTATCGGCGTTCTAGTCGAAGTCGGAAAACAACATGCCGATGCACCAGGCTATTGTTTAGCTGTTGTTAGCATGCCCGGGTTGTTGTTCACAAATATCACATGAAGAATGTGATTATCACTATGGCAGCATTTTTGTAAATATTAACAATACTGATCTAGAGTGACTCACCCCAGTCAGAAGTGCAAATAAATGGATTATTACAGGAGCTAAATAACTGTTCACATTGGGGGCATCCATCTTCGATTGTCAACTCGGGGGTGGCGAGGTTTCACTGTGTTCCCAGTAGGAAATTCCGACTTCGGGGGACGTTCCAGTTGCAGTTTCCTACTCGGAACCCGGAAATTCCTACTTCTGACTACAACTGGAACGCACCAAGACGTAACCCAAGCCAGAGAGTGTGTGTGTTGTTATTCTAATGAATGCAGCTCGGACCTTCCTCAGAACTCTGCATTGCTTTACAATTTCTTTTTTCAACAACTTACGGGATGCAAAGCGATGAGGTAATGTATCATTTCTAGTTACTTAGCGGTAGTTTTTGATGCGTGACAACAAGCAATTTTTGGAAAACTTAGATTCGTAGTTTTGTAGCCGGCTATATCGCTACTTACAGCCCAGTGCTCTAAGACGTGTAATATAAATGATAAAATACTTTGTAATATAAATTTGCTCTTGTTTTAATTGTCTTGTTCCTGAAGTTGAGTATCCAGGCCAGTCAAGCCCTGCATTTATAGATAACCTATTTTGATGCTATAAAACTCATCTTAAAGTGTGTATTTCGATCAGGCGTATATCTAAAAGTGAGACTTCTTTGTAATTACTTAGAAACTCCTCACAGTCCCTTTAAGCAAAACAGACACGTATGGTCATGAGTAGTAGCAAAAAACGCATTTTAGTGTGATTTACATTGCATGATTGGGTGTGAGGTGTAGGTACGTGTGACCTGCGAGGTAAGATGGACTCGAAAAGTGCAGTGCAAGCTCAAGTCTATTTCTGTTGTGCCTTCTAGTGGTATCCTCCTGTAAAATGTGTCATATGTATCTGTACACATACAAGACTGCTAATTACCCCAGTGGACACAAATGGGACTCAAAGGTCATATGCAGAAAGACCTGTTATCATTCGCTGTTGTGGAAAACAAGCCAAAAAAACTTGCTATCCAGCATCCAGATCGTTTTGCATCTAGCTAAGTCCACTAAAAACAACATACTGTTTACAAACATGATAATTGTGTGACATATTTCTATTGGTATGATAAACAACTGTGTTGGAATTTGGTTAGTAATTGCTAATTCATGTTTATTTAATTGAATATTTTTGAGTTTACACTGGCCGCAGGAGTCCCTATACATTTTTAAAGGCCGTTTTCAAATTCGTCTACTATACTAGCAGTACTGATTCACCCAAAATGCAGAATGCAAAAAATACCCGCAGACAAATACAAATTTAAGAGCCATTATTGTTATTTTAACCTTTTTAACACGTACTATTGTGTAATAAGATGAAAAAACTGTTGTTGTTGTTTTTCCATTACAGTTCTTAACGGCCGGAAGGTGTTAAGTCTGTCCTACATCTGTGGCATTATGAGTGTATACCACTGACAAGTATGACATTTTTCCATTAAAGGAATACTCTGACGATTTTTGGACCCATGCCCTTGTGCAGTGCTCCGCGGAAGGATTTCCGGCGCACAGCAGTAGCACCCGGAAGAAGTAGCACTGCGCATGTGCAGGTCTGAGTGTATCAAAACGTTATTTTGACAGATTGAAAAGAAAACACGTCTTTTAAAATGTTTTATAACCATTCGGATTTACTTCACGTGCTAATACGCCATCCCCTGGACCACTGTAAGGAGTATTTTGTCCACTTTCGTCAGTCCGGCTCTGACTCCTATTGACCTCCAGCCATTGAGCTAAGCTACCTACGGAGCTAACAGCTGGGAGCCAGCCACTGGACGCAGAGACACAAAAAAGGTATTTTTGAGCTTGTCTCACTTTGTCAATGATAGGGAAAGTGCGTGGGTCCAAAATCGTCGGAGTATTCCTTTAAGTACTTTATTTTTCCTCTATATTTCCACCATCTCAAATTTTCCTGTTTTTCCTCATTTTTCATACTGTACTGTGTGCATGATGTTTATTCTCGATGTGCTGTTTTAAGTGGCACTAATACTTCGTCACACAAAAATATACAGAAGAATTCCTCAATGAAATAATACGAATTCTCTTCCACTGACTGATTCATACAAAATGCTGCTTCTGGCAATATCTTTGCAGATTAATACCTGAAATGTCAACATGTACTCATGGTTTGTTTGTTTTGTACATTTAAAGTAAAGTTTGGAAAACAAATCAGCTGTAGCCTACTTCCGCATCGCTCAAACTGAAAACAAGCGTGGCATACTACAAAATAAATCGAACAAAAGAGTCAACATACTACTGACTACATTCTAGTGTAGTAGGCAGTATGCAGTGCCTACTACATACTGTTCATTTGCAAGAAGGGAAAAAAACAAACACCGGAAAACATTCATTAACAGCAAAGATGTTTTTCTTCTACTTCTAACATGTTTTGAGTTTGTTAAACCTTTGTCTGAGGGCTTAATGCCCCACCTACAGTGCCCACCTACCACAACATCTGACTGACCCGAAATGAATATGATTGATGGAGCAATCATTAAATCAACTGGTGCATATGTTTTGAAAGGCTCTACTCTTCCCAAACATGTTCTCGGTTGTTGCCCAGATGTACTTTTTAAATACCTGTATGCTGAATAGTTTATTTTGAACGATCTATCTGGCATGTGAGGTAAGTCCTTTGCACCTGTATAAAATGTCTACAGTGACTGGTGTGCTCCAGTAGTTTCTTCGAAATTGCCTTTATTGGAGTCCAGTGGATTGTTGTCCAAACCTTTTGCCCCTGTTCTGAGAGCACTGACCTCCATCTGTGAAGTGGCGAAAGCACAAGAGACTCCTACCTGACCAAAAGTTTATTCTGTCTAATATGGGAACTTAAGTGGTCATGGTGTAAGGTAAGACAGCGTTGTTAGGCCCTCTAATTAAAAAAATACCAGTGACCTTAATATCTAAAGGCTATGAGGTACACATAATTATTACTTTATGATGTTATGGTTGCATTGCCTTTGCCGAATTTATTTCCAATATGATCACCCTTTACTCTGTGGTGCACTGTGGTGCATTCATCAGGGGAAACATTATCCAAGAATCACTTTTGACCTTTGAAGACAAACTACAGTTTTTTAATCATGTTTTGTTAGATTAAAGATGGTTAATGAGCAGTACACAGAGCAAAATAGACTAACGCTGAGCGCCGCCTACACATCTCTAGCCCTCATTAAATTGTATTCATCATTGGATGTCCTTTGGCTGTCATTATTACAGGCCTTATAGGCAAAATGATTCCAAATCTCAGAGAAAATAGTCACTCCCTCTGTAATTTTTGCTCATTTTTCAGCATGTGCCATAACTACAATGACAGAGTAACGAGGAATTGATTTCTATGGCCATTACTCTGCATGCTAATGTTTGATGATTTCTTCTCTTAGAAACGGAGATGAAAACTCTGAAATGCAGTGGAGTTCTCTACTTAATAGCATTGAACTCTTTCATATGAGCATCACATTTGATCATTTTCATACCTCCCTCATTGGAATAAAAATGAATTAGGCTATTATATATTATCCTGTGAGCTGTTAAAAAAGCCTTTACTTTGCAGGATTTGTATGCAGTTTTAACTTACGATTCAAACATTTCTAAATGAGCTGTAAAAAATACTTCTGTTTTTGGATTTTATTTTTGGTAGTATGGCTCCTGAAGAGGACAGGGTTAAGTCCACTGATATATGGGATGTGTCCTTGCACAAGCTGCTACTGCTGAGCGTGCTCTCTGAGTCACACAATTCAATCAAGGGGCCAAGTTTAGAGATCTTTGGTTATTGGATGTTACAACCAAGACCCAAATCACAAAGGAGACCAAAAACATATTCAAGAGGAGACACTACACTTGAGATGGGGAGTTAAGAAGAATACTAGTATTAGTGTAAAACAAAACTACAATAACAGAAAAAAGAGCTCTGGAGATGTCAGCCATAAAGAACAGAATGGGAGGTGTCAGGGCCAAACAAAAGGGCTTATTTCCCACAGAAAAAATAACAGTAAACTAAATATAAAAATGAAACTGAAAACTGGTGAACAAGAATCTCCATCCCAAACTAATATTACAAAACCCTGCAGTTAAGTGCTGCTGAGCTATGACGGTGCATTAGGGCCACTCTTCAGAAAATCATTTAAAAACTTAAATGAAAAAATGTAGGTTATTAAACCATACATTCAGAAGAAACATAACTACTACTATTTTACTCCAGGAACTTGGTCACTGAGCAGAGCACACGGGGACAAAGTGAGATTTGTTCAAAGAGGACCATACATTAGCCCTTGAGGTGGCTGTTTCAAAGAAAGTGGAGCTTGGCAAGCAGGAGACATGACAGCAGTTGTGCTTGAGCATCGAAAAATATGCTGTGCAATCTATGGGCACTGGTCGGCATGTAGTATTATAAAGGCCTTTATTAAGATCTTGTGAATATCACAATATTGCATAGAGCAGTTGAGTTTTGATGGTGTGTAAATTAAAAGATGGTTGTTGGTCTCACAAGTATGAAATCCATTGATGCAGCCTGGTATATCCATTTAACACATAAATGAGTGGTTGTGATGGTGGCTCTTTCTCTCTCCTTTTTTTCCCCAGACGTCCAAAACCACAGAATCGCAGTTGTGTTTTCTGAATAACAGGATAAAAAGACGATGAAATCCTTGCCCGGCAGTGTAGCTTGACTGTGCAGACTTTACATACAGGCTATCTGACTCTGTCACTATTTTAATTAATAAAACAGTATAAATTAAGAACCTGTGGTTAAATGTTGTACTTGTACACTCTTCCAACTGTTCCCTGGATATGGTTGAAAAATACCTGACTCTGCACGATGTGTGAAACTGGAGGAAACTTGAAGCAACAAGAGTGCTCAACTTCGGATTCATTTTGGAGGTTTGAACTAGCAAGTACCCTTCAGTAATCAATCGAGACGTTTTTCCATGCTCAAAATGGGCAGTGGTTTAATTAGCTACCATATCAACGCTTGACTGTCAGCAACCTGGGAGTAGTTCATCAGCTAATACAGAGTAAGTATTTATAGATCTCTTTTCATTATTGTTCAGAAACAAGCTGACCATGCTTCATCGCAAGTTTTCCCCCCACTTCCACAAAGGCCTGTTCGCGACTGTATCGTATTAAATACAAATAATCTCTGCCACAAAAAACTGTGGGGGACCTTTTTAAGGAGACTTTTAAAGTCTTAACTTTACACAATATGAACTCAAGTTGTTGGAGACCTCATCGCACTATGCACCTCAGGATCCGCTGACCCCGCTTTGTCAGTTTACGTGGCCTGCCACTTCATGGCTGAGTTGCTGTCGTTCCCAAACACTTCCACGTTCTTATAATCCAGCTGACATTTGACTGTGGAACATTTAGAAGCGAGGAAATTTCATGACTGGATTTGCTGCACAGGTGGCATCCTATCACAGTTCCACGCTGGAATTCACTGAGCTCCTGAGAGCGACCCATTCTTTCACAAATGTTTGTAAAAGCAGCCTGCATGCCTAGGTGCTTTGTTTTATTCACCTGCGGCCATGGAAGTGATTGGAACACATGATTCTGATTATTTGGATAAGTGAGCAAATACTTTTGGCAATATGTATAATTTACATGAAAACACAATAAAGACACACTTCCTGTTTTTGCTTTCAAAGTAAAGTCTAATTTGGCACTTCTTCAGAAAACCTAGTTTGTACAAAACGGTATCATTGAATGATTTATGTCAGTTTGTATGGAGTTCCACTCTGATTCTTGCAAAATTTTACATTTCCTAATTAAACACTGAACACATTACTTTTTCCTCTTTCCTACATACTGTGTATTCTTTGAGGCTGAGAAAATAACAAAAAAATCCCTTTGGACTTGTTGATGTAAAAACTTTAAAACAATGACAGCTGAGGCTGCAGAAAATGCAGCCAACACAGAAGACACACCTGACCTGACGGCCTTTGAAGTAACACTATGAAACTTTTCAATCTTAAAATGCCAGTTTCAAAATGAACGAGTGTTTTCATTTTTAAAAGGGATAATGTCCTTCTTCTCCTATTTCAGCACTGTGAACCCATCGGGTGAGTTGGGTTTTTTAGGAAGAAGTATGAAGATATCACAAGTTCACATACCAGCCCTAAGCTAAAAGGAAGAGAGTTTTCACAATTTAATATAATTTGGCAGAGTCTGAAAGAACTAAAAGACAAACATAGATGAAAAGAAAGTACAGGCAAAACTCTGAGTCAAGGATAAAACAGATGCACCATCCTTGTTGAAAGTTGTATATACGATTAACTGTTACACAAATTACTTCAAGGGAGGAAAGCAGGATGCTGTTGCTTTACACAAACTAAAACCCAGGGCATTTTCCTCCTTGATGTTTCTCTGCCTGAGGGAATGCTCCATCACTGTACTACAGGAATCATTGTGTGAACCACATTATATTTAATAAGAGCAGTTTAGATAATTGGCCATAATAAAGTCCAGGGCTGTGTGTGAGTCATGGTCTGTGCTGAGGTTAAAATGAGAGGATGGATAAGTTGAGTCATGTCGAGAATTGATCAAGGGTTAGAAAAATCCAAACTCTTTCATGACTACCACAGTATTCAGGGAGTTTGTGCAAATCACATCTAATCTAATA
This sequence comes from Scarus forsteni, assembly GCA_036419115.1. Classification (NCBI taxonomy): domain Eukaryota; kingdom Metazoa; phylum Chordata; class Actinopteri; order Labriformes; family Labridae; genus Scarus; species Scarus forsteni. Next base: position 958,955 of record JAZDUH010000271.1, read on the forward strand.
TATATATACGTATATATTTTTTAAGATGTGTTGCCAACTAGAGTTTAGATTGAGCTCCAAAAAATCCATCCTTACCCTTCCTGTTCCCAACCGATGTTTTGTCGAAGTCCAGCCTGGCCAGACCCATATCCTATATTTATAGACCCCAGCCCTGATTGAAACCCAAGATTGTTAATGTTCTCGCTTCAGTAATGAAGGCTTCAAAGTGCAGTTTCACAGCTGTTTAATGGGAGAAATCCACATGGGTGAAACCTGAAGAAGTGCATCACAAAGACATTTATTACAAAACAACTTTTCCACTTTTCTCCACACTGGAAAAACGTGAATACTCCAGCTGACCCCAAATTCCACTGCACGCGAAAGCGCTGCACAGCCCAGTGCAGCGCAGCGCACTTAAAACATACTACGGAGCACTTTGCTCCCATTGTAGTCTATCAGGCAAATTCCACTACACGTGCTGTGTAAATTCACTGTCACTAAGAAAGCACCATACAAGAAGTCACTGTGTGGAGTAACTGGAAGTTTTAAAATAAAACACAATGCACGGACTCTTGCACGTACATTTCCTCAATTTTTTTGCCATTACGTCAAAACTGGAGGCGCGAGCATCAGGTCAGCAGTCAGTCTGAGGGTCCCAGAGGCAACACAACACAATGGACGAAGAAAAGTAAATCGTAAAGGTACAGAAATATATAACATTGTATACATGACACCAAACATCTTTTCTACACGGTTATAGACGGATAGAAGTTGAATAAATCACGAAGCTGTGTAGTTGGGACCAGCAAAGGGACCTTAGAGAAGCGAAGCAAGATATTGTTTATTTCTTTTCTCAGTCTATAACACGTTTTATGAACATGTGACATCGCTATTCTCATGAGAGCCTGTGGCTCTCTGGGGATCAGCCCTCCCTCTACGCGGCTGCGCTCCGCGGCACTTCTTGGCGCACAGCTTTCAGTGGGGTTTGCCTGTCAGAGCAAGGCTGGGTGCTTTGTTCCGCTGTGCTGCGCAGTGCTTTCGTGTGCAGTGGAATTTGGGGGTAGGATTTTTCTTTTTGCATTTTCGGCTCAATTTCCTTAATTTGTGTGCTGCATTGTGAACTGTATCTAAACTGTAGCTAAACATGACAGCTAAAGGACTTTGGAGTGGTGAAGAAATAAAATTCGTACTTAAAATTTGAGCTGACGAGAACATTCGAAAACAATCAAATCCACACATAAAAATGTGGAAATTTACGGCATCATATCTCAAAAATTACTGTCACATGGGTATACCAGGACCACTGATCAATGCAGTGATAAGATAAAGAAGCTCCGGCATCAGTATCACAGAGCGCAGGACTCGCTATGTAAGTCCGGCAGGTCAACTGATGAAAAAGAAAAATACCTTTGGTATACCAGGGTGGCCTCTTTTTTCTTCTCCTCTGTAGCAGGTTTGGTTGCCAGTTATGTGCATTTCACCCCCTGCTGTTTCAAACACAGCAAACACACAAGTCAGCCTGGGCACAGTTCGATGATGCAAGTGTGAATGCAAGCCAGCACAGGAGAGGGGGCCTAATTCTTCTGTTCCTGATTATCAGCACATCTTATTATCAGTCTGAAAAAAAAAAAGGCTGACCTGACAAAACCTGGCTTTTGTCCGTGGGCTCCATTGTTACATTTTTTGTGCTTTTCTTTATTGTCTCTAAGTTGAGGCATCAGGTGCAGCTTGTGTTGAGGATCCAAAATCTTGCAAGTGTCTCACTGAGCAGAGAATATAAACAGTTTGATAACTACGGTAGTTTGGCGAGAGGCTCATTCTGCTGCTGCTGCTGATATCCTCTCTGTGGCTCTTAGACAGCCAGTCCATCTGCCAAGGGTCCGCCAGGCACCAAGGTAAACAAACACACAGCTAATGAGAGAGTGGATTCTGTGATGCTCGCTGTCGATCTACATCGAGTTACTCTGCTGCGTTTATTTGAGGATTATCACATATACAGGCGATAAGTGTGCGTAGAAGGAGAAAACACGACAAACAGAGAGAAACGAGGAGACAGATGGAGAGGGGGTGAAGTCAGCACATGATGAAGAGAGGACAAAGTGGAGAGTGGACCCGTACCATCTGTAAAACAGTTGGGTGAAATAGACTACAGATGATTGGAACAAAAAACAACAAAACACACACAACTAGAAGTCATTAGTTTTTATGTGTCACTGTCTGGAGACACAGCAGTTAACACATAGAGCAGCTGTTCTCAGTTCAAGGCATTCAAAAACACTGAAGGCGCAGCATCCAGCAACAGCTTGTGCTCTCTCTTAAATTCTGATGAAAGTCACCATTTCCCCTCCATTAATCTATTGGAGGTGTGGCCTGAGGGATGGCACGTACACATCCTTTAGAGGGGGTGAGGATAACTATCATCTAACTTTAGTTGTCATCTTTATCTTTACTTTTTAACTTTTTTTCAGTATTTTGTATTTTAACTTTAAAATACACAGTGTATTCCACTGTAGTCATTAAAAAAAATAAATTAAGATGCAAATGCTCCTCAATTTTCTGATTTTTGGAACAAACTCAAACAAGCACAGGTACAAGTTGTGCTTCAAAAAAGGGTTATGTGTGTTACATATAGACTGAAAGAACTGGATGGAGCATGACACTGGAGCCATCAGGGTACTGTTGATGCCCTGTAATACTGCCATACTGCACATGTTATCTCAACCAAACTTTAGCTTCCTCTACTCACAGAGAGATAGGCCATGCTGAAGTGGGACTTGAGGCTGTCGTACCAATAGCAACATGCATGTGCAGTAACAATGACAGAACATGGATGTTTTATAGCTTTAGACCAAAGCCATTTTTTGAACCAGACTGTAATAATGTGTCATAAAACCCTCTTTTCCCCACATACAATCATTAAGGTGTTTCTGCAGTCTGCCTCAAGAGGACACTCGGGGTACTACAACTTTTGGCACTGAAGCATGAGCCTTCATTTACAGCCCTGGAGGTCGCTGCCTGGATGTAAACGAGCTTTACCTTTGAATTTCTTTAGGCCCACCTTGTTTGGATACTTAAAGCTGAGGTTGGCGATTTTTGAAAAGTAGCATGAATTTGAAAGTAGCATCTCCTCAGGGCCCCGCCTAACCCTCCCCCCCGCTCACATGCACTCGGCTGATATGTCCAGACGACTGATTCAACTCCAAACCCTCAGCACAACGTGTTTGTTTTACACTACACCAAGTCATGTCTCAGTCAGCGGTAAGAAAACACCAAACAAACATGTAAAGTTAGTTAGTACTCACAGCCGATGTTGATCGGGGTATAGGTAGTTCCTCTGACATTCACATAGCTGTCAAATCTCCCGTTTTGGCCATGAAACTACCGTATTTTCCGTTTTTTATCCTCTTTCCCGCTGTCCTCCTGTATCAGTATTCTCCCGTAAATCTCCCATGTGATGATATAATAATAAAAACATTCCTCTGCCTCTCCAAACTGAGCTCTGTCTCTAGCCTGAATGGGGCAGTAATGCTCCAAAATGATGGATGCCAACCGCCGTAAAACCGAAGAAGAAGAAAAAGCCTTGTGAGAACGTCCACCTGCAGTAGCCTGGGTGGCAGCTATCGCGAGATTACAGCAGCAGAACAAACTTAGAAAAACAGAGAGTTTATTTTAGATTTCTTGTAAATCTGTCTTAAAATGTGAGGGATACTGGAGCTTGGTTGGGGTTGTGGGACAGCTCACAGCGGGCTTCCCTTATTTTCAAAGACAAAACTTGAAAGGTAAGCATTCTCCAGCGGAGTCTGTATGAGCTCGGCTACAGGCACCGAGTCTGTGCACGCTGGAAAAATGCATGCGCAGTAGAATGGGCAGAATGGCAACGGGATTTGATTGGTTTAAAAACAGGTGTCCCAACATGATTATTGGTTGAGGTTTTCCCTGTTTTACTCCTGCTGTAGATGGCAGATATTTTTCGCTGTTTTAAGAACACATTATGAGTTGATTACCATTGGGTCATAAAGACCAATTTAGCCAGTATTACAAAAAGTGTATCTAAATCAAATCACCAACTCCAGCTTTCAGCAAAGTTTGTAAAAAAAATACCTTGAACATCCTTTTCAGTTATCGCATTGATGACAGGATTTATCCTACAGCCTCCAAATCAAAGATCAGAATTCAGCCATAGAAGAAAACGTTTAAAGTTTGAGAAATATTTCTCAAAGCTCCCTTGTTATATTACATTCAGTAAAGGGGGATGACCAGAAGACCCAGTGACCTTGACCTCTGACAAAAAAACCCTTGAAGATCTAATATACAGTATGACCTTAAATGAGAACGTACTCTACAGCAAAGTTTGATACAGGTCCCTACAAGCTTTCCTAATACACCATCTCTATATATTACTGGATAAAAACCCATACAGCAGCTTGTGCATCAGCTAAATTAGACAATATACAGTCAGTGGTGAGTAGTAAAATAAATGTGACAAAAAACATATTTGAGAAGGAAAAGCAAAACAAAAACAAAGAAAACCACACAATGAAGCTCCATAGATATACAGTATATACATACAAAGCATACATAGTATATACATACATGCATGTGTGTGTGTATGTGTCACATTGAAGCCTCTGGCAGCATTTATCCACAATTTGCTCCTGTCCTGGTTTTCTTACTGGAGTAAGGCTCTGCATAAATACAATCTAGGTTTACCTCCACGACAGACATTTCATTCTCAAAGAGGAGACTCACTTTAAAAACCACAGGCCTAATTCACACAGTGTCTTAAACCTTTAAACTGACTGCATCCATTTTTTATTAATTTTCCAGTTAATGGGGCTTAGATACAATTAATTAATGAGATATGATTAATAATTCATATGTGAGATGACTGACAATGCAGCATTTAGACCCTGCCGTTAGTCTTTTAGATTACATTCAGTCTTTTAATGTCTTAGTTATACAGTTATTCTTGTCATTTACCTCAGACTTCTAGGTTTCATAGTGTTTGTTCAAAAATCTGGCATTTTGAACACTGAGAGCAAATAATTCATGAGGCATTACACAATTTTCAACAATAAGCTGCAGATGAGACTAAATAGCTCATAAAATATAGAACCCTCCATTTTACAGTAAATCATCACCTAAAGTAAAATACACTTTTCATCTCTTTACTCTATGTGCCTGATGCTTACATCGGATTACTTATATGGGGCAATCAGGTTTACCACATGCTGAATGACATTTCAGGAGTCATGTGTGACAGGCTTGTGATATTTACTTCACATCTGCAACACAGGAGAGTTACATCCATCTACTAAATACAAATTATACTCTCATTGTGCGATGTATGGGTAGATTCATAAAATGTAAATGTTATAAAGGAGAAGCACCTGTTTAACAAAAACAAAAAATATTTTACTATCATTTGGAATAAATAGCAAAAAAATGACTCTTAGAAAATTGTTATCAAAGGGGGTGTACACTGGACAATCTTATGCACAATTCACTGCTTGAAATTGTGTTTTTGCACTCGATTAATATTTTATTGCCATGAGTTATCTGATGACATGTTGGCTTGGTTACAGGATTAGACAGACTGATCTGGGATTTTCTTTGATCGAATGGAAAATCTATTTCTTGAAATTTTTCTCTGAAACCAAAGCCACAAAAATGGGATGTCTTTGATGAACTCAAGGTGTTGTTAAACAAAAATCATCCTCCTTTTTTGTTTCCCCTGGATAAAAGTTTGATAATGAGAGAGTCTTGACTTCTTGCAAATCTGGCAGATACAGAAGCATCTGTGTGACCATTCCTAGTTGGCAAATGGGAGTTTAAACTCCAACAGCTGTATATAAAGATGGAAAATTTGATTTTTAAGGGGGATATTCTAGTAATATCAACAGAAAAGAAACAGAAAAGAAAGAAAAATCAACAGAATGAAAAATACCATTCTTAAAGGTTCAAATTTTATTGTTTTAAGAAAATTAGATAACTAGTCAAGCAATAATTTCAAAAGTATGTATAAATACAACACAAAGCAAAATAACGTAAAGCACAAAACGTAAAATGACTGGAGACATGTCCCAACAAAAGAAGTGAATGAGTTGGGCACAGCATGCAAAGAGCGTCATCAGTGTTTGATATGTTCTGTTCCACTGAGATGTATAGGCTGAAAATGTCCCATTCACTTTAATCAAGTCCTTCTTCATGTCTTCATGTTTAACATTCTGAGCATCTTTTCACTTTTTTTCGATTCCTTCCAAACATCATAAAGTTATTTGGGCACACTTTGTCAAGCCAGTTGTCAATACTCTAAATGAGTATTTACTTAGATTTGACATTTTGTCCTTGAGGAGTCACAGCTTTGGGGGTCTAGGCAGTTCACAATCTGACCAGTTGGCACTCCGGGGGGACAGCTCTATCAGCTTTCTTTCCTACTTTGTTTTTCTGGATCCACCACCACTGTCGCCACACAATGACAATCCCGCCTACCTTAAACAGGCATTGATAGAGTGTATACTTTAATGGCAAACAAAGAAGGAAGTATTCAAATCATGCAGTCAAGCCAAGTTGAAGAGATTCCACAAATGAAAAGCACCATAACAAGTCAGAGGGAGGGCTGTCCCATCAAGCTTAAGTTATTTTGGGTCATTGTTAGGAATTGCTTATAGCTGTGCACTGCAGTCTCAGGGGCCGTTTACACAGGGCCTAAAACGGTCAAATCTGACAAGTTTTCATTGCATTTCGGCCTTGGGTTTACATGGGAACGGTACCTGGAGTGCTTAAAACCTGGAGGCTCCAAAGTGGAGAGTTTTCAATACGCTCTCCAAGCAGCACCGTGTAAACCATATCAGAGCATTTCAGGGTGAAACACTGACATCATCGCATGTGCAGTACTTTTTCACATGAAGGCTGCGGGCACATACCAGGAACAACTACAGCTACAGCCGTCTACTGAGTAACATGTGTGCCGCTTACCGTGCTCTGGTTGTTATCCAGACAGATTTGTTGTCCAAACTGATTTGTTGTCCAGAAAGGAAAATCCTGTGTCTGACTCCGTCTTTGTGCATCGACTCGCCATTGCTGTATGTGAAAAGTTTTTCTTCTTTGTATTGTCGCAGCGCTGCCTCTCTGCAAACATACACTGCCATCTACTGAACCGGCACACACACTACAGCGGTTTCATTCGTCTCCAGTGTCTCCGTCTGAACGTGAATCGACTTTGAATACGCAAAGGAAAACTCTTTGCGTTTTAATTCAGAGAGTGTCCTTGTAAACGTAGCCTCAGTCTCTCTCTGCATCAGTAAAGGTGTCAGCTGATGAGGGTCACACCCTATATTGATTACCTAGGTGATATCAGGCAGTGGCAAGATATTTACTTAGTACAAGCTTAGGAAGAGCCGATTCTGAAACTAATGAAGGAACTCAATCTTCAACTAAATCTGTCCAAGACTGGGCTTATTGTCCTTCCAGCCAGCTTCCATTTGTGTCCAAATGGGCTTAAAGTATAAGTTCGGTTTCGACAGCTTTCACATTGTTTATAGAATGAAGTAGAACAATATACTCACCCAGAAGGCTTTCCTGATCCAAACAGTGCTTCGGGAGATATTTAGATCCAAAATCGAGCGGCCGACATCCGTGTAATGGTAGCACATAGGGCATGCATAGCGCCACTCCTAAAACTGCATTAATCGTCCAAAAACTCATTAGTTTCACCAATATTTCATCATGGTCTGCTCGGGCTACTTGTTCTACTTCATTCTATAAACAATGTGAAAGCTGCAGAAACCGAACTTATCCTTTAAAGCAGTTTGTTGCACTTACTAATGACATTTCCTCTGGGTTAGAGTCTTGCGTATACTGTATTGTACTAACTTTTAGCTTTACATTTCTTTGAAGAAAAGCATCTGCTAAATTAAATACTAGCATTGTAATTGTAACAATGTTATACTATAACAGTGTGAATACAGAGCTGAAAACAACAGATGAAGTTTGTATTGGCCATCCTGAAGGAGCTCATTACAAAGGGTGAATTAGATTTTTTGCCTGTCAAAATTTAGAACATCACATGTTGCATTCTGAAGATGTTTCATTTTACACTGAAAATGAGTTTCCTCTGCTCATGCTGTTTTTCATCAACAGCTTGTTTTTGAAAGACAACATGAAATCCTTCCCACGTCACACATGACTGCGTTGGATCTCATCTGCCTGCATTCACACTGGCGCTCTTCTCATTTGTTCTTTTGTGAGTGTGGTGAGCGCTCCGTCCCTTGTGACTGTTTGGCATGTTGACAAGTGTGACAGTCAAATGTGTCATCAACAAACAGCACGATGAATATTTGCAGAATATGCTGGCACCAAAGCAGGCTGACTGAAAGAAAGATAGAAAAGGATGCCCAACACAATGTTTTGCTTTACATTTTTGAAAGAAGATAAACACAAAGGCTGAGCTCATCAAAAATACAAATAAATCGATGAATGAATCACGGTGAGCGCTGATTGGCTCTGAGACAAGAGGGGCCCGATTAGCCGCACAATCAGCGCATGTCAATAATCCTTGACCAGTGGTGCTCTGTTTGCTTTGTCCACCGTGATTTAACAGCCCTAAAAAGAAGATTGAAGTTTGAATCAAAGAAAAGGAGACAAATAAAAAGCTACGCTGGGTCAAACAGTTTGTTGTTATTCACTTCTCAGTTTCACAGGAAAACATTAGTTGCTTTTATATCCATCCATAATTCTCCCTCTGTCTTTCTCCGTGACAGATAGAAACCCTCCCGCTGCCTTTAGATTGATTTCTCAGAGCCTGAGGGAAGCAAAGGGAAATGGCGAGAGTAAAGCACTCAGGAAGAATTAAATGAAACGAGGACCCTTTAGGCTCCTTAGAATAGACCCTCTCTCTCGTGACTCAGTGTGTCATGAACAAAGCATTCATTTGGCTTTTCGTAAGGGCAACATGAATGACTCATTGCCCCGCTTCAATGTGAATACGTGAATGACTGCTGGTACAGACCTGATCAAAATCTTAAGACCAGTTGAAAATTGCTAGAATATACATTTTGCACATTTGGACCTCAATGAGGTTTTAAATAGAGCTACAATATGCAAAAGCAAGAAGATGGATTGAGACAAAAAGCACTATGAAAAAGTAATTTATTGAAAACAACAAGTAAACTGAAATAGGCTGTTTATCAGCTGTTCAAAAGTTTAAGACCACAGGCTATAAAAGCCAAAATCTGCACAAAATGTTCATTTTCTGTCAGGCATTCACACGGTCATGCCCTCCTGATGGCTAAAGCTAAGAAGCTTTCCCTTCTTGAACGTGGTCGGATCGTCAAGCTGCATAAGAAAGGCCTCTCGCAGCGTGCCATTGCTGCTGAGGTTGGACGCAGTAAGACAGTCATTCTATATTTTTTGGAAGATCCTGAACATTATGGAACAAAAAAGTCAAGTGGTAGACCCAAAAAAATTACACCTGCGCTGAGCCGGAGGATCCGATTGGCTGTCCGTCAAGACGCAGGGCGGTCCTGCGACCCAAATTAAGACCCTAACTGGTGCCGACTGCAGCGCAATAACCATCAGACAGCATCTGCAGAAAAAGGGTTTCAAAAACCAAATTCAAAGACCTTGTCTCCGTCAACGCCACAAAACTGCCCGTTTAGACTTTGCCATGATCCGGGGTGCCTTTTCATTCAGTGGAACACTGGAGCTTCAGGTGGTGCAGGGTCGTCAAACGGCGGCTGGTTACGTGCAGATGTTGCAGCGGGCATCCCTCATCACTGAGGGTCCTCGCCTGTGTGGTAACAGCTGTGTTATTCAACAGGACAACGCTGCAGTTCACAGTGCTTGCTTGACCAAGGACTTCTTCAGAGAGAATAACATCGCTCTTTTGGACCATCGCGATGTCCCCCTGATTTAAATCCCGTAGAGAACATTTGGGGATGGATGGCAAGGGACGTTTATAAAAATGGCCGTCAGTTCCAGACAGTTGATGCCCTTCATGAAGCCATCTTCCCCACCTGGACTAATGTTCCCAAAAGCTTCCTGGAAACACTGGCATCAAGCATGCCCAAACGAATTTTTGAAGTGATTAACAAGAACGGTGGAGCTACTCATTACTGAGTCCTACCGAGAAAAATTTTTGTTCTGGTTTGGAGAGTTTTTTGTAATTTTTTTGAGTGATGGTCTTAAACTTTGATCAGCTGATAAACAGCCTTTTTCAGTTTACTTGTTTTCAAGAAATTACTTTTTCAAAGTGCTTTTTGTCACACTCTCCCTCCTTGCTTTTGCATATTGTAGCTCTATTTAAAACCTCATTAAGGTCCAAATGTGCAAAAGGTTTATTCTAGCAATTTTTCAACAGGTCTTGAGATTTTTATCGGGTCTGTATTTGTTTGGCAGGACAGAAAAAGCTCCCCCACAACACTTCAGGTCAATTATTGAACCAAGGGCGCAGTGAGAAGACATGGATTTTTTGAAATAAAGATTTAACATACAGCAATTTCCCCCATATTATCAATAATTACTTTTTCCCACATGGCATTTAATTAAAGGCAGGGTTGTAGTGATCATAAAAAGTAAATAGAATGAAAATAGGCTGAAACCAAATAATGATGCCACTCTAGATACCAAAACACCCATTACATTAACACATTACTTTCCAACAATATGAAATACAATGCCAAATGGTTTTATAAAATGTACAATATGGCCTGCTTTTACAACTATTTATGTATCAACACCAGTACATATTATTTTTCTTTGGTATTTTTCTAAAGAAACGTCATGAACAATACAGGGGCATTAACAACATGTGCTTTGTTTTCTCATTTTGCAAAAAAGAAAGTGATTTTGTTGTTTCTTTTCTTATTAATTATTAAATGAAGAAGAATGTTAAGCTAATGAACCAATAACTGCAATAGTTGTTGGTTGAAGCCCTGAGTTATACATTCTTTTTATTCCTGCAGTCTTTCTTCCTGTATGTAAAAAGTGGTGTCAGTTGTTTCTGGTTGCCATTTTTTGAAAGCTTACGATCAAAACCGTTCATCTAGGTCCATGTACAGTAATTGTACGTTGAACCCTTATACTGGACATACATCTCCACTTTTTAACTACCTCATTTTTTCTTTGATAACAAGTCATTTGTGGTTGTTTTTCTAATAACTGCACCTATTATCTCATTTGGCCAGAGCTTCAAAATGAAACATAGAACTGACCTCATTAGTGTGGGTGATGGCAGCATGGCATGTTGTGGTCTGGCCTTTCATAACAGCAAGACTATTTGTTTTTTCTAGATTGCCTGAGAATTACCATGAGAAAGAAACGGGAACTACTGCCTGCATTTTTATTCCTTGCTGTTAATACAACTGCAGATACCACAACACACTCATGGGTGAAGAGGAAAGGCTGGAAGAGTTCTTGTGGTAGTGTGATCCATAAAAGTCTTAAAGGAAAAGGATCAACATGAGACTCGATAACATTGGTTTGTGACCTTGTACTTCCCAAATGTATTGAGTTTATTGTCAAATAAGAGTGGACATTAGTTAAACATTTGCCCGAAATTAATTTAAGAAAACTTAAGATACCAGGTTCACAAGCATATTACCAAAATATGTTTGACTTTGTCCCTCAAAAACAGTTGTAAAATAATGTATACAATCCCAAATATTTCGAAATACTAGTAAAAACAAATAAAAAAAAACCCTCTTGAGGTATCACATCGCCAAACAAAGGATAACCAGTAGACTTTGTAACGTTATGGACTTCTGTTTAGTTCATCCTTTTGTGTAAAATTTGAGGAAAGTCCTTCAAAGAGTTTTTTAGAGAAACTTTTTTTCAATGAAATTCCCTAAAAAATTGACTGGGACATCAGAATCTGAATCAGGTTTATTGCCAAGTAGGTTTTTACACTTACAAGGAATTGGCTCTGGTGCTGTTGGTACAAAGTACAAACAGACAAATAAGTAAAAAGATAACAATGAAAATTAAAGGTGTATGCATTGTAAATAGAATAATAGGATATAAAAATATTGTATTTGTTGCAGATATATGTTGCTGCATGTCCCTTCTCCTTCTGTTTTCTTCTGCCCAGCTGAAGCCCCTGACAACCGAACGAGGTGCAGCTGGCCTGAGTGCTGAGCTGCTTTGCTCAGATTCAGTAAAACAAAGGCCACACATGTGCACATTTCCTGTGGATAGTTTCATGTTCACACAGTGGTGTCCTCCAAAAGGGCTTAGCTGCCGTTATGGCAGAATGCCATAGCCAACATTGCTATGACAACGAGTCCTGCTGTGTATTATGGGAAAAACCAGCAGGCCAAGCTACCTACAAGCTAGAGCGTCCTATGTAATATTATACAGATGATCATATTTGTCATTGTGTAACACTTCTTAGGATAAAAGTGTCAACAAAGAAGCCTTTTTGCACTCACCACTGTCTACAGCAGACTACAGAGGAAAAAGATTGTGGTATTTTAAATGCAACACCACGAGATGGTTTAAAATTTAAAAGAAGAGAAGAATAAAAAAGACTGATTCCTCTTCTTGAACAAGCTGGATTTATTTCTGGGAAGTCAATCTCTTTTTAAACAAGTACATGTTGTTGAGTCTTGTGATGATCTGCTGTAGAGATGCTAAGTTATGTAACCCTGTTGCCATTTTCATGAAACTTTGCGTAGTTGCTGGTTTTTCCGGATTCCTAATCATGCTGATCCATCTTGTCAAGCTGCAGTCTACAATGATTGTGAGCAGCCCAAAGAACACGGACCAATCAGAGTACTTTAGAGCAGAAAGTGCAGGAAGCAAGAAGTGACTGTTAGTACAGAGATTAGCTTAGATGCTAACAGCTTCAATAACATTTTTATCAATTCTTGTCCACAGTTTTTTGATAAATAAAAAGCAAATTACACTGAAAGCATTTCAGACAGAAATTATATTTTATTCCTCTTCAAACATGTTTTGGTGATTGTTTGTTCATCAAGATGGCTCCTGTCTTGTGTTTCACAAAGGTAGGTGTTAAGCACCTACCTCCTACTATATCTGATTTGCCTGTAATGAATGTGTTTGGCGGCACGGAAATCCAGTCACTTTTCATTGGTGAAATATACAATAAACGGTCCATCTGGTGTGTCAGGTTAGCTTTTGTAGAGTGTTGTGCATGTGTGCAGAAAGTGACTCAGTGGGATGCAAAACATTACTGAGTAGTACTTTGACGTCTGCCTAGTTGCTGTAAAGGAGTTTTTATTAGTACTACTGCTTACAGCATTATGAGATGTTACTGGTCCTCCTGTCGTGTTGGTTCCTGGGATGATTGTGTCCTCACAAAGAACTTCTCCAGGGTAGCAACTACTGTAGAAACAAACTGAGACCACCTCATACCGGGGAGCTTGTTGCAGTTGTTTGTGCAGGATCACTTGCTGTGTTTTGGCCCTTTTCCACTAGCATGCCTTGGCCCTACTCTACTCGGCTCTATTCGATTTGCAGCGTGTTTCCACTATCCCGGTACCTCCTCAAACAAGCTACTTTTAGTACCTACTCCGCTCTGGTTCCAAGCGAGCTGAGTCGATACTAAAAGATAACGTCACCGACGGCTGGCTACTGATTGGTCAGACAATGTTGTCATCGATGAGTCATGAGCGCGACGACCTAATATGCTAGCTGTAGCTACCGTTAGCTTACCCTCATACGTCTTTTCTTTGCAGCTCGATTGCTCTCGTCCTTGGCTTCATTCTGTTGTATAGCTTCCAAAACTCTCCTGTGCTTCTCAAGGGGTATTTCTTCTTACCACCTGCAGCCTTCTTCTGCTTTCCTTTTTTACTTGGTTTGTGACAAAAAGCCACAGATTACTGCGTCACGCTCAAAATGACGTCTTCGCAGTGCCGCTCAGCTGTTTAAAGTGACACTCACGCCGTTGGACAGGCGACAGGGGCTTATAGAAAAGCAGCACAAGGCAAGTAGAGCAGAGCGGGGTAGAGTCGGGTAGAGTAGAGTAGAGTAGAGTAGGGCTAGTGGAAAAGGGCCATTCGTTTGTATTCAACCAAACTGTGTCGAGCCGGAATGGGCACTTACATCAGAACAACTCTCCCAAATGCTTTAGTTGCGAAAGCAACCTATGGGTAGAGCTTGTGCCGGTAGACCAACAACTAAAGACTGACCGGTGTTGAAAATTAGCACTGTGCTATAAACACTTACAACAGTGCATCTGGGACCTGTGGGTATTTAAATATCGCAGCATCGATGTTACTGTGTGTCCATATCAAATAAATAGAATAAATAAAATACCTCCCAAAAACGGCTGCTTGAATCAAAACACCTTTAATTGCAGGAAAGCACACAATAACCTCACCTCATGGATGTTCAAACCTCGGACAAGCCTCCATTTGTTACATTAATCCCTAAGGTGGCCCTATTGGGCTACCAATAAACCGTAATATAAGCCATCATTATTATTTGCATGAACACCTTGCAGAAGTAAAAACCAAGAGTAATTTATTTCAAATGGGCAAAAGAACCATTAAAGCAAGATGAACTAACAAAACTGGACAAACATAAACAAGACCTCAAACAATCGGCAGTTCTTGCTCATAAAGCCTGTACATGGCAGAAGTCAGTGCCATCCTTCAGTAACACAATCCAGCTGCACCTCTTTAATTATTCAGTGGCTTCACCTTGGCACAGGTGAAGGGACATATAGGAACAGCTGTTACTCATTCTACCACTAACCACTCCGCCAAACCAGCACCCCGAGGCTCTGCATATTTAATGGAGATACCAACATCATCCAACAGCAGAAAGCGCTGCTTCATTGTTCAAATATGATTTTGTGTACTGAGAGGTTTCATTTACCACTGTGCTTTGGACTGTTGGTTAATGATAAGTTCTGTGGTTGCATAACTAATTTCAATGCATTTATCTATCTCTTTATTGATACTCAGAAGACCAAAACATTTTAATCTAAATTTAATGATATTGACAATGATATTTTAAACATTGTCAAAGTCACCAACAACTTTTCAATGTCATAAATAATCCTGAGGGTTTTGTTTGAGTCGGAATTATGATCCCAATCTTAGTCTTCAATTAAAAGAGGTCTTAAAGAGCCTTTTATTATGCTTTTTTGATTTCTACATGCCTTCTATTATGTTTTACCTGTCTTTTACACCTCGTGAAGTAGCTCTGTGCTCAAGACAAAAACTAAACAGCACACTACCTGAAATATTAATTTCTTATAAATTAGATGAATGGACCAATCAGAGTGGACTGGGTTCAGGGAATGAGGCTTTTAAGTGACTCTATAGCTCTAACAGAGCGTCTCTGACTGAGGGAGAATACCTTAAAAACCAAGTTTATTAATTGTTCTTACATGCATTTGTTAGTTTGCTGAGATTAATGCAGATCGGCCTTTTAGAGTAGAGCTGGTTGGGGTTTAAAAAGGGGTGAAAGGAGTCCAAAAAGCAATAAAAATTAATGTGGAGTTCTTATGAATTAACAAGAGGAAAGAGTTCTCGTAAACCAAGTCTTTTTATTATCTCTGGCTCCTCTTAAACCTCAGAAGAAATGATCAATATTACCCCTGTCAGCCAGAACAGTTGGAATTAGATCACTCAAGACTTTTAACCGCAGTGAAGTGTTAAGCTCAATATTTTTCACTGACATTTGTGGAAAGAAGAAGTATGCTTCCTGGAGCTCAACAGACCCTCCGCTGCCAGTTTTACTGACAGGCTCCGACAGACCCCCAGCTTGACTTTTATCACTGAACCAGCCTTAGCAATTGCACTGTAATTGAACTACTCGTTCTTGATTATTAATAATCATTTAGAAATGACAGGGTAGATAATATACACTTCTTTTAATGTCATTTCAACAATTTGACATTTCTCAGATGGTTATGAAGTACGGAAATTGATCTATGGCTGTGGGGAAAAAAGTGAAGTGTGGTAGTGTGGTTTTCTTGAAATCCCAGTAAAAAGTGTATCAAGGGATTAAAAGTTGAGTTACCTGATCTGATCTAAGCTCTAATGATTGGTCACCTCATAGTCCTCTCCAAACATTATTAACAGGCCCATAAAACACATACTGTACGTAGGTGCATCACTCTATTGGCCAGATGACTGAAGTCTTGCCTCAACCAAGGTTATAATAGTTTTGGATTTATAGTTTAGTTTTAGTTAGTTTTGACATTGTTTTTCTAATTATAGTTCAGTATTAGTTAGTTTTGACATTTTTTTCTCATTACAGTTTAGTTTTAATTAGTTTTAGAGTGGGCATTCTAGTTTTTATTTAATTTTGATTTTTGCAACAAGGCTTAGTTTCAGTTTAGTTTCAGTTTAGTTTTAGTTTCTTCATACCTTATTTGCCAAGTGCAGGATTCAAAAGGTCAGAGTAAGTATTTTATAATACTGTTTATTTTCAAGTCCAACATTGTGCTCACTGCTCAGTCAATGCTGATACTGTACTGTTAGCTGCTGCCTTAAACACAAGAAAATAATATAAACTTATTATAAAAAATATAAACATCAATATAAACCTTCGGCTTCCTTGTTTTCATAGGCTATATAATCCTCCTCATGGGTGCTCCTCAAATGGGCTTTTAAGTTTGTGGGATTTTTCCCCTTAAGAAGCACTCCACATATCGCACCAGTTTTAATTTCTACCAGGCACTTGCATTTGTTTGTCTCACCGTCGTACTCAAAAAAATCCCACATGGGACACTGCTGCCTCCTCCCGACTTCAGCCTTTTCTTCCAAGTTGTTCCAACAACACGTTTTGTTGCGGCACAGAGCACAGCCAGTCAGTAAAGAAGCACGTTCCAGTATGTCGCTATGATGGTGCCGTACGGCGCTGACAACTGCTGAAAACGGTTGTAAAATTGGTTGGGAAAATGTGTCGGATTAATTTAAATCCTATGGGCTAATAAATATTGTCAAAAACGATAACGAAGGACATTTTGTCTATAATTTTGGTTAGTTTCAGTTAGTTTTGTGAACACAAGGACAGTTATAGTTTACTTATCATTTTTGTTTTTCTTTTCTAGTTTTTATTAGTTTGAGTTAACTGCAATGTATTTTAAATTGTAGTTTTCATTTTTAGTTTCATTTTAGTTAAAGGTGTTATGAGGAGAATCTATTTGCAGCGACATTAAGACTCTGCCACCCATGAGCACGCGCGGCCACTGTCGTAATGCTGCGTTCCAGTAACCTCGGAACTGGGGGTGACATCATCTCCAACTTATCGGTGTTCCAGTTGAAGTCGGAAAAAAACATGCCGATCTACCAGGCTATTGTTAGCTGTTGTTAGCACGCCCTGCGTTGTTGTTCACAAATATCACATGAAGAATGTGATTATCACTATGGCAGCATTTTTGTAAATATAAGTCTAACAATACTATGTATACAGCTGATCCAGAGCGACAAACTCCAGCCAGAAGTGCAAATAAATTGATTATTACAGGAGCTAAATAACTGTTCACACTGGGGGCATCCATCTTCCATTGTCAACTCGGGGGTGGCGAGGTTTCACCGAGTTCCCAGTAGGAAATTTCGACTACGGGGGGCATTCCAGTTGCAGTGTCCTACTTGGAACTCGGAAATTCCTACTTCTGACTACAACTGGAACGCACCAAAAGATGTGACCCAAGCCAAAGTGTGTGTTTGTTGTGATGTCAATGAATGCAGCTCAGACCTTCCTCAGAACTCTGCATTGCTTTACAACTTGTTTTTCAACAACTTACAGGATGCCATGCGACGAGGTGATGTATCTCTTTCTAGTTATGTAGCGGTAGTTTTTGATGTGTGACAACAAGCAATTTTTGGAAAACTTAGTATTGTAGTTTTGTAACCGGCTGTCCGACCTGACCACTTAGCAAAGGAATAGCATTTATAGATAATCTATTTAGATGCTATAAAACTCATCTTAAAGTGTAAAGTGTATTTTGATCAGGCATATATCTAAAAGTGAGACTTTTTTGTAATTACTTAGAAACTCCTTATAGCCTCTTTAACTATTATAACCTTGGCCTCAACACAGCCTTTATATCTGTAAGTAGGCGGATCTAAATGTCTGGTTGAGATGACATATACAGTATGTTAGCATCCACCAATATGCATTAACAATGTTCCAAAAGCCATTTATAATCAACTGATGTCCCATGCCCAGTTTTTTCTACAGTCAATTCTTTAAATTCCTTCTGGTGTAAGTGGTGTTACTGCCAGTGTATGGAAGCAGTCCTGACTGGTGACAGTGGCTGTAATACCTTTTCAACTTATTGACAAGCATTGGAGACAAACATTTGACGAGTAAAATTTGTGTTGACAAGCAGCGTTTTTTTGGTAGGTTGGTCTGACAAATCATCAAACCAATTATTTCAGGTGTTGCCTGTTTTAAAGGTTAAATTCTGCTCCAATTAAAAAATCTGGACAGAAAACTCATCAGAACAGTCTTACCCAATATGTCGTGTCTCACAGTGGCTGTCTTGTCTCAGAGTGTGTCATGTAACTGAGAAATGTGACACCTGTGTTATTATAAGATGATCCTGAAAGAGAGTAATTGTAGGTGAGAGGTTTTAAAGAACAATGTCATGGAAAACCTACACATATCTATGCCATCTGTCTGTCTTTGGTTGTAATATTTGTAATATGTCTCTTCAGCTTGTTAGAGTGACTGACTCATTCACATTAATTAATTTTGCATGTACATGAATCATCACAACACAATCACTATTTGTGACTTTAAACCAGAACAGACTTTGTATATGTGACCAGTGAGGCCTCTGATATCGTGGTGAGAGCCCTTCACTTTTAAGGTTCAGCGACACTGCCACTACTTGGGCTTGTGTTTTTCTTGGCACATATTTAAGCCCTCACAATGGGAGCCTCGCACTGAGGGTTTATAGAATAAAGAAGGGCCTAAGTAAGCGAGACAATCGGCAATTAACACCACAGACACTGGGTTTATTTATGTTTTTAACACTCCCACAGGTTTCAGCTGGCTACTTACCAGCTTTAAGCTAACAGGATATAGGTGCCAAAAAGTGCACTGTAAATAATAAGCCTTTGTTATGATTTCAAAGTTGTTTTTCAAATTAAAACCAGCCTAAATAATTCATCATAAAAAACACACATTGTGCTGTTTGTTTTTCTTACAACTGGCTTGTCTTTCAGGAGAGTTGTCCAAGAGTTTATCTGAAGTCTAACACTTCTCATTGACTCCCAGTGTTTGAGATAAGTGAGTTAGCTGTAGGCGAGCCCTGAGGCAAGACTTCAGGGTCAGTTTCTGTATTATCATTGCTTAGACTTGTTATCAGGAATTGGGCTTTTATCGAAACTTTAGTGCTGAATTTTAGGCTCAGTAAACACTGTATTTTCCATTAAAAGACTACATACATAAAGGTAGAGCACTGATAGCCACATATTATTTGCAACATGACTAATATTCACCCATTACTGTTGCTTCCTACACAGTATGAAGGTGCAACACTTCAGTCTTTAAAGTAAAGGATACCATATTGTTTCCAGTCCTCTTCTTCCACAGCAGTGGTGATTGCTCTAAGACTGCAAGGGAAGCTCAGCTTCCCCTAAAATGTCCCCAAAAAGGTAGTGATATGTACTGTTGTGTGTACATTTCATTGACTAAATATGCGCTAGAATACCTTCATCTTTTGTTCAGAATCAGCTACTTATCACAGGTAATTGGCGCAACTTCCTTCTCATTCATCCCCGCAGCTTCTCTGCTCTTTACACAGTCGGACGCTGAGCGTCTTCTGACTTCGATGGGGAAGCGTAGAGTGGGTTGTTCCACTGTGGAAACTGGACGGTCATTGGATAAACGCTGGGCTTTGTCCCGCCCATCGGACGCTCAGCGTCTCTGGGGGTCTATGAGGCAGTGGGCTGGCCTGGACACTGAGCTTCTGCATGATGATTGGATGATCTGTCTGAGGCCGAATCCCTTTTTGATTGACAGTGAAATGAGCAAATCAGCGATCTTGAAGTATAACCCTCCACCGGAGCATCTTCTAAGTTTTACATTCAGTCTTTCTGGAGGGGAGCTTCTCCTGTTTAAAGCGGCTCAAGTCTTACACCCAAAACACTATGGGCCAAGGCCGTTTAAGCAGTCTAGCTCTGCTGGCCATTGAGAGATCACTGGTGAAATCCCGGGAAAAGACACCTAGTTGGTACAACAGGGTCACAGATCATTTTCTTGAAAATGGAACGGGGGTAGAATTTACATTTAAATAAATAAACAAATTTATGATGTAGGCCGGAAAAAAATGAGCTTCCCCTCCTTGACTGACCAGCAGCCGCCACTGTTCCACAGAGCCCAATGTGAGCATATTTCTGGTCACCAATTTACTTATATGCAGGCTCATCATTTCTACTCTTTTTTTGCTCTCAGCAACTTGTGCTAACAGATGGTAACAGGAATAACAAATACGTGAGAAAAAAGCTCATGGTTATGTCCTGGACTAGTATCCCCAGTAAACGCCATATTTCTATCAACAAACTTCCAGACATTACTTAAACTGGATTGGCTATCGCAGCAGAAATTCATGTGTGACTGGCTAACATCACATATGAAGATGTTCAGTTAATTGTTTCACTTACCATCTTAAAGCTGATTTTTAACACTCGTTTCACTCATCTAACATGCTTGCATTTATATATGACATCTGAGAAAGGCCAATTCAGCGAACCTTTTGGGGGCCCAGCCATTGTTGTGGGTGAGCCTGCTCTGATCCTTTTGCTAGAGTTTGCTTGTTAGCGCTCACCTATGCTCTCATGACAGAGGATTTCTTTTTCTCCTTACTTCTAAACAGCAGAATTATTGATCGAAACACATTGGAAATCCATTCAGCTGCCTGTACATCTGTACATTTTAATTCTGAAGTGTGAGAAGCAGAAATCTCCACTATCATATAAGCAAACATCATGTTCTGAAAAAGACTGTTTTTTGACTATTGAAATAATAGTTTTTGATTCTGTAAAAGTTCCAAAGGGACTTTGAGCAATCATTTACATCAGTACCTCTGTTTTAGTGGTTTAAGTATGGTTTAAATTTTAATCTTTCTTGTTTTGAGGAGATGAAAATGTATATTGCCCATGCTACAGCTCAACACAGCGGCCAATGCTAGCAAACATCTTTTGGCCTCAAGTCCTCCATACTGATCATATCAATACATATGATGTAACAGGTCAAGGACCAAAAGTAATTAGTTGAAATGGGTATAACACCACCTTCTGAAGTGTAGTGTGTCATACTTTCATTAATAATTCAACCCCCTCTCTGTGCTTGTGTGTTTGGACAAGCCAGTTATCCAAGCTGACTGCATCTTGATTTAACTGTGCATAAACACACTGACTGAAGCTGTTTAAGCAGTAAATGGTGTTTTATAAGTCCTCTATCTTACATTTATAGAACATGTTGATTCTTACATTAAGCCTAATCAGCCTAATATATCTTAATGTATGGAGTTTTATAGGAGCAGTAAAGCCTCAGAAGAAGAGGGAAAGACACTTTCTCTCTCAGTTGCTAAAGCAACAACGAAATGTCTTGCATATATATGTACAGTCTAGTGAAGTGAAACCAAGGGGGAAAGACATGAGGATCACTTTTCTTTCTACAGTTTCTGTGTCAAGCTGACATCCCCACCTGTTGCAGAGCCTCACCTGTCCACACCAGCCTTTTAGATGTCAAATCCAGACAGCTAGAGACAGAGAAGAGCCATGTTGAATGCAGACGATATTCTTCAAACACTTCTTGGTCTGATAATGAAGTTCAACATCTACTTTTAATTTATGCACTTTTCATTTTTGATGTTGACTTTGATGAAGCTCCCTGCTAAGCAATTATCCCTTCAATCAAATATGGCAATGGGAATATATGTCTCCTTGCTTGGTATGCGTCATAGCTACTGGGGTGTGTAATTACTCTCCTCTCAAGGGCTTTCATAGAGCTTCCATGGCAGTCCTCATTCTAAATGATCCTGTGCTGTGACAGGTCTAACAAAACATCTCTCTCATTAAGCCGGAATGAGGGTACACGGAAAACAGAAGTATTGATGTTTTGTGATTATTACATGGAGAAATAGGTTTCTGTGTGACCTTTCAATAATGGGGTTCATATGTGTCTTCGATCTCTTACTTGATAGTTTCATGACACTGAAGCTGCAATGGTCAGGGGAGATGAAACGTACTCTACTCAAGTGGAATTATTTTTAAGGCAGTTATTATTGGTGATGTGTTGGTATCTTTTACTTCAATAGAAGCTGTGCAGAGCAAAGTCACCTGTAGCATTATAATGAAGAATATATATGTTTAGGAAGCATCCAAGATGTTAAAGATGAACTAGTTTTCACACAATCATGATAATAACTCATTCAAGGTTTCAACTGAATGTCCTTAAACTCTGCTTACTTTGTCAACATGCTACATATTTGGTGTGTGTTGGCAAAAATATGCATATGACGATACAATGCAATTTTATTAACATTAGCAATTTTATTAGCATTAAGGGCCCAGAACATTGTATGCTCTTTAATAAGTGTTATTGATAAAAAGTAAGCACTTTTTGACATGGACAAAGTTTACTTTTTTATCGGTAACAGTAATAACATTAACAGGGAGATATGGCAGTATGCCATTTACCTACTCTTTTGTAAAGTATCTTGATTTGATATTTGTTCTGATTCAGTGCTATACACGTAAAGACTGAATGATCAATAAAGATAAAATTAAATAGTTGAACTTGGCTTTGCAGAAAAAACAAACCACACATTCATTTCAACACTCAAAACTGATCTCACATAGACTTCCATCTTTTCATGCACTGACATTCAATGTGTACAGTTTGGGAAAACAGTCTTGTTGTAGAGTGAGAAGAAAGTTGAAGTGCCTAGAAACAAGTTTGTTGGTCCTTTGCTACGAGCAAGAAATATACTCATGTATATTACAACTGGAAGCAGCATTTGTCTGGTCCTCACTCTGCCACACATCCCTGATGCCCATTTGACCTCCAATTAGAGGCTTTCATCCCTTTTTGACTCTTTTACATGCTCAAAATTAAACTGAGGTGTGTACCTGCAGCTGTTAGGACCCTCAGACTTTATCATGGGTGTGTATTACAAATTACATTTTCCTGCCTTCAGTGAGTCACATGACCAACTGCAATGAACTGTCCATCAGTGAGTGACGTCATCATCTGCCCAAATCCATACTGAAATTTAGAGAAAATGTTTTATACCATCTCATAGATGTAACAATTTTGACCAAATACCTCTAAAAATAAGATACTTAGATGGTAAATTTTATCAGGAATCCATCCATGTATTTTTCAAAACTGTAGGACTTTTGTTTTTTGTGTAGAAGACAAAATTGCACAGGTTGTGTGGAGCTGTTGTTCATTCCCCCATTCATTTGAATGGGCGGAGCTGGCAGGGCTGCATTAGGGTTGACTGACTTTGAGGGCTTGTCAATCAGAAACCGTTTGGAAAACAACAAATTCCTTCAGAACTTTTGATACTACTACTCTATCATCCGCCTGTATTTCAAGCTGAGCCATTTACCCCCTAGTAGAAGAGTATAGAAAAGTAGAAAATGAATGAATGAATGCTAACAGACAAACACTGACAAAACACGTCAATGTTGCAGAAAATGATGGGTTTTGGTAAACATGACTTACTGAATGGCTATGAAGCCAAAATCCAAATCCAAATCCAATATTTGAAAGGGAGTCTGCTCAGACTCAGCTCATGAGGATTTAAACTAAAACAACCTATTCTGTGCAGGGCTGAAACTGTGGGATTTACGGGCATGCCAAATGTAAGGGAATCTCAAAAATGATCTGGGTAAATCTGGGACCAGTGTAAACTTTTTATCTGCTTTAATCCTCCTGTTATTGTGTTCACAGGGAAAAGCATGTGTACATACCTTTACAATATAAACTGATTAATGTCACAGGTGATTATGTGCTGTGGGGTTCTCCAGAGCCATTTTGATATTTATCCAGGAAACTCCTGTGGGAATATCTGGAAAGGTCTTAGAAAATTGCATGGAGGATGAGAAGAGGTAGCATTTACTGAGATTACTTCCTCCAGCTCTTTGTGGTGTCAGTATCCATGAGTGTGAATCAATGTGAAGTAGCTTCAAACCCCATTTCCAGTTAAGGGGCATGTTTACCACTGTGTTACATCACCTTTCTTTCCAACAACACTCAACAAGGTTTTGGGATCTAATTGTTGAAGCTTTGTAGGTAAAATTGTTTTCCACTCTTGTTTGATGTATACGACCTCAGTTGCTCAACCATCCAGGGTCTCAGGTGATGCATTTCGCATGTCCTTGATCAGCACACATTTTCAATTGGAGACAGGTCTGGACTTCAGGCAGCACTCTTTTACTAAATGAAGCCACTCTGTTGTAACACATGCAAAATGAGGGAGGGGATTTCAGGAAATGACTGAACCAGAGATGATGAGCCATAGATGCCCAAAGTCATAGGAGACTTCATGTCAATGTTCCGTTTGAACAAAGTCTTGACTGATTACAAACTTCTTTGCAATGCGCAACACTTTTTTGGCTTACTCATGTTTTTTGCTTTCACTTCAACTCTCTTTCCACAGAAGCATTTTGGTTAATCAGATGTGGACTTATTAGACTCAAAGCTTAAAAAATAAGCTTTAATCTGCAGAACTAAGATTCTCTCTGCTCTGTGCGGGTGGATCGGGGGCGTCCCTTGGCGCTTGGGCGGTGGTTTCCGGCGCCCGCCTCGGCCTTAGCTCTCCTGGGGGGCAGGGCCTTACCGCGATCTCACCACTGCACTCCCGCTTTCCGCCCCACCTGGCCTTGCTGCGGCTGCTGCCTATGCCCTCCTCCTGGGGTATTGGCTCCCGGGGGGCTGGGGGCCTCTGGCCTGCCACAGGGTGGTGGTGGGGGGCTGGGTGTTCGGGGTGGGGGAGGCTTGGGGCCGGGTGGACGGGTGGTGGGTGGGGGTGTGTGCTGTCTGCGGGGGGCCTGCCGCCCCGGTTGCCCTGGTGTTTTCCTTGGTACCCTTGGTGGGTTGGGTTGGTGCCCCAAATAAAGTTTGATTTGATGGAGTAGCCTACAGGGAGGGCTGGTGATGGTCACTATAGCAGTGAATCATATTCACATATCTCTCACTGCTAGAAAAAAAAATGCATTAGTCTTTCCAACGCTGCCACCAGACACAGTGCTCAGCTGTAAAGATAATGCAGACAAGGGGAAAGAAAAAGAAAAAAAAAAAAGAAATAAGATTCTCTGTCTCCCGCTGTGACATAACTCTGGTGTGGAGGCTGCACTGAGTGGCTGAGGAGGTGTCATCTATCTGTAGTGATGCTTTGTCTGAGGCATTTATATTTATCTGTTACTGATCATCATATTTTTGTTTAAGAAAAATGAGTAACTACACATATAAAAGGTAACTTAACATAAAAAAGTTATTTCCCAGATCATGGCAAGGGCTAGAAATGATGACTGGTGTGCCAGGTTTGGTTGCTGCTCACCAAGTAACTTTAAGCATTAATGGTGTATTCATAGAAGTTTCCCATACCATGAGCACAAACACAGACCCATACATCACCAGTGTTGGAGAAATTACTTTGACAAAGTAGTGTTTGCTGATTACTAATTACTTCTTAAAAATGTAACTTGTTACTTTACTTTGTTACCCTCTATGAAAGTAACTCTTTATGTTACTGGTTACTTTTACGTTACTTTTATATTGCTCGACTTGGACAGAACCCCATATCTGTTCCTAAATGTGCAGGCCTAGATAAAGTTCTAGTACAGAGAACATACCAGTTATTTCTTTAGTGCTCTTTATTTTACAACTCATGTCACATACTGTGTGGAATGAGAGCTCCTGTTCAGTGTTTCCAGATTTTTCTTCTGAAATAAGCAACCAGGTCAATAAAAACAAGCCCCAAAAATAATTATCCTCCAGCTATTTCCTTTCATAATGTACGTAATATATTACTTTTTAAAAAGAGAAATCTACATTAAGTGTGTTAATTTTGGTCTACATTAGATTTCAATTTCACTGTGCCAAGCATCTATTAGAAAAAAAAATGCCGGACCTGGCATCTTAGGCTCTGGGGAATGTATATGTACTGTATGTGAGCGTGTTTAGGGGTGCGTGCGATAACCAGGAAACAAGGAAGTGGAAAGGATGAGCTGCCTGCTGCACTTGTGTTTTGCTTAATTGTTAGGAGCTAGGAGATAATCAGGGGGATTGACACAGACAGAAAATCCCTAAGTGGCTACTGCACCTTAAGAAACAAGCCCCAAAAAAGTGACCTATGGTCGTGACTCCCGAGATTTGCTAGCGACTTAAGAGAAAAACAGGCGCTTATAACGAGAACACTTGGCAATGCTGCTTGTCTAATGCAGGCAGCTGAATTGCAGCATCAGTATCTGATCTGTCTTTGGAAAAAGTAACGTGGCTCCTCATTAAAAAAGGAACTACATTTCGTGGCCACATTTTCAGTGGTAGTGCATTACTTTACTTTTTACCTGAAAAAGTTGTTACTTTTTGTAAGATGTTACACACAACACTGACCATCACATATTCTGGCTTTTGAACTTTTCCAAAAAAATTATCAGAATAGTATTTTCCTCTTTTACACAAATGATATGACAACCGTTATTTCCAAAAACACATTGAACTATGAACTCAGCAGACAAAAGTGTACTTTACACTTTGTGCCAGTCCATCTCAGATATGCACAGGCCCAGAGAAGCTCTGTGGAAAAATCCCTCACAGAATGATGTTTTTTTTGTTTGTTTTTTGGGGGGAATTTTGTGCCTTTATTGATAGGAGAGAGACAGTGGAAAGGCTTGTGAAAGGGGGTGAGAGAGTAGGGGAAGACACTCTGCAAACTGGTCACAGGTGGGATTTGAACCTGATCCGGCAGAAACAAGTACATGGGGTGCCTGGTTGCTAATCACTCCACCAAACCAGCACCCCATGATGTTGGTTTTTAATCCAGTGCTGCCAGAGGGATCAAAGGTCATAGGCATTCAGTATTTCAATCTGTTGAAAATTATGTTCAATTTGGAAGAAGGCACAAGTCCGGATTAGATCGGTTAGCCAACCATTTATTGACAATATGTGAGACAGTACAAAAAAATAATAAAAAATACTCAGCAGCTGAGGGCTCAGTTCTGCACCTCACCAGGGATGTACAGTCAAAGAGCATTGAACACAAGCATACACAAGATCTTATACACATCAGGATTTGGGAAGGACCGACTTATCACATGTTAAGATCATGTCTGGTTTCATAAGCTGTGTCTGTCAAGACAGATAAACATAACAGCTTGGTTAAAGGTCAGACTTAAAGGTGTAGTCAGCGATCTTCTAATCTTCACGGTATTTCTCCTCTCCATCCACAAGATGTCACCACTGACAGCATGTTGAAAAAAAAAGTCCGGTTTCAATACACAGACTTGGCTCTGAATTTCAGCAGGTAAATACTGTGGCTCGGGTCGAGTCACCAAAACAGGGTACAACCACCCACATCCAGGGGGCGATCATACTCATGTGCAGATCAGACAGAGGGGGGAGGGGGAGTAGTAGGTTGCGTAGTGTGCGCAGGTAGCCTAAGAGAGATATACAATAGGTGCAGTAGCAATGGCTGAAAAACAGCCCAAAAGAAAAAGGTCAGAGGAGTGAAAAGTGAAAAAGAAGGGCTATGACCATGAAAGAGCGAAGACCCGGGTCAACATTGGTGTTGCTTTCCGACGGTGGATGGAACTCCGCGAACTGAAAGACCTGAAAACGGACGCGGAGGTCGCCGTCTTTCTGCTGGATAGGTAAACAACATTAGCTTTGTGGTGCTTCACATAACAGTAACAGCCGTTGGGCATTCATCTTATTGTCTAATCTGACAGAATGTACTGTTGTTATGTTATCAATAACTGCAGTCGAGTTGTCTGACGAGTCGGGGTTACCTTAGCTACATTGGCCAGCTAAACAGTTTCTATGGCTGTTTCCATGACGATGGACGCCCATCAGCTTTTGTGGGTGGAGCCAGGGGTGAGGTATGAAGGGAGAGGTGGGTCTAAATTCGTTTATCAACAACTTCTCCCCTCATTTTCTCCCACATCGCTGACTACACCTTTAAGGCAGAAGTTCAGCCAAGAGTTCAATGAAAGTTCTCGCAGTTCCACAAAACCACAGGACCAACTACAGGGTCCTGTAATGATTGCATCATTACAGTTTATGAAACATTTGACATGTTGAACCAACATGTTTGAACTGATCTGCCCTAACATAATATGTTTGAATAACTGTTAGCATAAAATGACAATCTTTGCACAAATGTTAGCATTAGCTTGTATATAATTATAACGAATCTTTTGATGACATTATGGACTGTAGATGAAATCCTAAAGTTTCTTGTAAGTGTACATTGAGAAACGTTATTATGACTTCTTCTGTCCATATGATATGGATTTAGCATTTTTTTTTTTTAACATTTGATACAGAGGCCATTTTGCGAGGTTTATAGGCTCAGTGGTGGAAAAACACAGTATACATTAGACAGAAACGTAAGTGCCGACAAGCACACTATCTTTCTGTCTTCCAGGAGTGATGTAACCTGATGACACATACGCACACTCACACATGGGGGACATGATAGCTGTTTCTCACTCAAAGGTTCATTAAGCATTTTCCCTTACATGTGTTTCTGCACTTGTGCGTGTATGCAGGTGAGGACGGGCCATTATGGAGAGAAAATGAACTCATTTGCTTGAGGAAAAAGACATGAAATCAGTGGGGTGTGGACAGGAAAGAGAGATAAAACTTGTGATGGAGGAGGGAGGTAAAGAGCAGAGAAAAATGCTATTGAGCAATAACAAAGGGCAAAGAGTGAAAATAATACACAGACATGAAAGAGAGAGAGGCCTTTTTTGAAGACCGCTGCTGGTCAGTTTTTTTGGTGTCTGCCTGGCAGCAGGTGAACATCTCCCCTGTGTTCCGCTTTGTGATACTGCAGATACACTCATCCAGCCTTTGAAAGTGCGTGTAGAGCAGAGTGCTCCACGGTGATAGCCAGCAGCACATCACGCGTCCTAATAGCCTTAAAATGACACAAATCCTCACAAGTGAGTTTCAAACTGTGGGGCTTTGGCCACTGCTAATCTGCCATCACTCATGCTTTCTCTCTTTTCTGGAACCTGTCACGCTGTTTCTTTTCAGACAACAGAGGCCAATGTTGAGGGGATATATTTGTCGATTCATTGACTTTCAGGGAACACATGCAGCCTCTGTTTCTTGAGGTCAATTTTCTGTAACAAGCTGAAGCAGAGATGTAAAGCTGCTGCAGCTTGTTACGGTCCTGCTGGTGTCACTTTGGTAAATGGTAAATGGACTTAAGCTAATATAGCGCTTTTCTAGTCTTGGACTACTCAGGGCTGCTTTACACCGCAGGTCACACCTACCCATTCACACCCATTTGCTCTCACATTCACTCACTGATGGTTTAGAGTTTTTGTGTTAGTTATCCATCAATATTTCTAACACATTCACGCCCTTTCATGCCCATTTACACACCACTGACGCTGCAGTGGGAGCAACTTGGGGTTAAGTGTCTTGCCCAAGGACACATCGCCATGTGTCGCCCAGAGCGGGGCTTGAACCTGCAACCTCCTGATCCCTGATCAAGCATCACCGACTCTCCAAATGTGAGCATTTACCAAATGCTCACAGAGATGTAAAGCTGCTGCAGCTTGTTACGGTCCTGCTGGTGTCACTTTGGTGAATGTGAGCAGCAGAGCCTGAAGACTGATCAGCCTGTCTGAAGACATCCTGAATAGCAGAGCACATTTGAAGTGTGGATGCTAGAGATCCACGAGTGCCAATAAAGGAACTTGTGAGCTTTATGGGGGCAGACGCTAGACAGTACATGGCAGTACATGGTGCCAATGAAACCTTCATAATTTGCCCACTGTTAGGTTTAAACAACTAAAAAAAACTGTGCTGGATACTACAGCAAGATACTTATCCTTCTGCCACTCCCCTCATTAGATCAGGTCAGAATGCTGCTGATAATAGGGTCAGATATCGGTCACTGGAGCACAAACTGCTAAAAAATCTAGCTCCCTGGATATTATGATAAATTTATCTTGTTGTTTTCCATATGGAAATCAGGACTCATCTCTCTGCATTGACAGAGCATTGTGTTTGCTGTGCCCATTTTTCAATCAGGGCTACAACTCACAACTCCAGTTTGAAGGCTTACAATATTAATTGTCATTACAGTTTTAGTTATGATTATATTATAAAGATTCATGTAGATTTAGTTTGTTTTGTATACATCCCAGTGTGGATTTCTCTATATTCCTTCACTTGAGCAAAATTTGAAAAAGAGTCAAATGAATTTAATATTAAGCAGAGCTTGTTGAATACTAAGTCATCAATTATTTCAAATGGCAAAGAGGCCAGCAGCAACTGATTTTGTCCAACCTAGTAGCATTAGCAGTATCTGGACAGCCAGAGTTAACACAGACTGCTTCCTGGAAAGGGAGGAGCTTTACAAAGGGTCAGCACATAATAGAAAGTTGTAGTGCCTAGAAACAAGTTTGTTGGTCAACACATATTAGAACTGGCTGATATTATTAAAAAATATGATTGGTGGATCGAAATAAAGGGACTGTGAGGAGTTTCTAAGTAATTACAAAAAAGTCTCACTTTGAGATATATGCCTGATCAAAATACAAAATAGGTTATCTATAAATGCTATTCCATAGCTTTGCGGTCGGGTCGGACAGGGCTGGACTGGCCTGGATATTTAACTTCAGGAACAAGACAATTAAAACTAGAGCAAATTTATATTAATCCAACACGTCTTAGAGCACCGGCTGTAAGTAGCGATACATAGCCAGCTACAAAACTGCAATACTAAATTTTCCAAAAATTGCTTGTTGTCACACATCAAAAACTACCGCTATGTAACTAGAAAGAGATACATTACCTCGTCGCTTGTTGTTGAAGTTGTTGAAAAAAGAAGTTGTAAAGCAATGCAGAGTTCTGAGGAAGGTCCAAGTTGCATCCATTATAGCATCACAACAAACACACGCTTTAGTTTGGGTCAAATCTTTTGGTGCCTTCCAGTTGTAGTCAGAGGTAGGAATTTCTGGGTTCCGAGTAGGAAACTGCAACAGGAACGTCCCCCGAAGTCGGAATTTCCAACTGGGAACTTGGTGAAATACGAAGTTGACAATCGAAGATGGATGCCCCCAGTGTGAACAGTTATTTAGCTCCTGTAATAATCAATTTATTTGCACTTCTGACTGGGGTGTGTCGCTCTGGATCAGCTGTATACACAGTATTGTTAGACTTATATTTACAAAAATGCTGCCATAGTGATAATCACATTTTTCATGTGATATTTGTGAACAACGACACAGGGCGTGCTGCTAACAACAGTTAACAATAGCCTGGTAGATCGGCATGTTTTTTTTCCGACTTCAACTAGAATGCCGGTAAGTCGGAGATGATGTCACTCCCAGTTCAGAGGTTACTGGAATGCAGCATTACGACAGTGGCTGCGCGTGCTCATGGGTAGCAGAATCTTAATGTCACTGCAAATATCACCTTTAATGACTGTAGCCATCGAGCAGTCATCTGTGGATTAACCCCTTGTTCATCAGAGGAAGTCATCCACTGGTTTGCAGCTCCTGCTCAGTAAAACTCCTAAATGAACTGTGGTAGACTCCCGAAAATTTTGCATTCAGACCTTAGTCAAAATATTAATCCAGTGTTGAGGTCAGTGTTGAAATTTGCACTAAGACCAGTAGGATAAGAAATATCCACCTACGCTGCTATCCAGCAATGCTACACATTGCTACACTTGTACATGTACATATACTGTAAGTTGCCTTTAGTGATGCATCCAGGTTTGATCTGTCGAATGAGTATTTCACAAAGCAAAGAACATGTTTAAACATACTTTGAAGGGTCCAGGATTTTGATGTAGATATTGAGTGGTGAAGACATTTTTTTGTATCAGTCGATTAATAAAAGTATTGCCTTTTCATTTGTCTACTTGCACTTTTTTGCCTGTTGGATAAAATTAATAATTGTATTCAGTCTGTAAATGCCTGTGAAACCACAATAACATTGATGCACAGCACTGGAAAGCTTGAGCAGCATTTTACATTAAAAAGTCTGTTTTCAGCTGGTATAAAACAATGGGGTTTATAGGCATGCAACATACCAAACCTGTGAAAACTGCTTACAAAGAGTAAAATACCCTGTGTTCTTTTACCCTGTACATAGGGTTCAGGGCAGCAGACTTCTTGATAATGTCAACCTAGACAATACTTGTTAAATAACTGGGAAGATTATCCTCTCATGTAAATCTTCTTAAGAGAAAGCAAAGCGTTCACAAGCTGTCTTGAACTGTTAGGGAAAAAAAGCCCCCAATAAAAAGCTGGACCTAGACTGGAGATTCACTTGCAGTTTGCCATGGGCATCCACTCTTATTATGAGCCATTTTGAGTCCAGTTCAGTTTTGACAACATAGATGGGAATGATGGAAAAATGTTATTCAAATCAAATCAAATCAAATCAAACTTTATTTATAAGGCACTTTTCATACTTAAAAGCAACACATAGTGCCTCACAGAGGCTAAAAACTACATAAAAACAGAAAACCCGGCTATCCCCCTCTGACAAATAAAGAGACATATCCAGACACACACACTTGTGGACATCGACATACGCGCACACACAACCACACACATTCATACGAGCTGTCATAAAAGAGAGAAAGAGAGACATGGCTGTGCACCAAGGACTGAAGTAAGGAATAAGCTACCTTTGGGGGGGCCATCAACACTAAGGAGGGCTCCCGGCCCACGAGGAGCGCAGCCGGAGACTTCCCGGCCCCGCACAGACACGAGGTCCCACAACACAGTGCAGGGGCCTCCGGCCATGCAGGCAGAGCCGTCCCCCGGCAGTGGCCTCAGAAATGGACCAGGAGCAGCTCCCAGTGTGGAGAGCCCCCATGAGGAAGCACTGGAGCTAAAAACCATCATACTAAAACAATAATAAAAATAATAATAAGAAAAGAAGAGAGATAAAATAATAAAAATGGATAACTGAAATAACACACAAAAATAAGAAATAAATACAATAAGAAGCTTGACTAAAATAAGATAAGATAAGATATACCAGATAAGATATAAAGTCATAACTAAGTTACAAAGTAAGAGAAGAATAAAAAATTTGGAATAAACAAGTCGATCAAATCAATTAAAAGCTTGATTAAAAAGGTATTGATTATAGTGACACTGGCTTAA
Organism: Scarus forsteni; assembly: GCA_036419115.1. NCBI lineage: Eukaryota > Metazoa > Chordata > Actinopteri > Labriformes > Labridae > Scarus > Scarus forsteni. The sequence goes on from JAZDUH010000271.1 coordinate 992,245, forward strand.
GCATTGCAATATGATGACAGGTTTTTTTGTCTCTTTTTTGTCATATACAAAAAATATTTTTAATTTCAGTTTGTTTGACAACCATGTAAAAAAAAATCTCCACTGAAGCTTCTACAGCATATTATATTTTATAATCTAAGACCTGCTGTTTTCATTATGATGTTTTTTTTTTTTTAATTTACATCAGTTCCACAAATGTCACACCTGCTGCTCAGAGACAGGAGTGTGCCTCAAAAAGAGCTCCTGCAAGTTCACCATTCAGCCTAAGAAGATTTTTTTGATTAACTCCAGCTTCACCAGGACCTGAATGATGAATAAATGAGTCAGGTGCAGTTTTTTCTTCATGTTCAAATCTTAAGTTTGACATTTAGGAACTTTCTACACTTTGATGTCATCTCCAGGTATTCAGAGGTTGAGTTCCTTTAATTGCCATTCTGCACAGATCTCATAAAGTTCCTCGACTTTAGTTCATAAGGATGTCTCTACAGCATGTTTAATACAATGAGTCTTCTGAAAACCTCCAAGCTTTTCCATTAGTTCAAAAACATTTCAAGGCTGGGTGTTTGTTATAACAAAAAGCAAATCTGAATTTGTCGCTATTTCCAGCTTGTGTGGGTGAGAGAACAGAGATGATCCAGAGTCAGGAAGAAATGTGTCAGACTGATGAAATTTTATTTGGATGGAATGGACTGCTCATGAAACAGTCCTCTGGTCAGGTTATTTAAAAACAGATTTATTATGAAGGAACAGATTGATTTTGACATATATATTTCATTCAAACTAAGTGTAGATTAGCATCCTGCATTTCAGTAGTGGTCTGAACTTTGCATAAAGAGGATTATTAGGATCCCTTAGGGTTTTTCTTTCTTACTGCCTCCTTTATAATTAACATGATTAATGATCTGCCTTGCTAATGGGACATTGCTTCCTTCGGTTTATGTTTCAATCCAAAGATTACATGTTTTACCCATGTTTCCTGAGACTGAACTCCTCCAACCATAATCCTCACTGCCATGTGGGGAAGAAATCGAGGAGTGCGCTGTGTCTAGGTGTATAATTTGCTTGGTTTTGTCACATTTTCTAAGAAAAGCAAACCAGAGATCTTTTGTTTTGTGGCATAGGCTACATGTTAGGTTTGAAGGCAGCCTAAAAAAAAATCTCTTCAGAGCCAATGAACCAAACTCTGCCTCCTTAAAAATGGGGACGTCCTCTTAATGCGAGTCAACCTGCAGTTAATATGAATGCATAAAACAAAATCATGACTAAACAAAGACCATGAAAAAACAAGAAGCATAGTGAGGTTTTAATGTAGCCTTATATTTCAGAACAAACAGCAGTATGCAAGCTGCCTTTTAAAACAATAGAAAATAGCTTGGCACAGTATGGCTAATGTTGACTTTGCTAACCTTGTCAGCCTCTGGTCTATCTAATAGTTGACATCCTCCAGTCTGTGGCAATTATGATCACACACTGCTCTAGTCCATTTGTCAGTTTCACAAGACATAGCCAAAATACAACTTTGTTTTTATTTCATCAATCAAAATTCTGTCGATCAATCTATTTTTTGCACAGTGCCAAATCATAACACATGTAATCTCAATATGCTTTTCGAAGATAGTTCAATGCCACACACTTCTTTTATTTTCTATATTAATTTCGTTTTCATTTCATTTAATATCTGTCTTGTTTTTGAGAAAGGTTTATAAATGGCAGAGATGAAGACATTCAAATGGGAATTCATTTTAGTGATCATTTATGGATGCCCTTGCCATAAATTTGTCCTCATCATTTTCTATGTTGAATGAAAATTTATCAGAGATTAGCCTCCTGAGACAATGTATCTTGCTTTCAAAAGGGGGTCCTCCTGTTTTTGTGGTTGTAAATGTTGTTTTTGTGGTTTCATGATTAACAATAACCATGGAGAGAGGTTGCTCTGATATTAACATTAACAGCTTTAATGATTATGAGATCCTCAGACTGATGTTGATAGAGCATTTTGAAGGTCATGTTAGGCACTAAAAGTGATAATGGCATGTGGCTAAAGGAAAGAAAAGGCCAAATACTTGCAAATTACTGGGTGGATGTGAGGGGAAATTGATCAGTGCTACAGCCTGTGCAGCAGATGGCTACATTAAAGGGACTGTGAGGAGTTTCTAAGTAATTACAAAAAAGTCTCACTTTTAGATATATGCCTGATCGAAATACACACTTTAAGATGAGTTTTATAGCATTAAAATAGTTTATCTATAAATGCTATTCCATAGCCTTCCGGTTGGGTCAGACAGGACTGGACTGGCCTGGATACTCAACTTCAGGAAGAGGACAATCAAAACTAGAGCAAATTTATATTATTCGGACACGTCTTAGAGCACCGGGCTGTAAGTAGCGATATATAGCCGGCTACAAAACTACGATACTAAGTTTTCCAAAAATTGCTTGTTTTCCCTCATCAAAAACTACCGCTATGTAACTAGAAAGAGATACATTACCTCGTCGCTTTGCATCCGGTAAGTTGTTGAAAAAAGAAGTTGTAAAGCAATGCAGAGTTCTGAGGAAGGTCTGAGCTGCATTTATTAGCATCACAACAAACACACACCCCGAAGTCGGAATTTCCAACTGTGAACTCGGTGAAACCTCGCCACCCCCGAGTTGACAATCGAAGATGGATGCCCCCAGTGTGAACAGTTATTTAGCTCCTGTAATAATCAATTTATTTGCACTTCTGACTGGGGTGTGTCACTCTAGATCAGCTGCATACATAGTATTGTTAGACTTATATTACAAAAATGCTGCCATAGTGATAATCACATTCTTCATGTGATATTTGTGAACAACAACGCAGGGCGTGCTAACAACAGCTAACAATAGCCTGGTAGATAGGCATGTTTTTTTCTGACTTCAACTGGAACGCAGATAAGTCGGAGATGATGTCACTCCCAGTTCCGAGGTTACTGGAATGCAGTAATACAACAGTCGCCGCGCGTGCTTATGGGTAGCAGAGTCTTTATGTCGCCACAAATAGATTCTCCTCATAGCACCTTTAAGCAGCATTTGAAAGGCTGTGGTCCTCTTGATTTAGTACACTGGAAAGCTAACCAAACAAGATAAAACTTGCAACAAATTTGCAACTTAAAGCCCAAAGCAATGTGTCCACCGTACTTTATATACTTTATAGCTGACAGCAACCTAAATGTTGTCGCCCAAACAAACAAAGAGAAACCATCAGACTATACTGAAGAAAGATTTTTGAAGGCCGAAAAAAGACAAACAGATCCAAATCCCCTTGAGATGAAAATCATCCCTTCAAAAGAGCAACGTAAACATGAAAACAAATAAAACATGTTTAAGCCTATCAGTAAAGACTTGAACAAGCCAACAGAATTGTATTTTCATCAGTGTTAAGATGGAGCTGAGAACAAAGCTACAGGGAGTTTGCCTTTTCTTTTCTTCTCTATTTCAATTTAGAGAAGTCTTACCCTACATCAGGGGTTCCCAGTCCCTCCCTTCCCTATCCATGTTATTCACTGATACATAAAGATATATTGACAAACACACTGTCAGACACTTTGTCAATCAACATCTTGATTTATAACATATATCTGTTGTAAATTCAGAGGAAAAGTACAGAATACACAAAACCTCCCATGCTGCAGTAGAAGTGTAAAACAGTGCGTCATATTTTTCATTGAGCCTTGCACCCCCCTCTGACATAGCCCCACTTTGGAAACCACTTCTTTACATGATACTTACATAGGCATATTCAGCTTCTGCTATAATTAAATTTAGAATGTCATCTTTTGTGTTCTTAAAATGACTTTTTCATTAACTGACTAGAACCCCCAGGCTTATCCAAAATGGCAACAAAACATAAGGATTTGTATCTTCAAGTCTCTTAACTCAGAGGAGCAGCAAACAGAGCATTCTCACCCCAGTGACATTTTCAAAGTTCAAGAAACATCTTGTTAATGTTATTCAGGTACGTACTGTACTGAAAAAGAAAGATTTTTTTCTATCTTCATTTTTCAGATTGGCTCAGTATAGTTTTGAATTTTCCTGAGGCTCATGCAGTCCCACACAGGTTAGATGGTAGAGGCTTAAACGAGAGGCTTTAGGTTTATCGCAGGGATGGATCAGGGTGTTGCATGTATAGCCAGTCAGCTGACTATTGGCCATCACTGTAGCACTGTGGGTATGAATATGCAATGCACACGCCTGCCTGCTCTGCCTTGTTTCCACTGGTGGAAGACGAAGGGATAAGAAGGCTGATCTGGACCATTGAGATGCAGTCATGGGAAACAGACTGCAGACTCAGTTGCCGTGCCAACCAGGCCCCTTGGAGCGCGAGGGTTAAATGTAAAAGATTCTCTGCCAATGCAAATATAGGTTTCCATCTGTTTTCATTACACTTCTTTTGTTAGTTAGTCCAAAACGTCCAAGAATGTGGCGTAGGTGTTCAGATCAGCTGAGCTTTTGAGTAATTGGATTTGAAGTGAGAGCAATGAGCACCTGGATGGTGATTATGAGAACAATCATACATCTCTGAAGGTGTGAGAATATGCATATGTGAGCTCTGGATACAGCACTTCTTTTTATAGCCATCAATGCAGGTGCAGTGGAACTTCCTGTATATGTTAGTGCAGTTATTACATTTTGATGAAGGAATACCAGTTTGATAATCCTGTGTTAAAAACCTGCACTTCTAACTGTGTGAAAAACTTCTAAAGTTTCTAAAGTATTCAACATTTTTAGTTTGGAGTGGACAACTTCATTAGCAAGAGGGCATGTTTTAATAATACAGATGCACCCACTGTGAGGATTCACCCTCGTTCTCCAGTGTTCCTCCTGCTCCTTTCCTGATTACCTGCACTATTTAAGCCAGGAGCTTCAGTCTGCTGATGGCCGGCTGATTACACTTCTTTGCGTGGTTTGTCAAACCTCAAGTCTTTCTCTAGTGCTGGCCTTAAGCTCTGTCTCCGCTATTCGGAGCTCATTTTTCCTCTTTGATGTTTTTTTGCTCATGCTCGCCTCACCTAAGGACTCACCTATCTTCTCCTTGTCTTTCAGGTCTCAACGAGCTCCTGCCACCGCCATCACCACCTTTAGTCACCTGTTTGATTTTTTTATTTTTGGACTGTTTCTATGGAGAACAATAAATCCCAAGTTAACCTTTTCTGATCGTCTGCCTCTGCTCTGGGTCCAACCTTTGAATACCTGGTCATATCCTAACACACTGAACACATAACAGTATCTCACAGAAGGTAGTACACCCCTCACATTTCTGCATATATTTTATTATATCTTTTCATGGAACAGCACTGCACAAATGACACTTTAATACCATGTAAAGAACTGAGTGGACAGCGTATATAACAGTATAAATTTGCTGTACCCTCAAAATAACACACAGCCATTAATGTCTGAACTTCTGGCAACAAAAGTGAGTACACTCCCAAGTGAAAATGCCCAAATTGGGCCCAAAGTTTCAATGTTGTGTGTGGTCACCATTATTTTAAGCACTGCCTTAACCCTCTTTGGGTTTTGAGTTCACCAGAGCTTCACAGGTGAGCACTGGAATCCTTTTCCACTCCCCCATGAGGACATCACAGAGCTGGTGGATGTTAGAGACCTTGGTTTGATGCACTCTGATCTTTGAGGTCATGATTTGATAACCAATTCTGACAGATTTACCTTGTACCATCATTGTTTTCATCTCATTTGTGGTCTAATAAGTAAAGATATGTAGTATTTTGTGGAAACTCAGGTTGAAATAACATGTTCTTTCTTTTTTTTTAATCTAAAATGGACTTGCATTGAGTGGTAGTGGTGGTGGATGGGCACATGTGGACACCAAGTTTCCACTTACCCATCCCCCCCCTAATTATTACCTCCACCAAGGAAGTTATGGATTTGCCAGCGTATATATGTCGGTCTGTTTGTTAGTAAAAAGTACAGAACAGATTTTGCTGAAATTTTCAGGAGATGTTGGTAATGTCTAAAAAATTATTCGATTTTGGTCATGATCCAGATAACTGTCATGAGCTAACAATTGTTTTTGCTTAATAATTGTCTTACTAATAAAATCAGCATAATTCAGAGAGCCAGTGTGGGTTTTCAGGGTCCAGTGATCATATTTACATGCTAACTTTACCATTGAAATATGTCATATAGATGTAACAGCAATATGTGAGCTATCTTGGCAGAGGATTCACCATCAGAGTGCTTTCCCTTTTTTTTTTCTTTTTCTTTTTCCCCTTGTCTGCATTATCTTTACAGCTGAGCACTATGTCTGATGGCAACATTGGAAAGACATATGCATATTTTTTCTAACAGTGAGAGATATGTGAATATGACTCACTGCTATAGTGGCCATCAGCCCTCCCTGTAGGCTACTCCATCAAATCAAACTTTATTTAACCCCTGATGTGAGCTGAAGGGGAGGGCCGTGCCACACCACAGTGTGAAAGAAGGGGAAACAGTGACAGACAGGACAAGACAAGGCAACAGGGAGGAGGACAAACAGGTATTGTAATAAGTTTAAGATAGTAGTCCAAGTGCTGTGCTGATCTAAATCCATACAGGAAGTGAAGGCTGTAAGAAACCAGGGACACCAGAGATGTGGGGTCTTGATAAAAAGGGGTGGAACCACAGGGATAAGATATGGAGAAGCATGTATCACAGGACGTGAGAAGATTAGTAGGAGTGCCCAACTCAGCATGTTTTGACGAAACCAATCGTTTCTTTATGGTTAGTCTCAACAGGCGCTCGAGTGTCTGTACACACATGCATCAGAGTGCTTTCTAACTGTGTGACACAAAGTAAAGTTAAAGAAGACACTGCTCTTTCAGCACTGAGCATGTAAACCCAACAGGCTAATTTTACTAGTTCTTTAAAGTGGAAACTAAACTTCTCATAAATGGATAAAGTTTTGCGGTTGAATTAATTTCAGTGCCTGACTATTAATCTCATGTGGAGTCAGCAGCGATATGGTGAAGGCAAGAAAGCAGCAAACTTGTTGCTTAGGAACAGCGAGAAATAACCCAAACTTTTCTTGAAGCATCTGATCTTATCTCCCATGGTGGGTATAACTGTATGTGTGTGTGTGTGTGCGTGTGCGTGTGCGTGTGCGTGTGCGTGTGTGTGTGTGTGTGTGTGTGGCGGGTGGGGGTGGTGGTGGTTGGGGAAGTCAGGTTCAGTGAAGGTTGTTTCTAGGCAACTGTTTTTTCCTCTTTTAATAAGAAACTTGTTTGTTTTTCTGTGTATTTTTCCCTAGCTTGTTCTGTTCATTATGGGCCACTTTTTCTCCAATATATTTCTCATCATTTGTACAGGGCGTCTGACCCAGCACAACTCTCTGATTTAAAAAAAATGATGATAAACTATGAAGCTACTTTCTGCTGCTTGGATACGGCCCCAGAATTCATTATGGCATGTTAAATATGCAGCCGGTTTAATCTGTATCTGCACCGATTATTAGCTACATTTAAAACTGAAACACCAGCTTTGTTTGAATGGTGGACATTGTTGTAGAAAGTATTCTCATTATTCTTCAATCTTCTTTTCAACTAAAAGGAAAACGACTAAAAATAGCTTAAGAACTAACTTTGAGAACAAAAAGGGGCACATTCCTGCTTTTCTAACTGTGGAGGAATTTTTATTATTTCTTAAAAACTCCATGTCCTGCCAATGAAATATTCTTTGCTTTTAGAAGGGACTGGGAAGCAGAACAGCATCACACTTTACCAACTTGGTCAACAGAGAAAGTACATCTTAAAACCCTCGGTTTTTACCTCCTGGAGTTTATAATGTAATTGCTCTGCAGCCTCCACCTACTTATACGTTTTCTTCTTGTCATAGGCAGAGGACCTGTGGAGGCATCGAACTGAATTGAACTGAAAGCCTTTATTGTCACTGAACTTCGCAGTACAATGAAGGAGGCAGGAGCTCTAACAGAGCATCTCAGACAGAAAGAAAACAGCTCCATCAGGGGCACCCAGAAACTAGAAGATCCCTTGAACTTTTTTGATTGTGAACATGCTGTAGTAGTCACCGATAGAAACAAATTAACCTGATTTAAAGCTGGGGTTGGCGATTTGATTTAGATACACTTTTTGTAATACTGATTAAAATGGTCTTTATGACCCGATGGTAATCAACTCATAATGTGTTCTTAAAACAGAGCGAAAAATATCCGCTATCTACAGCAGGAGTAAAACAGGGAAAACCCCAACCAATAATCATGCTGGGACACCTGTTTTTAAACCAATCAAATCCTGTCGCCATTCTGCCCGCCTACTGCGTGTGCATTTTCCCAGCGTGCACAGACTCGGTGCTTGTAGCTGAGCTCATACGTATCAGACTCCGCGAGAGAATGCTTACCTTTCAAGTTTTGTCTTTGAAAATAAGGGAAGCCCGCCGTGAGCCGTCCCACAATCCCACCAAGCTCCAGTATCCCTCACATTTTAAGACCGATGTACAAGAAATCTAAAATAAACTCTTTGTTTTTCTAAGTTTGTTCTGCTGCTCTAATCTCGCAATAGCTGCCACCCAGGCTACTGCAGGTGGACGTTCCCGCAAGGCTTTTTCTTCTTCTTCGGTTTTACGGCGGTTGGCATCCATCATTTTGGAGCATTACCGCCCCATTCAGGCTAGAGACAGAGCTCAGTTTGGAGAGGCAGAGGAATGTTTTTATTATTATGTCATCACACGGGAGATTTACGGGAGAACACTGATACAGGAGGACGGGAGAAAAGAGGATAAAATACGGAAAATACGGTAGTTTCACGGCCAAATCGGGAGATTTGACAGCTATGTGGAGAATGTCAGAGGAACTACCTATACCCCGATCAACATCGGCTGTGAGTACTAACTAACTTTACATGTTTGTTTGGTGTTTTCTTACCGCTGACTGAGACATGACTTGGTGTAGTGTAAAACAAACACGTTGTGCTGAGGGTTTGGAGTTGAATCAGTCTTCTGGATATATCAGCTGCGCGCGCGGGGGTAGGCGGAGTCCTGAGGAGATGCTACTTTCAATTTCATGCTAGTTTTCCAAAATCGCCAACCCCAGCTTTAAGGCAAAGTTTAACCTCTTTAAACTTAAAGTCAAATCTCAAGGAAATAGAGTCTTTTTTTTTAATTGCAAAAACAAACAAACAATACAGACAGAGACTAAGACATATAACAGGACAAGTTACATAACAGAAAAGAAGTAAAGTAGAAAAATACAAAATAAAAAAAAGTAGTGAGCTGTTTTTGTGTGTATGATATCTGAATGCGTGTGTGTGTTTTTTTTTTTTTTACCAGAAAGGCATTTCTTGTCAACGCCGCCCCCTTTTTTTTGTTTGTTTGTTTTTCCCTCCCATGCCCTATCAGCTTGTTCATTGCAACCACCCACACCCGCAGCTCAACAATGGCACCCCGCAAAGGAAATAGAGTCTGAAGTCTATACTTACCTTGTGGTTGCAAAAAAGTAAATTATTTTGAGTGCTGTCTGGAGATTAAAAAACTGAGAGATTAATTAATCATGACCTGTAATTAATCTCACTTTAAAAATTGCTGCAAAAAGCCTCAACTTGAGGTATTTTCATTGAAGTCCATTACATTATTGTGGCAGATCAAAAGATTGTTGTCTGACCTCCAAAAAACTAAACCACAAGAAGCTTAATGCATAAAAACTCTCAAAATTAAACGGATAAGGGGACAGAGGCGGAGCTGCAGATTTGATGACACCGGGAGTGACTGCATGTTTGAAAACAGAAGCGGCATGTAAAATTGATCTCCTTGGATACAGTAAGATGTGCAGTTTAATCAGAAATGGACTCGACTTCTCCTTTAAAATAGGAGCAAAGAGCGTCACTTCAAGCTGTTTTATGGGAAATTATGATTTTACTCTTCCCCACTGCTGGGACACATAGAGATGCGGAAATGCCGCACGAATCATGCAGTAGTCATAGTCACCATACAATCTGAAATTTGCTCTCTGCAGAAGTTTAACAGGAGAATTTGGTGGGTTTTGTCTTTGATGAGATTCATGTCATATGTAAGTGGCAGATGACACATCTATGTGGTATAATTTAATGTAAGATAAGATGATAGTCTTAGGACTGAAGTTCTCGAAGTTTGAGCTAATGGCTAACAACAGGGTTGAGCTGCTACGTCATACTGTGGCATGGTATGATTGGTCTGTGGACTGATTGTCTAATCACCAGCTGCTCTGGAATTTTAAGTTTATGCCCTCTGAAAATATCAAAACATAGAAATGAGATTAAAAATTAGATTAACACGATTAAAAAGCATATCACATTAATCGCGACTGTAATTGATAAATCGCTATTAACGCAATAATTTGGCACCCCTAATTGTGTCACAAAGTTTTTATTTACCCCCAACCCCCAAGACCCTCTACTTTAAGGAATATCAGCCAAACTTTTTCCTTTCTGAGGAACCTTATATATTAAAGGTCCAGAAGTCCCATGGTCATACCTTGCTTTTGAGCTGAAATATTTCAGTATTGACTGCAGGGTTGTTCAAAATGTGAAAAGTTGTCCACTCTCACTTGTTAAAAGATGAAGTTCAAAGTCCATGTATCATTCATGCAACTAACTCTTTAAGACTCAAAGGTGTAGTCAGCGATGTGGGAGAAAACGAGTGGAGAGGTTGTTTATAAACGAATTTAGACCCACCTCTCCCTTCATACCTCACCCCTGGCTCCACCCCTGAAAGCTGATGGATGTGCATCGACATGGAAACGGTCGTAGAAACTGCGTAGCTGACCAGCGTAGTTAAGGTAACCCTGACTCGTCAGACAACTCGACCGACAATATTGATAACATTACAACAACAGTACATTCTGGCCGATTAGACAATAAGATGAATGCCCGATGGCAGTTACTGTTATGTGAAGCACCACAAAGCTAATGTTGCTTACCTATCCAGCAGACAGACGGCGACATCTGGGTCCGTTTTCAGGTCTTTCAGTTTGCGGAGTTCCCTCCACCAAGGCAACACCAATGTTGACCCGGGTCTTCGCTCTTTCATGGCCATAGTCCTTCTTTTTCACTTTCTGCTCCTCTGACCTTTTTCTTTTGGGCTGTTTTTCAGCCATTGCTACTGCACCTATTGTATATCTCTCTTATGCTAACTGCGCACGCTATGCAACCTACGACTCCCCCTCCCCCCTCTGTCTGATCTGCGCATGAGTATGATAGCCCCCTGGATGTGGGGGGAGGTGTACCCTGTTTTGGTAACTCAGCCCTAGCCACAGTATTTACCTGCTGAAATTTAGAGCCAAGGCTGTGTATTGAAACTGGACTTTTTTTTTAACATGCTGTCAGTGGTGACATCTTGTGGATGGAGAGGAGAAATACGGTGAATTTGACAAATAGTGCATTAGATTCGAAGATTAGAAGATTGCTGATTACACCTTTAATATACATGTTTTCAATGACATAAGGATGAATTGATTGGATTTTTAAGGTCATAGGTCCAGGTCGATGATCATCTTTTGCTTGTGAATGTGATGTCCCTAGATCTCGCAAAAGTGTTTTTTCACAAACGCACTTTATAGGATTGAATTACCTTGTTTGATTTGGAGGTGAGACGTAATAGTTCAAGTTCATGGATTCCCATGATAATCACTTTCTTTTAAATACCTTTAAAAAGTTAATACATGAGATGCATGAATTCAACACAACAAAGAGAACATAGAAAGAAAAATATATCACCTTTTAGAAACTAATATCTCAAAAAATTCTTTCATATTGAATAAATTATTGAGTAAAAAGTACCCTCTAAGAATTTTATGTTTTTGCTGGTCTTAGTCTGGCTGTTTTTTGTCCCTTTGTCTAAAAGTTTTTAGCAGATTTTGATGAAATTCTTAAAGGATAAGTTCGGTTTCTAGAGTTTTCACATTGTTTATAGAATGAAGTAGAACAATATACTCACCCAGAAGGCTTTCCTGATCCAAACAGTGCTTCAGGAGATATTTAGATCCAAAATCCAGCGGTGGACATCTGTATAATGGTAGCACATAGGGCATACAGCGCCGCTCCTAAAACTGCATTAATCGTCCAAAAACTCATTAGTTTTACCAATATTTCATCATGGTCCACTCGGGCTACTCCTCCATTACAGTCTGTGTCACTCCAGACATGTCTTTGTTGCTGTACTGACCTCTGAACTGAAGAAGAATGTTTGCCTCTGCGCATGCTCAGTACGGCTCATTGATTCAGGGGAAAATCGGCGGCTACACAACGACTTTCCTCTTCCAGTTTTGTGCGAAATGGACGAATATCTATTGGATGAAGATGTTGTGGAGGAGAACTTTGAATATGATGGGTGTCCTTACAGTTTCAAGCCAGAGTATACAGATGAGGAGCTCATTGAAAGGAGGACGCGGAGACATAGAGAAGAACAGTGCTCCAGAGAGTACTGCGCATGTGCAGAGGCAAGCGTTCTTCTTCTTCAGTTCAGAGGTCAGCACAGTTACAAAAACATGTCTGGGGCGACACAGACTGTCTTGGAGGAGTAGCCCGAGCGGACCATGATGAAATATTGGTGAAACTAATGAGTTTTTGGATGATTAATGCAGTTTTAGGAGCGGCGCTAACATGCCCCGTGTGCTACCATTATACGGATGTCCGCCGCTCGATTTTAGATCTAAATATCTTTGAAGCACTGTTTGGATCAGGAAAGCCTTCTGGGTGAGTATGTTGTTTTACTTCATTTTATAAACAATGTGAAAGCTGTAGAAACCGAACTTATCCTTTAACAGTGGGTGATAAAACAGTTTTCACCTTTTTGACAATAACTTGTCCAACAATGTTAAGAGTACTTTGGCAGAGGCTTGTGCTGCTCTAGGAGCACTTCTACTTTTAAAGATTATGGATCTACAGTCGTTTGACTCCACAATCATCACTTGCTTGTCATTTAATGTCATCTGATTTGATTTTGGAGATCATAGATCAGGGTAATTTTTTCCAATGATTATCCCTTTCTTTTAAACTTTATATTTCATCAACACTATCAGGGATTTAGGATAAAACTGTTTTTTAAGGGTTTATCATCACTGGGCATCGTGATCAACCCTAGCATGTAAATATGATATCTCACAAGTACTGTGGGGGATTTCTTCACACTTTGCATAATTGTCCACTCTGACTCAGTGATAAACAGATTAATGTTGTAGATCAAATGTAAAGAGATGTCTGGCCCTGTGATTGCCCTCTCCTTGTGAATGTGATGTCTGAGAAGGCTTTGAGGGCTTTTTAAAATGCTGCACTTTTGTCATTTGTGACTTATCTATCTGATTTTGAAAGTTGCATGTCAAAAGCAATTAGGCCCCATGATCTCATTTGCATGTGAGTGTGATATCTAAAACATCTTTTGAGGGGTTTTTGTCATCTTCTCAAACAGAAAGATGAAATGACAAAATATCTGAGTTCATAGGTCAAATGTTGTGAGACCAGATGATCATCACTTGCTTTTTAACATGACATTTTAGGATCACACTGAATTATTTCTGTTAAACTTAAAACAAACACAGAAGTGTAAAGCTCCAAGCTGCAGTACTTGTTCTCTCTTTACATGTGTGCATCATTATTTGCCTTCTTGTTCTCAGTTTGGATCATTTTCTCCTTGCCTGCAGCTATCATGCAGTGATTTTTGAATAACTGACTATAGCAGCTGCTGGCCTGCTGCCCAGCTCTCCCTCACATGGGGGCAGTAGGTTCAGTCATAACCACCAGGCTTCTCTAAAGTTAATCAACAAATAGTAAACACGATCCTTTTTCCTTTAAAGGGCGATATTGAGCCTGTTGTAGAGTAGTAAGAAATACATCTGCGTGTCATGTAGGAGTTTAAAATGTCATTTTGTGCCATTATCGTTCTTTAGGCTTTAATTAAAGCTGCATTTGTGAGTCTGAGTGTGTGTGTGGAAACACTACAGAACTGTTGAACCTCACATGATGCATTTTACATACATTTTCTCTGTTTCATTATGTGTCATTTAATAAGCGATGAGACGTTCAGCACGGTTCACATGAGGTGATATCACAATAAACGTAATTCCGATGATATGAGTGGAAAACACCTGAGCACAGCAAAACCCCTACTGTATTATTTCATATACAAGAGCTCTGACAGAGCAAGCAAGGGAGCAACTAATTACAGCCTCTACCCCCTGCTCTCTGTGCAAACACACACACACTCACACCGCACGCACAAACACAGAGCGCAGTGATTATGCTGATGTCTCCTACAGTACAGCCGCTTTGATTTGAGTTTTAATTGGCTCATATGTGAGGTGTTTAAATGGGAACTTTGAACTGGATGTTTCAGGTGGGATTCAATGCTTTGTCCAACCCTAATTAAAGACATTTTTTGTCAAGAGACTTGGCCTACACATCACCCAAACATGCCAGCTTAACATGCATGTATGCTTGTGTTCGTGTTAGAGGGGCAGACAACCCGCAGCTTTTCACTACCAGTCGTTCACAGGCAGCTTTTCTTTAATCATCCTCACTGTCGATTCCCCCCCGATCCAGACTCTGCAACTGCAGTGCTCTGTCAGATTGGTTGAATCATTTTTTCGTAAGCCTCAGAGATTATGGGGTGTTATGAAATGTAGAAATGTGTTGAATAAACCATTTGTATGATGGGTGTCTAGGTCACTTTAATAAAACATTTCTCCACTTGTTTTTTCAGCCTTTTATGTAACTGACAGGGAAGAGATGCAACACTTATGAACCATGGAGTGTTTGACGGAGCATCTATAAGCGCAACGAAACACAAAATAAGGCAAGAAATATTATAACACATTATAACACATGCATTATAACACAATATAATGTAATATAATATAGATTTCTATAGGTCCTCCCTTAACAATTTGACTGCAGTCTTATAATCTATACACAGTTTTCAGACATCAGCTGCAATAAATCCTTAGTACACTTATTTCTGCCTTTATTATTTCAAAGTTTATTTGAATTATTTTCATGTATTCTTATTTCCTTTGTGTTTAGCTGTATAAATATCTTTCAGAACTGCTCTGGTTTGGTTGGTTTGGTCATGTCATTCATTATTGCATAAGATTTTGGTCCATTTATTGATATACTTGTTGTTTTTATCTACTATCTTTATCAATGTATTTGTGCATGTTTTTTTAAAATGTATTTTATTGTCCCTAATCTGTAGGTGTAAGGACATCTGTGAGTTGAATGTGTGGGGGTGGCAGGAGGGTATTTGTTTGTTGTTATTTCTGTGGAGTATGAATCAAGTCTTTTTCAGCTATTTCGTGCCTTTTATTATGTGTTTGATAAAATATGTTTTTCTTTTATAAAATGATAAAATTTGCATTGGTTTGACACATGGTATGGCAGTTCTGACTTTAATTGCAGTATGACTAATTAACTCATTTAATACAAACCTATTTTCATGAAGCTCTGCTGACTTTTTTTCTTGAATGAAATTTCAGATTTGCTTTAACATGATTTTGCTCACTTCGTCTTACTGCATTATCACCAGTACAGTTTTGCTGGTTTGTATTTCTACACTCTCTCTGGGCTGCTGATATGTAGTTGTGTTACCATATTTACAGTGTCTGTTAGAGTTTCTCCTGTCATTGGACCATTACCACTTTATTCTGTCTTTGTAATTTTGTGTATTATACATATCAATATTCTTTTAAACCCCGTCCTCCTCAGCACCATGGTGATGAATTTTCATGTCCCTAAGGCCTCATCGACACGAAGCCAAACCGAGGTCTAAACGCATAAGTTTTTTGCCGAATCTGCGTATCATCCATACGAAGATGGCGTTTTGGGGGTCTGTAAATGATCATTTTTGAAACCAGGTTCCAGAGTGGAAAGATTTTTAAATGCCGTATATGCAGCTCTGTGATTACTGGCTCTCCACAAGTTTTCAGATAAGCTTACGTCATAGTTTCATATCTTCATTGACACGCATGCGCCACACCCGGCAACAACAATGGCGGCGTAAGCATATGTGCTGATGAAGCTAGTGACACTACTATCCCTGTTGCAGCAAAATCTCCTTTTTCTCAATCACCACCGAGTTGAACAAACAATTATCAAGGACACATTACGGCACTTTATGATCACTTTATCACAATCTCTGTTTACAACTTTTGTCGCAAGTGTGCATGCCCACTGATTTTTCATCTGTTTCTGCTTGTTTCTGTCATATCGTTACAGCGTCCCAAGAGGTCTGGCATGTGTTTTACAGCGTTTTGATGCGTATCGAATGCATTCATATAGACGCACACATTTTCTGAGATGCCCTCGTCTTTATGACGATTGTTTTGGAAACTGTTCAGCGTTTTGTCTTCGTGTGGATGGGGACTTAGGGTGGTGACTGAAGAGTCGGCGGTTTTAGGTCTGACCGAGCCATGTTTGAAAGCTGATTTGGTAGCTGGAGAGGTGCCAGCTGACTTCTCAGGCACTGCTGAAGTGCCCTTGAGCAAAGCACTGAATCCCAAAACTGCTCTGGAGTGCTCCTTCAGGAGCTGCAAGCCATTGTTCTGACATCTCTTCATTAGTGCATGATTGCAAGACATGTTTGTGCAAGTGTATTTCAGCCTGTTTGTACAATATTGTATATCTGAACAGAGGGTCAGGAACTGAATTTCCCTACGAGGGATGAATAAAGTATATCTACTTCTTTTTTTTATCATTGCCATATAGTTCTATATTAACATACCTACTGTATTTCTTTTGTACTTAGTCTTTCATTGCCCTGTGATTACATATCCGTTCAGCTTACAGTTCACCTTTATGAGGCTCTGTTTGGATGTTTATTTTCTGATGTAGTTTTATTTAAGATCATATTTATACTTCTTTACCCAACTTGCTGCTCTCAGTGCCCATTTATAAAAACGGACTTGTTTCCAACACTATGACAGTTAATTTGTGTTAGAAACAAATGTGAAACAAGAAAGACAACATTTCATTGCCTCCCTAGAAATGTTCATAGAGCAGCAACCTCTGCCAAGACATTTCTGACATTTGAAAATGAGAAAAATCGGCCTACCGTGAAATGTTAACAAATCCTTTGAAAATGCTGAATCCACATACGGACTCGGATCACCGCCAAATGAAATTCCTTCTTCCTTTTGCTGTGACAACAGTCTCTGAAAATGTATTAAAGTCAGCTGAGAACATTTGGAGTTAGTTCGATCACAGACAGACAAACAAATAAACAAATGACAAACAAAAAATAACCTCTTTGTTGAATATAAAGATAATACTGTTGGAGTTCAACAGAGGACATTCAGTGATAATATGGAAAAACATTATGTTATATTTAAACAACCTGCTGATATAAGGGATATACTTTGTCTGTGAAGATCAGTAGAAATTCTAATATACGCAGATATAGAAATTTAACTTTTTAAGCCCATATTCGCCAATACTAATATCGCACCCATAATATTGTTCAGCCTTTGTCTTGATTGTTGTTGACATGGATTCAACAAGGTGGTGGAAATATTACTCAGAGTTTGTATTAACATGGCAAAGTCATGCGTTGTTGCAGGTTTGTCAGCTGCACATCTATGATGAAAATCTCCTGTTCCACCACATCTCAAAGGTACTTGATTTGAGATCTTGTGACTTTGGAGGCCACTGGAGTACAGAGACCTCAGCATGTTCAAGAAACTACTTTGGGATGATTTCCACTCTGTGTGATGAGTTATACTGCTGGAAGTCATGATTAACAATACTCTGGTTCGTTGTTTGGACAGTTCTCAGGAGGTAAGGTGCTCAAAGTGTAACAAGAACATTTCTCTGCACCATTACACCCCATCACTAGTCTGAACTGTTTGCACAATGCAGCAAGGATCCTTGATATTATGTTGCTACTGAAACATTTGGACTTTTATCTTCCATTGTCCAATTTTGGTGAGCTTGTTAGCCTCACTTTTCTGTTCTAAGCTAACAGCAGTGGCACTTAGTGTGGCCTTTTGCTTCTGTAGCCATCTGCTTCAGGATTTGACAAGTGCATTAAGAAATGATCTTCTGCATACTAAGATATTCAAGAGTTTTGCTTTGAGTTACAGTTATCTTTCTATTATCTTGAAACCGCTTTGGCCATCCTCTTCTGGCCTCTGGTATCAACACAACATTGTAGCCCACTGCCTTTTAGTGGACAGGTTGTAAACACCATTCTCTGTAAAACCCTTGAGATGGTTGTGCCTGAAGATCCCTGTAGGTCAGCAGCAGACTCAGAGCGTTTTCACACCAACCACATTTAGTGCGCACCAAAGAAGTTTTGGCCCAGGGTTTGGCACGTTAGTATCAATGTGAATGCAATGGTGCACACCAAATCAGCCGGTCTGAGACCTCAATGAGGGGTGGTCTTGATCCGCTCCATCTCCCGACATTTGGTGCAGTTTCACTGGTATGAAACAAAGTGGTCTGAACCGATCTACTTTTGATGCATTACTTCTTGTTAATCCGGCCGTTGAATCTTTTGCTTTCTCAATTTGTCGATTTGTTTTTTCTGGTTGAGGATTACAATGATTTACGAGGTCCAGAAGGTCCCTGATGCCGTCTCAAACACGATAAAAAAACACATTTGAAGGAAAATGTAGAAGAGAGCGAAATGTAAACATTGGTTGTTTGGTGTAGGAAATGGTTACCATGGTAGCCTCTTCTTCATTCTCCTCCGTAGCAGGTTTGGCAACCAGTTACGTGCATATCGCCCCCTGCTGTTTCAAACTGAGTAAATACACAAGTGGGCCCGGGCATGCTTCGATGTTGCAAGTGTGAATGCAAGCCAGCGGGGGAGGGGGGGACCGCGCCACAGCACGGTTCGAAACAAGTGGGCCTAATGTAAAAAAGCCCTCAGACCAGCCCGATGTGGACCAAGAACAGCGCTACCTTCCAAGTCACTTAAATCACCTTTCTTCCAATTCTAATGCTTGGCTTGAGCTTAACGCATGTTGCCCTGTCCATTTTTGCATGCCTAAATGCATTATGTTTAGCCATGTGATTGACTTACAGGTCACTTTGAGTAGTTAAACAACTGTACCTAATAAAGTGGTCTGTGATTGTAGTTTGCAGTGGGAAAGTATACAGTATGTAAACCTCACATGTCAAAAGACTGTCAGTCTATACACCAAAAACAGTTATTTATTTTAAATGGGTGGAGATTGTTGGCATCTTAAACCACATCAGCTGCACATAAAGCTGGATAATGATTCAATGGTAAACGTACAACATCACTCCTTTCACTGCAGCTGATAATCTGTTGGATTGCACTCCTTTGTGTTTGATGTCCCACTCTAGTATAGAATTTCCTACAGGGAATACGTCCAATTAAGGAAGCAAAATGCTGTTTCATAGGGGCTTTAATTGTGGCACCAGTCTGACGTTGGATCACTAGAGTCTATTTTCAAAGCTATGCCCCAGAATGATTAAAAAGGAAGCAGTCCTTGGCCTCATTCAAGTGCTGTGGAAGAAATACAACTTATGATTGATCATAAAAAATACAATATTGAGAAGGAAACGTGACTGAAAAGAAAGAAAAAAATCAAAAAGCATACCCAAATCTTTAAGACATGCAGACTTTGCTGTGAACTGATACTTGGGGATCTAAAATGAAACTTTAAAATGTTGAGATTGAAGAGTGCATAGACATAAGACTCTGTGGAGTTAAAGGTAGTTCATCATGGTAGACTGTGTTTTTGGGACTGTATTGAATATTTTACATTTTTTTATAGTGCTGCAGATTTAAGACAGTTTATTTTCTAAAGAAAGAATAACGGTTCAGCTAGATCAGGGTGTACAAACTATGATGCGGGGGCCAAATGCAGCCCACTGCCCATTTTGAATTGGCCCCTGAAACAGTTGAAAGAATAAAGACATTTTGATTACAGCAGCAAATGCCACCAATCTTGCACATTTGCTGCCGTATTTACTTTGTCATATTGGATCATTCATCTTCAAGCATCAACATTCATCCAGCTTACTCTTGCTTTGTGTCCGACAGTGAAGATAAGCTGTCAGTGTTTCCCATCTCTGCTGCTCAGAAGGTCATTCTTACCCTGACTGTGAATCCAGTGATGGTCTGGGGTTACGAGGGCCCCTTGACGGGTGATAACCCACCTTAAACCCTAAAACGTTCACTTATAACACTAAAAGTGAGATGCAGCAAGTGGCTAGTTGTTCATGTATTCCTCTTTACGTATCCCTCGATGTAAAAGTGTGGACACCCCTGAGATAGATAGATGCTACCCTCTGCTGGATGAAGAGCAAAACTACACGTAGTCGAACAATATGAAATACTGTGAACAGAGGGAACTGACAAAACATATTATAGAATATTTAAAACCTCAGACCCTTTTCATGGTGTTCTCCAATATAAGAGTCTATATAAATAATAACATGAGATACATACCTTACATTTATACATATGTTAGAAACATGAAATGCGTTTTTCAAGGTTTAAAGTTCAAAGATCACTACAGTTTGCATAAATGCACTGAACCATAAGGGTGAAACTTAATCAGTGTACACATCAAAATTGCACAGACATATTAACACTAACAGGCTTAATATTAACATTTGAAAGTGTCTATACCACAGAAAGTTGATCTAACTCTTACTGGAGAGTTGGTGCATGAACAACTCATGAAGAGTAACTATAGACTCTTACTGGAGTTAAATTTAACACTGTAAAATTACAAACTTATGGGTCAAACATACATTAAGAATTTGGAACCTGGTACAAAAAAAATTAAAAGGGATAGTGTCTCTCTCTCGAGCCATGTCCATAAGTGGGAATATTGAGTTTCTTCCATCTTTAGTAGACAGGAGCTTTGATAGATGGGCAGAGCACAAACTCATCACTGTAAATCAGCTGTTTGAAAGAGATGTAATTAAAACCTTTGCCCAACTAAGAAGCAAATATAATCTACTCTCAAGTGACCACTTTAGATATCTACAAGTAAGAAATTATATAATGAAACATATGGACTGGGATCAGATTAGAAGAGAACCAACAAATATAGAAAAACATTTTATTAACTTGGTTGAGAATGATGGTGTAATGAATAAACAAGTGTCTTTGATTTATAAAAAAATGTTGATGGATCTGTCTGACAATATACAACATATAAAACAACAATGGGAAATGGAACTAAATATGACATTTGACGATGAGACTTGGGAAAATGTTTGCATTGGTTGTCATAAGGGAGTGGGGAGCCAAATCTGGAAAGAGTTCGATTGGAAGTTTAAAATACGATTCTTAAGGAACCCATTAAAATCTTTTCTCTCTAAAAGTGGGGTTAGTAAATGTTGGAGAAGTTGTGGACTTGTCGGGGATCAAACACACATTTTTTGGGATTGCCCCTTCATACAATGTTTTTGGACTGATGTAAAAGGCATAGTCAAAAATCTTCTTAAAGTCTCCTTATCTCTGGACCCTTCAACCTTCTTACTGGACATACTTCCTGATGGACTGTCCCATGATCAGAACTTTTTGCTACATCTTCTTCTAATGACTGCAAGAAAAATGATAACAATTTCTTGGTTAAAACCTGAACCACCTGCAGTTTCCCAGTGGCTACAAAAGTCAAACAAGTGTACTTAATGGAACAGCCGACAGCACAACTACAGTTGAAGACTCCAACCTTTGAAAGAAGATGGAGACCAGTCATAGGCCTCATTGAATAGGACTTTTCTAAATTAAGTGTCTGTTAGGGCCCAGTCTCAGGAAGCGTTGTTATAATGTTTGTCTGTTAAACTCTGACAATAAAAGTTCAAAAAAAAAAAAAAAACAAAAAAACTTAACACTGTTACACTGTTACAAAATATACCTCCAAATTGACAAAATATTTGTAAATGTGTAAATATTTTGGTAATAATAATATGATATTTACTGAAAAAATTAGTTGAAATACAAAACATTCTGTTTTTTTTACAACACATGTATATTGTGGTACAATAACCTGAATATTTTCTAAAACATGCAACGATATAGAAAAATGTGTATGTTCTACCATTTTCATCAGAATATAGCTTATCCTTTACTATTAAGGATGCACAAGATAGATTTGACTTTTAAATAATCTTTAGGATATTTTCAGTGCATAAACATGAAGTCCCCTTTGACACACTTCTTTGTATAGTGATGAGTCAGTAAAAACAGTGTCAAAACAATGCTGTCACATTTACTCAGAGGATTGAAGTGTCTCGTCATTTTGTAACATATGGGTGTGTGTACTGCTTCTCTCTGTCCAGTGTTTCCAAGGAGGCTAACTCTTTTCTTTTTCCATTGCACAAACATGTTCAGGCAAGAAGCCGAACGTCATCTCTCCCAAGTGAAGCTGTCATGCAGTTCCTCCATGAGAGAGTGAGCAATCATCACATTTTATCTGCTGTAAGACAGAACAGGAAGAGAGAGGATGAATGTGCTCAGAAGTGTACTTTGGGTGCACTTTTTGACAAGTGTATTAAAATTCACCTTTAATTCTGGAAGTAACAAAAAATCATAATGTTCTCTAAGATAAGTAAGGTCGGTTGTCTCACTGGTCGTTCTGCTAAGCATTGCTAATCAGTCTTAACGAGATTAAATTAGCAGTGCATTGCACAGGAAAGAAGAGGCAGGTGATTTAAGTCGGTGGAGATGGCCATATGACCACTATTGTATATTACACAGTCTATAGACTATGTGCAAAATGTTTAACAAAATAATATTTATTCGATAGATAACAATGTTTTTGTTAAATTTTCTGTTAAGATTGCAGCATACATAGATTATTTCTGTAACTGAAAATTTTAAAGACTTCATTAAATGTCAGTTATTAGAGACTGTGAACTGTATTTAATGAAAAACATACAACAATTGAATGTTTATTTTTCATTTTTAAGTATATTCAATATATATATATAGATAGATAGATAGATAGATAGATAGATAGATATAGATATAGATATATAGATATAGATATAGATATAGATATATAGATATACACACACACACACACACATATGTGTGTGTCATATATCTGGTTGCCCAACTTTATGTTCTTTGGTTATTGCTTGAACCCTCACCCACTGATACTGAGTCATACTTGCATACTCTCATTCTAATGCCTGGTTTGAGGATAATTCATGTCTTCATTGTGCATTTTGGAACAGGTGAATATTTCAAAACAATTAATTTACGTCAAATCATATATTTATACAGTTAATTGGGTGCAATGTGATAGGCCTTGCTTGTGCAACTCAACAATATGGCTTTCTTCAGAGAGAGAGGAAGCTTTTTGCCATCAATAGGACTGTGTGAATACCTGACAGAAAATGACATTGAACCCACATTTTTGTGAAGATTTTGGCTTTTAAAAGCTGTCGTCTTAAACTTTTGATCAGCTGATAAACAGCCTATGTCAGTTAAATGCTAGTTTGCAATAAAGTGCTAACTCAATGTTGTTTTTTGTCTCATTGCCATTTCTCTTCTTTATTTTCTTTTGCATTTTAAAGCTTTGCTTAGAATGTTCTTAAGATATAACAGTGCAAATGAAAACTTTGCAATTTTTCAACAAGTATTAAAATGTTCTATCTATCTATCTATCTATCTATCTATCTATCTATCTATCTATCTATCTATCTATCTATCTATCTATCTATCTATCTATCTATCTATCTATCAATCAATCATACGGACAGACAGACAGACATACATACTTACATACACACACACACACGCACATATATATATATATATACACACACACACACACACACATATATATATATATATATATATATATATAAATATATATATATATGTATATACATATATACACACTCAGATATATATATATATATACATGTACATATATATATATATATATATATATATATATAGATATATACACACACATATATATATATACATATACATATATATATATATATATATATATATATATATATATATATATATATATATATATATACATATATACACATTCTGTATGTGTGTGTGTGTAGGCCTATGGGGTAGATGTGTGTCTCTGGGTGTGTGCTGTAATGCTCCCATGAACTCACAATGCGCCGGACATAAACATTTCAAACACAATCTTTAAATAAATATTTTTTTCAGAATAAATAACAGCTAAGAGAATCTTCTTTTAAACACTAATACTGCTGTGAGCAGAAGAAAAAGAAAATAGGTGAACGTAAAGCTGCAGGTTTTAATACGCAGGCGCAGTGACGCACCGGCGCTCATGGGGCGGGGTTAAGGGGTCATGTGACAGTGGCGCTCAGTGGCCGCCATGTGGCTCATCAGACCAGCAGTTTTGGTGAGTCTGCTGGGAAGCAGAGGGGTTGTGAGAAGCATGGTGAGTATAAAGAGTTCCCTCATACATGTGTGTCTCTTTGTGTGTACTGAAGACATGATATTGAAATCGAAACTGCTGCGCGCGTGCTGTTCACCATGTAGGTCAGGTAAAGATTTTCTATTTTTAAAACGGTGTAACGATGAAATAGGTCCGATGTTGACACTGCAGCTAATGATAGACCACTGACAGCAACGGTAGCTCTTTGACGACAGGGAAATGCTTATAGATGGTATTTAGCTTTGGATTTACGTCTTTCGGACAGATTCAGTCCCTGTGTCACGGAGAGTTGACCCCCGCTCAAGTGTGCGTTTGTACTGAAACAAATGTGTCCTGCATCAAGAGATAAGGATGGCGTTAGCATTGCTTATAATCCACAGTAATGACCCCCAACACAGGTGATTATAATTAACGCCAGTTGAACCAAGGGTACACTGTTCAGCTGCTCTTTTATTTCCCAAACACTTTGTAATGAACAAACCCACAGGCCTGTGTCGATGCTAGTACATTCACAGTTTAATTAGTCAACATTACATGAAATGTTGAGTCACAGCTGTGGAATTTCGGCTCAGACTCGGTCAGTATGTATACTATGTATACTTTGGGGTTGCGCCATGTGATGATGAAGTAAATGGGCCAGAGTGCAGTGAATAATAAAGAGGGCAACGGTCAACTCCCTCACATTTCCTTTAGCACATCTAATCTGCTGTTCAGTGGACTTGAGCATATACTTTTTGTCCTCCTTGCTGGATAATCTCAAACATATGCTCCTACATATGTTGTACAGTACTGCGTTTTTTAAAAACGGATGCACAAGACAAACCAGTTTATTCCAATATCATCATTGTAAGTTAGAGGAATTGTAGGTATGATGGTTAGAAAATATTTACAGGCAAATGTTTATGAGCTCTAATGAGCTTTATTTTTTAAAAACACAATTAAAAGCCTTATGATGTTGATGCTTGAATGCACAGCAGCAATAATAGAAGTCAAAGATCCCCCATATTGGATAATGTCTTGATTTGAAGTATCCAATACTATAAGTAAATTCTTGTTTTTGTCTCAAAAACACAAATACATTTGCCAACACTTGGAAAACAGATGAAACTAGAAGCAGGGGCAGTTGTTACCAGTGTATTTGCATTTTAGACAATGCTCTGTCTCTTAGTCTTGGTTAAAAACAGGACTGGATAAACATTTAAGGTTCTGCACCTTTTAGCACCACTGATCATTTGAAGGTGATTTTTTTTTTAAATACTATGAAAATGTTGCCAGTACTACCATTTCACAGCATTTAAGGGTTTGGATGTAGTTATTAGCCCTTTGCACAGTGCTTCTGATGTCAGACAGACTCTATTTACACCTTTTGTTTCATGACACATTCAAACGTTTAATTTTAGCCAGCCATCTGCACATCAAAAAAAAAAGAGGAAACACCATTTAATGAAATAAGCATTTAAATTTCCAACTTCTTGCCTTAAGAAGCTGGTTGCATACAGTCAGTTATCACATTTAAAGTTGTTGTAGTTACACATGTATTTTGTTATTTTGACCCTGATTTGGCTGGTATTTTGGGTCATCAGGGGAAGATTTAGATTGAGATTGAAATTTAGAGTCATTGTATTTGGTATAAAGGGACTGTGACTGTTTTAAAAGATGGACCTGATGTACAGTCTCTAATGTGTCTTTCCATGAATGCAGTGGCAATATTGGTGTTTTACTCCAATAATGTTTTTGTATTCATGTTTTCTGATTCTGTCTGAAATGGTAAAATACCCACTGATTGTTCCATGTTGTGTTAAAGTGAAAAATCATTTCCTGTCCATATGGAGACAGTGTTAACAGTTTTTTTTTAATTCTTCACTTTGGCAGGATATTTCAAAAATCTGTATTTTAGTGACCAAGATCTGTGGCTGGAAGGCAGCAATGTACAGAAAAAACTCAGTTTTCAAAATACTTGCCTTTAAGCGAACATAGCCCCTGTATAACAGATAAAGCCCCTAACCAGCATCATGCTATGCTAATATCTCTAAGTACAGCTACAAACTTTGTTGAGACATCTCACTCAAGGAACACAGTGCCATGTTAACCGTGCTTCATGTTGTACCCCGCATGTGCTTCACAATTATCAACATCTAGTATTGTGATAACGGTAAGATTATTTTTACAGAAGCTTTATCGAGATGGATATTGTGTACTTCTTACAGCTTAACATGTCCATTTTGAAGTCCTACACATGCTAACATATTTCCATTTTCTCTTTTCAGTGTGCTCAGGCCAACGACTGGCAAAATGCCAAGTCAATATACGATTTTTCTGCCAATGATATTGACGGGAATGAGGTTTCCCTTGATAAATACAGGTAACCTATTTACAGTTTAAGTCATTTCATATGAACTCAACTAGAGGTTCTATGGTGAATGACTCAGATTTGGCTTAAAATGTGTAATGTATTCCCTTTAAATAAGGGTGTTGTGCCTGTTTCTGACATTCATAAATTGCACATGTTCCTGTGTAGCCAATATTGGGTACTAATATCTCTGGAACAAGCAAAGACTTCCGGCTGAAGTTTGCTCTCCTGGGTATTTTTTACCAAGGCTGACAGATTCTGTCATCATGTCATTATGTCATTATTTGTCTGAATATTTTATGTGCGAAAATGGAAAAATCAATTTTCAGGGGCCTGGGTCAGTCTAATATTATTTACAACAGCCCATTGATGATGGATTACTTCAATTTGAGGACAGGACTATCTGCAAGAGGGAACCTGACTCCATTTAATCCAGAAATCTTGCTTATTTCAGAGATATTGCATCCAAAATTGACTACACAGGAACTTAAAAATGTCAAAAACAGTCACAACAACCCTTTTATTTAAAGGCCCATAGTTCAGGAACCCTTCAGATTTCCACCTTCAACTTTGCACATGTTTATTTACATTTACAGACAGCAACAATTTTTTATGCCAAACGTGAGTCGTGACTGGACTGTAGTTGAGTTTATATGGATTGACCTGTATATATTCAGTGAGATTAAAAAAGTTGACTTGTCGACAGCTTTAAACTAATTCAAGATGAGTTTACAAATGTTAGGTAAGAGTTCTGCTTTCTTGTTTGACAACCTGTTCTTTGCTTTCCCTTTCTCCCAGAGGATATGTGTGCATCATTGTAAATGTAGCCTCTAAATGAGGAAAGACCAGGGTAAACTACACTCAGCTAGCGGAAATGCACGCCACCTACGCTGAGAAGGGTTTACGCATCCTGGGCTTCCCATGCAACCAGTTTGGGGGACAGGTAAAAAGGATTGCTTTGTGACAAATTGATCTTTTTGAGCATTTATTTTTGTGTGTTAGCACATAAATGTGACAAGTCATTTTACCTATAGTAGGGCTGTGCGATATGACGTTATTAAATCGATAAGGATTGTAACGTGGGGATGATCTCATAAAGCAGAAAGATCGTCAGATCGTCTGTGTGGGCGCAGAGACTAGCCAATCGTAGCACATTACGCGCAGGTCATGGTGGGATCCCCTGTTTGGTTATGTAGCGTGAAGCCATGGCGGAAAGAGAGAAGGAGATAAAAGCTTGAAGACGTCTGAACAAAAATCTGTTCTAAAGCAGCTGTATTATTCACTCAGAATATAGACACTGCAGTTAGATAACATTTGTTTTAAATTGTTGCACTTTAAGAGATAATGTTGATATTGTTGTTCATTACCTTATATGTTTACATTTATTACACATTTTTATGAAAACTGCACTATTTAAATTAGAACCTGTTCAGAAAGTTTCTTTGGCTTTAATTGTCTTTTTTTTTCTTTTAGGGTTTTACATGTTTTATATGTTGAGCAGAGGGAAAAAATGGTCAAACATGCAAATTAGTCTTGAAAAAACAACGTAAAAAAGAATCGTGATAAAATCGGGATTGTGATTTTATTTTAAAAAAATCGTGATATATTTTTGCCATATCGCCCACCCTTAACCTATAGCACACAATACACTTGAATGGTCAAACTACTGGCTGTTAATAAAAAAAATGAAGTGCTAATAATGTTGAAGAGAGTAAACTTTCAAGCCTTAAGAGGTTAACTGTCATTTCAGATATCTTGTCCACAAATAGTCTGGCTCAATAATGCAGGACATAATTCACTAATGCCATTTTTCTTTCAATATTTGCTGTAACATGGATTATTAATTAAGATGCATTTAACAATGACCAGTTTTTGTGCTGTAAGATTGCAAGAAACATGTTCTTATTTGGATTTATGATAACTTGTAATCCAGGAACCAGGTACGAATGCAGAGATCAAAGAGTTTGCCAAAGGTTTCAACGCAGAGTTTGACCTCTTCAGTAAGATCGATGTGAATGGAGACAACGCCCACCCATTGTGGAAGTGGATGAAGGCACAGCCCAAGGGTAAAGGAACCTTGGGAAAGTAAGTAGTTGCCCTGTTTATGTCCTTACAAACTTAACAAAAATGTCTTGTGTCACTCAGAGACTAACAGTGCAGCTCTTTAGAATGATACTGACCTATCTCAGTGTGGTCATGGACTCAACATTCAGTTAGCAGGAGCGTATGCTCTGTCTCATAATTATCCTATTTAGTTTATTTTGTTGCTTCAAACTTCTTTCTTGCCTTTATTAAAGTCAAATGGGGAAGATGGGCGGTGGGTTGCTCAGTGTTTCACAACTCTTTACATCATTTCTTGGATAACGTGCATGGTTACATTCCCTTTTCCCTCTACTATTATTGTGGAGTGGTAGCAGCCACCCCATGGATACCCATGCTACTCAAAACTATAGGCCATGATACTCTTGTGAACAGTGTGTAATGTACTTGTGTTATTCCAACAGAACATGAGCGTCCTTGTGTTTTGTTTTGAACTTCTCTCTGCAACGTGTTCTTCTGAAGGGGCCTTTTTTTTGTCTTTGACACAACCACACTGACTTACAAATTGCCCTGATGGTTTTCTCTAAAGTTGGGCATATGCTGTGCAACTCCAACATGATTTTGACATGAACTTTGAGCCGCATGACTGCATTTGTAGTCAGCCCAGCTGTAGGTTACTTTAGTGCAGTGTTCATCGAGGCAAGACAACAGACCACAGCCCAACCTGAGTCTGACCAAAAGTACCCCGACCTGTCAGATGGATTTGACATGTTTGATATGCTGGTCATGTGATTGCATTCCCTTACACAGTGGGAGCAGCTATGTGCTGATCCTTCCCTTTTGATATTTCAGACTACAGTAACATCTCTGTGATATGTGGCCTCTTCTTTTATCTGGACAAGTATGAACAAGCCAAAAAAAAGAAAGCAGTTTTTTAATTATCAGGATGCTTACTGTGTTGGTTGTTGCTCTAGAACAGGGGTGGGCAAGTAGTGGTCCGGGGGCCAAGTGCGGCCCTCCACATCACTAAATGTGGCCCGCCATTCATTCCCAAAAACCAGCAGCTGTAAATATGAAGAAAACTCAGATAGCCAATAGAAATAATTCTGTATAATCTTATGCAAGTTATTTACAACCTTACTTAGCTCTTATAGTGTCTAAATCTCTTTCATGAAGCCTTTAACATTATATCAAGTAATATTCAATACTAATACTATATTTGAAAAATGGCAGCAGCAAAATATCTGAGTTTTAAAAATTAGAAAAACACATCATTTTATTGATTTGAAAAAAGCTTCATTGGCTTTAATCCCATGTATTTTTGCTATATTTGCTTGAATTCTGTATGAAGTTCATTTTATTATGCATAATAACTTGTATATATGTTGTAATATATGAATGTTGGTATTCTAATTTTATGACATTTATATTCTCATTTGATGTTTGTCCAACATTCTTTTTCATTATCGAGAGTTTCTGAAAATTTGTAACAATGTGGCCCCCAGGCTGGGAAAAATGGTTTTATGTGGCCCTCTTGGTCATTAAAGTTGCCCACCGCTGCGCTAGAAAAGTGTGTGTGCTGATAGGTTGAAGAGCTGATTTTTTTTTTAGTGAGTATTTGAGTCTTGAAACTGACTTTTGTCTTTTTCCCCAGTTTTATATGCACAAGTGAGCACTCATGTCATATTATGTCATAGTATTATTATAAAAGACCATCAGATTGTGCAGTATAAGCACATGAACCGTGGACATTTCATTTCAGTCACACAGTGTGAATGGATATTCTTCCACGACTGACGTTCTGTTGGCTTAAAATCACAGTGTGTGCAGGGCTAACACAAGTGAAGGAAAGCACTGTTTAGCTATTGTCACTATTCCGCTGGTCATGATGGTAATGGCTGATTTCCTCTCTTCACAGCAACATCAAATGGAACTTCACAAAGGTAATAATGACAATGATCTATTAATCAATTTTCATGTTCATTATAAAGCTGCACAGTTTCCTCACTTGCAGCTGCATGGAAACGTGTTGTGCTCATGTTTTGATGTCTTGCTTTTCAGTTCCTGATTGATAAAGAAGGACAGGTGGTGAAGAGATACGCCCCATTGGATGATCCCAGTGTAAGTAGCACTGTGCTCTGGTTAATGATACTTGTTTTAAATCTGCACTTATTTCTGTACAGGGAGCGTATACAAGGGATGGATTGAGATTAAAAAAGAACAAAATCTACACCAGTGGGGCAAGACCTTAACTGAGATGAAAACCATGGCTGAAATCCCCAGGCTTTTGTTGAAACGGGGTTTCCATGAGTTCATAAAGACTTCAAAATATGTTGAGTTAGGTTTTTTAATTTAAGTCTTTTATTAGCTGACAGAGGTCTTCAATATTTAGATGGCATTTTAAGCAAGGCAGTCTTTTTTTTTTTTTTGAAACATGTAGTAAATACAGTTTTTGTAGTTGACTTTTATGTACTGCATGGTTCGTAATTAAGTTTAATTCTTATATTCATTATTCAGTGCAAGTGTTTAATCTCTGACCAGCCTGTTGTGCAGAATGGCCACTATTTGGAAAAGTTTTTTATGCTACATGCATGCTATCTTTACCAAAATGTCTCATTATTTTGGCTTTGATTGTTAAAAAAACATATCTTTTGGGATTTAGAGTTTTTTAATATGCTTTCTGAATTCATTTTTATTTCACAGTAAACATGAACCAATGTACAAAGAAAACTATTAATAGTGAAGTGTTTAACGACTAATATGGAGTAGTGAGAGTGCCAAATTACAAAAATAGATCTATAAAAGAATAAATAAATAAATGAATGAATAAATAAATAAATTATATAAGAATCTACAAAAGAAAGGGCCAATAAAATTAGAAATTTAAAGAAAAAATAAAAAATAAGTAGAAAAGTGCTAAATAAATAAGTAAATAAATAAAGTAGCTATATAAAGTGATATTTATCAAAAAATAAACCCTTAAAAGAAAAGGCTAATAAAAGTATAAAAAGACAAATAAAAGTATTTAAATCACATTATAATGTCACTTTAAAGCAAAGTAAATATGCGTTGAAAAATATGCGAGTAGGAATGTGTTTGCGTCACAAGCACAGGAGGAATCCCAATCGAGAAGAAACATGGCGGCGTAAAACTTGACAGAAGAACTCGTCGAAGTTAGAGAACAACATAATTATGATGGAGAATATGTTTTGGGGACGGTAGAGGACGTAATGGAAAGTGCTGGTACTATGTGTGCTTTGACCCACACAGACATCGATGAGCTCGTGTGGCGAAATCTTGAGAATGTAAACAAAGCATAACCCGATGTTTGTCCTTCTTCCTCGATTGAGTTCCTTCTGCGCCTGCTCACGACGACATTCCTACAAGCTCGTCGATGTCCGTGTTGGTCAGCGCACACATAATACTAACACTTTCTATTACGTCCTCTACCGTTCCCAATACATATTCTCGGTCGTAATTGTTGTGTTCTGTAATTTCAGCCAGTCTTAAAAGGTCTGCTATCAAGTTTACAACCCCCATCCTTCTTCCTCGAAAAGTTTCCTTCTGCGCCTGCGTACAACGACATTCCTACTGCGCATATTTTTCTACGCATATTTCCTTCGCTTAAAGTGACATTTTAATGTGATTTAAATACTTCTATTCATTCGTCTTTATATTTATACTTTTATTAGCCTTTTCTTTTAAGGGTTTATTTTTTGATTAATATCACTTTATATAGCTACTTTATTTATTTATTCATTTACTTATTTATTTATGTATTTATTTATTAAGCACTTTTCTACTTTTTTTTATTTGTCTTTATATTTCTACTTTTATTAGCCTTTTCTTTTATGGATTCTTATATAATTTATTTATTCATTTATTTATTTATTCTTTTATAGATTTATTTTTGTAATTTGGCACTCTCACTTCTCCATAGACTAATTGTACCAGGTGTGTGTTGCCATTTATTCCATAGTGTTATTTTTCTCTTACTTTGGGCATTTAAAAAACTTGGGTCTAATTCAAAATGTGGGAAGTTTAGAATTGTGTGTTTATTATGGAATTTATTGAGGTAAATTGTTGCTTTAGTCTCTTTGCAGTTTGTTACAAAGTGAAATGTGATTTATTCACATGGATTACAAAAGGATCACAAACTAGGGGCACTGGAGACTGACAACCTGTTGTTAAGTTTTTGGTCGACTATCTGCTGTGCTTTTCTTGCCTGATGGTCTGTCTCTGTCCATGGTGCTGCAATAGTGTTCCTCCCCATCTCTGTCAGTGACACCTCTTTATGTTTGTGTTTGCAGGTGGTTGAAAAGGATCTGCCAAAATACCTGTAGCACTGCTGTCTAACTCCTACCTGTTTCACTCTTGACTTCTCTCATGGACTTAAAGGCATTTGTGTGTGAACGTCTGGACCAGTGACGGCCTGTCTGTAAACCCTTCAGTGGGGAGGGCAGGCCTGATGAACCTCAGCGTGCAACTTATCTCCAGAACTATACACATCAAACCCATCAGACCATGTGAGAGGACATTTAGTTAATTAATGTAGAGACTCATAACATTTTACTTGTTCAGCTAAACAGTCATTCCTTGTACACAAATACCATCAAGCACTTCTGAAATGTTGGGCCAGATTGGTTTGGACGTGAGGTGCCATAACTTTCTTTGATTAATGAAAAGCTACTGAATAATATTTGCACTTATTTGTAACTTATGACTTATGTGTTGAAGTTGGAAATAAATGCTGTCTTGAATGCACATTTCTCCGTAATATTTCCCCTTTTTCATCAGTCTTAATTTTTAGCTCCCTTGTAGGCCTGTGAGTTGTTTTTAAGGTCTAAGCTTGCTTTTTGAGCTTGTTAGAAAATATACAGGATGAAGGTTTTAACAAAAAAAAAAGATAAATATAGAAAGTTTTAATAAAGAAATGTTTTTCACTGCCTTAACACTGAGTTTAATTGTAGTCAGCTCCATGTGAGTAAGGGTCAGACTATTTTTAGTCTGATTGTTGACATATTAGAGGCATGTTACTTTTTAGGCCTCAGATCATCAGTACAAAGGCAAACTAATGTACATGGTTAAAATACTTATTAATCCCTTTTGAAGAAATGTTGGTAATTTGTATGTTTATTTTGGCCACATTTTGTGATTTTTTTTTTAATGTGTAAAACAGATACTGTACTTAACAGTACTTTTGCCTGCTTTCATTTGACTGCATGCTGTGCATTGTTTGAACAAGGTTCATTCAATTTTGGATTGCAACTATTGTAGCAGTTAGGGCTTAGTAATATAACGATAAAAATAATTTAAACACATTTGAAGTTACAGATTCAGTCCCTATCAACTAAGGTTTGTTTTTCTCATATCTTGCCCTGTTGTAGGGAGGTTCATACAAACTGAATTCTATTGCACTGTAGGAATTACAATGTGTTTTGGTAAATTTTAAGCTTCTGCCTTCTACCATCAAATATGTAAACACACACTTGTTTGCCATGTGACAGGAGCTAGTGGCAAGGAGCCATTTTGGACAAATTGTAAACATCAGGAAAACATATAAATAAGCAACCTGGGCTTTCATTATGCCACCAAGGACACAGACATTGGCCATGAAAAAGTATTTTGCTGAATCAGGGTCCTTAATTTCTTAAGTCTTAATTTTCTTTATTTTAATTTAAAGATGCTATGAGGAGTTTCTAGGTAATTACAAAAAAGTCTCACTTTTAGATATATGCCTGATCGAAATACACACTTTAAGATGAGTTTTATAGCATCAAAATAGGTTATCTATAAATGCTATTCCTTAGCTAAATGGTCGGGTCGGACAGCCGGCTACAAAACTACGATGTTTTCCAAAAATTGCTGGTTGTCACACAGCAAAAACTACCACAACGTAACTAGAAAGAGATACATTACCTCGTCGCTTTGCATCCTGTAAGTTGTTGGAAAAAAGTTTTAAAGCAATGCAGAGTTCTGAGGAAGGTCCGAACTGCATTTATTAGCATCACAACAAAACACATGCTTTGGCTTGGGTCTCGTCTTTTGGTGCGTTCCAGTTGTAGTCAGAAGTAGGAATTTCCTGGTTCTGAGTAGGAAACTGCAACTGGAACGCCCCCTGAAGTCTGAATTTCCTACTGGGAACTCGGTGAAACCTCGCCACACCCGAGTTGACAATCGAAGATGGATGCCCCCAGTGTGAACAGTTATTTAGCTCCTGTAATAATCAATTTATTTGCACTTCTGACTGGGGCGTGTCGCTCTACATCAGCTGTATACATAGTATTGTTAGACTTATATTTACAAAAATGCTGCCATAGTGATAATCACATTCTTCATGTGATATTTGTGAACACTGCAGAGTGTGCTAATAACAGCTAACAATAGCCTGGTAGATCAGGATGTATTTTTCCGACTTCAACTGGAACGCCGTTAAGTCGTAGATGATGTCACTCCTAGTTCCGAGGTCACTGGAACGCAGCATTACGACAGTTGCAGCGTGTGCTCATGGGTAGCAGTCTTTACGTCTTCGTAAATAGATTCTCCTCATAGCACCTTTAAGGCTTTTGAAAAGTTTAGGTGTCTGGTCTGAATTTATGGTGTCATTCTGTCTTTATTTTTTTTTATCTCTACAGGGCTACGTAAGAGTTGAATCAAAAACACTGGGCAAAAAGATGTTGCAACAATAAAAGATGTTTGTTCAGTCCCAATCAAAATGTTATGACCAGTTTAAAAATTGCAAAAAATTGAATTTTGTACTGTTGGATCTTAAGGTTTTGTTTTCTGAAACTCCAAGAACCTTCTTAAGAACCAACAGTGCAAAATGCAAATTCTTGCCATTTTAAACTGGTCTTAATATTTTGATCAGGAGTATATGTGTGCACTGACTTAAGTGTGTCACTTTCCCTTTTCTAGGAAACAATGCAACCACATCGAGTTACTTAAGTGTGTTTAACCCTGGCCTGTTACTCAAAATGAAAACTCGCTTGAAAAAAATCAGCATTTAAGCAAGATGGATATAAAAGTGGTATCTTATCTATGGTTGCTTTTTTTCCTTTTGGACCAGAATAAGCCTTGAAACCCCTTGAATTACATCATAACATAAAACAACTAGACTAGTGAGCGCAGGCAAGTGTGTTTTCAGTCCATCAATTAAGGCACTAATCACTTTTGCAGTTCTTTGTGATCATGGGTTGACTGGACAGTAGAGGAAGAAAACAGGTGGGGCTTTGGCAAGAGTTATTAGTTTTAAGAACCGATGGAAATGACCATAGGTCAAGTCCTCTGCCACAGTCACTCTGTGCCTCTGTCACAGTTTGCCAGTGAAGGGGGCTGACAGTTTCATGCACAGACATGTAAAACAGTGAGGTTCACTGAAACAGCAGTGCACCACAGCCAACAATTTGTTACTGGTATTGGTCTTGTCCTGTTGGCCT
The DNA here is from genome assembly GCA_036419115.1 of Scarus forsteni. Taxonomy (NCBI): domain Eukaryota; kingdom Metazoa; phylum Chordata; class Actinopteri; order Labriformes; family Labridae; genus Scarus; species Scarus forsteni. The sequence continues at coordinate 1,028,438 of JAZDUH010000271.1, forward strand.
AGAAACCCACATGTTGATGTTTTTGCAGTGTGATGCAGTACTATCTGTCATTTCTTTAGCTGAATTTATACATTCTACACAAGGCAGGGCCTCACACTGCTTATTTACTTTCCCTTGCACACCGGTCTGTACTGGCATGCCAACTGTTCGGAGAGAAACAGAAACTGCAGGGTTTTTTTCAGCAGTGATATTGAGCAGCTTCTCTGTTCTGTAACAAGTTGCTTTTGTGAAAAAGTAAGAATGGATTACTTGACTTCGAAAACTAATGCTTTACATTTCTCATTTCACAAAAGTAATAATTATTCTGATTCATTTGTATCACATTACCCCAACACTGCTTTCGAATGTGAAAATGATGTGGCATACAATGGTTTGGCTGTATAAGCGATAGGGCTGGGAAGTATGGCCTTATAAATAGAAAGCAACATTTTTCTCACAAGTTTGATTTGCAATTAAATTGATTTTATCCCTTCCAAAGTAAAAAAAAAAAATCTAAACGACACATACATAATATAAACACATTTTGCATTAGTGTGAACAAATTGAGTCTCAAAATTAACTGAATTTTCCTCTTATAAATAAAAATGCATACTGCAGTTTAGTTATCAAATGTACATCCTGTTGTGTGGAAATAGGTTTGTCAACATTGTTGTGGAAAAAGGGCAACTTTCAGTGACATGGAATTGTCCTATCAGGATTGATTCCCAAATACAAGTCTAAAATGTGGCGTGAAAATATGGCTCTGCTTTGCATAATGAAAACAGGAACATTTTCCGTACTTCTATGGTCAAACTCAACTTACAAATTGTTATTGTGTCTCTGTTGAATATTAAGAAGGGTCTTACCTTAAGAGCTCAGGAGGGCAAAAAAGCTGATCGAGTAAGTCGAGAAGAAAAATCTTGTTTTTAAATTAAAAGTCTGATTCAACAAAAAATGAATCAATTTATTGCTCAGCCGTATTAGGTAATGTGACAAACAACCTCAGTCTCCCCTATATGGTATGTAATTTCCAACCAACCCAGTACATTTTTAAAGTGCAAGGACATATTATTATTAGTGCTGTCAGATGATTAAAAAAAATTAATCTAATTAATTACCCGATTTATAGTTAATTAATCTAATTAATTGCATTTTAATCTCATATCTGCTTAAAGTATAGTATGCTATAAAATTGTAGTGCATGACTAATCAAATGAATACACTGAGAAGTGAAGATTTGTAAATCCACATTTTTATTGGTGACAGAATAAAACCAAAGTCAGGGCAACTTGTCCAGAAAATTCTAAGCTCAATCAGGCAACTCAAATTACACTTTAAGTGTGTTTCATAAATCAAATTCAAAATAAGAAAAAGGTCAAGGACATCCAGCAAACCAATTAAGCCTGATGCATTATCAAAGAATGTAGTACGAATATAGATAAATAAATTCAAAAATAAAATAAGACTAAGTCTTAAATTGGCCATTCCTGTTGTCACCTGGGCTTTGTTTGGTTTGACTAGAGATGCATGTGTGAAGTGACGTACCACTACCATGTACAAGTCCTCCAGCTGGCCAATATTAAAATGTTTGTGTGCTATGATTAATCTTGCGATTAATTTTTTTAATGCATTCATTTGCGGTGTAATTAATTAATCTAATTAATGCACTAAAGTGACAGCCTTAATTACTATTGAATACTGTTTAATTGGAACTATACAAGTGCACAAATAACTTAGATTTTTAGTTTATTTAATTAAGCAACTCCATTTTCGCGTGGGCTACAAAGTGTGAAAAAATGTATTTACAAATTGTGATAAACAAAAATAATACATCTGCTCCATTTCTAACAAACATAACTGCAGTTGTTACAAGTCTTTCTTTCTTTCTTTTTTTTTTTTTTTGCCTGTACTGACCCCTTGTCAGTGGAAATGAGTGCACGTGTCCCTCTCGGTGTCCAGTGTCGCCCACCCCTGCTCCCATGATGCTCTAACGCTCTTAACGGTCACTCCTGTAAGCTTCTTGATGATGCTGGAGCGGCACGCGCACCAGCCGTTGCGTGAGAGTGGTGACGCACTGTAGCGGCAGAGAGATGAGCACCGCTGGATGCGAGGCTGCGTCTGGTTAAGTACAAAATACGGTTTCATGGAATGATGTGAATGTGGCTGCAGCTGTAGACCTTGGAGATGGGGTAATGACGGGGCTCTCACATCCTCTCGCAGCGCTTTCCCCCTCCTCTTGTCGGTGAGGACGGTAACGAGCGTCGTGGAGATGGACGGGGGGGCTGCGGAAACTGGGAATGACGAGGGGACGTGTGAGGAAGCGGGAACCAGCCGCGATATGCAGCTCGACCTGGGTGAAGAAGGTTAGTTTGTCTCTTATTTGGTGATTACCTCTTGTATTCTTGATAAAAGATGGCCTGTTATTTTGGTGGGCTCATCCAAACCTGGCTTCCGGTGACAGGAGGTGCACTGTGGGTAGAAGTTGTACTCAAGTGGGCAGCATGCATCGCTGGACTATGCCAAAGCACGTCTGCTTGAAGTACTAGACCACTTACAATGTGCCATTAAATCAGCTAGACGCCTTTTAGTCATCGGAACCTAAGCTGTAGGGATGAATAATAAATTACTAGGTTAGATAACAGTGTCAAAATACAAGTCAGTGCTGCTCTCGTTAAATGGCCCATAATGTTAGAGGCTCACTGCAGGGTGGCACACAGAGTGCATAAAAATGATGCCCAGGGTTGGAAATTAGCACCAGCCAAATGCATGTCATCTGTACAGTGTCTGGTGATTTTGCTCAACCCACTAACCAAGGTTGCTAATTAGAAATAAGAATAATTTGTGACAAAAATGCACCTGGAGTCTTAAGTTCAAGCAACATTCCTCCTGATTACTCGACTACAGATTCAGCTGATTTAACTTCCCCTCCCAATCAGTTACCAGCCAACTTCCAGCCACTGGAAGCACCCCTCTCTATAGACTGTGGAAGAACTGGATATGGCATCAGCCCTGTCATTTGCTGTGCTTGAAAGTGTTCCCTATCATGGATATAGTGCACTATATAGTGTGTTGGCCTTTTCGTAGTGCTGTTCAAATTCTCAGCGGTTTATTTCGTTCACTATATAGTGCACTGCAAAATACCTACAATGCACAGCAAATATGGGCAGGGGGTGGGACAACAAATCGATTCACTTAAGTATTTTTGTTTGCAGATTTTAAAATCAATTTTTTCGTTCAAAAATATTTTTTGCTAAATTAAATGCTTTATTTTAGTCTGTGTTAATAAGCCACTTTTAAGTTCAATCCAGGCTTTTGAAGCGAGAGTACAAACAGCTGGTCAAAATATATTGCTGAATAAATATAGAATAGCAATTTTAATCGAATCGGCACCTAAAAAATAGTGAAAAATCAAATCAGGAGAATAGCATATTGTCTCAGCCCTAATATCTATATTGTACTCCCACAGCCTATACTACAATGAAGAAGAAAAAGAGAAAGAATGTTGCTAAGGCACAAATTGGCGATGCTTTATTAATAAATGTAAAAAACGTTAAAGTGTCTTTAACACGTTCGTAGCGTAGCTTTATGACGTCTTCAACGGCTGCAAACAGCTGCAAAATTAGGTAATTATCCTCCTGAGTGCCTGGTTTATTTATGTGACTCTTGGTGATCCACTTCTGTCACAGGAATATCCAACGCATCTACTAACACAATGACGTTTAGAAAATTTCAGTGTAGGGTCCGAAATCTCATTTGGTCATTCCCTATGTAGTTCACTATTTTGTTTACACTACATAGGGAATTGTGAGTGAGTGATTGAGTGGATATTTTTTTAAACACAGCTGTTGTAAACGGGACATCTTTGATGCCATGCAGTGGACACTACCATACTGCATGTTGCCGTCTCAACCAACTAGCACGCCTTGGCCCTACTCTACTCGGCCCTACTCGATTTGCAGCGTGTTTCCACTAGCCTGGTACCTCCTAAAACAAGCTAGTTTTAGTACCTACTCCGCTCTGGTTCCGAGCGAGCAGAGTCGTTACTGAATGATGACGTCACCGACTGCCGGCTACTGATTGGTCAGACAATGTCGTCATCGATGCATCATGAGCGCGACGACCTAGCATGCTAGCGGTAGCTACCGTTAGCTTACCCTCATACGTCTTTTCTTTGCAGCTCGATTGCTCTCGTCCTCGGCTTCATTCTGTTGTATAGCTTCCAAAACTCCCCTGTGCTTCTCAAGGGGTATTTCTTCTTGCCGCCTGCAGCCTTCTCCTGCTTTCCTTTTTTACTCGGTTTGTGACAAAAAGCCACAGATTGTTGTGTCGCGCTCAAAATGCACGTCACCACAGTGCCGCTCACCCCATTGGGCGGGCGACTGGTGCTAACAGAAAAGCAGCACAAGGCGAGTAGAGTAGAGCTGGGTAGAGTCGAGGAGTGTAGAGTAGGGCTAATGGAAAAGGGCCAAAAGTGACTCTATATTTCCAAACCTGGAAATCGTCAATAAGTCCTCAACAAAAGAAAAAAATGTGCAAATGCTAAAAACAACCTCACAGTGAGAGCACATAGATGTATTGTAATTTTAGAACGAAGCCACCTTATGAACCAGGCTGTAGAAATGTGAATTAGATGTCAGGTCACTGCAGCTTTGTGTGAATACTCTTGGGACGACAGTTTTGGTGCTTCCACATGGACCTCCAGTCAGAGCCCTGGAAGTTGCTGCCTGTCTCTTCTTGTCTGGTGTAAGACTTAAATTCCACTGAAAACAAACACATTCATGCATTTGCAGGTTAGAGTAAACATGGATGAGATTTTCAAAACAACTGCCAGGAAGGATGTGCCCTGTCATAGACCTGCCATGTGTCTGCATCTGTTTGTGCAAAAATGGTTTGACTTGATGTTACGTAAGTGTAACGGTAACTCAGGTAAACCGGAGTATTTTGCAGATTGGCAACCCCAATGAAACAACTTGTTGGAGAATAATCAAGAAAAAATATTTAACATGAATCATACAGTGAGCTGTGAAGTCTTTTTTGTGTTTGCTTTTACTCCCACGTGGCCAACTATCTGATGTAACAACGGAGCATTGCCGAGTAAATATGGATCATGATAGCAGTGCTTTTCAAAGTGGAAGAAATTATCTGTTCATGCATACATAGTCATCAACAGACTTTTTATTGCAAACCTGTTAGCCTTCTTAGAGAGAGTTAACCGGTTTGGGATAAGGGTAAATCACAGCTGGAAAGGAGAAAAACAGTTATGGTGTGATGACAACCAGCAGAGAACAGAGAAAGGTGTTGAATTGAGTGAGCAGAGTAAACTAGAAATAGTCAACAATGTTTGACAGTCTGCTGCTTAAATCTGTGTTTGTTTTTTGTTCAACCATCATGCTCTGTAATGTCTGTAATATTTCACTTGTGTACACATTAGAGCAGAGGAAGATGCTCGTGTAGTCATTGTGTCTAAAGTTCAAAAGATCAGAAGGTGTTTTACTAAATTACTGCCAGCAAAATTCAGATAAACTTTTACCTCACACCTGAGTCAGCAAGTGCTGTTTTACCTGCTTGAAAGTTCAGATTGTTGAGTTACATTAGTGCTAATCCCACTAGAACTTTTTTGTTTTCAGAGCCCTGTAGTAAACTAATAACTGGAGACTTATTTTAAGAATATGTGGAGAATACAGTTTATTAATTGTCTAACTTGCAGACAGTTTTATTGGGGATGTCTCTCAGCATACATTAATAGAATGCACTGCATGGTATAAAGAGTCTGCAAATCATGTTAGCATGATAAAAATACAACTCTAAGGTCCTCTTGAGGTGAAATACATCATATAGAAAAAAACACAATATTGATCCATCTTATCACCTTGTAAAATGTAGTGTTAGTGTGTTCAAGCAATATAAAAATATTTAAAGTGTCTAAACTGTCAAAAACCTACAATTAGGATGACACCTGAATACCCAGCGAAAAACCTAAACATGCATGTTGAGAACATGTAAACTCAACCGAGAAAGGCCCCACCTGTCTGGGGAGTTGATCCAGCATAGTTCCTCCTTTGAGGTGACAGCACTACCTGCTGCACCTGCTACTTCTGATTAATGTGCAAAGTTTGGTGAGTTTCCAAACATGTTAATAAGGCTGAAGTTGTGATTCTAGTTATCAAAGAAATAAGTATTAATGCTTTAGTAACAGTTGGGCCCTTGCTCTGTGGCCAGTGCTCTTACCTTTACACGGCAGCTGGATTTACCATACTCTTAAAGGAGACATATCACGCTGATGCATGATTTAATACTGACATATAATATAATAAATTTGAAAACAAGACCTTACACCCCATTAATTTTCAAAAAATGAGATATTGTATTTTTTCTGATATCCTAGAACGAGATTTGATGCCTCTGAAAATAGGCCATTGCGAGATGTCCGCGAGATTTCAAACATCATGACGACACGAGGTACCTTTCTTTTTATTGGAGTAATCTGATAAAACACTTCCTCACCTGTGATGTCCGTAAGCCCCAAACCCTCACCGAGGAACACATCCAGCAGCAGGGGTATATAGCTCCCTCGCTCACACTCCCTCATTACCAGCTCTGGCCTGTAGGGGGACTCAATACGCAGTTGCTGCTTTGAGCCTGCTGGAAAATACAGTAGAAGAAGAAGGACAGGCTGGCTCTACCCCCAATAGAACTGATCAATCAGAGCACAAAGGGCTGTGACGTTACGAGGTAACTTTAGGTCAGCCTTGAGACCAAGTGTTTCAACAAGAGCTTGATAATGGACTAAAATGAGGATATTGAGAACGCTATTGTGGGGCAATAAAGGAACTAAATGACTTGTACTGAGGGCAGAAATACTTTACAGGCATCCTAGTCTGGCATAGTGAAAAGGAGAAACAAGCATGATATGTCCTCTTTAAAAGCCAGAATGACCAGGATTTTCTTGGTCCTAATAAGTACAACAAGTAGCCACTAGGAGGAAAAGAAATTATAAGACCATAACACTGCCATATTTGGCATGGCAATTGCGTGTCCATTCTAGGCTACCATGGATTGATAGAGATCTTTTACTTGTAATGTCCACATAATGATACTTTTGAGACTATGCAGGTGAGGTCATCAGAGGTGACTTTTATTGGGCAGGAGGGAGTTTGTAAACAAACCTGGCAACATGGAAGAGACAACAGGAAAGCACTGTTGACATTAAAATCTGTTGTGTGGTCATATTTTGGACTTTGGAAGAGGTGCAAGAGGAGAACATGACACATGGGGTTTCTAAGGAGTGATGGGGATAATATATTATTGTGGAAATATGGCTCACCTTACTTAACACCACCAAGGGTAAGCAAAAGCCATTGACAGCAAAGCTAATGCTAAGATAACCTGGTTGAAAAACCAGCTAACATTTGACATGTTTGGCTTGTCAAAGCCCCTGGATCTGAACAAGCTAAGAAAATAGCTCAATCAATTACTTACTTACTGTATGCCCTAAGGCTCAAGGCCTCACCATAATGTGGAAAACAAGGGCTTTTGCAACATGCTGGTTGAAGCCCCGGTTTGTGCCTTTGTCCTGGCATTTTTTCACTGAAATAGCAGTACTGAAGCTCTACAGAGCAGTAAATCTAAGAGTCAGAGAGGCTGCTCCATTTAGTCAGTCGCTGAAAAACGTTTTTGGAAGGTTTTACCCTCCCCAATGACTTTCAATTTGAGGTTGTCCAGATGAATTGGAAATATATACATATATGTGAAACAGAAACAGTCCAACTGGTGTGGAACGTTAATCTACACAAGCCTTAATATTAAATTATTTAAAAAAGAGAATGAAAGAAGGAGAGAGGTTGCTCTCATGTGGTTTTGTGAACAGGGCTGGTTCTACGTGACCTGGATCTATGCCTTTGTTCTTTTTTTTAATAGTTTGAAAAGTCAAATGAACTCTGACCTTTTAAATCCATGTGATACCAGTAGCATTTGAGGATCGTAAAGTTGACACAGAAGTCTAAAACAGTCCTTGCTGTGAAGGGAAAAGTGAAACATCTGATCTTGGTCAAAATCTTAATTTAGCATTGGGGCTACAGTGTGATGGCAGCCTTACGCTCTATGAGAAAAACTGCAGAGCTATTTAAATGTTGACTCCACACACTAACATAATTTGTATGCAGTGCATTCACTGCAGTTAGCTCATGCTCTGCTCCCTCAGGTGTTTCCCTCTTTTTTCCAACCTCCATCTGTCTTCCAACCATCCCTCCCTTCCTCTTCTGGTCTACATCTAAAGAGTGCTTTACATAATCTGATATGGAATTATTTCATAAACCACACACTAATCCCTTGTTGTGTATCAATTCCAAGCATCTCTGTGGATGTCATGGCTTCATAACTATGACAGAATGTGCTGACTGCTGTATGAAATTTATGTGCACATTTAAAAAAAATCCAGAAGCACTTCAGTTTCTCCCACAAGTAGTATTCTCATGTGCGTGCCTTTGTGCAGGCACTTACATACAATGTTTACGTATGGATTATTATTATTAAATCCTCCAGATTATACATGTGCAGAAAGCCTCCAGGCATTGAAATCTACTCTTGCACTCAGTGTCACATTAATGTCACAGCAACAGGCCGCCACTTTCTCAGCTAAGAGAGGAATCTAATCCTCTTTACTATGGCATACACACACACACACACACACACAGTTGGGCCTCTAGGCACAACTCTTTTACCCTGGCACACAGTGTTTCATCATAGAAATATCAGGGTGAGCTTGATGTATGTTAACACTAGCATAGTGTTAAAGCTCATTCAGAAAAGCCATTTAACAGGTGTAGATGTTACATTATGAGCAGAAAGGCTGTTTGTTTACAGCTCAGTCGCACATTATTCCGGCCTGACCCTAATCCCCCAGAGACTCAGTGACACTGTGTATGTGCGACTGTGTGTGTGTGTGAAAGTGTGCGCGTGTCTGTGTCTGCCTGAGGTTACTCATCTTCATTGTTATGACTTTGATACACCATTAATCTGCAGGCTACAGGTATGACCAACAGGCTGTCCTGTTGGGGCATACACACGCACACACAAATACACACACACAAATACACACACACAAATTAAATAAATAAACAGACAAAATAATCACAACAAAACACAATAAAAAGGCAGGAAATCATTTAAAATCACTTAGATTTAGTATTTGCAAGTTTACCGTGGACTAATCATTCATTGGGTAGACAAGTGTAAACAATGTGGAAAGCATATTTCTTTATATTTTCTAATGAGCCTTTTTCAACATTACACAATTTACTTTGCTGTTAATTTTGTGAGAAGAGTCTTGAGGAGCAGAAGAACATGATACCTTCTACTGAACTTGCAGTTTACAAAGAAAAGCACCATGCCTCTTCTAAGAAATGCACCTTAAAGGAATACTACACCCAAACAACGATTTGGCCTCATTTTCTACTCACCCTCATGCTGAACAACACTGTGGAGTAGTTTTGGAACATCTAGGATGCAGCCGGAGATCTGGGGGTATCCTCGCTGTCCACTGATATTGATATCATGACTTCGGTCAGAGCCCGAACAAACTGTCCTTAAAAGTCCACAAAAAGTCGGCAATATTCCTCCATACTGCTCGTGCGCTGTAATCCAAGTGTCCTGAGCGGGTAACGTCCACCATTTACTTGAAACGACATCATTTAGCACATGTTTATAGCCTAAACAGTACTACTTGGCATTTCTATGATACACTTACGGGTGCCTACGGGAGCCGCGGCTGACCAAACCAAAGGAACGCGCACTCTGCAATAACTAGGAGCGTAGAACAAGAAACAAGAACCCAAGAAATCCCACATTCTGCTGACCCCTCTTGTGTCTGTCCACAGCTCCGTCGCTCACAGCAGAATGTGGGATTTCTTGTTCTACGCTCCTAGTTATTGCAGAGTGCGCGTTCCTTTGGTTTGGTCAGCCACGGCTCCCGTAGGCGCCCGTAAGTGTATCATAGAAATGCCAAGTGGTACTGTTTAGGCTATAAACTTTCTGTGGTTTATTATGTCATAGCTATACAGCCTACACCTACATGAGGCAGAAACCATGGCTGTATTGAAAGTCTGCTCCGTGGCGTGTAACACCTCCTTCCCCCTCACATCAGACATCATTTGGATGGCCAATCAGTGCAGATTCAACTTAAATAAAATACTTAGTTTAATAGACACCTAGAACATTATGTGAATGGTCAGACACACGAGGACCTGGGGTCTTTATAGCTTAGTTGAGTTCAGCTGGACTTTCCTCTGTTGTATGGTGTAGTCATTAAATAGAGAAAAGTAGCCAGCTTATAGTCCTTGAACAGGAAATATATCTTGGGGGGATATGGACTATAAATATAAATTGGTAAAGGTCATGCTTTGAAAGGAATCTTAAACTCTAACTGCTAGAGTTCTTATGCTACTAACAAACTCTACTAGAACTACCATGGAGGCCATTTTACCACCATGTTCATTACATGACAGATAAAAATGTCAGCCTGAATTGATGTGGAAAGTTGTGATAGTTGATAATTAACAATGGAGGCGGGAAAGAGTGAATACATTAATAACTAGAAAAGCACTCGGAGAGCGAAGACCTCTGCCAGCACCACAGTCCTCACCCATACTGTGATTTTTACCAGAAATATTAGTCCTGCCTTTATTGCATGTAAGTATTTAGATTCCTTGACCATGAAAACATACCATTAGCAATTGGTTTCATAACGATATATGTTTTAGTTCATTAGTTATTCACGAAAATTGCATTTTTCGTCATGGCGGATCCAGACGGTGATCCGGATCAACACCAAAATTGAATTAGTTCTTCCTTTTCCCATGCTGAATATTTCCTGAAAATTTCATCAAAATGCATCCATAACTTTTTGAGTTATTTTGTTCACAGACAGACAGACAGACTCTCCTGAAAACATAACCTCCTGGCGGATGTAATAAGGGATGTGCAATAGTGTTGTGCTCAAGACCACACTATCTGAGACCAAGACTTTTCAGAGACCAGAATGCACCGAGACTAAGACCAAGACCATCAAAATCAATTTTAAAAACCATGACAAGGTTGAACAGTTAAGGGGGTGTCCCTCAGTCACAACACTGGGGAGGTTGCCGTCATCACAGGGCGAAATAACACATACATTTGAAGCTTTTTGTTGTTTTTCCAAGTGCTCCTCCTTATTGACTGAGCTTCTCTCTGTTCGCAACCCCAACAGGGAGTTAAGGTCTTCACATCAGCTGCTTCTAGAAGTTCCTAGGACCAGGTACAAGCACTGGGGTGATTGAGCTTTTTCAGTCGCTGGACCCAGTCTCTGAAACAAACTCCCCCCCCTTTATTACAGCCATGATATGGGATTTATTTGTCCATTTTGGCCATGTGTGGCAAAACATACGAAAAAACTATCATTACTGCAGATACAGATAAACGGTTAACTTATGTCATCAGATTCACATTTCAAAAATTAAAATAAATAAAAAAATAGATGTTAGAGAGTATTAATCGAGACTAACGCTGATCAAAAGCTTGAAGCCATAAAAGTGAAAAACAGTTTAATTAAAGTCCATATGCATGAACACAGCTAAACTTGTCAAGGAACAAAATGTCTGCAGTAGCCTCAGAGGGATTAACATCAGTAAATCTGCACTGCATAGCAAACACACCTTCACATAGCTTTTCTTATTCTCTTTTTGCAGGTATTACCCTTTATTATTGTCAGTGTGACAGATTATAAGTGTGGCAACTAGTACTGAGTCTTTTCGTGCTCTAGTGATGGAAACACTGCAACAGTTTGAAGTACTTTATCTCAGCTTAAAGATTCATTATCCATGCTTCGTCAGCTGCTCTTCTTTAATCTTCACTCTCACATGACCTCCAATTTAGCACGATGTTGTTTAGCAAGCTGTTTGTGTTGCTGCAAAGTGTTTCAAACTGTCTCTTCGTCTGTTCATTTCCTCTCCTCGGCTCTTTCATACACTGACTAACAAATACAACTGAGTCCTTCATGTCAGGGGAAGATTCTTCCTTATCCTTGTGTGTGATTGGCTGGTGTCGTGCTCTGAAGACTTTAGCCAATAGCAGCACTTAGATTAGGGGGGGAAGTCAATCCAATCCAATCCAGGGCTCCTACCTTCTCAGTACAAATCTGACTGATCCAGGAATAGAAAACAGAGTAAACTGTGCTGCAGTTGACTGTTTCATGTGGTACTTTGTGGACTGTCAGACTTCTCGTAGCCTGTAGGCATCAAACTTCTCAGCTGGTGAGTGGTCCAAACATTTATTTAGAAAAAAGGGTGCAGAGCTCGAGGAAAATTAGCTAGAATAGTCTCAATCATATATTCAGGGCTGGTGTAAAGCTGCTAACATGTCTGATAATCCAACCCTGCAGGTCTTGCTTTTTTTAGGTGGTAATGGAGATTTGCATAGCTACTTGTTTACTTTTATGTGCACGGAAGTTCAGATGCATAACATCACTTAACCCTCATCCATTCTAATTTTAAGTGGGTTCTAAGGACTGAGTTTATTGAACTGCTGCTAGTTTTTATTTTACACCTTTGTGATATTTCAGTCATTTTGTTTGGATCGTCAGAGGGGACCAGTCTGCAAACCTGTCAGTAAATTAGGAGAATTAGCTGGGGTTTCCACTGCAGTTTCAATGAGCTCATGTGCAATAGTCACAATAAAAGAAGAGGGTAAAAGTTGTTTCCACAAAATAAATAAGTAAATAAATAAAACACTCTAGAAAACATTTTATCTTTAAGTCTAAATGAGCCTCATATGATCTTTACCATTCTTTTTTTTTTAATTATTTTTTTATTAGAGAAAAGAAGCATACAAATATATATATGTATGTATATACACAACCTTTTCAGTATTATTTAACTTTATTTTACAACATCAGTTTCCTCTTTCCCCCTTTTTTTATGAATAGACATATGACATAAAGACATATAAACTTTTTGAATTCTCATGCAATAAGTCAATTTTTCCATTTTGTATATCTCAAAAATGATTGCAAACCACTCCTTCAATGTGGGAGGTGATGGATTCAATCACCTTCTTGTGATTGCGTTTTGATCTTCACCATTCTAAGACTGGAATACAGCTGCTGAGGACAAATATTTTTTGTGCTTGCTGTTTAAAATTTCATTCGACTTCTTGTCTATGTGGCTATAAAATCAAGGTGAGACTGTCTTGTGTTAAAGGAGTTATAATTTAATTAGAAATAGGATATTTGACCAAACATTTAGAGCTCAAACCCTATGAGCACCTCATATGGTGTTCATGATTCAGAAAACATGAATATTAACAATGAAAAAAAGTTAACAGTGTAACAAAAATTCTTCATGTAACATATATACTAAATAATACAACTTCTTGTGTAATGTCTTATTTTCCTTTTCCATTGTTAGTTTTTTCCAGTGTTGTTCAGCCCTAGTTTCAGCTGAAATTAATTTGGTTTATTGGAATTATCGGTACATCACATGGTGTCAGAAACATTCTGCACTGTGCATCTGTTACTTGAACCATGGAAAACAATTCTTTAAAGATCAGATGTTAAATCATGGTGACTGCAAATGCACCAATTTATAGAGTGCAGGGAGAATATCTGTGTAGGCTGGAGGAATGAGGATTTCTTAGCATTTTTGTGCTGATAGTTATTTTGTTAACCTATTTCTCCCTCCCTCTCTGTCTGTTTCTGCACATAGATCCGGCCAGGAGAGCTCAGATAACAGAGGTAAAACACCACATCACTCTTTCCACATGTCTGCTTCCTGTGTTATCTTTCTTCTCTCCTATCTTTACTGTCTTATGGTTTTTCTTATAATTTTAGAAGGAAGATAAACATTATACCCACCACCAATATACAGCATGTGTAAGATGTAGTTGCAAATTTCTGGTCATTTTCTGTCACAGATGCCGTCCCCGTTTGGATCGGGCCCAGCCCATGAGAAAAAGATCGGCCACAGGAGGGTGGATGCCTCTGGAGAGACGACATACAAGAAGGTCAACATTACCTCTCCGTCTGTCTCTTTCAGTCTGCACAGTGTCTTGAAAATGCTTGTTTTGCTTGTCATCACAATTACAGCAACTACTTTCCACCCAAAACTTTCTCTGTTTTTCTTTCGTCCACCTCCAGACCACCTCCTCTGCTTTACAAGGGGCCATCCAGCTGGGTATTGGATACACTGTTGGCAACCTCAGCTCCAAGCCAGAGAGAGATGTGCTGATGCAAGACTTCTACGTGGTTGAAAGCATCTTCTTCCCCAGGTGAGCTGGTGTGAGGTGGATGTTTACAGGCATGTGTTTCAGAGGAAGTCACTTAAGAAGTGTCTTATCTTCTGGTCTTCCTGTTGGTCCCCTCATGCTCTGCTCCTCTTTCTCTACTTTTTAAAGTGAAGGCAGTAACCTGACTCCTGCTCATCACTACCCAGACTTCAGGTTTAAAACCTACGCCCCTGTGGCCTTCAGGTACTTCAGGGAGCTGTTTGGGATCAGGCCGGACGACTACCTGGTGAGATGTTATTTTTTTTCCTGATCACTGGTTTCACTGTGAACATGACAGGCTTTTTGTGTTGTGCACATCATCACCATTAAAGCAACCGGCGTGTCCAAACTTTTTTACTAGCCAACTGATCTGTGCACATTTATAGTGAATCAAAGCAAATAAAACAAATCTAATATAAAAAACCCAACATAACAGCTTCACAGTGTGACTGGACTAGGCAGTTGAATTTTGGACATCCAGTTATATTGACACAGGGCCTATAATGCTGCGTTCACACCGCAAGCGACCCAGCTACCAAAATTGCGTTGCGCATCCATAAATACCTCATTTTGGTCAACGTTGCCATCGGCCGTCGCTCAGTGACGTCACGTCTGCTAAAGTTTCACCGCGATCATATCATATATCATATAATAGGATGTATAAGCGGACATTATTCCAGCTGTATCCTTTTCATTCAGTTATCAACCACAAAACACTGCAGCTGATGCCCTGCAGCAGCAGCATCTGTGAGTTTACCACGGTCCGTCTAGGCGGAACTAATGTCCTCACTGACATTAGTTCCGCCTAGACGGAACTCATCCGCCCTGTAGTCCAGTTGAATAACTGTCTGTCTCGGGTACCGTCACACGTACACACACCTCTGATTGGCTGATGCTGCACAGCCACACACAACATTGCCTGAATAGATCAACTTTTTTTAACTTTGACATCGCACGACAAGTGAAGTGGTCGTCTTGTACGCATCTGTCGCATCGCGGGAGGGTTAGCCCCGCCCCATCGCGGCTGTACATTGACTTTGAATGAAGAGTGATCGCTGAGGTAGTACAAGTAGCGTCCTGTGTGAACGCACCTTTAGAGCCTGGCTACCCCTTCACCTGCCCATGTTCTATGCTGCAGAGAGGAAAGCTGCTGATGGCTCATCTGTACATTCAGATACAAAACAAGAGCAAATTGTGCGAGGTTGTCAAACTTTTAAAGAATGTTGGTACCCCAACATACAGTGGCCCTGAAGAACAATGGGAATAAAGATTTCAATAAGTATTGCAAAATGTTTTTGTGTATTCTTAAATGTTTTGGTGTTCTGTGAAATGTTTTGGCGTTTTCTGAAACGTTCATTCCCATTGACCTTCAGGGCCACTGTACCAACATGATTTGTGAACAATCTTTTATGAATCAGACCCTTTAGATTAAGCTAAAAACAGGATCTTATAAGCTAAATTTGCTTCTTGGCTCAGGCAATCCTTTTGTCTTGCTGTGATATATGATATATGTGATATATGGTATCAAGATGTTAAGAAGCAGGATTTGTAATTATTATGGTTGTATGCTCAAGCTTATGATGATTGTGATGAAACCAACACAACACCGACAGGCGTAGCTTCATATCATGATCCCTCTTTTTTATTGAATATTAAGTATTTGCTGTGGGACAATAAGAAAACTAAACACAGGCTGGCATTTGGCTTTCCATATCATAGTTTGGGCATTATTTACACAATGAATTAAAGAAATATTATCATTAGATAATGTTAGCAGTAAGATACTGGCATTGGAAGATTTTGAAAATTCTTTGTATTAACAGACTATCTTGTAGCTTTATATATCAGCTTTATGGCGTTTTTGTTTTTGCATATGACTAAGATGTAGTCACTCAGTTCTATGGAAGTTGGAGTTACTGCTGTTGTTTATTAATACACGTTGGTAGATGTTTATGTCGGAGATGCATTCTGGAGCTACAAAAGTAACTGAAGGAAGAATGAATAATTTATTTAAAAGAACACAAGTGTGTTTGAACTTGACAAATGAGTTGGATCCCTTTAAGAACACATAAACAGGGAACAACTGACTGGGGTGAAATAGCTGCTTTACAGTGCACAGGCAGTGACATAGCTGTCCTTACTGATACCACTTTGGTGAGGATATTGTTCAAATGTTTTATCATGCTTACAAAGCAGCAGTTAGAGGTAGTTTGGGATGTTTGCACTCGGGGTTTTATGAGGTACATGTCAGTAACCAAGAGTCCACAGCTGAGGAACAGGCTAAAGATGGGCTGTTTGTCCCTCCACCAGCAGTGCATGAATCAGCTGTTGGGCTGCTTGGTTCACAAAGAGGAAAAACAAAAACCACCCAACAAGAGAAACTTGGGATTTTCGCAGGGATTACAACCATTGTTTGTTTTGGATACATGAGGATGCTTGTTTGCGGTGACGTAAATACACAAAGCAAAAACATGCTAATTAGTTAAATGGTGACTCTAAATTGCCCTTATGTATAAGCAACCTACGACCTTAGGTATAAACGTAAATGAATTTACACCTGAACACTCAAAATCACTGTCCCTCGGCAAATCCTTTTTGTGCTACATAAGTAAACTGAGCAGTGCCTGCACGCTTGAGACATGATAATTATGATGTTTCCAGCACATGGCTGTCCTCCAGTAGCTGTATTTACATTGAAACAAATAAACTGAATGAACACTTGATTTGAATAAAATAACAACTGCTTATTTTGACATAAGAGTGGTTGTTTATGCCAATCATTGTTCCAAATGCTGTCCATGTAAACAATGATTCCATATGTGTCTCCTTAGTTTTCTCTTCTCTCTCCTAAACTACAGTAGACTCCTAAACTTCTGAGGCTTTGTCTGCAGAATGAATTATCCAGACTACTGGACAAGATGAGCTTTTTATTAATTATAGAAGGGCAGCAGAAAAGGCATTGCTAGCACTACATGATTTTGAGTTGTATCTCTCCACCTGGAGCAAAGTAATACCAAAACGATGGGGCTTTATGGCAGAAAATGAAAGCATTTTAAGTGTCACCTTGACAGAATTTTTTTAGTTTTTCACCCAAAACTCACCATTACTCAGGGCTCTTGGTCCCTACACCAGCCACGTAAAGCCTGGCTTTTGTGTCCTTTCTCTTCTTACAGGGGCCCAGCTCATTGGAATTATTGTAGTTAGTGTATTTATTACTGACGTTGACCTGATACAACCTTATTTCAAAAATACCAAACGAATCCTTAAACAGCAGAACTTTTGCATAGCTAGTTTAACAGGTCACTGCTCTGTGAGGATTAATAATTCTTTTGTATTGCTTTGTTGGTCAAAATGGACTGCCTGATTGATCGTACAGTTTGATTAAAGTAGTGGTGTGCGATATGATGATATTAAATCGTTAAGCATTATAACGTGGGGATGATCTCATGAAGCAGAAAGATCGTCAGATCGTCCGTGTGGGCACAGAGACTTTGACGCGCACCCGACTAACCAATCGTAGCACGTTACACACAGTGCATGGTGGGATCTCCTGTTTGATTATGTAGCGCGAAGCCATGGCAGAAAGAGAAAAGATATAAAAGCTTGAAGATGTCTGAACAAAAATCTGTTCTAAAGCAGCTGTATTATTCACTCAGATTATAGACACTGCAGTTAGATAACATTTGTTTTAAATTGTTGCACTTTAAGAGATAACCAGTTACTTAAATTTGCATTTTTATTTGTTGTTTTTATATGTCACGTTTAGTTTTTATGTTACAAAAGTGCACTTTATTGATGTTAATTACCTTTTATGTTTTCATTTATTGCACGTTTTTATAAAAACTGCATTATTCAAATTAAAACCTGTTTAGAAAGTTTCTTTGGCTTTAATTGTCATTTTTCATCTTTTAGGGTTTTATGTTAAACATAGGGAAAAAATGGTCAAACATGCAGAAAAAAATCACGTAAAAAAGAATTGTGATAAAATTGTGATTGTGATTTTATTTTAAAAAAATTGTGATATGATATTTTTTCCATATCGTCCACCCCTAGATTAAAGTTATGTGATTAGCAGCAGACCTCTGTGATTCAACATAGTGCTTACTGTCCACCACAGAAAGAGCAGAGTAGGGTTCCTGGATGGCCATAAGGTTTTACCTGCAGTGTGGTATTCCCCATCGTCTCCCCCCAGTGTGTCGCTCTTTCTGCTCTCACACTGTCGTATAAACCCAAAATAAAGCTTTAAAAAGGGGAAAACTTCTGTGTACTAAAACCAGAATTTTGATGTTTGTCATAATTGATTGATTTTTCATTAAGTATTTGTTAATCAGACATTAGCCCATGTCTTTTGTGAAATAAGTTGTTCCACTAATTTCTAGATAAATGAACACACTTGTGTTGTTTGCTGTTTTGTAATACAAAAAATTTGTAACTTTTCCCAAGTTGGGTCCAAAATAAAAATCTTTAACAGTCACAAATTTGTCTTCGCAAAGTGAGTGGGAGCCTCTGGAGCATCATTACTACCACGAGAACAAGTTTTTTCATGTTTACAAATCCATCACATTTTTTCATGCCGTGGTTCTTGCATATCTCTAATTCCTACATAATTATTGTCAGCTATTGTTTATCAAATTGTTTAAAGTTTTTAAATACTGAGTGTCAAACTTCAACAATTGTATGCAATTCAGATGCTGTAAATTTAACAACTGATTGATCTTCAAATAAAAATATACAACTATGATTAAGGTCTTTTCCAGACTCGAGCATCTTAATAAGTTTGTGTTTAAAATTTCATACTAATCCTGTTAAACAGTAGATGTTTAAATAACAGATCTTGAAAATCACTGTCATGTTTTCCTTGCTTCCTTCATTAGTGACAGCAGGATAGCTGCTAACGTTATGTGACCTAACGTGAACCTGAAGGATTTGTCCGAGGTCTTTTTGAGGCACCTGATCGATGATAAAGGACGTTATCGAAACTGCCTCTGTTTTATCAGACCTTTAGGGAGAACATAGAATCTCACATTAAGCAGTATTAGCATTTGAACAATGAAGATAAATTAAAAAATATGTTTCATATTTTGCATGTGAGGCTTTGAGTCCGTATCCCCGCACATGCATGAACATACAGCGTTCTCAGCTTCACGTTTAAGCTCACGGTCTCCCTGTGCCAGAGGGAGATTAACAGACTAAAGCTTTCTTTTTTAGACTCGGGGCACTGACAGCAGACAGTCAGAGAGTGTTTTGTGTCTGCGTATTTGAGCTGCTGGAGGAGAGGTGGAGTACGGCTATAATTGCATTGTGCTGATTTAGGAGGCTTGAAAATTGAATTACTTTGTTGGACAGGTTGATAACAAGCCGCGGACACTTCCTTCTGAACAGCTTCAGCGTCCTGATTAAAACCACTTTGTCAGAGCTCATTTTGTTATTTGTAAAATCCTTTGTGGTTCCTTATTTCTGTGATATTTGAAGTGTAATTTTAAACCATATGCTGCCAATCGTAGTGTTTGTGTTAGGACTTTGATGCAGCATCCAGTTGTATATATCACCCTAAAAGTGGATCAGAGTGGTATTTCTAAAAGTAAAGTCAGTGATTGTTTATTAAGGCGTAAATGTCATAACGATCAGTTTTTGCTCCCAACTGCGGAGATGTGTGATTCTTCCCTCCCACACACAGAACGCCTTTATACTCACCAGCATGCACACTTTGCACTTTAAAGCAAAGTTCCCTTCTCGCTCAGCTGCTGATGAGCAATGCCATGTGAGTGGGTAGATGTGTTGATCTTTTGCTTGGCTTTTTGTAGGCTCTGCTGGATCCCACATTAACTGCACAGCAATGCAGCCCTGCCTTACAAATGAAGTGTTCAACTAAGGATGAAATTACAAACTCAGCTGAAACAAACATCTCACTGAGACTCACATTTCAGAGGCCTTTAGCAGAGGGACGCATTCTGATTTTAAACCGACTCACTGAGATTAACATCATCCAGTCTTCCTGCTGCTTGTAGAAACAGTCTTTGTCATAAATTGATGGCCGGATTGTGAACTTTATTTGGTACACCAGGCTTAATTTTAATCTTTTTTCTGTTTGTTTCTTCCCCCTCTAGTATTCCCTTTGTAATGAGCCGCTGATCGAGCTGACAAACCCAGGAGCGAGTGGATCCATTTTCTACGTCACCCGTGACGATGAGTTCATCATTAAAACTGTTCAGCACAAGGAGGCAGAGTTTCTACAGAAGCTGCTTCCTGGATATTATATGGTAAGTCAAACCAAGCATCCTCCTCAAAAGAACTGTGACCAGAATCAGTCAGAAAAAGAAATACCTTGTTAATCCTCGTGGGGAAAATCGATTGTTTCAGTTACTCGTATACACATTTCAGTAGTAGGAATTAGGGCTGGGTATCGATTCAGATTTTCTGGATCAATTCAATTCGATATTACAAGGTCTCAAATCGATTCGATTCACGATACAATTTGATATTTATTCAGTCTGGGATATCTCAGTTAAAATAATACTGTAGACTTAAAAAGTGACCTTTTGACCTGGTGCATTATTAAAATTGTTTTTACACTAAGAAATGAACCCAAAGCAGTTACACTAATCTTATATTTATTATATACATTAATGTCTATTCTGCATATTACTTGTTTTCTGTCCAACTCCTCTTTTCCTTCCTGCTTGTAAAATCCGAAATACATCCATACGTCAGCCTTTAAATTCACCGGTGGTGCCCATGTAGTGCTATTTGCTTCTGCTGTGTTTGTTTGATTATTTGTAGTAACATCTCACGAGATTTTGTTCAGTGGAAAGCAGCGCTAAACGCAGATCACGCTATACTAGCTGGGTTGATACCACAGGCTGCTTCTCTGCACGTCCAATGAAGAAAAAACTACACAAGTTAAAAGATCGATCTTTGGACTTTATGGAATATCAAAGAAAGACCTCAAAAAAGATTAGAGCATTAAATGTAAACAAATGAAATGAAAAAATGAAAAGAAAAATTACATAGGCAGGTTGCAAACGTGAAGAATCTGTCTTTATGCAGGGAAAATAAGTAGAAAATAAATAAGTTAAAAAGGACATCAGTTGAAAAAAGGCTTTATACAGCTTTTATTCATACAGGTAATCATGTATAGAGATAGAGGGTCTCATACAGACTTACAAAAAATATAAAACTGCTTTGTTACAGATGGAAAACAGATTGACTAAAACACTGCATCCACTATTCAAGTATAAGTGCCAAACTGAAACAAATCAAAACACTAAAACAGGAAAAAATCAAAGATCCCCCTATGATTTCCCTTAAAGGGGACATATCATGCTTGTTTCTCCTTTTCACTATAAAAGACTAGGATGCCTGTAAAGCATTTCTGCCCTCAGTACAAGTCATTTAGTTACTTTGTTCCCCCACAATAGCGTTCTCAAAATCCTCAGTTTAGGCCATTAACAAGGTCTCGTTGAAATGCTCGGATCTGAGGATGACCTAAAGTTACCTCGCAACGTCACAGCCCTGCTCTGATTGGTCAGTTCTATCGGGGGTTGAGCCAGCCTGTCCTTCTTCTTCTACTGTATTTTCCGGCAGGCTCAAAGCAGCGAGCGCGTATTGAGTCCCCCAACAGGCCAGAGCTGGTAATGAGTGACTGTGAGCTAGGGATCTATATACCCCTGCTGGACGGATGTGTTCCTCGGTGACGGTTTTGTGGCTAACGGACATCACAGAGGAGGAAGTGTTTTATCAGATTACTCCAATAAAAAGAAAGGTACCTCGTGATGTCATGACGTTTGAAATCTCGCGGACATCTCGCAATGACCTATTTCAAGAGGCATCAAATCTCGTTCTAGGATATCAGAAAAATACAATATCTAATTTTTTGAAAATTAAGGGGGTGTAAGGTCTTGTTTTCAAATTTATTATATTATATGTAAGTATTAAATCATGCATCAGCATGATATGTCTCCTTTAAGATAAGTCTAAACTCCTCCTGTGTTGTCAAGCTGGACAGCTTCAGATCCTGCTGTGGTGAATTCCTGTTTGAAGGAGCAGAACAGGGGAATTCCTTTTTATTGAGCTAAATATATACTGACAGTCAGAGAGCTGAAATGTTCTGGTTCTTTCTGCTGGTGCAGGGTAGGTAATGAGGTTTTATTTTAGCTATGATTTTGGCTCAACATTATACACAATAACTGGTACTAAAGAACACTAAAACACAGGTAATTTTGTTTTCTTCAGTTCTGTATGTTATAATTATATTTATGTTGTTCAGTCCTTGTGATTGGTAACTATTAAGAACACTAACATTTGTGGAAAAGTAAATGTTCTTTCAAGTTTTTGAGCCTGAATGATGTAAATTACACATTTTAACCAACATGAACATGACCTGCTGAGCTCAAGCCAAAAATCGTTACAATGGATTTTGTTACAGGTCTTCCACCCTGAAAGGTTTTTGTAACTTACTGGATGGAATCTAATTGGAAAAATCGTTTAAATCAAATTAGAGATTGCTGCATTAGACAGCGAATTTACGCTAGCTAGCTGCAACAGTTAGCTGCATAGACAGGTAATTATATGTACTGTGGTTTATCTTGGTCAAAATGAAGTCTAATATGGTGAAAGTTTCAGAGTTGGATAAAGACGGTTTAAGAGAATTGTCTTTTTTAAAATAAAAGATAAAAAACAGGGTATAAGATCTCCCCTTCTGTTTACTCCTGAAATTTTCTATGAGATCAAATTTAAGGGATAGCTTTTGGAACAGTTTATGAAAAATTGACAACTTCAAGGGAATATCGTATTTTCCCATGTACAGTTAGTCACATTAAAGAATAGTTTTCCTAATCAAAATGTAAAACTGCTTGGATTTTGGTTCAATCAGTGCTTTAGAAAAGCCATGTTTCAGTGTATCGTGATACGTTTGTCAACTGTTTTATTGAAACTGACAAACTGTTTGGTTTGTTTTTCAGAACATTTGAACTATTAAATTGTAAAAAATCTTTTGAGTTTAATAATGCCTTTAATTAAGAAACTACACATCCAGAAGACAACATATTACAAAGTTGTGATCTTTATTTTAATCAAAATATTCTCACAATCAGACCACCATATTTTTTATTGTGTGGAATTTCTGAAATGTATAAAATTCAAATAATTTTATCTTGTGCTATTTGTTTGGAAGTGTAGACATAATTTAGCTTAACACAAGGCAAATAAAGACTTTGGAATAAATATAAAGAATGAACAAATTATTATTGCTTCTATAATCTTTAAGTACAGAAAATGAGTTTGTAGTTCCTGGCTGTCTTGTTGCCCCTCTGAGTGAATGGAAAACTGACATCTTGCCAGGTTTTGTAATTGCCTCCACTGAGAGGTTTTTCTATTAAGTGGGCGTGGGGTGTTCGTGTGCATGAGCGTATGCTCTAAGAGCAGCAGAACCTTCCAGTCACCTTTATCCTCTTTAACCTCCTCCCTGTTGTTTTCTCAAGCACCTGTGACGGCAGCAGGTGACTCTAATAGAATTGAGCAGCGAGGTTGTCCCTGTCAGAGGTTTGAGTTAAGTAGTCCTTACGGGTTAATCATGGGTGCTGTGGAGACGGACAAGAATGGGCCGAGGCGGGTGGATGTGTCACGCTGTCATGCAGGTGCACGCTGCTGAAGCCAAAACACATCAGGCTCATCATTAACATTTATATTCAATGTTATACAAGCCGAATAAATCGCATAGAAATAGTACTCAGGTGTAGAGGGTTGCCTTTAAGATCTTATTAATGACGGGTGTGTTTTGAGAAGAACATGATCAAATATTTTTTAAGTATCATAACCTTCCACATTTAATAGTTGACTGTCCCTGAATCAGCAAATCAAACTACATAATGAAGGGGTCGTCAGTTACCCTCCCTTCTTTTACTGTGCTTAAGTACTCAGAAAGCACAGATAAGGATAGCTTAGTGGTTTCTTAACATTTTAAACATTCTACCTGTGGTAAAATAAAAAATAAAATATAATAAATAATAATAGTTATTATGATTCTAATAATAATAAATAATACTTAATCAATCACTTTTCAAGACATTGGCTCTTAACAGCAGCAAATTTAAAAGACATCCACAAATATAGAACACAGCAGTCAACACGTATTTTCAGAAAAATGAAAAGAAGAAATCAGAAAATATGGATAAAAGTCATTAAATAATGTTAAAAATTATTTTGCATAGCCTCTACTCGTACTCTGATTGGAAGTTGTTGCAATTTTCAAAAATGTAAATAGAATTATAAATGAAAATGCATGGTTTTCATGATTGTAGGCCAGGTTTTGCACAAGTGTTTTTAGGCTTGTGTTAGTTTTTTTTAAATCGGGTTGAATACTGATCAGAGTTCCATGTCAATATACTGTGGAAATAGCTCAGATTTCAGTTTTCATGTGGACAGACCTGCCAAAGTTCAGAATTTATTAGTAGCATTTTATGAAAAAATAACAGCATGCAGTTGAAGTATTTGAAGGAGATTCTGATTAATCTTGGAATATATTTGGATAACTTAAAGGCAAAAGGGTTGTGTATTCTTTGCATCACATGGAGGTCTGTTCTTAGTAAGCCAAAAAAAAAGGATTCAAATAGTAAATAGAGTTCTGCGAAAAAAAATCTTGAACTTTATTTTAAGGCCAAATCACCCAACCCTAATATGAAAATATGCATATATGTGCATCTCTAAATAAAAAGTATGGCTTCAGCCAGCTCTACTGTAAAGTGTCTTGAGGTAACGCGGGTTATAAACTGGCGCTATGAAAATAAACATTGATTGATGTTGATGCAAACTAAATTTATTATAAATTGACATCAAAAAAAAGTTTTCTGTAAACTTTTCCAACATCTCTTCTTTGCACATTTACCGATGGTGTACAGTCACATGTTAGCAAGTTTGGGGATGTCCTTCTTAGTGTGTGTTTGTACTACTTAGCTTGTTAAGGAGTGTCCCTCATAAAATGTCAATGACACAGAGAGGTGTGTTGGGGCAATGGGAGGATTCCACATAAGGCACCTGAGGTGAAAGAGTATTATGGGAGGTGGCGGTTTTGCATGTCTCCGACCTCTGGATGGAATCCCCAGAACTCTAGCACAATGCCAAAGCTGGATAATGATGTCAGGGAAACAAAGGCTCTCCGCCTCCAAGTCCTCTGCTGTTGACTTTGGACCAACAACTTCAGTGGCTTAGTGCCTTTGTTTTTCTCAGAAAGCAAAAGGCTAGCAATATACTGTATAGCTTTTATTTGACTTTATACACCGATGGAACCTCCCTGATAAACAAGAAAGACCTCCCTTTGTTGAAGGCTACCAAGGAGTTTGCCGTCTCAGACGCCACCTGCATGGTTTAACTACATTCGAATGTATATAAAGTTGTTTTTGAATTGGATTCACACAAAGCACAGAGAGAAAAAGCCCAGATTTTACTTCTACAGGAAGGAGCCATGGATGTTGTAACTGTAGTGGACAATAGTCAGCAGTGAGGAGAAGACCTCTCCTGCCAGACGTTTTTTCTGTAAAATTATTAACATATGATACTTATGTTAAAATCATTGTAGTACAGTTCTAGGAAGAATTTACCCGTTTTTAGCTCAGCTGAGTTTGAATTGTCATGTACAAGGGCCCAAAGTGCCTAAAGCTTTTTGGCTGTAAATTAATATCTCAGATTCTCTGCAGTTGGTAGACAACGTAAACATAAGTTGCTTTGAGATGGACAATTAAAAAATGGCGAAGTAGCTTGACAGAGAGTTTCAAAATAAAAGTTTCATGTCCCCTGCAGTGGCCACATGACTTATAAACAGTCAATGGGCATGTCCCCAGTGCCCTCATAATGCATAGCACTTGTTCCTATGTGATGTATCATCTCAACAATGAGCACCAAGTTATTTGGCTGCAGCCCAATGCTGTCATAGTCTTGTCTTTCTTCAGGAATTTTACCGTAAAAAAACACTTAATGGATATGTGTGTTAACATTTTTACAGTATGGTCACATGTCTGCTTAAGCTAGGTAAATATAGCACTCTTTTAAATTGTCCTATATATTTTGGCTGGGATGCATGCAGCATGTGTTAAGACTAGGCAAGTCTTCTATTCTCCAAATTTTGGCAACACGGTTGTTACAAAGCCAAAATACTCCATGTATTTGGCTTTGTAAAGCCTGACAAAGCATGCTATGCTTTGTCGTGCTTTACCTGTTGTGACACAACATATATTCACACCAACATTTTTCTAGTCAATGCAAATGTCCCAGGTTGTCATGACAATAAGGCATCTTTATGGTCCTGTTGTGGAAATGCACTGTGAAAAGGGTTAATGAGATCAAACACACCCACATACTTTTGCTAATAAACACATCTAATGAGCCGGGAAGTCCATCAAAAATAAAGACTGCTTCTTTCACAGCTCAAGGTTTATAAAAGGCCTGCAGACTGCATGCTTAAACTCATCAGCACTTTAAAAAAAAATATTTCCTGTCTCTTTTTTTCTGTCTGTTCCATGTACCCAGAACTTGAACCAGAACCCCAGGACTTTGCTGCCAAAGTTTTTTGGTCTCTACTGCGTCCAGTGTGGGGGAAAGAACATCAGAGTTGTTGTGATGAACAATATTTTACCACGCTCTGTACGCATGCACCTCAAGTTTGATCTAAAGGGTTCCACATACAAGAGGAGAGCATCCAAAAAGGAGAGAGAGAAGTCCAAACCAACCTTTAAAGACCTGGATTTCCTGAATGACGTCCCTGATGGACTCACTCTAGACCAGGACACATACAGTGCTCTGGTCAAAACTCTGCAGAGAGACTGTCTGGTGAGGATGTGAATTTTTGTGTTTTATTTATTTTCTTTTCAAAGGAGCTGCTCTGAAAGCCAAGCAGGAAATCCGACACTGTTCTCAGCAGTCCACTAAAAAATGAATGCAGAAGAACTAATGCATGTTTAAAGACAATGATAAAAGAGAGAGAAAAGAAAAAGACTTGGCTTATGTGCTTTTAATACAGCTGTAAAATAAGTCTAGTCCGGGGATTATAATAAATAAATGTTGGTTTCCCCTTCAGGTTCTGGAGAGTTTTAAGATCATGGATTACAGTTTGCTTCTTGGGGTCCACAACAAATCCCTAGCAGAACGTGAGCAGCAGTCTCAGGGCTCGCCTGCAGGGGGCGCTGATGAGACCAAGCGTGCTGCTCAGAAAGCGTTGTATTCCACCGCTATGGAGTCCATACAGGGAGGCTCCACATGCAGAGACACACTGGACCATGATGACACGTAGGTCTCGTTTACTGACCTTTACATCACATCACATTATCAAATGGTCGTAATGTTCTCCTCTCTGTGTGTAGGATGGGTGGAATTCCTGCTGTGGGCGGTAAAGGAGAGCGCCTCCTGCTGTTCATCGGTATCATCGACATCCTGCAGTCTTACAGGTAGGAAAACATAATGACAGAGAAAAGATGCCTTATAATATCACTCAGTAATTGATTAAACAAAATATTTTAATGTTACATTGGTGTATTTCCCAAACTATGAACTATGTTCCTCTTGTATTGATAGATTTTTAAGATGTTTTCAAAATGTCATGCCTTGGTGTTAAACACAAAACTTAGAACAAACTGTCAAAAAAACATGTTGATGGTGGAGCAAAAATATTATTTCTATTGAGAAGTGCTTTCTCTGAAATTGTTTGTTTTCAGTGAAGAAAGACATGAGGTCCAGATCTGATAAAAACTGCTGCTGAAGCTGTTAGCATCTATGCTAATATCTTTTTAAACAGTCACTTCCTGCTGTCGTCTCGCTTGTAGCTCTCACCTCCTGATTTAAAGGACGCTGATTGGGCCGTGCTTCTTTGGGTAGCACACAATTGTTGTAGATTGGAGCTTGGCAAGATGGATTGAACTGGTACATCAGTAAAACTTAAACTATAAAATTATTCTTTTGTATAACACTAAATTAAGCCCCTATAAAGCAGTTCTGGGAGTAAAGAAAATACATAAGCATATTTAACAAAGTGTTTGTCATAAACTTAACCAATAAATTTGTTGCTGATTGTTACAAATACTGTAACGCATGTCATCTAATATTTACTACCATGTTCAAAATGATCATTATTCTACATGACCAGCTGATTTGGTAGTTTTGCATTCAGTTTAAATGGATAAAAATCTGTGGTAGTATGAAAACTCCACTTCCTGAATGCATGTAGACATCTTAGTCTGGATGACATTGTTCTGTATCAAATTCCATGTGGTCATACCAACACACCTTAACAAAAGGGTTTAGATAAACGTTCCCTTGCATTTGTACTCCCAGTTCAAGTCAGACTGGACAAGACATTTTTCTTTTACCCTTACAGTCTCTGCTCTCGGCCTGACCCAGCGCAGAGTGCTGTTCAACCTCCAGGTAAACAATATTTACCTGGAAGTTGAACTGCATGCCTACGCTCAGTCAGCTGTTTGGTATAATAATAAGGAAGAAGGATTGCATTTTTCTAAGTTGAACTAAAAATTCACATATATATGAAAAGTGTTGAACTGGGAAGTTCCTATACTCAATGTTTTACTGGTTAGCTGCCTGCAAACTACCAGGTACCACGATCAACTGGACAAGGCCCACAGTCACCAGCCAAGTAGAGTTCATACTGATGCTTACTGTAGGGGAAGAAGACTTGCCCCAATTTATATTCAATTTTCTCATGGTGCATGTTTACTGGGACAAAAACAGTTCTTTATTAATACTGTATTGTCGAAATAAGCTATAACCATGGCAACAAGCAAGGGTTCCCCTGCACAATAACCTACATGCTTGGGTGCCGGTTGGTCTCAGGAGCAAGTCTTTAGAAGGGAAAATATTGTAGTCCAAAGCACACTGAAAAAGGACTTTACTCTGACTTTATTGTGAGTAAACAAAGTGTTTTGCCTTCAGCTTCTTCAGGTTCACTCAGTACAATTATCAAACATACAAAAGTTGGGACCAATCACAGCGTGTCATGTAAGATTGTGACATCAAAACCATAAGGATGATATATATCAGAGCACCAAGAAATCCTCACAAATAATCTTAAATCCATGTTTTCAAATGCAGAGGATGGAAGTCGTACTACTGGTTTTGTCCTGCAGAGCAACGTAAAGCTGCGTTCAGCGACCCAGCTACCAAAATTGCGTCGCCCACTGACGTATCGTTGCACGTCCACAAATACCTCATTTTGGTCACCGTTGCCGTCGGCCGTTGCTCGGGGACGTCACGTTCACTCGAGTTTCACTGCGATCATATCATATATCAAATAATAGGATGCATTTTTTTTTACCATCATTAATCTTTGCAAGAGAATATAACAGATTTACAAAACACACAAAACACTGCAGCTGATGCCCTGCAGCAGCATTATCTTTGAGTTTACCGCGGTCCGTCTAGGTGGAACTAATGTCCTCACTGACTAATGTTTCCCACACGGATATGGATTGTTACTCTGTAGTCCAGATAAATAACTGTCTGTCTAGGGTACCGTCACACTTGCACACACCACTGATTGATCAACTTTTTTTTACTTTCACATCGCACGACAAGCTATGTGTGAAAAGCGGCTGTCGCATCGCGGGAAGGTTAGCCCCGCCCCATTGCGGCTGTACATTGACTTTGCATGGAGAGTGATCGCCGAGGTAGTACAAGTAGCGTCCGGTGTGAACGTAGCATAAGGCTGATGTAGTCCTTTCCACATTCACATCACAGATTCTCTAGAACCACCAATCAACCAAACCAGCATGTCTCTGAACTGTGGGTGAAGGCCAGAGAACCTGGAAAGAACCCACTCGAGCACGGGGGAAACATGCTGACTTCACAAAGACCTGTCCAACAGAGACTCAAATCAGGCACCTACCCACTGTAAATCTACAGTGCTACCCACTGAACCACCACACAGCTTCAATAAGTCTAAATGTGATCACTTTGTAACTGCTGCACTATTTAAAGGACAAATCAGGACACGAAGAGACAAAGTTGCATTTTTTTGTTTGGGTACAAGAGCAGGAAATGATTAGGTTTAGGCTTACAGTAATCCTGGCATTAGGCATCTGCAAGGAATATTAAAAGGCACAGAGATCACAGCAGAAAAATCAATCCCAGACGTATCTGTTTCTACAAAAAAATAAGCAGACACAAAACAGCTGTTGTTTAGAAAGATGTGGGCACTGTGATTGAGTGTTGTGCCATGTCCACAACTACATACTTTGAAATACAACTTTATAGTGCACACAAACATTAAGTGGGCTACAGTCTTATTCAGCGTTCAAGTAAGCAATTCATATGTCTTTTCTTATAGGCTGATCAAGAAACTGGAGCACTCATGGAAGTCTCTCATCCATGACGGGGTGAGTTACATGACTATCTGTACAGAAAAACAGCAACCTAAAGAACACATTTTTTGTCTTTTAACTTATCTTTCACAACGTGTACAGAAAAACAGCAACCTAAAGAACACATTTTTTGTCTTTTAACTTATCTTTCACAACGTGACTGCTGGTATCTTACTCAAAAGGTTGAGAAATATTATTTCATTGAAATTTTCACAGTAAAAATACAGCTTTTCAGTCTATTTCTTTCGCTGCTGCCTCGACCTTCCACAGGACACAGTGTCAGTCCACAGGCCTGGCTTCTACGCTGAGAGATTCTACAAATTCTGCAGTGGTATTGTCTTCAAGAAGAGCTGCTGTGAGTTTACAGCTTCTTTTAATCTATAAGCTCAACTGTTCTAATAGTCTAATAGATAAAAGGCTGTATTTCTTAAAATATAAATCCATGCATTTTTTAAAACAACAAAAACCTTTCACTATCAAATAGGTGTATTTTTCCCACTTTAATGAAATCACACTTTATTTTAATGTAACTTTGAACTTGTAATGATAACTTTTATTCACCTTTGCCTTAGTCCTCACTGACCTGTAACAGATCAAAATGAAATGTTCTGTCACCCAATTTAGTGAATAACTGAATAACCCTTATCCTTTTGTTAACATCATTGATTTTGAGGTTGGATTACGGTTTGATCACAGAACAATGACACTGAGGTATTTCTTCAACAACTGAGGATGTGGCTTATGGAACAATTTGCTGTCTTTAAGTCCTTCACACTGAGACAGTGTGTTATAAAACATTCAGAACAGCATGTCGTGTTATTAGAGTATCGTTATAGAATTAACTGCTGATGGATACTGTCAAAATAGAGAGGGAAAAAATCAATAAACATCCAGAATGACATCCGGTGGGACGACCCCATCTGGAACCTCGACCCCTCCCAAGGCACATAATCATGCTGTGGGAGACACCGTTTCTATGAAACAACAGACAACTGTGATACATTAGAAATTTTAAAATTATTCTTTCACAAAGTTATTGAAGAATTATTTTGAAACTTTTTTTTTCCTTTCAGAAGTTCTGCATTATGCTGCGTTCACACCGGACGCGAATTGGCGTCAATGGACGCCCCTAACGCCTGTGACGTGCCGCGCTTAACGCCCGAGGCTGGACGCTGGACATTTTGACAAGCTGAGGGATGACGCGCGTCCTGGCGCAGGCGCAGTAGAGAGCCGGAGCTTGTCGGACTCAGTGATAACCCGTGCAGGCAAATCCAGCTGGAAACGAATATTTACAGAACTTACCTTCAAAACCTGTCTCCTCAGCGACTTTCTCCCAAGCCTGCTCCTTTTGTTCCAGTCTCTGTGGAGTGCACACATCGAGTAGTAGAGCTCCGGATGATAGCAAACACCGCAGATAAACCTCTCCTCCATCTTTGAGAGGGGGTTTGAGCAGGAACAGGAGACCGGGGCGTCACACGTCATCAAATCAAACCTGTCTCTCTTCTTGGCGACTTTCACCCAAGCCTACTCCTTTTTGTTCCGGTCTCTGTAGAGTGCACACGCCGAATAGTATAGCTCCGGATGATAGCAAACAGCGCAGATAAACCTCTCCTCCATCTTACAGAGGGCTTTGAGCGGGAGCAGGGGGACGTAGCGTCATACGTCATCAAATCAATGACGCTGGGATGTCATCGCTGATGCTTAACTGGCATCGAAAGTTCAATATTTTCAACTCGAGGCCAAGGCGTTCGAGGGCATCAAACGCCTCGACGCTCGATGCCTCAAACGCCGGACGCTTCCTAACACGCCAAGACGCGCCTTTGCATTGACTTTGTATGTAATCTCGACGCGCGTCGACGCAAATTCGCGTCCGGTGTGAACACACCATTACACATTTGAACTTAAGGGATCATGTTTTTTTTTTTTTTTTAATAGTTGAACTAGAAGTTATGAGAGTCAGAAAACTGGCACCCTCCTCCACCCACTGAGTCTGTCAGCTGCATAAGATGGTACTCCCTTGAAGGTTTCAAAAAATATTCGTCAGCTTTCTAGAATTTGCAGTTGTATATTGATATTAAGGTGACATAAGACCAGATAAAGTGAATCAATGAAAAAATAGTATTTGCAAACTGTTGTTCAGTTGCATAAATAACTAGAAAAGCACTCGGAGAGCGCAGACCTCTGCCAGCACCACAGTCCTCTCCCATATTGTGTTTTTTACCAGAAATATTAGTCCTACCTTTATTTCATGTCAATATTTAGATTCCTTGACCATGAAAACATACCGTTAGCAATTGGTTTCATAATGATATCTATTTTAGTTCAGTAGTTATTCACGAAAGTTGCATTTTTTGTCATGGCGGATCCAGATGGTGATCCGGATCAACACCGAAATTAAATCAGTTCTTCCTTTTCCCGTGCTGAACATTTCCTGAAAATTTCATCAAAATGCATCCATAACTTTTTGAGTTATTTTGTTCACAGACAGACAAACTCTCCCAAAAACATAACCTCCTTGGCGGAGGTAACTATGGTAACTATGGTATAGGGCTGTAATCAACCGAAGAAATTGTTGGTCGACTAAAACACAGCAATTGTCGACCAACAATCGACCAATGGCGTGTGGATATTGACCACATGTGATCAGATTGGTGAATTCAAAAGTATTAAAATTGTGTTGTAGTTTTTTTTCTGAAAATCAGACAGTTAAAAGGTGTTACTGTTTCAATCTTCTAGTCATCAGAGCACTTACAAGCTATCTTCTGCCTCACAGCTCTTCGATCGTCTCCATCTAAAAGAGGGCGAGGGCCTCTCATGTCTAAGTCCAGTGCTGGAACAGGTTCTGTTGGTCACCGTCCTTCAGTGAGTGATGACAAGCAGGAAAACCAGGACAACCTGGAGAACTTACGAGGAGCTCGCAGCTTCCCCATACTGGAGGACAACGGTAGAGCTTTTAAACTGTTGTACCTCTCATGATATTAGGATATAAAGGTGCCATTAAAGATTCTCAACCACAGGGTAAAAGGGCTGCTTGGTACCGTCACACTAGAGCGAGTGCTTCATGTGTCCTGTTTAATGTGTCTCTAGCCTTCGTCAGAGCTGCGAAAGGATGTTTGTAAAGTCTACTTGTGCTACTTGAAACAAAGTTGAGAACAAAGTGAGGACTGGAGAGTGCTGGTTCCCTCCCGCTACAGCGATCCTCTCTGAACGTGGCACGCTATTAGCTTCAATTGTCTTCAGCTGAGAGCTCCTTTTTCTCTTTAAATGAAATGGAGAGAGCGCTCATTTAGCCCTGTGGAGAAGTGCAGCGGCAGTATAGAATCAATAGCAGCAGAATCACAGTTAGAGTGAAACTTTTAACACAGCAGGACAAGTTATTTATTACTGAAAAGTGTGCTTGGTATATTAGGTGCAAAGAGAGGATAATGTATCCTTTATTTATACTGTTTAAAAGTTTAAAAGGAGGTTCTTCAACTCTGTCATGTTTATGTTAATTCTTTAATTCATGCCTATGGTCTTGCTTTTATTTATATTTTAAGGATATGTAAACAACTGATGATTTGATATCTCTGTTAAAAACAGGAAAAGAGGTGCCCTGCACTCCTCCTTCCTTTGAGGATGCCACCACTGCTTCCATTGCAACAACACTCTCCTCTAACAACTCCTTACCCACAACCCCCTTTGATACACCTGAGCATCCACGCTACAGGAGACAAATGCTTTCCCCAAATGTATCCAGGTAAGAGTGATTACGTGAACGTGCATTGGTATATCTATGATTATGATCCGTTTGAGAATGTGTCTTTTCTTTTAACATAAACCATTTCTGTCCTCTGTGCTGTAGGTCACAGAAAGTTGATGTCCATGGGGAAAAGCAGGATGTCATTACAGTAGAGGTGGAGCTCAGGTAAGTGCGGAGTCCACACTAGTGGCTGTATATAAAGATGGACAACAGGTCTTAAACTTCTGCTGATGTACAGAAGTAAAGCCAAAATCCCACTTGAGTTTAAGCTCCATATTGTTGTAGTTTTGCTTTTTGAGTCAGATTTTTGCAGAAGAATATTATGCCCCCTTTACTTACCCAAACTACACAAAACTGCTGATAAACTCACAAATGAATTATCTAAAGGTGCCAATATTTGCTGTGAACATTAATTTTCTCTTACATGGATGAAAAGTTGAGAGGCTCTTGCGTTAAGTTTGTTGTGTTTTGTTTCATCGTTTCTCGTTCTGTCAGCTAACAAGGAGCCACTTACAAACAGAACAACCAAATATAGTATTTTTATGGCATGTGAAATAAGTGTTAAACTGTTAAAAATGTAAGATGTCCATAAACCAACAAGAAACCAATAATCACAGAAACTGATGAGTATTTTGAATATATATTAATTTAAAATATAGTTATAAAAACCTTCGTCTTTAGATGTTCATATCCTTGTTTTAATGGACTGGATAGAGTTGACACTGTGGAGAGAGAGAAATTCAGAATATAAAAGTTAACCACATGTAGCATTTGCTTCTAAACAGTCTCTGAATTTAGGAGGCAAGGACATGACATGATAGCCTAAAGCATATGTGTCAAACTCAAGGCCCGGGGGCCACATCCGGCCCGATAGACAATTATATCTGGCCCGCAAGATTGTTTTGTATAGTTTTTGTTTTGTTATTAATGGCCTGGCGGTATGAAGTGCTGATATGACACAAACTACAGATCCCATAATGCAGTGCAACAGCTGCCTTGCTGAACAAGAGACAACTGCAGCACCCTCTAAAGGACGCTGGACAACTGGGCACAAAAGCACAATTTTTATATAATATTTTCAGGGTTTGTTTTTGTTGCATGTTAATATTTCCAACTTTTTATTTTGACAGGAGATATTTTTGTGGAGAGCAAAAGCTTTTAAAGTTATTTATAGTTTCAGTTTCTTTATTCTGTAATAATAGTATTTGTGTCCATTTATTCATATTTATTAAAAAAAGTTTAGTTTTAATGTATTCAAAAAATATTTTCCTTTTCGGCCCTTGACCTAAAGTGTGTTTTGAGTTTTGGCCCCATGTGTAATTGAGTTTGACACCCCTGGCCTAAAGAGTAGCTAAACTGTGATGCAGTCACTCATTATTACATAATATTGCTGAGACAGTTAAGATGAGAAAAGTATTGTAAATATGCAGATGATTTTGGTCATCAGTTGTCAACAAGTATTAAATGATGACATTGATTATCGCTGTTTGTATTGTTTCTTTTACTCTCCGTCTTCTAACAAAATAGATAGCTACATGAAGCCTGAGGAATCCGTGCGCCCTCTTGTGGTATTTCCAAAACACACGTCCCATGCTGGCAAGCATATAAACAAAAATACTTGTAATTCCAACAGGCGCAACTGCAAACACAAGGGACAAACTGAAATTATATCTCCAGCTGTACAACAGAATCAGTTACCACAAACACAAACCTCGACTCTCTGGTGCTAACATCCTATTACAGAGATGTTTTTTGTTACCTCAGTGAATCTGATCAGGGAAATTAACTTCATAAACCAGAGCCTCCAAAAATATGCTTGATAACTGTTAATCTCAAGAGTAACAGAAGCTGGCACTGACCCAACAATCGTCACCTGCCTCCTGATAAGCCAACAGAGAAATATGATTGCAGTTGCAGTATTCCAACCTGTAGAGGGCAGTTGCTGTGCATAATTCTGGCATTATATGTAGAATGCAAATACTTTTCACCCAGATACTAAATCTGGACCATAGTTGATCAACACTACTAACTACGCAGGCTCAGGAGTTTAGCAAATCTTTAATGTTATTTGTTTGTAATGTGCTCTACACGCTGAAGTGTAGCTGATGACCTGTGGTGCTCCAGATGTTTTACACAGCTTATATTTTATGCTGCGACACTGTTTAAGGATTTATCACAGTATTTTTGTTGTTTTTTTCTTTTCGTAGCAAAATCCCAAAGAGCACAGAGCTCACAAAGTTGACAGAAAAGACTTCCCCCACCCACCTGTCCCCTGATCATGCTCTCCGTCCCCCTACAAGTCCAATCTCAGCGCACTCCTCGTCCACCCTTCCTCCTTCCTTTCCTTCCTCCTCGCTTGCTGCCCAAACAGCCAGCCACTACTCCTCCTCCACCATGCTTTCATCCTCCATCCGCCCCTCCACCAAACCCCTCACCTCTCCTGCGGCCGCTCAGTCTTCCTCGGCTCTCTCCTCTCCGACTGCACAATCCAGGTATCTCACTCCAGTCCCCAATGCCTCCAGCCTCCCTCCTACCTCAGCGTTCACTCCTATCTGCCCTGCTTCTCCTAACTCCTCTCCTCACCACTTCCCCTCTACACCTCCTTCCTCCATCCCTCCAAGTCCCCAGAGGCCTCCACGAGGGTCCATGCCGTCCAGCAACCAGCTATCCGTGTCCAGCAGCCACAACTCTCTCGATGGAGAGGTGCCGGTGTCTGACATTTACTTTGTAAGTCATCACATCTCTGCTTTTCTTTTTGCACAGTGGGTTTACAAAAAGCAGTTAATGAGGCAGCTTCAAAGCAGTAAAACAGAGCCGCATGGACTGGAAAATGATCTGACACAAGCCAGGGCAATGAAGTGGAGAGAGCAGTGGACATTTCATTAACCTTGTCAGCTACAGTAGAGTTTATCTGTCCTACTATTCCCCAACAAATATTAAATTTGGAGTTGTTTTCCTGTGAAGAAGCTAAAGATAATGTTTTCCTCTGTGGGTCTCTTGCAGTGGGCCAGTCAGGACAGCGTGGTAGAGTTATGATGGTGAGAGGGAGGCTCATTGTGAGTGTGTGCTGCAGTCTGCATGGACTTTTGGGCTGCTCTTGCTCTTGAAACTGCTTTTTTTTTCTGAAGCTCAAGGCTGCATAGGCAGTCATCGCTCATGCTTTTGGATGACTCAGCAAAACAGCAGGGTTGTATTTCCTGCAGAGCATGATGGGTTTATATCTGTCAGTCTGCGTTCATGCGTCCTGTCAATATCACGCACAGTTCTCCACAAACCTCTTTTTAAGTGTTTTTTCAAAATTGACACAGTATTTAATTCCACCTCTTTGTTCTTTCTTATTATCTTGTTCTCATTAAACATTTGTCTCTGTAATGTCATAGGGCTGGGAAATGTGTTGAGTACTTGAGACAAATATTAATCATATAAATGTGGTAACACAAGATGAGGGTAATGCTGCATTCCATTAACCTCAGAACTGGGAAGAGGGAAATGGGAATGACGTCATCTCCGAGTTATCAGCTCTTCAGTTACAGTTAAAATGCTAATCTACGAGGCTATTGTTAGCCATTGTGTTAGCTGTTATTAGCACGCCCTGCGTTGTAGTTCACAAATACCACATGAAGAATATAAATAACACTATGACAGCATTTCTATAAATATAAGTTGAACAACACTGAGTATACGGCTGATTTAGTGCCATAACCACCAGTCAGAAGTGCTACTAAACAGAAATTACAGGAGCTTAACAACTGTTTACACTGGTGGCAGCCATCTTCGATTGGCAACTCGAGGGTGGTAAGGATCCCCCAAGTTCCCAGTAGGAAATTCCGACCTTGGGGGGCGTTCCAGTTTAAATTTCCAACTTGGAACTCGGAAATCCTGACTTTCCAGTACAACTGGAACGCAGCATAAGACATGGAGGGAAAGTAACTTATTTTGTTTACCCATGTTATCAGGGATGTAACAAATTTCAACAAAATGTTGAACCATTCAGCGTGACACCATTGGTTCAATACTCACCATTATTTATTTTGTTTATTGAAGGACATAAATCTATTTTTATGGCAACTGTTTATTTCTTACTTCTTTATTTGTAGATTAGATTTACAGATTTATTTTACAAAAAAGAAAAACAAACAATGCTCAGTTTATCTGCAGCCTACACCCAAGCAATTTTTAAATATCACAATATTATAAAACACAATGAATTAGCAATGCACTTGTTGAAGCAATGTTTAGGAACAGCTATCACATGATTATTGTTATTTTTTTAGAATCTTTTTGTCTGATGCAAATGTTTGCATAATTTGTACCCTCATATTGGACTTAAAAGAACCTGTTCTTGTGTACAGGTATTAGAGTTGATTATCCTTTCTGTTGCTAATAAGCTAAAAAATGTAATTCTGTGATAAAATTTTTGGACCACATTTCCCAGTCTTATTGTGTGACAATTCATCAATTTTCCTCACTCCTCCCTCAATGCATCCCGTTTTGATGTGTGTGTGTGTGTGTGTTCATCCATCAGTATGCAGATGGCAGATATTGGGTGTATTCTCCAGTTCTTGGCCGCCGTAAGCTAAACTCTAGCTCAAGCTCTCATGTAAGTCATCACCATCGTAGCCATTTGTCCCTCATCCCATCCCAACGCTGGTAGCTTCAAAGCGCAGCTGCTTACAGATCCTCAGAAGTCCTTAATGTTGAAGTGCAGTTTACATGACCTATTCAGTGGTTTCGAAACAAGTCTGCATAAAAGACGATTTATTACTGACTAAAGTTGCTATGTGAGTTGCAAAACCAGAGACACTCTTTCTAACAGAGACCAGACTTAAAACCATTTAAAAAAAAGTCAAACTGGACATAGAATTGGTCATCTCTATATATGTACGTAATGTACTCTTAAAATAATGTGAGTATCAAGACTTTTATCAGTCGTGATCTGTGATGGAGATGAAAATCCAGTTCCAGTCTACAATTAATAATGAATAGCTTATTAAAGTGAAATTATTAGTCTTTCTTTCGTCAGAGGCAATCAGCAGAGGAAACTGCAAAGAAGTTAAAAAATGATTGAGGCAGACAGGAGACCTAGGCCTCATCCACACAAAGACAAAATGCTGAACAGTTTCCATAACGATCGTCATAAAGACGAAGGCGTCTCAGAAAATGTGTGCGTCTACATGAATGCACTCGATACGCGTCAAAGCGCTTTAAAACACATGTCAGCACTCTTGGGGGGCTGTAACAAAATGACGGAAACAAGCAGAAACACAGTGGGCATGTGCACTTGCAGCAAAAGTTGTAAACAGAGATTGTGATAAAGTGATCATAAAGTGCCGTAATGTGTCCTCGATAATTGTTTGTTCAACTCGGTGGTGATTGAGAAGAAGATTTTGCTGGAACAGGGATAGTATGGTCACTAGCTTCATCAGCACATGTGCTTCATGTACGCCGCCATTGATGTTGTCGTTGCCGCGTGTGGCCCATGTATGTCAATGAAGATATGAAACCATGACTAAAGTGTATCTGAAAACTTGCGAAGAGCCAGTAAACACGGAGCTGCGTATACGGCATTTCAAAATCTTTCCACTCTGGAACCTGGTTTCAAAAATGCTCGTTTACAGACCCGCAGAACGCAGTCTTTGTATGGATGATATGCAGATTCAGCAAAAAACGTATGTGTTTAGACTTCGGTTTGTCTTTGAGTGGATGGGGCCTTACTTTCTCTCCAGTGTGGCCTTATTGTACCAAAATGCTGCTTACTGCACAACGTCCCACATCAGTTTGTGATTTCAAGTGTGGCGGGAAATGCATCCATCTATGCAGCATAGAACCGAATATTAGGTTTGATGTTGCTGACCCTGAAAACCTGTGTAGGCCTACTTTTTCCCCCAGGAACTTCTGCCCATTTGATAAGGAATCAAATGGGCAGAAGTGATAATGGCATTGGTTGCAATAAAATCAGTTCCCATCCCCAGTCATCCTTTAGCCACAATGCAAGCTAAACCCATCTTGGAATCTTTAAGAAAAAAATAACGAATTTAGTCATTGTATTCGTTTTTTGTTATGTTTGTGAGACCCTGTGAGTTTTCCTCTCTTGATCAGGTGAAGGAAATGTGCTTTAGGATAATGTTAAATATATTCAAAATGTAAAATTAACCTACAGATTTAATAAAACAACGATTCAAAAATCCTCAAAAGGGTAACCAATAATCAGAATAACAGTGTCTGTAAGCAGACTGTGCTGTTCAAAATGAGTCTCAGTGCCGTCTAGAGCTCCTGCCACATTGCTTTTATTTTTTGACTCTTTCCCTCTCATTTTTTTAATCTGCCTCCCTCTCCTGGCTGGGTTTGACACAAGCAGAACGCAGAGGACCGGAGCGGGGTGTACTCTCCTCTTCACTTCAGCTCAGAGTCAAGAAGAAGCTCGGACGGGGAGAGCGACACGGTGAGTGTACAGCAAACGGGTGACAAGATCCATTCTTCAGTTTATGCTCCTCTAACTTCTGAACTCTCTGTGCTTATCTGTGTCTGCTCTATCAGTAACTCACAGTGGAGGCAGCAGTGATGGGAGGAGCCACAAGCTGTCTCCACAAACACAGGCTGGTGGCCCCCTGCATGTGGAAGCTTGCAGACATGAAGGACAACATACTCTGTAATAAAGTCAAACAAAAGTAAAGACACTTTTTTCTAGCAGAACATATGCAATCTAAAACCTCCAGTCCAGTAAAATCTGACAGACTTCAAACAGGAAGTAAGTAAACATCATGGTACAATCAGCCGAGGGGCACTGTGAACCACTTTAATGACTGCTGTCAAACGGGAGCCATGCTGCACTGTGCCAGCTCCGGCTATGCAATGCTGACATATGAAAACAAATCCAGCATTTATTTTCATAGAGGTGCAAAAAGTGGTACCAACTTTTATTTTTAGCACTTTATACATGTGAATGTGGCTGCAGTCGATTGTGTTACTTTATAACCAGGTGTTGTTTGATAACAGTTAAAGGTGAAGTGTGTTACTTTGCGTGCACAGTGTTGGTCTGTCAGTGTTTGATCCCGTGTTGATCTGACAAAGAATGGTTGTGTTCAAAATGCCTTATCGACAAACACATTTTCATACCTGCTTTTTGATATTTTAATCACGTGAAATCATAAAAAATAATTATATTTGAAAACAACAGGACTTTTGAAGTTACAAAAGTAAGAGAACAAACAATTGTCTTGTGAGCACAACACAGTGAGAGCAGATAATTACAATGTGGAATGAGTTTTTATCTAGATGGGACAAGTAATCTTTCAGGTTCAGCTTATTATCTGGTGAGATTGAGTTTCTTAGGGTGAACAAGATACCCTGTTAGAATGAGTTGTTATCAAAAGGAAAAGGTTATTGTTTTCTAACAAATCATCTTGTGGAAGCACATGGGAAAAAGATATTTTGTAGAAAGTACTTTTTAATATGATGGGAACAAGTTAGCTGGCAAAAACAAGAAGTTACACTGGGGAAAACAAGTTATTTTGTGTGAGTATATTATTTGTTAAGAAGTAATTTACAAAGACATCATTTTAAAAGACCATGTATTTATCTTGTGGAAACAGCAACGATCTTGTTGAAACAAGTTGACATAAGGGAACAAGTTATCGCTTGCAAGCGATTATCTTGAGGGAGTAAGTTATTGTTGGGAATAAGTCATGTTGAAGAAACGAGTAGTAAATTTGTGGCAGCAAGTTATCTGGCAGAAAAATATTAAAAGAATTACCAATTTTGTTGTAATCATTGACCCTTAGTTACTGAAACCAGGTTAGACAAAACCTGTTGTTGCTGACCACCCTCCATTTTGAAACAATTAAAAATTACCTACATTTCGTTCGTTTGATTGTTCTTCAAACTTTGTCCAAGTGAAAGAATGAAGACTAAACTACAGTGGGATCTATAAAGAAAATCTAAATCAATATGAATGTTTTAAAATACTTAAAAATAACACTGCAATAATTTGGACTGTCTACACAGAAAGTGGTTGACTGTAGCCCCACACTGGCTGCTTTGATCAGGGATTGTCTGATTCTGACTGGTTGATCAGTTAACCAATCAGAAAGCCAACAAAGGGTCACTCACCAATTTGGTTGAATTAAGTTCTGTGATGAGAATCAATATCTGAAGGTTGAACGTCGTCTTGTTGGAACAAGCAAGTTTCTTAGGGAAAATAACATTCATCTTGTGGAAAAAAAAGTTTTTTTGTTGGACCATGTTGGCCTTTTTGGGAGCACGTGATCTATTTTTTAGAACCAAGTAATTATCATGTGGGAGCAAGTAAGGAGTTATTAGCTTGTTCACAGAAGTTTTTATGTAATGTGCACAAATCATTATGTTGTGCTTACAAGTGAAATTGTTTTTGTGAATTTCGTTGTCTTTGTGTGACACAGCATCTTTCTGTCAGTTCATATTTTTTATCAACCATACATAACACTTGTTCAGGATTTAAAACTAAGAGAAATGAAAAGAGATCAGTTTTCCTTTGTCAGTTGTAGATAGTGTGCGTGTGTGTGCTTAGGCACAAGCATGCGAGTCTGTTGTTGCCCTCATGTGTTGGTGTGTGCATGGTCTTGCATGCATATTGAAGTGTGACTGAGTGACTGTCAGTGAAAGTCATGATATTTTTGTCAAGTTGTCAAAAGGTGTAACTTTTGTTTGTTGTTGCGGGCCATGGCAGTCTGAGGCAGCCGTTAGCATGTTGGCTGTGTGAGAAAAGCAAATAGATACTCCAGTCTTTCAAATAAAACAATCTAAGATCAGACGATCTGTTTTTGCAGGTTCATAGAAACATACGACAGATTGTAGCTTTCTTCTTCCACACATGTTGGTACTTGTTTCTACAAGTGTGACCAGCGTTAGACTTCCTGTTTGTAGAACGAGCTGAGCTGAGACATTTCACTGTATTCTTAAATCTGCTGAGGCTAACAACAGTGTTTGTGGCTGATCACTGTGTAAGAAAATAAACATTATATTATGTAATAAATCATCTTTGTGGATTTTTCTAAACATCTTCCCTCAAAACAGTGAACTATTTTATTGTGTTTGCACTTTCTGTCCACTAGATGGCGTAATTATCTTAGTAGGTTGCACCTCACTCATACAGCTCCTGAGGAGAGTCACATCATTTTGGACAGTTTTAAAATGCTAAACTCCATGTGTATTTACACTCCATAATTAAATTGCTCAAAGATTTGTGCCAGTATATGAGCTGCCTTCAGGCCATAACTCATTTGATTGTGTTCTTTATGGACCGTAAAATGGAGGGCAATTTTTCAAACCTTTGACGCCCCTTTTTTTACACAGACATTATGATTGCAAATGTTGATTGTGGCTGGCATTGTTTTAATCTTCACAGGCTTAGCTGCTGAAAATAGACTGGCATAAATGACAAGGATCAATGTGGCTTAAACCACAACAGCCATTGGGATCTGCCAGTGCAGACTTTTTATATACATCAACATACACAGGAAAATGTGGGGGATCAAGTCTGAGGAGGAACATAAACATTTTGGAAAAAATAGCTCCATAACACCTCACAGTGATTCAGTGCTGAGTTTTAACTATATTCTCACATGTGTGCTGGTTCACATGCATTACTGTGTGCAAGTCGGAGCTGTAAGTGTGACTCAAGGTGACAAGTCAGCCATGTCGCTTCATGATGGAATGTGTGATGGACAAGGATCAGCAGCCACCTGCTCAATTGTACTGGGATGAAATTGTTCCTCTCTTTACTTCCTCTCAGCGTTTTGTCCCTTGATTTGAATGCTTTAATTTGTATTATTGTTATTTGAATTAGACAAATTTGACAACATGAACCCTGTTGTCTAAAGGTGTGTCACAGAGCAACATGGGACCTGTCCGTGTGTTTTGTGTCTAGATGACACTAGGGATGGGATGAAATATCGTTTGGCAATATATTGCGATACAGTACGTGACGAAATGCATCGAGTGTGAAAAAAAA
Organism: Scarus forsteni; assembly: GCA_036419115.1. NCBI lineage: Eukaryota > Metazoa > Chordata > Actinopteri > Labriformes > Labridae > Scarus > Scarus forsteni. The sequence goes on from JAZDUH010000271.1 coordinate 1,072,794, forward strand.
TGGATCGCGAAATAAAGATGTATAATAGCAGTAATAGCGCATGTGACCAGAAGTGATGACAACAAACATTAGCACCAACTACCTTGCCTCCATAAAGCCGAATGATGGAGTCAAATGAGGTTGAAATTGAGGACGCTCCGCCTGGATACAAGTCATCTGTCTGGCAGGCTTTAACCATAAATATTAGTCCTACCTTTATTTCATTGAAATATTTAGATTCCTTGACCATTAAAACATACCATTAGCAATTGGATTCATAATTACCTCCGCCAAGGAGGTAATGTTTTCGGGAGTTAGTTTGTCTGTCTGTCCGTTTGTCTGTCTGTTAACAAAATAACTCAAAAAGTGATGGATGGATTTTGATGAAATTTTTTAGGAAATGTTCAGCATGGGAAAACGAAGAACTGATTCGATTTTGGTGTTGATCTGGATCAGTGTCTGGCCGCCATGGCGAAAAATGTGATTTCTGTGAATAACTACTGAACTAAAATAGATATCATTATGAATCCAGTTGCTAATGGTATGTTTTCATGGTCAAGGAATCTAAATATTTACATGAAATAAAGGTAGGACTAATATTTATGGTCAAAATCACAATATGGCTAAGGACTGTGGTGCTGGCAGAGGTCTGTGCTCTCCGAGTGCTTTTCTAGTGATATCTATTTTAGTTCAGTAGTTATTCACAAAAATCACATTTTTCGCCATGGCGGCCAGACGCTGATCCGGATCAACACCAAAATTGAATCAGTTCTTCCTTTTCCCATGCTGAACATTTCCTGAAAATGTCATCAAAATCCATCCATTATTTTTTGAGTTTTTTTGTTCACAGACGGACGGACGGACAAACAAACTCTCCCGAAAACATAACCTCCTTGGCAGAGGTAATAATGACCGTACGTACCGATCCAGCTAACCAGAGTGTCGATATTTTATTCTTGGCCGGTGATTGGCTGTTGTTGTACCACATGGCTTCGCAGCTCATAGGGAGAAGAGATACTTGCTTTGTTCTCTATTGTTTTAAGAGTGTTTTAACACCTTAAAACTATTTTTAAGTTATAAAAATGTAACTTGGGGATATTAAATGGGATATTTCTATGTCGTGGATTTCACTTACTGTGGGTGGGTGTGGATTCTAACCCCCACGATGGAAGGGGGACCGCTGTATACTCACCCACTGGAAGTTACTCATCTACCTGTGCAAAAAAAGGAGTGCATGCCTATGTCATGAAAAGGCTAATAAAAGTATAAATATAAAGACGAATTAAGTACTGAAAATCACATTATAATGTCACTTTTAACAGCGAAGGAAATATGCGCAGTAGGAATGTCGTTGAACGCAGGCGCAGAAGGAAACTTTTCGAGGAAGAAGGGTGGCGGCTGAAAACTTGACAGCAGAACTTTTAAGACTGGCTGAAATTGCAGAACACAACAATTACGACCGAAAATATGTATTGGGAACGGTAGAGGACGTAATAGAAAGTGTTGGTATTATGTGTGCGCTGACCAACACGGACATCGACGAGCTTGTAGGAATGTCGGCTTGAGCAGGCGCAGAAGGAACCCAATTGAGGAAGAAGGACAAATATGTCGGGTTATGCTTTGTTTACATTCTCAAGATTTCGCCACACGAGCTCATCGATGTCTGTGTGGGTCAAAGCACACATAGTACCAGCACTTTCCATTACGCCGTCCCCCATCCCCAAAACATATTCTCCGTCATAATTATGTTGTTCTCTAACCTCGACGAGTTCTTCTGTCAAGTTTTCCGCCACCATGTTTCTTCTCGATTGGGATTCCTCCTGTGCTTGTGATGCAACCACATTCCTACTGCGCACATTTTTCTGCGCATTTTTACTTTGCTTTTAAAGTTACATTTTAATGTGATTTAAATACGTCTGTCTTTATATTTATACTTTTATTAGCCTTTTCTTTTGAGGTTTTTTTTTTGATTAATATCACTTTATATAGCTACTTTATTTATTTATGAATTAATTTATTACTTTACTTATTTATTTATTTGTTTATTTATTAAGCACTTTTCTACTTGTTTTTTTATTTGTCTTTATATTCCTACTTTCATTAGCCTTTTCTTTTATGGGTTCTTATATAATTTATGTATTTATTCATTTATTTATTTATTCTTTTATAGATTTATTTTTTGTAATTTGGCACTCTCACTACTCCATAGAAGACGTACTTTAAGCTCAGCTACGTATAACAATGTAAAATGAATGATGTGTTTCATTCCTGCTCAGTCACCTGCATCACTGCCACCTGTTACTTTGAAGAGCCACTGAATGATCATGATTATCATAAACACTCATCAGTGAAACATTAAATAAGTGCACAGAATATTTATTTAAAAGACAATACAAACAAAGGTTGTATCTTTAAAGATGAATGAAGAAACAATTAGTGACAGGACCTGAATCTGAGGTGAAATGGACCGTCACAAAGTTGAGCTTTTATCTGCGGGAAACATAAACAAAAGTCTTTGTTCCTTCAAAGGGCAGAGGGGCGAAAGCCACAACAAACAGGGCCTGCGCGCACGTGTGTGTGTGTGTGTGTGTGTGTGTGTGTGTGTGTGTGTGTGTGGGTGTGTGGGTGTGTGTCTTGCACGTGAAAAGAAAAGCGAGGGAGAAAAGAGGGGGAGAGATCAAAGCAGGGGGTTGTTTTTGAATCCCTGTGTGGGAGGTGACGCCTCACCTACCCAGAATGCCTTGCCTCACTCCTCACAGCCCACTCAGGTCTGTGGGAGCATGACTTCTTCTCACGGGGCATCGAGTGGATTATGATACTTCCACCTCATCAGTCATCTCAAGTTATTCTCAGAGTGTGGAGACAGTGACTCAGTGTGACCTCTGATCAGCGAGACAGTACGAAAATAGTGTCAACAGTTCGAAGGTTAAAGGTTGCAGTTCCCTGTAAGCAGGTGATCTGACTGGACAGCAGGTATTCTGTGTGATGATATGTACTTCATTAAAACAGCACATGACTTTAAATTATGAACAGTGTAAGGTAGAGCTATTAAACAATAAGACAAACTGTCATACAACTTTCCTAGGGATGAATATTTTTCAACATCTCCGTCAATTAATTCCTGAATCATCACACCGTTGCATTATGCTAATACTGAGCATAACAGCTTTTGTGTCAAAGCAATGTAACAACATTTGAATTCTGTTGCTTTAAATTTAAGCACCTATTAGTATCTAATGACAAAATAAAACGCTGCTGATCGTCATCTCGAAGAATATTACCTAGTGATCTTTGGGGTAATAAAGTTTGAGCTAATATGAAGTGTAACACGTACAATATAATGTGATAAGAAAACCAGATGCTCTGTATGTCAGAATTTTGATATTCCACAATCAAAATTAAGCTGAGCTCATGATAAGTTGAGCAGCTATAGTAAGAAAGAAATACAAAGGAATATAGGAAGTGCTGTTCTTAATACCAGCACTTTGTTAGTGATCATAACTGAATGAAAGCTGTGCTGATCTTGGGGTTCATAGTCCCGTGAAAGCATTATACCATAAACTAGAGAATGCTGTCATTCTAAATACCAGCACTCTAAAATCATCTATGACCCTGCTAGCTGACCCAATAATCGGTAGAACAGCAGTTGTGCCAAGACAATATAAATAGAAATAAATGCTATTTTTCTACATCAGTACTTTTTTCCAAAGAGGCCCATACAATCAAGCCACAACCTCAAGGCACATCACATACATATTGTGTATAAAAACACTCTAAAACATGACACAGTTTTGGATTGTCTGGATGATCATTTTCCTGCAATATCACATCACAAATGCTGAATAAAAAGTATCAAACACTCATATAATATTTGTAAAACTAATCATTAAAGACTTCATTTAAAAAGTTTAGTTCAAAATATTCAGCAACACACATTTAGGGGCCGTTTACATGGCACCGAAAACGGTCAAATCCGATAAGTTTTCATCGCGTTTTGGCCTTGCGTCTACTTGGAAACTCGTTGAAAACGGGAACTTTTGAAAACAGGCTCCAGGGTGGAAAGTTTCCAAAACGCTCTCCATGCAGCCCCATGTAAACCCGCATCGGAGTGTTTCAGGGTGAAACGCCGGTATCCCCGCATGCGCAGTACTTTTTCAGATGAAGGCTGCACGCGCATACCAGGAACAACAACAGCTTCGGCCGTCAGCCGAGTAACGTGAGCATCTTACCGTGCTTGGTTTGTTATCCAGTCAAAACCATCCAGACAGATTTGTTGTCCGAACTGATGTGTTGTCCAGAAAAGAAACTCCTGCGTCTCTGTGCGTCTATTCGCCATTGTTGTCTGTGAAAAGTTTTTCTTCTTCGTACATGTATTGTAGCAGCGCTGCCTCTCTGCAGACTACAGCTCCATCTACTGAACCGGCATGCACACTACAGCTGATTAACTCGTCTCCGAGCGTCGTCGTCTGAATGCAGAAGAATTCTAAAACGCAAAGGACAAATCTTTGGGTCTTTAGGTCAGGAGTATCCATGTAAACGTAGCCTTAATCTTGACAGGCCTTTGTTCTAAAAATAAAGTGGGCCCTCCAAATGGAAGGGACTCAAAAATACAATTCCCATTCCCATAAGTCAAGATACTGAAGTTTCAGCTGTATATGGAAAAGACAGTGCACCTCACGTGTGAGAGTGTAAAGTGAAACACTCATTGATGACATGTTGCTGTTGTAAAACATATTTTGATGTTTGTAAAAAGTGACGATGAATTTAGTTGTTGGATCCTAACTGGTGGCAAAAATTGCTAGCAATAGCCTGCGCTTTGTGCACATCACCAGGCATCTGGACAATTTCTTTTATGATTCAAATTATTTGTCAGCAGTAGTCAAGACCTGAAGATACACACACTTATTGAGGAGTTCTCTAGTACGTTGCAGACATTCAGGACATCAACTACTGAGATTTGTATAATTTTGAGTAATAAGGTGTGATGTAATACCGAGTGTGACGGTTTAAACGGTAGATTTGCCGATGACTGACTTTCCCCAGGGAGTTTGTGTCAATTTCATCATTATGGAGATACTGATAACATCTAAGGTCTTCATAATCACTAAACCAAAAATAACACATCATATACAGTTTTTATGATTCCCTCATTAAAGAGAAACTGATTATGAAACTGTCCATCTTCAATATTTGTTGCTAGATGGAAGTGACCAGTGAACACAGGCTCTCTTGAAACAGTAACACTAAGCTAGCAGCAGGACATGAAAAACAGTTTGACAAGATGTGGACTATAAACGTGTCATAAACAAAATCCTAGCAATATAAGCATTTTATCTTTTTCTCAGATTATTCAGCAATGTTATAACAGAGTAAATCACTCCAAGCACACAGTGTCTCTGCTACTATTGCCATGGCCACATACATAAGTATTTCAATTCAGAGAGTGTCTTTGGTGCTGACTCCCAGAAAAGTTTTCCTCATAAAAATACAATAAAATACACTTCTCTTCCATTTACAGTAATATAAACATCATCTTCTCATTTATCCTGATTTACTTATATTGTATTCTTGCCAGTAGCTGAATGTCCTCATCTACTTTAAAATGGTCTTTAATTCTTTTGGTTGTAAAAAGTCCCCATTTAAGAAACATTGTTCTAAATAAAGGCTATTTTTGATAACCTGCTGCCCCAGATGGAAGTTCAAGTTATTTCACTTGCCCATCTAGAAAAGAGCCCATGGGAAGTGGAATCGGCAAAAATTTTTATAAAGCATGTCTGGCAGATGATTGGACAATTTTCCTGTCAATCACATTCATTATTGGCCAATCACATAATTTAGTAGGCAAATGTTTCTGCAGGGGCCTAAGGGACAGAACATAAGCCACTTCATAGGACAAACACTCCACAAAACATCTTGGTAGTCGAGCAAAAATATCCTTTCTATAAATATGCTTAGAATGTTGTAATTTGTTTTTGTTTGATAAAGAATTGAGATCATACTTTGATAAAGCTGCTACTGACACTGCTGGTATCCATGCAAATCTCTGTACAACGATGACCTTCTGCTGTCGCCTTGGTTGTAGCTCCCACCTCTTCCTGCTCTATCGGACGCTAATTGGGCTGTGTCGCTTTGAGCCAGCACAATCAGTGTAGGTTGGAGCTTGGCATGATGGATCTGACTGATAACAGAGACTGAATCAGAGAGATCCACCTGCACTGCAAAGTTAGCATTTTGGTATTTTGAAAAAAAAATTTAAACTGGGCTGATATTCTACAATTCTATAATTTCATTTAGCAGACGCTTTTGTCCAAAGCAACGTACAACACAAGCAAGAATTTGGACTGAGGGGGAAAACCTTAGCAAGTGCGTCGAAGTGCTTCAAGTCAATTGGCCACATCTAGTGCCAGAAGAAGTGCCAGGGTTTTTTTTTTTTTTTATGATGCAGCTTAACACAACAATAATTCAAGTCACAACGAATAATTCAAGTCACAATGAATATTTCAAGTCAGCAACAAAAATTCAAGTCAACAACATCGATCAACATTCCAAGCATTCAAAATTCAGGGCTAAATATTCATTAAGAGCTGGTCTGAGATCTTCTGATTCATTCTACCTCTGAGGACAAAGAGGAGATCAGATTAAGTGCCAAAGTGTTCCCTGAACAAATGAGTCTTCAGACATCTCTTAAAAGTAGAAAGGGACTCTGCGGATCGTATGGAGTTAGGTAACTCATTCCACCATTTGGGAACAACAGAAAAGAAGAGTCTGGCCAGAGATTTAGAGCCATGTTGGGCTGGGAGCACCAGGCGTCTTTCGCAGGCCGAGCGAAGTGGGCGAGAGGGAGTGTAGACCTGGATGAGGGAGTCCAGGTAGGCAGGAGCCATTTTTGTCACTGTTATTGATATTCAGTACAATAACTAAAGCAGAAAGAAATAAAACACAGGAGGGACTGCTGTTCTTCCGAACATCAGTAGCCTTTGGTTATCCATGACTCAATAAAAACTGATCTTAAGATTAATGGTTGTATCAAAGAAATTTGAGTGTAGGAGTGATGTCTGCCCTGAAAATCAGCACTCTTTAATCCTCCATAAGAGAGTGAAATCTGTGCTGTTGTTAAATATAGCCTAACTGTTATTGTAAAGACATACTGTAAAATACAGGAGAGAGTAAGCTGTAGTATAAAACGCAATCTACAAGAGAGAGAATGTAATTTTAAACATGAATGCTTTGTGGTTCGCTAAGACCTGCTGAAACTGTGTTGATACTCAGTATAACAGCACTCCTCTCTATGTGATATTTCTCATGTGCCCATTAAAGCATACACATGTGTACAGGTTATGATATCTAGACAGTCTTGAGTCTTGATTTTGCTTTACAGCAGGTGATTGTTAGTCAGATCAGAGCCCACCCTCCCTCTCTCAGTCCTGTAAAGATTTGATCGAAACATCTCTTTTTAAGTATGTGTGAGAAACTACAAACAGATGCCTGTCAGTCTGCACAGAGGGAATGTGCTGCCCTTTCACACTCACATGAAAAGCCACGATGCGTTGTCAGTGTCTTAAGGCAGTGTTTATCTTTGGCCGGCTGAAGAAAACAAAGCCATCGATTTCTAATCCTAATCCCCCTCTACTGCTCCTCTCCTATTGATCATCTATCCATCCTTAATGAGATGGAGGGATAGAGGGATGGAGGGCTGATGAAGGACAAAACTTTCCCTGCCAGTGTGCTAACGTCTTCACCCTCCATCATTCCCTTTCAATCTCTCTCTCTCCCTCTCTAGCTTGTGGGCTTCTCACTGACCTGTCATTAATGATGCTAGAACACAAAATAAATGCAGCCTGGAGCTTTATCATACCTGGGGGGCTTACAGAGCAGTGTTCGCCTAAATATTGAAATTGGATGATATGGATGAGTGCACAAAACACACAGACACATGCATACACAGAGAGAAAGGAGTGAGTTTCAGTCCAAACAGCAGTAATGCTGTTCCTGCTTGTGTGGCACCATGTGACTGATATGCTCTGATAGTGACCCTTTTCCTCCTCTTTGTTCTGCTTCAGTTCAATCTGACAATCATTCCACTCAGCAGAGTTCAAGAAATATCTCTGAAGCCTGAAAGAAAGGATTCTGTCTGGCCTCTACCTATTCGAGTTGTGTCCTTACATACTGTCTGTCCTCATTTTATCCAACTAGAAAGAACAAACACTCCACCCATAAACTGTGATTTCTACATTATAATCCTATATTAATTTTACACACAAGTTGTGGAAAGAAAAATATCAATCTGTAAGAAGTGTGATCATTGTTAATATAAATATCATCCGATAGAGTGGCCTAGTTAGCAGTGGGTCTTGTAATGTGTTGACTGAACCAATTTGCTGCTGCTTGTACAGATGTTGGTGTTGTGCACGCCAGTGCTTCCTGTGGGTGATGTCGTCTGCCTGTTGTAAAACTACGAGGATTCGGTGCACAGCGCGTTAGCTCTGTGTGGAGTTCGGGGGTAAGGTCTTGACATACACCAGGGGTGTCCAAACTTTTTGCCATGAGGGCCAGATTTGGTAAGGTGAAAATGTGCGGGGGCCGACCATTCAGCCCGACATTTTTCTACCCAATAACATTAAATACAAATTAACTATTTCATGAAATTTTTATTGCAAATGGCAGACTTGGCATTGGCATACATACATTTTTTTCATTTTCAAGTTTTTAACCAAAATCACTCGTTCGTATTTGAAGACCAGATAAAATGAAGAAAAAGTTTGTCTGGAAAAAACACTTTTGAGAAGATTAAACATATCTAATATCTTTAAAACAGTACATATTAGTCACTATTAAATGCTCACTGTAAACTTCTAAATTAAAAACTGTGGTTTTGATCATAACAAAAAATTAATTAATTGATATTTAAGTTCGTCCCCAGTGAGCTTGTCGTAGTTAGCATGTTTTGTCTGGTAGTGCCGCTTGACAATGAGTTCCTTGAAAACAGCTACAGTTTCGTGGCAAATTAGGCAGACACAGTTGTTTTGTATTTCGGCGAAAAAATAGTCCAATTTCCACTTGTTCTGAAATCTGGGGCAGTCACTGTCAACTTTTCTTTTTTTAGCTACAGTCGCCATGTTTGAAATGGGATGGGCTGAAATGATGACAAAAGGTCAAGTGTCATGTGCCACAAGGATGTGGCCACAATGCTACTGCCATCTTCTGGTGAAATGTAAAATACGTTTTTTGTATAGGAGTATTTTATACAGCAGTCAATGGTGCAAGCGGGCTGCATATAATTGATTTTTATAACAGAGGCTACGGGCCGGTGAAAATTTTAACACGGGCCGCAATTGGCCCCCGGGCCGGACTTTGGACATGCCTGACATACACCCACACACGCATTTTTTCATAGTAATGTGTTATTATGTACAAGAAATGTGATAGCTCTCTGTTGATCCAAAACAAATAAAAAAAAATCCATTAATGAACCAATCAAATCAATGCATGCTAACCCTCTAAAGTGTATTGAGCAGGTCAGAACATCATTAAAGGGGGAAACCAAGAGATCAATACACAATCAAGCCCACATTCACATCCCTTCTGAAAGGGAGTGTGAGACACTTTTTCTTCCCACATAAAATTCACAGTGTGCAAATTTTTTTCAAAATTCTCTGAAAAACTGAGTCACATTTCAAATATGTGAAGCGGCCACATATCTTGGCGTTTGTTTGAAGCACTTTGAACATGTTAACAGATTTACAGGTTCACACAAATACACAAACAACAATGTGTGAAAGCTAAAAATAGAAGCATAATAAACAAACACAATCCAAAAAATACTGACATAATTATACTGATTAATTAATAGACAAACAGAATTAAAACAGCTAAAGATCAGTTGAATAAACTACGAGAGAAAAGAAATACATGTTCAGTGGTCTGATTGACACGGGGATTAACAATTTAGAATAGAAGTATGTTTTATAAACAGCTAAAACAACAACATCTAGATGGTGACAGAGAAAACTCACTTGAAAGCTGATGATCAGAAGGAACAGAAACATATTCAGCCTTTTTGAGGATCGGCTTGTTACAAAAGGGAATACTGTTGTTCTTTTTTCTCAGTGATGATTTGAACAGATTTGAACAAAACTGCATTTTCTGCGTCTCGTGTTTTGTTTTCTCAGAAGAGACTGACAGCTGAAGATAACCTCTCTCAACTCAACAGAGAAATGTAAATTAAGACAAAACATTATGATTAAGTGATGAAGTCTACACCCTTACAACAAGCGTACATCTAGAGTAAAATAATTAAACTGATGCCCAACAGATGTCCCTCATCCCTTCCAGGTGTGCCTCATTATTAAACAATCACACTGACACTAGTCATTGATAGTTGACACTATCTAAAGAGATTAAGGAGCTGTTTACATGTAAACTCCTGACTTGAAGACGCAAAGATTCTTCCTTTGCGTTTTCAAATTCTTCTGCGTTTAGATGACAACGCTCGGAGACGAGTTGGTCCCCTGGAAATCCGCTGTAGTGTGCATGCCGGTTCAGTAGATGGCGGTGTAGGTCTGCAGAGATGCAGCGCTGCTACAACACACGAACGAAGAAGAAAACCTTTCACAAACAACAATGGCGAATAGACGCACAGAGAAGCAGGAGTTTCTTTTTTGGACAACACATCAGTTCGGACAACAAATCTGTCTGGATAGTTTTTTCTGGATAACAAACCGAGCACGGTAAGATGCTCACACGTTACTCAGCGGACGGCCGAAGCTGCTGTTGTTCCTGGTATGCGCGCGCAGCCTCCATGTGAAAGAGTACTGCGCATGCGGTGACGTCAGCGTTTCCCCCTGAAACGCTCTGCTCTGTGTTTACACGAGGCCGGATGGAGGAGCGGATTCAAATCTTTCCACTCTGGGGAGCGTTTTCAAAAGTTTGCGTTTTACGTGGAAATGCAACGTGGTCTCATCTAAACGGAAGGCCAAAATGCAACGAATTGTTTGCGGAATTGACCGTTTTCGGCGTCATGTAAACGGCCCCTAACAGCTTAAAGGTTAGTAGTGCAGAAATGCCCTCCCAACTTATGATGGCTAAAACTAGGGTACATTTGAACTCTTGCTAATGTTGATTCTTTTTAAACTCACGTGTAGTAGTATTATTTCTTAATGAAAAAATGTGCTTTGTAAAAATCAATTGCCCCATTCATGCTGCCGTTTCAAGCCATGATATTTACACCTCTGTTATGCTTTGCCTCCATTGTGAATGTCCCTGTGAACAGAAGGAACAAGTTGATTCCCTCTTTGCTCCATCTTTGGAGGCAGTAACAGAGTTGTGATTTTGGATAAAGGGAGGCATTCAGACTCAGACAGGAGTGCTGTGAGGAGTGTTTCTGTCTTTGTATGTGATGACATAAATATAATGGTCTTGCAGAATTCATGTGAATGTCACATGGAAAATATAACAAAGCCTTGTTGCAGTGCTTTTGCATTAAGGCACAGTGAATAGGGCTAATGTAAACATATATTATAGATTTTAAAGCACTCACAGACCAACATAATTGCAAAAAGGAAGAGCCTAAGAAGTTCATATCATTAAAGATGAATCTTTTAAGTATTTCAGTCGGACTTATTTTCATTTACTGCAAGTTTGAGTTTGGTGTTCAGACTGTGATATGATAACATGTTGCAGATCTATTTTATTTGCAGGCTTGGAAAGAAATGATAAAGAATGTTAAAGCCCCTGTAAGAGGTGGATAGGTTAAAAGCATGGGTGTAGTCTTGATGCCGGGCAGAGCTGGTAGAAGTAACAAAAAGAAAAAATCATCCTGAAGTTAAGTGTTACAGGAACACCATTTTGTAGGCCAAACCAGATGCTTATCCTTACACATTAAGTAGAGAATATATATGATATATTTAACTGATCCCTTTGGGCAACAGCTCATTAAGTGTTTTGGCAGTGCAGAACCAATCAAAAAAAATGTCCAGAACGTGGTTGGGTGATTGTTCTGTCAATCCTATACATTAAAAAAAACACAGATTCACACAGTTTAAACACAGGCTCAAGACCAAAAGAGAATGGAGAAAAGAGAATTCACAGTAATCTCCCTCTCCAAGGATGTTTTATTCCACCATTATAGCTTTACAGTAATATACAAGGAAAATGCCACATCTCCACAGGTTATCCTCTAATAAATTTACTTTCAGCATGGACAAAAATCATCAAGACAGATTTATGGTCTGGGAATATATTTGTGGCTATCATGAATACCCCCCAGCACCGCTCCAGTGGATGGCTACTCGCTGCTCAACATGAATCACGTTCTGCTCAAGAACAGCTAAACCAAGGTTTTTTTCTTGCCACTGTAACTGTAAGCCACCAATTGGGGCACAGTGCAGTACTCGTGGTGAAACATGATGAGATTGAAGTACAGTATGTATGAATATGTACCAACCATGTACCCATGACACATCATCCCATTCCATTCCCGTCTAGATGTCAAAAAGATGCAGCTTAGACTGTAACTTAATGGACATTTATGCTTAAGGTCCCCATGGTGAACTTAAACTTAGATATCAAACCATAATTATTGTCTGCGGTAGAGTGGACTATTCTTACATTGCTTTGAAAGTCAGCTTTATGTACCTGTGAGCTGTTTAATGAAGCTTAAAATATGAAGAATAGAATAGAATAAACCTTTATTCAATATGATTATGATCATATTCTAATATGATTTCAAAAGACACAATTTGTGGGCCAAAGGTTATCAATCATCAAATAAACTTGTTATTTAAACATGGCTGTGTCTTGTACAATAAACGATGAGTGTAAGCCAAATTCTTACCTTGAAGATGACCTGTAAAGCAGTAAGGACTTGTACTGTAGTATCTTGTGGAGCCAACATAGTTTTTGAGTGGCTTTCATCTGCAAGTGAATTAACTACGAGGTTTTTGATGGCACCATGTTTAGCTATGTACTACTATTGTCCGCCCCCAGATATTTCCCTCAAGGACAGAACTTAAAAGTTCTTTTATTGGCACTCATATTCCCGAATGTCATGGATTACTAGCAAATCTGCTTTTGAAAACCTGAACTAACCCTTTAAAATAGGTCCCACAGCAAACACCATACTATGGTTTATGTCATGGATTACTAGCAAATCTGCTTTTGAAAACCTGAACTAACCCTTTAAAATAGGTCCCACAGCAAACACAAGCTGTTGATGTTGAAAATCTTGGGATGGTATTTGCAATGTTTGTGCACGGACTTGTCGGATTAATGTTAATCATGATGGTATTCCCTGTGGGATCATGGGTAAACAATGACACTAATGTGGGAGGTCCACTGGCCACACCCCACATTCCTCAGGAGTCACTGCAGAAAGCATCTTCTGGGCTGCACATGTAAGGAACTTCCAAACTAGAATGAAGTTTTCCTCTAAAGAAATGTTGCTTTGCTTGCACAGCTCTGGAGAAAACTGGACACTTTAAAATATATAATGCATGTCATCGGATTAATGTTAATCATGATGGTATTCCCTGTGGGATCATGGTAAACAATGACACTAATGTGGGAGGTCCACTGGCCACACCCCACATTCCTCAGGAGTCACTGCAGAAAGCATCTTCTGGGCTGCACATGTAAGGAACTTCCAAACTAGAATGAAGTTTTCCTCTAAAGAAATGTTGCTTTGCTTGCACAGCTCTGGAGAAAACTGGACACTTTAAAATATATAATGCATGTCACTGCAAAAACAACACCCTGGGGATGTTTCTTTTTCCCTGAAGTGTGTGTTAATGTCTGCAGAAGAAGTCATTAATAGCAGGCTAATGTGTGTCAGATGGTACCTGTCCAGCAGCAGCAGCAGCAGGGGAGAAGGATCCAGGACACGAGTGACTGACCAGCATAATGAGAGGGACATGGCCTGCCAACTTAGGCAGCTGCTTCTCTAGTGGGAAGGAGTGTGTACGTCTCATTTTCCTGTGCTCTCTCTGCATACCTCCTCAATGTATTTCTCATCAGCAGCATCCAGGGGAACAGCCACACAAACATGTGCGCACTCCTCACACACACAGAGAACACACAGGCTCTGATCTGAAGCACTGAGAGCAAACAGAGCATGTGTCTCCATTTGTGACATTTGGCATGAGTCAGACGTTTTCACATTTTGATATTTGCTGGAGTTTCTTGTACCTGAGGGGAATCTGGGAGAAAACAGAAGCATTAATATATTCATATATTTCAAAGACACCCCGCTGCCACTCCCACATTGAGGAGCGGGCAGGATTAGCCAGCTCCATACCCGCCCTAATCTGAGGACAAAAACCCACAATTGCCTCCTCCTGAGATCCAGAGACAGAAAGATTCAGTTTGATCTGCTCTCCTCAACATAACAAGAGTGTCTTTTGGGGTTAAAATGACTACTGCTCACTCTACCATCCGTCAATGTGGATTCAGCTCTAAACGATGTCCTTTTAATCCTTGTGATCGATCCCTTTTGTCACAGTTTGGAACACTGACAGGCTCTGATCTGAAGCACTGAGAGCAAACAGAGCATGTGTCTCCATTTGTGACATTTGGCATGAGTCAGACGTTTTCACATTTTGATATTTGCTGGAGTTTCTTGTACCTGAGGGGAATCTGGGAGAAAACAGAAGCATTAATATATTCATATATTTCAAAGATCACTTGATTCCAGGATAGGTGTGAAAGAATAATTTCAAAGAGGTCATATTTTGCCATAAATACGGTTATATATTTATTTCTGAAGACTACTAGAGTGTTTTCTGAATCAGTTATTTCTAAAAAAAACATCTATTTTTCATATACAGAGTGCCCCTGATAGTGCTGCATTCTCAGTCTGTCTGAGACAGTCAAACTGAGTGATTGGTCATAAAAATGGTCAATTCTTATGCAACACCGGCAAGAATAAAACACAAACCTTGCCATGTTTAAATGAGCTTTGGATTTATATTGACCCGTCCTGTGTTGTTGCTTTAAAATATGTTCACATGAAACAATGCTCCTCAGAGTAATGGAATCCTCCATTTTTTTCGTTTACAATTGTGCTGTCCATCAGACCCTCTCTTCTTGGCTCATATTCCTGCCCTCAAGTGAAGGTGCAGTTTCCATGACGGTGCACGTCCATCAGCTTTCGGGGTGGAGCCAGGGGTGAGGTATGAAGGGAGAGGCGGGTCTAAATTTGTTTATAAACAACCTCTACTACACTCGTTTTCTCCCACATTGCTGACTACACCTTTAAGGCTCCCTTTTCCATGTTTCCCTAGTCTGCTCTGATTGGCCTACAGATCCATGTCAGTTCAGCTCTGCTTGGCACCAAATTGTCAAATACTGTACATTATTCTTAACATCTATTCACTGAAATGGACTTGCCACTGCTAGCTTATGGGCTGAAAGTGTTGATAAAAACAATGCAAGGATGCCATACTGATAGGTCTTCATGGGGAGTTGGTGAAATGAGATGTTGTTAGCAGTTGCTAGGAGAGGTCCTAATACTGCTGACTTTTTGTCTTGCTCATAAAGATGCTTTATCATGTGAAAGAGCCATGGGAAACACCCTAAAGGGCATGTAAAACAAAAAAGCATGTTGCGACCTCTTTCACATGTAGGTCTTGCAGCTGCAATGTGCTGTTTAAACTCTATGTTATATAGCTTGCCGGTAGCTAAAGTTAATATTTCTAGTACCACAATAGAAATTCATAAAATTCTGTTTATTTACCTCCATGCAAATAAGTTAGACATATTATGATTATGAGAACTACAACTAATTAATTTAACAACTGAGGATATATAAGGTACACCTCTGCCCATCCTAGGTAAAATCCATAGACTTTATATGTCTATGACAGTCAATACAAGTAAACAGAGAGACTTTAGTTTTTCTAAATATTTTTTTATAATAAGAAGTATATTTGTATGTTGAAGTTTGAAAATCAAGGTTAATATCAGTCTTAATGATGCCAATCATTAAAATGAATATGCACCCACACCCACTAGCTACTATATTAGACAAACCTTGAAACGTTTGGCTTGGCCCCCTTTTGCCTTCATAATTGCATCAGTTCTTTGTAGCACTGATTCAACAAGATGCTGGAAAAAAAAATTCTCAGAGATTTTGGTCAATATTGACATAATGGCATCAAATAGTTTCCGAGGATTATGCAGCTACACTTCCACAATGCCAATATCCACTCCACCATATCACAAATGTGCTCTTGTGGATTGAGATTTGGTGAGTGTGGAGACCACTTGAATACAATGAGATATTTGTCACGTTCAATAGACCAGTTTTAGATAATGTATGCCTTTATGTTATTGCATGTATTCTACTGGGAGTAGTCATTGGAAAATGCAGTAGCTGTGGTGTTTAAATGATGCTAAGTTGGTGCCAGTAGCCCGAAGTGTGACAAGAAAACGCCCAATCTGACACCAAAAACCATGGCATGTTGAATATCACTTAATGGTCCCATGTCCTGGGCTGTTTCACTGTTTGCACCATGTCATGGGTGTCTGTTAAGCACACACTTGATTTAAGTTGGAAAGTTACATTTTAATCCTTGTAAAGGATCAGATGCAGCTCTTTTCCCCTCCCCTTTGGAAATGCTTGGACCTGAGGGGGCAGGGAGGCCATGGGAGATTATAATGATGAGCTCAGCTCTGGTTGGCTAAACATGTGTGATAGGGAAGAGGGGTTACAGGCTTCAGAGCAGACTATCAAACGGACATGACATCTGCATGTGACAGGCAGACAAAGCACATGCAGGTGGAGGCTATTGCTAGCTGTTACATTATAAACCACAAGTACAAACAGAGTATTTTAAGTTTCCTTTTTAAAAAGACATAGCACATTTCTTCAAAAACTAAAAGTTTAGTAAAATGTGTCATGTTCTTCTGCTTCCCTCGTCCCTTCTAACAACATTAAAAGCAAAAAAAATTGATTTTTAAAAAGATATGGGACCTTTAAATCACACGTCTTCCTCATGTTGATGCACAGCAGGATGTGTTGACAGTGTCTTCATGCCTAAACACATCGAGTTGCTGCCATAAGTTAATGAGCAGTTGGACTGGTGCAACTTTTTCAGTCAAGATTTTCCAGCATCATTTTAAGCCCAAGCAAAACTCCAAGCTAAATGCTAAATTCAGATAAAACAGTGCCCACGTAACAATATATGGCAGGTGAAGTTATGAGATTCATCATTCTCATGTGTTAGCATGGGAGCATTTGCCAATTAGCACTCCAGAATCAAAACAGCAGAGGATGGTGGTAATGACTTCGATTCTTGTGTTTGGTAATAAATAATAGAAAAGGACTAATTAAAAAGTGATGGCTGAACAGAAAATGGGAATTTGTACAATTATTTTAATCCATTTGGTCATTACAGAGACAGTCCCCCTCAGAGCCACACGCAGAACTAAAAGAACAGAGTTATTCCACCGTTTGAATGCAGTTACGTCTTTTGAGAGCAGACGCCATTGTCACAGTTAGCGAGTAGAGCTTGGAGTGTGCTGCATCATTACAAAGGCTACCTGCTAAATGTGTTGTCAGCGTGTCATTATTTGACAGAAGCCGCCTGGTTCATCGCTCCAAGCCGAGCTGACTCCCTCTGTCTCTCTCCCTCTCTCTGTCTCTTACTCAGAGGCATCTGCCTCATTAACCACCATCAGTATCTTGTTTGCTGTGTGTGATTTAGATGTTTTGGTAGTGAGGCAGGGGGGTGCTATGTGTGTGAGTGTGTGTGTTTGTGTGTGATTGCAGGCAGCTCTCATTAAGCTGGAAAAACATTGACATTTTTGCCAGAATTCAGATCATTTCTTTTCTTTTATCCATCAGAGGTTTCCTCCAATCAGCTCCCCAGTGTGTGCATGTGTGTGTGTGTTTGTGTGAATATATTTTTGGTTGTGTAGATGGCGACAGATGTTTGCTGACTCGACTAGTTTGTGCCACAAACTCAGTCCAGCCACCCAAAGAAAAAAAAAAGGCATGGTGCCAGACGGACCCTGGTGCTGACAGCTCATGCTAAGCCTCTCTCCATTTCAATTCAAGAACTCTTTCTTCCTAAACTTGCAGTGCAGCTGGATCTGCCTGATTCAATGTCTGTAATCAGACAGATCCTTCTTGCTCAGCTCCAGTCTATAACTGAGAGCGACCAAAAAAGCTAAGGCCTAATAAGTGTGCTTTCAGAGGATGCTCAGACAGAGATTAGCATAGATGCTAAAAGCTTCAGAATCAGTTTTATCAGATCTAGATTTCATTTACTTATTAAATGAAAAAGAAAATCTATTTATGTTCCATTTCTGACATGTTTTTACACAAGTCTGTTCTATGACTTTGTTTAGGTTGTGTATTTTACACCACAGCAGAAGTGCCCACCTTTTACCACCTAATGAATACGATTGACAGAGCAACTGTCCAATCACCTGCAGGATAGTTCTTTTGAAGGGTTTTGCTCATTACTAAACATTTTCTATAGGCTCTTTTCCAGATGGAGTAGTAAAATGTATTAAATGGCCCATCTGGTGTGTACAGTTAATGATCATGAACAGCTAACAAGGATTCACAATAAAACAATCTGTCCTGAGCAGGGCTGGAATGGAGCGAGGCCGTGTCAGAAGATGCCATTGCTTTAAAACATGCAGTCACTTCCTGCTGTCGTCACGTCTGCAGCTCTCGCCTCTTTCCCCTGATTGGGTCATTCAGCTTTTAGCCAAGTGAAGTTATCGAGGCTTGACAAGATGGACCTGCATGATTTCAGACAATGAATCAGGCAGGTCCATCCACTCTGCGAGGCTACACCCCAGCTTTAAATGAATAGTTCAATTTTTTTGAAGTGGGGTTGTATGAGCTCCATATGACCACTACGTACATTAGATACAGTAGAAAGTTCTCTCTTCTCCCTCAGTAAGCCACAGTCCGTGAGAGTTGGTTTTTTTTTTTTTTTTTTTCCACAGTTTAAGAGTACGCTGCATATGAGTGTTTTTAAGGATAAATTAACCTTTCAGAAATATAAAGTTTATCTGGACCTAGCTAACTCGTGTCATGTATCCCTTTGCTAAATCACTCATCCCATTCCATCTCAGAAATATTTGTCATATAATGTGCTTTCAATTAGTCTGCAACAGGCACCTGAAGCTGCTAGCTAACTACAGCGGAGTGATTTAGCGGAGGAATACACGATGTGAGTTGGCTTAGGTCCGGATAAATTTTATATTTCCGTAATGTAAATGCACTTAAAAACACTCATATGTAGCATACTCTTAAACTGTGGTATTACATTTTGATTTAAGTTCTTGTAGGCGGAGGAAATACCCTTTATATTTGTTACGGTACTTTCCTGTTAGCGTCAATTTTTCATCACCAACTCTCACGGACTGTGGCTTACTGAGGGAGAAGAGAGAACTTTCTACTGTATCTAATGTACGTAGTGGTCATATGGAGCTCATACAACCCCACTTCAAAAAAACTGAACTATTCATTTAAAGCTGGGTGTAGCCTCGCAGAGTGGATGGACCTGTCTGATTCATTGTCTGAAATCATGCAGGTCCATCTTGTCAAGCCTCGATATGGAGCAAATACAACCCCACTTAAAAAAACTGAACTATCCCTTTAGTTTTCAAAGTCAAAACTATAAAGTGCTTGAGGCTGCAGTGTCTTACAGTAAGATATGCAATCAATTAATCGCTTACAGTCCTCTAATTCTGTTTTCTGTCAGAATTTCCATTTTATGTCTTTATGTGTTTAAGTGAGCACAATTTATGCAATTTTCTTCTTTTTATTTAATTTATTGTTTTATTTTATTTGATTCCCCATGTAAAGCACTTTGTATTACAAAGTCCTGTATGAAAACTGTTAAACAAATACAGTTTGATTGATTTATTGATTGATACTTTCAAAGTTGTGTTTAAACAACAAAAACACTAGGATGGATGGATGGATGGATTTGGGGATTTATTGCAATGTAATACAGCAATCATTACAATATTCCTCAGTGTTTCTATTTTACAATGTACAAACTAGATAAAAAAGGCCATAAATAAACAAAATGCTTCTTGTAGCTAAGTTTTAGCATTAAACAAGAGACATGTACGTTTGACACGGACAGGTGACAGTCTACTCTAAATGTCTAATTCAACAAAATGGTACAATTCAAAAATAAAAAACAAAACATTTCAGAACAGAAGCAGAAATCTTCAGTGTGTTAGTGTTACACAGGTAAGAGCTCATAGTGATACATTCTGTCCTCCCTCTAACTCTCTTTGCATATTCAAAGATCGCTGAAGTCCTGAAGAGGGAGAGACCAGGTTTGTGTGCAGTCACGCAACATACACTACACTCATGCACACATTCGAACACACACGCATACACACACACACACACACACACACACAAACACACACACAAGCATACATACGAGCAAACACATTTTATTCAAGTCAAGCTCAAAGCAGCAGAAAGAAAAAAAAATGTTGGAAGCCATTCTGCTTATGCACAGCCTTACATGTCAGCCTTCACGAAACCAGAGAATAAAATCATGAAAAATAGAAGAGGATAAGAGGATGAGGCTTCAGTCCAAGCTCGCAGTGGCTTAATGTCTTCTGTTGCCACGTCCAGATCATGGTTTTCAGAAAAACTCCATGGGAATGGAAGTTCACAAAAGTGCTGCTTTCACTCTGTAGTCCTACTTCACTTCGCTCCTTGAAAAAGTCACTCTAAAGTGCATGGATGAGGTAAATGAAATTCTTCTGGAGAACAGGTTTGTACCCTGTGTGCTGCAGCTCAGACCGGGACCATCGTGTGTTGCATGTGCTGCATTTGAGACAGTATTTCCTGCTGCACACTGGAAATAAGTATGTCCTGATGTGAGGGTGTGATTATTCCGAGTCTGTCCATCTCCCTGTGGGAACAGAAACAGAGTTACTTTCAATCACGTCAAGCCACACAGAAAACATGATCTATATGTCATCAAAGATTTAATAAATTAATATCTATCTTTGTGGTTTGTTTTTGCCTTATAACCACATTACTGTGGACAGAAATGATCTGAAGAGTTTTTGTTACCAAATTTATACTCACATGGTATGCACAAACTATCTGCTAACCGATGAGGTTGGGATACTTGAAGAACTGCAGTACTTCAAAACTCTAATATACGTCCATAATGATTAAATCAAACTGTGACAAATGTAAATAGTCCCAGACCTCTTTAGGATCAAGCTATTACATCAATTACAATTCAAAGAATTACCTTTTTCTTGAGGCTAATCAAGTCAGAATGTTGTATTCAGTAAAAACACACCAGCACAGGAATAAAAAAAAAACTCATGAGTGAAGAAAAACTTGAACATTTCATAAAGAACTATATTTTATGCAACAATGTAGCATTTTATCGTTTCACGGGAGCTTATACTTTACACAGTTAGTTACTTTTTTATGTGTTTTAAACTGATTTAGATGCCACAAAATAGTTTGACAATTGAAACCATGACAGTTACTTTAATAAATGCAGTGATTATTAAGTTTATTAAGTCTTCAGGACCATTGTAGATTTAGATTAACAAATATTTTGATAATATATGTTTCCTTTAATTAAATAAATATGACTAGGATGGAACAACAGTATGCATGTTTTAATATGAAATATAGGTCCTTTGAGATGTACAATGATATCCTGTCTAACACGGTAAGTGCCCAGAGTGCTCGCTGAATCATCAAACAGCATCTCCCATCAACACATAGCAATTAGGCAGCATCTCTGATAAAACAGCATGTAGAGGAAAGAGAGGATACTGTCCTCTAGACTCTGCTTTTTCTGTGTGTGTTACTTTATAGGGATAAAATGTAGAGTTTGTGCACTGAAACGTCTGAATCGATTAACAAGTGACTAACTGCATTACATATATTTTTAGTTGTGTACTTACTTTACCCCAAATGATCTGAACAATTTTTAAAACGTGGATCATGGAAAAATCCATGGTTTTTTTTTGTTGGAATGGTTTATGTCATGTCATGATGGCCTTAATGAAAGAGCTGCCAAGACGAGACATTGCAGATGATTCTAGAACCCTGGACTACAGAGGCCACATGTTTGAGCCCAAAGCACAAGACTGTTGAAGCCTGTACTTTTAAGTGTAGTTGGAATTGACTGTTCTGTAAAATATTTCTAATTTGATTAAGTATTCCTTAGAAATAAATCTGTTGAAATATAACATCTTTACTTGTATTATTTTGCGTGGATGCCTGACAATGACAACAAAATATTTATATTTATGTTGGATATGATTCAGTTTGTTTAAGTAACCCCAATTTACAACTAAATCACATAAGTTTCCAGTTTGAAAGACATCCTCAATCCCCCAGCTTAACTTCCCATAGAAAGAGCCTGGAAAGTTTCATGATATTCCTGAAAGTTTCCTTTGCAACCCTTTTTATTTCACAAATAAACAAATTTCAAGTTATCAGACAGAAAACATATTAAAATTGTCCTTTCCCATTTGCATAGCAAGTGAAATGCTTTGTGTCATGCAGTGTGAACAATGACAGGCACTTTAACAGCTTTTCTCCCTCACTATGTGAAATTTATGCATACATTTTGAACACTGGTTAAGTTTAGATAATATACTAATTGGAAGGCAGTTCAAAAAAGCATTTAAAGCACAATAAAAATGCACCAAACAGAGAATATTTCATACTTTTCTCTGTGCAGAAAAATCATTTCATGATCAGAGAGATTAAAGCTTCAAAATAAATTTTGAGACACAAAACATATCTTAACCATACCATTGAGAATTTATTTTATGTATTCTTTATTTTAATGTTAGGCCTACCTTATTCACCACTAACTAGCTGCTCATTAGCATGCTAACTTGTAGCTTACTGCTTATCAGAGTATATTAAAGACTTATTAGTACCTAATTCTGCACAGCCATGACACACTTACCATAATAATAACTTGAAGTTTTTCTTAATTAACCCCCTAATTACTGGCTTTTTGTCAATATTTAAGAAGTTGCTCTTAATTAATTATGATCTCAGCTAGTGTTGCTAATTCAGCGTTGCTAAAGGTGATACTATCACATGAACGGCTATTTACCCTTTATTACTCTTTGTCCATGGTCTAGTCTTGTAAGAACAATCACATTATTATCTTAGTTAAGTGTAAGTTACTCATAACTAATCATATAAAACACAGAATATGTTTCCTAAACTAAAGTCATGCCTTGTTCATACCTAATTCACTGATAGTTTACACATTATCTATTACACAGCTAATTAATATCATAATTTATATGAAACAACTTCTAAGCTATTAACCAGTAGATAGTAATGCAGGGATTGTCAATGGAAAACTGTTGATTAATATCTTAACAAGTGTATCTTCATGCAGATTTTGGTACTATTAAGCTCATTTTATTGGCTAATAAGCAGCTAGTAAGCTATTAATTAGCTTGCCTATTAGCAGCTAGCTTGTAGCCAATAAGTTGATCTAAAAATAGTGTTCTGATTTTATCTATTTTAGATTTTCTTTTTTTTTTGTATTTTTGCATGAAACAGTTATCCTGTCACCCGCGACTTCGAAAGGGTTAAGAGGCATAGAAAATGAATGAAAGAATGAAACAGGTATTCTGTCAGTGCAGCTCATGTTAAAACACACAGAGTGGTTAGTTCATGCCAAACTGACACTATTTTAGTTCATTTTCTCATGAACCTGCACTTACTGGTGTGTGAGAGCCAGGAGGCTGTCGAGGCCGGTGTATCCTGCTGCTGCCAGAGTGTCTCTGTACCGCTCCAGCCCAATGGACTGCAGCCACACACACATCGACCACTCTGGTACACACACCTCTGGAACTACCGACACACACACCTCTGAACCCAAACCAGACTCTAGCATGGCAGCTGTGGGTCTGAAAGAACAGAGGGTGGGGGTTAGATGGGTGTTGTCTAAATAAACTGATTCTACAATCATCTCTGTCTTGTTTATATGTGCGGGGTTACCTGTCCCCTCCTGTGCGACGCAGAGTGCCGGGGTTACGAATGAGTTTATCCAGCATATTGAGGATCTGGCTGAAGGTGGGTCGCTCAGCTCGCTCTCTCTCCCAGCAGTCCAACATTAACTGATGCAGCACCACGGGACAGTCCATAGGAGCAGGCAGGCGGTAGCCCTCCTCAATCGCTTTAATCACCTACAGGAGAGATGGACATGGAGGGTAAAGTTTGACAAAGGCAAGTTCCAACAGCTCAATGTACTGAGCTTCAGTCCAGGTAAAACTGTTTCTCTGGTCAGTTTGTCCCCGGCAGATACCAATGATCAATCACACTTGAGTAAAATCTACTGCAAATGAACCAGTGACTGTTGGTTAGTTAAAACTGCAGGTTTAGGATAATCAGATGTTGACCCTAGAACAAAAACATACTCATCAGTCAACAACATCCCTTTAAAGACTGTTCAGAGCAGCAATGGAAAAAGCAGTGATTTTCAAAGCTTGATTAATACAGTAAGTGTTAATCTAAAATGTCACAATACTAATTAACCCTAATGCTATTCAGCTAAAATGTGATCATAATATTCAAATACAAGACAACAATAAAGCTAGAGGTGTGTCTTAAAACTGTATTTGCTTGAGGCACAGCAGATTTGTAATAGGACTGGGTGATATGACCTAAAACTAAAATCCCAGATTTTTCTCACAAAACCTGATTTCCAATCCTAACTGATTTATTTCCTCTCAAAGAAAAAAAAAAAAAAGAAAATCAATAAAACAAGTTTTGCCTCATTTCTATCAAAATATGTCCCGAAAAAGATCTTAATTTTCCTCTTAGAAATAAAGTGCAAGCAGTAATTTTGAAATCAAAATTACATTATGTAGTTTGGAAATGTACAGGCTTGTCTACACTGACACTGTAAGCTGCACTATTTTTGAAATATATCGACATGAAAGTTTCATTATTATTTAATACATACAGTATTTAAAAAAATATATGAAAACAATGAATGTGTAAAAAAAAAAGTCAGGGTCAAGCAGTATAAAAACTGTTTTTTTAATCCTCAAACATTACCACATCATACAAATAGTTGTTCTGTGTCAGTTAGAAGGAAACACAGGGAAGGTTTAACTCTATGAGTTTAGAAGGGACAAAATAAGTGACAGAGCAAGCTAAGGAAAGAGTCTTGATTTCTATTTATCAAGTCTTCTGCACAAAAAATCAATCAATATATCAATAAAATTGTATGGCTTTCCAATTGGCTTTGGAAAAACATCTTGGATCAACATGTTTATACAGTGAGATTTAACATGTTTGTGTCCATGAGCACTTTCATGTCTGCTTCACTTTTCCCCCTTAAAGGAGTGATGTGACTTGATACCCTGTTGTCAAATGAATATTCTTGCTTGGTTAAATATTAGACTCACTTAGTCAAAACGCACTACAGAAGAAAAACATGCTTGTGTTTAATTGTATTTTTTCCCCGAAAAACTGGGTTTACTTTTTCCATAGTTTCAGTCTCAATAAAGGCTTATATTAACTTATTAAAACTGTGCAATAAGTACAAAATAAAATAATGAATTCCTGGCCCTTCAGATCCATACAGTAATAATAATACAAAATGCATTTTGTGCTATAATTGCAGCAGCATGTTTGTAAATTACTGTTGGGCATTCTGGTTTTGTAGAGGAAATGATTTAACGTCTCTAAGCTGAAACACCACTTTGAAATACCACTGCAAATAAATTTTATGAACAGAAAGCCACTCCCTTTATCAAAGATTTATGACATCTTTTTGTTCAGAAAAATCTCCTCAGAGCAGTTTCACCATCCTCTCAAACAGGGTTTAAATTTTTTACAGCTGTGAGCAGCTCCTCTGCTTCCTTTGAGCATTAAACTGTTGGACAGTAAAGATGGTGGAGACGATAGTTAATCCATCAGACAAAGCCTAATTTTTAATATTTTCTGACAGAAAATATCATCCACAGTATGTCACTTTTTCATGGGCTCATCGTGTTTTGATTTGAGAGATTTTAGTTCAGAGAATGAGCTTTTGCTTGTGCGCATTTTGATAATTTCAAAACCCAAGTCAAAGTTTGGTGAAGTTAATATTAACCAGATCCGGAAAATACCTCATTCTCTCCAATCAGGTGTTAAAACTGATACTTATAATGTATGAATGGCTGTTTATTTGCAATATTAAAATAAAGATTTGACCGAAGAAAGTATGTCTCCATAAACCAATGGACTGTTAGTTACAGCCCTGCTGAATGTGCTGATTGGAGGGATGATGAAAGTGAACTTTTCAAATGTTAGAATGTCATGAATTCAAAACTTCTCTGTTTTTGTTAAAAAATGTCCCTCAGCTAAGAGTTACACTAAAACTAAACTTTAAAATACTTCACTTAGCAGGATTGTTTAAGTCTGTGCCAAATAAGGGGGAAAAAAAGTCAAGCAGCTCAGCATGTCCTAATATCATCTGAAAAATACAGTAAATACTTGGATAAAGAGTGTGGAGAGTGGCTCAGCGGGAAACTTTTCTCAGACTCACATCACTGCAGATGAAATCAATCATGTTTGTAAATTTCCATATGCCACACTGACTCTGTGGCCCTGCTCAGACTTAACAAGCTCTGGCAGAAAAGTGATGGAATTGTTGTCCTTAAGTAGGATTTTGTCTCAGATCTCAAAACTGAATCCTCTTAAAATTATTTAGTGAGCTCTCAGCTGAGGAGAGAAATACAGAGCTGCATTTTCTGGTCATTTTCTATCATGCCAAAATATTCATCCTCGATAATGTCCCTGTGACGGCTGGACACAGGCTTGGCCTGCTGCTCTCTCTGTGGATGTTAAAAGGCAAAATTAACATTTTTCAAAATGATGCAGTGGTCGTCGGGTCAGAATACATTATGTTGCACAGAGGATGTTAATTTACTCCAGCAGTCTTTTCCTAAACTATTTAAATCCAAAGTGAAGCATTTTTAAGTCACCTAATGGGATCATCAGAATTAATATGGGGCTTTAAGTAACAGAAGTAAAAGTTTAATTTAATTTTTCAGAACAGATTTATCCTGCTAAAGGAAAAGTGAAACTGATGCTGATAGAGGATGTCTTCACACGTTAATATGAAGTTGTTCTTTTGTGTTTTTCAAATTATTAAGCCAGTTCCCACTTATAACCCACTTATTGTAACTACAAGTGCTCCAAGAGAGCAAACTGCCAAGGCACTTCTAACACTGTCGAGAGTGTGATTGTCAAAATGTGGAAAACGGCCCTATCTCAGACTATTAAATCCTTGAAAAAAAATTCTCATTCGGCTTTTGGATCGCCACCCAAATCCTATTAATTCGTCCTTGTGCAATGACCAACATGCACTGAAAATTTCATTAAAATCTGTTGATAACTTTTTGAGCTATCCTGTTCACAAACTAACCAACAAACTCACAAACAACAGCATCAACATATCCTACCTGGCAGAGGCAAACACAAAAACAAAAATGAATCTTAAAGTAAATAGCTCAAGTAAAAGCATCAATTAGATGTTACATTGTGATTCCAAGGTTTAACTGTGCCTTCCACATACTCCACATACATCTCGACAAAACTTCCCTTTGTCTTCGCTTCAAAATGATTTTTCTTTAATTGAAAGGACTGTACGAAAAACTTAAATCTCTTAATGAGAAACAAAGGCAAATCAGACTATTAGAGAGAAGATTCATTGTTTCTTTGTGGTTGTTTAACTGCCTGTAAATGTTGTATTTTACATTTACTTCAGCAACAAATCTCAAAGTCTGGTATGTTTGACTGGAGGTGAAATTTTCCTTTTTAACACTTATAGGACAGTATCTGGAAAACCACTCTGGTACTACTTTGTCCAAATAAACAAAACATGAAAAATGAGTATTCAAGAACTTCACAAGTGGAAGTATTACAAATTTGGGGGCCCAAGGCAAATGGGGCCCTCAAATTTGATTCTTTAACACATGACTTTATGATGATGCTATTTAAGCACAAACAGATTTTAATAGTTAATGAAGAGATAAAACTAAGCCTTCAGTTTAATATTTCCCCCCTAGACTTTTTTTTGCCTTGGGGTGGTTTTATGTGGCCCTCTTGACAACCGTTGATGCTTTAAGCAGTCTCTGATATAACAAATGGCACAGCATATTTAATATTGTACATGGTCAGATTACAAAAAAAAAGAAAAGTCAAATCAGCCAGTGAAATTCAAACTTGTGTAAGAGATCTTTTTCCTGCATGTAAATCATATTGTCCATGACTTCTTTATATAACAATGATTCTGCATTCTGAGTTGACATTTACCTTTAAATATGCAAAAAGTTTCAGAAATGTATTCGCTCTTTAGTCTGTGAGAAAACTCATAGATCAGAGGACATAAAAATGACTCACGTCTTGGTTGTTCATGTCCCAGTAGGGTCTCTCTCCATATGAGACCACCTCCCACATGACGATCCCGTAGCTCCAGACATCACTGGCTGTGGTGAACTTCCTGTAAGCTATCGCCTCTGGAGCCGTCCATCTGATGGGGATCTTCCCTCCAGGGGAAAGATATGTCCCTGTGGGCTCCTGAAATAGAGAAAAGGGGAAGAGTGATTCAGTGAGATGTGGGATATGTGTTTTGGTTGAATCATCTGAAGGGAGGACTGGTCTGCATTTCCCAAAAGTCTGACTTCCATGTTTGTACTTTCTCTTTATCTACATTACATGAGTTCCAAGCAGCTTTTACCCTGTAATATTTAATTTAGTGAATAAAATGAGCAGTGCGGAGCCAACTGAAGGACATCACAGGCCCCCTGCTGGACCCCCTGCAGTTTAACCACAGGGCAAACAGGTTGGTATATAATGCAGAAACATAAAACTGCAGCACTCGGAGCGGGCAGACCTCCGCCAGCACCACAGTCCTCTCCCATATTGTGATTTTTACCATATATATTAGTCCTATCTTTATTTCATGTAAACATTTAGATTCCTTGACCATGAAAACATACCATTAGCAATTGGATTCATAATGATATCTATTTAAGTTCAGTAGTTTTTCACGAAAATTGCATTTTTCGTCATGGCGAATCCAGACGGTGATTCGGATCAATACCAAAATTGAATCAGTTCTTCCTTTTCCCATGCTGAACATTTCCTGAAAATTTCATCAAAATCCATCTATAACTTTTTGAGTTATTTTGTTCACAGACAGACAGACTCTCCCAAAAACATAACCTCCTTGGCGGAGGTAATAAACTGGACCATTTAAAGAGTCCAGTTTGTGGACTTCGGCTGAACGTTCGAAACCATCACCCCTGAAATCTTCAACACATACTGACACAACTTCCATCAGTTAGTGGATTACAAACTTCCCGACTGACAGGTGGCGGCAGGTGAGGCTGAGAAGCATCAGATACAGCACCTGGACCATGAACACTTGTGGTCCTCAGGGATATGTCCTCTCCCCACTGCCCACTCTCCACCTCTTAAGGGTCAGGACGAGGAGGAGTGTCATCCTTGCTGAATGCATGTGCTTCTGCAGAGCGGTGATTCAGTAATGACTTCCTTCTTAAAAGAAGTGTGTGTCCTTAGTGGTGGTGGTGTTAAGGATTAACTAACCTATTTGAGATAAGTTTTCTTTGCTGGGTGGAGGTTGAAAAACATTTTAAATTTGTGAAGAAATTTCTCTTAAAATCTGCTTGTAATTACAGTACTTTTGATTCTTTTCCTTGGTGTAATATTTGATTGTTACTCCCCTTATCCCCTAACCAAGAAGGGGAACAAAGCACCATGTATCCATTCACAGCCAAAAACAGACCGGGGTTTGTCAGAGACCATTAATAAATAGTTTTTATTTTGATAAAGATGCTCTCTGGCACTTTGGCAGCCTTATATGCCCCCCTCGGAAACAGAAAATTCACAAAACCTGTCACTTATGACACTGTTGGTAATGACTTAGCTCTCAGGTCAGGAATGACCAAATGCTATCAGTACTCAGGGGCCCATTTATGGGGCTTTTCAGGGGCCCTGACATTTCTATGGGAGGTCTTGCTTTTTTCTGATAGCCTCTACATAATATATCTCTATAATTTCATTACATTTTCAGATTGGAGAGTGCGAGGCTTTAGAAAAACAGTGACTCAAGGAAGATCTTCTTTTCATAATCCTTAATATGGAGAAAAAAGTGGAAAGTCAAAACATGAAAGTAATTTTTTTCTGAGGGCTCGACTTCCACATGATTTTCAAGATTTAAATTTGACTTCATCTTGACATTGTATTTCAACTTAACTCTGAACATTTAATCTCTTTTCTTGACATTTTGACACCATGAAAAGAATCTTCCCCTCAGTCTTCCAAAGCCTGTCCCTAAATACTCCTGTGTATGGAGGGCACAGTAAACCAAAGTCAAAGTCCTCTGTGTTTACACAGAACTGGTGCATAAAGCTGATTGTGAAGAGTAACTGATTTTTAATGAGGTTATGATTTGTTTGTGTGTATACAGTAAACAGAGACTGTTTGATTTACCCTTGTGGTGTATGCAGCCTCTGGGTCGTCCTCAAGAACTCGACTCAGGCCAAAGTCCGACACCTTACACACCAGGTTGCTGTTGACCAGGATGTTCCGAGCTGCCAGGTCTCTGTGAACGTAGCTCATGTCTGACAGGTACTTCATACCTGAGGCGATGCCGCGCAGCATGCCAACCAGCTGGATAACCGTGAACTGACCGTCGTGTTTCTGAAGGATAAAGATGGAGAGAGGGTTCGCATGGGCAAAGAGATGAGGACTTTTGTAGTTGGTTTGTCAGCAAACTCAAACAATTCAAAATAACAAAAAGTGACAGGGGAGTGTTTTTATTGTGCCCTCTTACGTTCTTATTCTTCTTTTACGTGTACATTCAAGATTGTGAATTCCAACGTTTTTCTGCTCTCTCTCTCCTTTCTGCAATGTTGTGACTGAGACTTGAGACTGAATTGTTGTGTATAACCTTTACTTGGGTTCATATATTTGGTTTAGTATACTCAAATACTTATTTCACCTTTGTATTTGACTGTGTAATTCTACTAAAATTATGAAAGAATGGTGCACATTGGATAACTTTCCAAGCCTTTCCCTAACTGAACTGATTTTGATATCTAGGTGAAAACCGCAACAGCAAAAGGTTTCCCCCTTTTTGACACCTTTTGCCTTCAAACAATCATATTGTTATTTTAACTAATATATTTTTCTTAATAATCTAAAATACGTCTTGACAAAGACCATCAAGTCATGTTACACATGAATTACCTTTATGTTTTTTGTTTTAACTTACTCTGATATAGACTTCTGTCTTAAAGGATAAGTTCGGTTTCTACAGCTTTCACATTGTTTATAGAATGAAGTAGAACAATATACTCACCCAGAAGGCTTTCCTGATCCAAACAGTGCTTCGGGAGATATTTAGATCCAAAATCGAGCAGCGGACATCCGTATAATGGTAGCACATGGGGCATGTATAGCGCCGCTCCTAAAACTGCATTAATCGTCCAAAAACTCATTAGTTTCACCAATATTTCATCATGGTCCACTCGTGCTTCTCCTCCAAGACAGTCCGGGGTCGCTCCACCCATGTTTTTATGACTGTGCTGACCTCTGAACTGAAAACTTTCTTTACGGCTGCACAGTGCGGCTCATTGTTTCAGGGGCGACCGCCGGCTACTCAACAACTTTCTTCTTCCAGTTTTGTGCAAAATGGACAAATATCTATCGGATGAAGATGTTGTGGTGGAGAACTTTGAATATGATGGGTGTCCTTACAGTTTCGAGCCAGAGTTTACAGATGAGGAGTTCATCGAAAGGAGGACGCGGAGGCAAAGAGAAGAACAGCTGGCCAGAGAGCAGTCTTCAGTTCAGAGGTCAGCACAGTCACAAACACATGTCTGGAGCGAGACACTGGACTGTCTTGGAGGAGTAGCGTGAGCGGACCATGATGAAATATTGGTGAAACTTATGAGTTTTTGGACAATTACTGCATTTTTGGGAGCAGCGCTATACATGCCCCTTGTGCTACCATTATACGGATGTCAGCTGCTCGATTTTGGATCTAAATATCTCCCGAAGCACTGTTTGGACCAGGAAAGCCTTCTGGGTGAGTATATTGTTCTACTTCATTCTATAAACAATGTGAAAGCTGTAGAAACTGAACTTATCCTTTAAAGCCCCTGCCTTAAATGTCTTAATGTATAAAGCAATACTCTTCAGTTCACTTTTTAGCAGCTGACCTCTAAAAATTAATGTAATACTCTACAATGAGCCTTTTTGATAAGACTTTTAACTAACATACCCGCAGAAAAGCATCAAGGGATCCATTTTCCATGTACTCTGTGATGATCATCAGTGGCTTGCCTTCACAGAGAAGAGTTGAAATTATTAGGCTGAATCAAAAGCTAAAACAACATGACATGATATTTCTTTTTATCATCTTACATCTCGTGACAACGCCCTCCAGTCTGATGATGTTGGGATGATCAAACTGGCCCATGATGGAGGCCTCAGACAGGAAGTCCCGCCTCTGCTTGTCCGAGTATCCCACCTTCAGACTCTTGATGGCCACATAGATCTCCCTCTTTCCCTGAAGGCGAAGACGACCACTGCACACCTCCCCAAACTCCCCTACACACACACATACACACAAAAACAGCAGAGTCAGCGCCAAGTAAGCAGGCATGCTGAAGTGTGAGAGTGTGTGTGGGTTAATGTATGTGTGAGCATTAATGCCAGGCTTACCCATGCCAATAACCCTCTCAATGTGAATACTGCTAACATCGATCTCCTTGGCAAACTCGTGGATGGCTTGGTCGGGGTCTTCGTAGGTGAACGGGTCCACGTAGATTTTGACTCCTGCAGAGGGGGCGGAGGAGGGGAGGAGGCAGAGGAGAGATGGAGAGATGCAGAGGAGGATGAGGAAGAGTTGTATAACTGCTGCATATGTTATGTAAATGTCTTTGGCAGTATATGTGTGATATGTGTGCAGGTGGCTTGAAGAAAAGATGAGAAAAAGAGGAATCCATCTGTCTCTCCTCATTACAGAATGTTTGTGTGTGTGTCTCTGTGCTTGTGTGTTTGTGTTGTTGTACCTGGGTTCAGATGTTTCTCCTCCTCTGACTCCTGCTTTGTTTTGCTGTACTTGCTCCTTCTGTTGACACATAAAACAAAAACATTAGACCCTGTAACATTCTGCATCAAAATCTATACTGAGTAAGCAGGTGCTATGCTAACTAGGGCTGGGCGGTTCCATCAACCCCACAATATCAAACATATTCTGATACGATGGCCATGATAAGATGTGTACAACAATATTCATAACCTCTTTACATTAAATACACCTATTGGGCTAGCAGCACCTCTTTGAGAGCTTTTCCTCCCTGTTTTTGTTACAAACATACTTTAACAGGAAATGGTAATACACTCATGAGCAGATAAAACTTTGTCTGCTGTGGCTAGACTAAAATGTACAAGAGCTGGGTGCTGCCTAGTCTTTTAGCTTGTATGAGTATCAGTTTAAATGTTTAATTATTAAATACATTTCCACATTGCACAAGGATTTTGACTCCGTGTTTTGGTACAGAATTAAATAAACATGGAGGAGGGACAAAAACAGTAAGAAGGTAAATAAAAAATAGTACCTCTGCTGATTAGGGATTTATCTTCACAGAATTAGATGATTGCCATTATTATTTATTTGTTTTAAATCCTCTCAACACCCATTATGTGACAACTCATATTTGAAATGAACAACAGAGCAAATCCAGAGAGGACAAAAAGATGCAAGAAAAACTTACACAGATTTCACCATTAAATGTTCAATCAATTATTAAAGCAAGACCATTGCATTAATGGTATATATAAACATGTGAAACTAGAACATTTGGAATGCTAAAGATTATTTAAATCTAATAAGAATGCACATTATTGAATTTTCTGATATTCATATGTTATTTCCAAACTCATTATAGTCACATGTCAAGAACACAAAACCTGCCCTTTACAAACCGACCCGCTTCTTTCATGGTGACAGTCCATTTTGCGTAAGAAACACTGATTCTTTCATAAATGATATATTTGATTTATAAATGAATACACACAGGGATGATGAGGAAAATATTATGGTACATCTGTACAATAGCAAATATTACAGCCAATAAGGGAAATAATAGGGGAAAATATGGTCAATACGTATGTAAAACAAAGGCTGTAAAAATGAGCAAGAACATTTATAACTACAGGTACCTATAATCAACTTTTTAAGCTAATATCTGCTAAAAGCAACACTGGACCAACAGCATTGTGCATCCCAATTAAACATGATTTTTTTTAAACTTCTTGAGATACATATAGACATACAAACAAAAAGTATGTCAATAACAGAATATACAAATGATGGGTTATAGAACTGTGCAGGGATCATGAGGTTGAAATGACCATGCAAATATTTCACTGTGTAAACCAACACTTTGAATCCTAGAAAGACTAAATGGAACAGTTTAGTTTGATGTTTCTGAAGTTGGCTTAAAAGAGGTTCACATCAATAAGGTGAATGAGCCACAATCATGGCAATAAGCTCTGCCTCTGTAAGGATAAAAAAACAAGTGGCTGTAAACTACTGCTACAGGAGCCAAAAACTCAAAGTAATTAAAGTAATTTTGGTAAGAACAAATAAAAATAGCACTGGTATGACTGGACATAGTAATAGACACATTTACAATGCTTTATTTACTGCTGGCATGCCTCTCTGTTCAAGCTCTGCTTTGCCACAAGGCAAAGCTTACACTTCCTACTCAAGTAGCACCAAAGTCTCTGTTATAGAGCTACTTTGCTCCAGGCAGAATGACATGTAAGCGATGCAGTGTACTGAGGAAGTGCCAAAACAAAGATGCATGCAAAGGTAAAGTAAGGCATTCTGAATAAGTCCCAATGTAGAAAGGGCAGATTACACCTTTGAGGTCATTGGTCAAAAGTCACTGGCCCCGGTGCCCATACCTTTCTTTCCAAATACTGTTTTTGGGATTATTTTCACCAAAGATTTGTGATTACTCGGAGCTCTTGGTCCCCTACAGCAGCAGTGTAAAGCCTAGGGACTCATATATTTACTACTGACATGAACCTCATATGACCCCACTTCAAAAACACCAAACAATCCTTTTATATCAAGTGAGTGTGAAGGCAAAACTTTAACTTTCAGCATAAAAGTATTTCTTTCAAATTTGAGGAGCTTAGTGGCTTTCAACATTGGAGGAAGGCTCTGTTGCATTTTGTAGCTGTATGCCAGTTACACGGATTCCAGGCTGTCCGTTTCAGCATTGTGTTTAAATGACTGAGCCTAATTCATGGAGGGGGCTTATAAAGGCTAAAGGTAAAAAGCACAGTACAGTTAAGTACAGAAAACAAACTACCAGACCTAGAGGACAGACTGAAGCACTGGACTGATGCCATCCCCCCAGTTCAAAGTTTTTGGACTGAACTCTGCATTGAATCTCAGGTCTCAGGTCTCACTTCTCACATTGGCTCAGTCTCTTCTGATTGGTTGACTGGTCTACTCAGTGGTAATTAATTGATCAGTTCAGTGATGCTCAGTTGGGTTTTTAACAGCTCTGCAGTCACCAGTTGATCAATACCCTGCACAGGGCTTGCAATCTTTAGCCAATGGGCTCGAACTACTTACAAACAATACTAAAACATCACAATGGTATTTCTATCCAAGGTGGGAAAATCAATAGTTTCAGGCAGCCACTGACACTGTTAACATTAGAAGAGGGGCAAATTCTGATGCTACTGATACTTCTATTTTCTGTCTCATACATGAGAATACTGTATCACATGGAGGAGACGTGCAACACACCAAGGCCCTGTTTTACCACTTTCCACAAAATTGGGTCAAAACACTGTTTGTCGGAACTCAGATTAAAGTGCTTTTCTCATGGAAGCAACAAAGAGCATTAGAAACAATCAAATAGACAAGTCGAAGACTTATGCATAAACATAAAAGCCTCATTAAACATTTTTCTCATCGTCCCAGAAGGAATCTTGGGGTCTGTTTTTCATGCACAACCTGTTTTATTATTACCATAAACATTTCATTAGTGTGTTTTCAAATATCCGAAATGTAGCTCCATGTTTTAAGAAATTCTTTCATCCTGCACATGTTTTTCCTTTCTTTCTGGGAGTATTACCCATGCTGGAGCGCACAGGAATAGAGCACAGAAGAGTGCTTCAAAAAAGCCACACTGCCTCTCAGCTCTCTGTCCTATTATGAGCTCTAAATTAAATTCATCAACTAATGCTTTGAGATTCAACAGTAGATTTGTTTTGCTGTGCATCACATGTGAGTAACACAAGCACAGTTAAGTGTTTGTTTAGATCTCACAGATGCGTGCCAATCTCCTTAATGCATGCTCGATATAGCACAAATACTCTGTGCCACAGACTTTAGACCAGGTATAAGGAGGTTTAACAGCAGTCATTTTCTGCATCTTCAAATTATGAACACTCCAGTTTTGACCACTCCTCATTTTAAACAAAAACACTCCTAGGCATAAACTGGAGCATACAATCATTTGCTATTTAAACAGCATGAATGCTCAGTATTTAGAGGACACCTGTGTCTGGTGGTGGAGAGAAGACAGCTGTGCTTCACGCAAAAACACTTTTCCCCTTGCATATGATAGAGCCATAAATGGCATATGATATAAAAAACATATTATAGGCTCTTTAATGAACTGCAAAGCATCTGATTTAGCTTTTAAAGTGATATTATGTTCAGTGACTTTGGCTGGATGAGTGGCTACTAAACCAATCAAACTGTAGGCGTCCCAGATCACCTCTGTTTGCGGTATGCACTACTCAACCAAGTTTGCTAACACCTAACATTAGGGATCATCACTTGGTATTCATCTACTCAGATCCGATGCTAATACAGTGCTGAAATGGGGTCTTCGACACATCTGTCCAAGCATAATTTAACTGCCTTTCACGCTGTGATTGTTACAGTTAAATGAACCCACAATAGGGCATGTGTGTGTTTCTAACCTCTTTTTTCCCACTAGCAGTGAGCATTCATGAGGTATTTCAGAATTTAATGCAATGGAAAGCAGCAACAATGAGAACAGAGGCAGCAGGAAGGACACAGAGTGAGCAGATGAAAGCATTTTAAGAGAGCCAGAGGGGGGAGGGGCGACGCCTCAGGTAGAGAAAGATAAAAGGTGTTTTCCATTAAACAAAGAAACTGTCAGAAACACCTTTGTTGGCGAGCAGGTGTGTGTGTGTGTGTATGAGTGAGTGTTTGTGGGCACTCGCGCATGCTTGAGAGTGTGACATGCAAGCTGTGCGGCTGAAAAGACAGTAATGACAAGTCAGGGACAAAGGGATTATCACTGTCTCCACTCTAATCCCCTTTAAAAGCTTCAGGTAACACACACGCATTATTCAGCTAGCAGAGGAGTTTGTGTTTTCGTGTGCTTGGGGCAGAAGTAGCTAAGGTAGAGGCAGCTCACTGATTGACGTCAAGGATGCACTGATGGGAAACCTCCAGCCAACATAACAAAGCACATAGGTGTGATCACCAGCCTGTATGGATCCTTCCATTAGTGTGTGAAAGAGTGTGTGAAAGAGTGTGTACCTGCGGCTAATGATGAAGACAGCTGCAGATATCAGCAGCAGTATTCCAACCCCGCTGACAGACAGCAGCAGGAAGGCTGAGTTTACTCCTTCTCCAATCAAAGGAAAGGGATCTGACAGAGGAAGGACACAGACGCACTCAATGATAGTGACAAACTTTAACACAACAAACTTTAACAAACTTCACTTCATACTCAAAAAAAGATTGATTTGTCAGATTACCTGAATTAGTGGAAAACTCAAATGGAGTGCTAAACTCCCCGTATCCCGCCGCAGTGCGAGCCCTCACATGAAACACGTACACGGTGAGGGGGTTGAGCCCGGCGACATCCACGCTCCGAGAGAAGGTCCTCATTATGCGGTAGGAGCGCTCTCTCTGGTCCTGATTAGACAAAAACACAGAGGAGTCTCTTTTCAGCGCCTGACTGCAAATCCATGTTCCCCCATCAGGGAAACACAGGCAGAGGGGGAACATATTGACAATCCAGACAGCTGTCTGAGCTGCATTAACCTGCGGCCGCCTCACCTTTTCATAGAACTTGACCTCGTACTCCAGGATGACCCCGTTGGGTCGATCTGGCTGTTGCCAAGCCAACGACAAACTGTGTCTGGTGACTTCTGTGACTTGGACCGACGACACAGGAGAGGGAGCTAGAAAGGAGAGAAAGAAACAACAGTTATTCTGGTTTGACAATGTTAAGTTCTGTTGCTTGATTTAAGCTTAGATGCATGGGCGTCACACCCACGGGGGCTGTGGGTGTTGAGACACCCGCACTTTCACAGAAACAAAAAATCATCCCCCTCACTTTTTACACCCACAAATATCATTGGATATGAGTCATGGGCATGGTTAGTGCTATATTATATAAAAAAAAGACTTAAATCATAGCAAAATTTAACAATAATGGTATGAGAAAAATGTAAAAAGATGTTAGCGTGGAGTGTGTGGTACATCGATGTACATTTTGATACTTAATGCTATTTTACTTG
Source organism: Scarus forsteni (assembly GCA_036419115.1). NCBI lineage: Eukaryota > Metazoa > Chordata > Actinopteri > Labriformes > Labridae > Scarus > Scarus forsteni. Next base: position 1,111,399 of record JAZDUH010000271.1, read on the forward strand.
CATATTATTGTAATGAAAAGCAAAAATACATTCAATTTCAATTAGCGTATCGTAAAAACAAAAATTTCACTCGAAGGTTGCCCTACCCTTAGAACACTGTCACTTTTAAAGTCGCTGCTACACCCCTGCTTAGATGGCTTGGAATTTTTTTGTTTGTTTACAATGTTTTTTAGCTTGGTTAGGCTAGTTACGTTTATGTAAATTCAGAATGTTTACAGTTAATTCACCACATTATAATGAAACTGTCTTTGCTGAAATTTAGCTTAGTTAAGTCCAGTTTTATTTGTTGTTTTGGTTTAGTTGATTTCGGTTCATTTTAGTTGAATACATTTTTGTATAATTTGATTTAGATGGATTTACTTTAATCTGGTTTAGTTTAATTGCTTAGCAGTTCAGATCAGTTTTCAATGTAATTTGATTTGGCTAAGTTGCATTTATCTTAATTAAAGAAGTCCAGTTTAAGTTACTATCGTACCTTTTAAGTTATTACAGTCTACTTTTTAGGGCCATATAAGTCTTCTTAAGATTCTTTCTAACAGTCATCCTGCAGACTTAAACAAGAATTTAAAAACAGATTACAAACATCAACAAATGTGACTTTTGCACAAGTTTGATGCGCTTTGTTTTGAGCAGGTGAGGATAATTTTTCTTGCTGCAGAAGCCAGTATGTTATGAACAGAGATGCCCCAGTAGATCAGCCATCAATCAGTATCGGCGGATTTTTGTTGAAAAAAAAAAAACATCAATCAAAAATCAAGAGATGACATTCCACCCGTGCAATGACAGAGGAAAGCCAGTGAAATAATTCACTGAACCAGTGATGGTTGAATCAGATAAACTGAGTTCAGTTCAGTATTTCAGTTCAGTTAAGTAGTTCAGTTGACATTGTTATGTTTTGATCAGTATGAGATTTTCTTAGTAGAGTTTCATTTTGGTTATGCTTTAATTAATCTCTTCAAACTTTTTCTTGGTTCAGCTTTTTTTCCGCATTATTTAATTCTGTTTAGCCAGAGCTGAGTTAAGTTTATCAGTGGTTGAGTCAGGTAAAATTTCAGATTCACATGGTTTAGTTTAATTCTTCTGTAGATAATTTAATCAGTTTGGTTTAATCTGGTTTTATTTGAGTTGCTTTGTTAAAGTTGATTTTGGTTTAGTTCAGTTACGGTCGGCTTAGTTAAGCTTAACTTGGGTGTCTCGTAAGTAGGTTTGTGTCTGCCAAAAACACAAACATGTGTGTGTGGTAGAGACTCTTTAAGTCTGACAAACACACCCAAAGAAATATTCATAGTTACAAAAAGAAAACTTTTTTGTACCCAATTAAATCAGTTAAGAGTTTCATATCAGAAACTTGAATAAGACCTGACCAAGAATGTTTCAAACAAAGGAAGCAATGTTCATCTCATCTTTTGTTGGGTCCTTGTCTAGGTTTGAATGGATAAGCAAATAAAGAAAGAGGATGGACTTCTGTCAATATTCATATCTTTGAAGATAAATGATCAAATACATATCTCAGAAGAATAACACAGAAAATTCTATGGTATGTATTAAAGTTTCTTAGTCCTACATTCAGCTCTTCTGGTGCATGTTTGTCAACAATCCCATTGACCCAGTGCACCTGAGATCTGACCTAAATCTCCTTCCTTCCTGCTCCATAGAGAAACACCTCATTCTCCCCTCTCTCTCCTCTTACATCCCTTCTTTTCCCTTCCCTTTATGGCATTTTTCCTCCTTTGTGAGTGTTCATATAATATGAGGCCATATGGTGGTGCAGGTTGGACTTGACACAGTGCAGACAGCTCTCATGCTGTGCACACAAACGCTAAGTTATTTCCCTCGGGCACCTGGAGCTGAGCAGGTATGCCTTTCTTAAATGCCACCATAAAGACTTGAAGCAGGGACAGTTGAGATGTAACAGCATGCACAGACATAAAAAAAAGAAAAAAAAAACACTGGCTGAAAAACTAATAGAGAGCATGTGTGAGGAGCACCACACACCAGCTGACACCTTCACAACTAAAATGAAACACGCTGTAAAATCTGGGTGATTTTTCAAACACTTCTGAGGTCCAGAGCTGACACAAGTAAAATCGCTTCATTAGCTACGCTAATGCTGTCAACAGTTTTACTATGCAAGACTGTGATTTACGGCTTTCCCCTTAGCAGGCTCTGTCTGCTGTGTTTAAGACAGTGATTTACATTTCCCAGCATGCTTTCTGACATTGTTTCAAGAGCAGCTTCATAATTAAGTAAGCTGTTGTTAGGTGTAGGAGGACAGAGTAATGACTACGGCAACTCTGACGGTGATGGTAAGAGCAAAGGTTTCTCCATGAAACAGCAGGAAAAGTGTCTTCTAGCTTTATCAGTGTTAAAACTGTTCAAAGAGAGTTCTCCTGTTTGACTCCATAGCGGCTAGAAAACAATGCAGTTGTCTAATTCACTTTTACCAATACAAATATACAGAATTTTGTATGGATTTTAGAAGATAGTTACATTTTTTGTGACATATGCTGCAAGTAAGTTTGTTTTGGATTTTAGACTTAAAGTTGATGTGTTTGTAGGTAGTCCCTAAACAAACTAAAATCTTTATTATCATATCTACATCAGTGATCATGTCTCAATGGGGATTTTAGTTTGCCACAGGGTAAGCAGCCATAAAACGGCTCTTTTTTCACATGTATTAAGGAAAATATCTGAACTGGATAATGTTTACAGTAAGCAGAGTTCTGGTGAAAAGTAATGCTTTATACAAGCTGCAATGCTGTGAGCATGCAGGTTTTAAGTTCTGGTGCTAGAGCGAAAAAGTTGTCACATCTGTTTCAAATATTGTAAAGCACCGATAGGCAAGACCTGACGTCAAAAATGCGCAGCTGATGTTGGTGTTCATAACATTGTAGGTAGGCAGGATCCCAATTTATATTCTTCCTTTATATTTTATTCTTACTTAATTGATAAATGTTACTTCGTTGACATGTTAAAGTTGGAGAAAGACTGTAGGAGGGTAAGGTAAGGAGATTACTAAACATCAATCATCCATCTGAGGATATTTTCTCATATTTTGGCATCATGTCAGCTTTTATTTATTCAATAAAACAGTATGTTCAAGCTTTAATGTCTAATTCTGCTCAATATTATGTCTAATATGTATTATGTTATTTCATAAATGTTGTATTTTAACTCGGTAAAGGATTTTTAAACACTTAATGTATGCATAAGTACACAAATTTAAATGCAGTGTGGATTTAGGTCTAAATCAGAACATTTTTCAATCTACATGTAAAAACTGTCTAAAAATCTACATAAAGATATTCTAAGGTGATAATAGATTACTGAATTTGCCTGGAAACTCTCATGAACAAACACAGCTTATGTGAATCCATACCCCCAAAGATCTATATTTACTGAAAACATTTAGAAATAAGATCATTTTTTTCAAACTCATATTTCAGTGCTACTAAATTTTTTTACTGATTTCCAGCATTGTTATGTTAGAGGTGGATGCTTTTGCTAAGTGAAATTGGAGGCTTTTTACAGAGCTTGTTCATATCATGCCTCCACACACAACAGAACATTACCCATGAGGCCTTGCCTCTCAGGAGACACCTTGCATGCACTGAACAGCAGTTTGCTTTGTGCTGACCCACTTCCACAAAACATCCATAAGCACATTTTGTGTTGCTGAAACACTCACAATCCAACAAATGCATTTATCACACTTTGACTTACCAGCTTGGTTGGTGGTGACAGTGACGGACACGCTCTGGGCCGCCCCTGCCGCCCCGCTGGCCTGGGAGACCCCGTTGCGTGCATGGACAATGAACGTGTAGTGTGTGTGAGCCCGGAGTTCGCTCACCACCACGTGGGTGCCTTTCAGGCCCGTCTGACCCGGAGAGAAGAGCACGTCAGAGCTGCAGGGGAGGCAGAGCTGAGAGCTGGGACCTGAATCCAAACCAGGTCTTAGGTAATCTTCAGACACCGGCCTGCTCTGAAAGACCCCCCTTCCTGTTTGCACTTCAGCTCCAACAATCCCCTGGTCTGACTGCATCCCCAGGCCGCTGCGCTGAGCCTCTGGCTGCGAGGCGCTGCGATTCCTGGGGAGGGCTTTACCCCCGCTCTGACTCTGGCTTCCTGTTTGACAGATGAGACACTCCAGACTGTAGCTGGTGTCACTGCGTCCTCCAAGACGGCGAGGGGGGGCCCACTCCAGGACCACCGACGTCTCGTTCACCACAGAGATGAGCTGCTGGGGGGCTGAGGGCGGCTCTGGAGGAAGAAAGAGGGACAAACTTGAAAACTTAGAGGGAAAGAGCACATATGGGAAGAGGAAGTATGCAGGGTGCACGGGGAGGTTTGTGTGAGACGCTGGCACCGCATGAAATGCAGACATCTGGCATCAGACTGAAAACCATACTGTTCAGAGAACTTTTTGATGGGTTGGATGTTTTCTTCTGTGGTATTTCTTTTTTGTGTGTACTTTCTTGCAGACAGCGTGTATGTGTATGTGTGTGTTTTAATTTTTCCCAGGCCAGGGAAACCACGTGCTGTATATAGGCATAATTAAGTTTATGACATACAGACTGAGGCCTCCAAGTCTGTCACACAGGACCTTCTCAGAAAGTCAGAGAGAGAGGGAGCACATTTATTCACTTCTCAATGTCTTTACTTATCTCTGGCAGACAGGACGTAGATGGTGGCTTAGTCATAAGTAATGGGATCATGAAACAGAGGTGGCATTCAGACAAGTTTGTGTCTCCCTCTGTTTGCCTGAGATAGAGAGGGTTTTGGAACAATAAGTGTGCCTTTTGCTTTTATTTGCAGGCGATGCGCACACATATTGGCTGTGTTTTTGCTTATCTATTGTCCTACCAGAGGGTGTATTTGCCTGTGTGTGTTCTTACGTGTGCAGGCCATGGAAGGAGGGTCACTGTCGGCACGGTAAAATCCAGAGTGACAGTCACAGATGGTCGCCCCGTCTCTGAGTGAGTGGCTGTGTGGAGGACACTTGGAGCATCCAGCATCTGAAGCTTTCGCCTTGTAGAAACCAGCAGAGCAGGCTGCAGAGGGACAGAGACAAGGAGAAAAATAAGACTTTTAAAAAAACTTAAAATGTGTTTATGCTTCCCCAGTTAGATAATGTAACACTAAGTCAAGTCAAGTCCAGTCAAAGTTTATTTGTAGAGCACGTTTAAAAACAACCTCGGTTGACCAAAATGCTGTACAGGGGTACAAAACAATCTCATACACTTTATATTAAAAACCCAGTAATGATAATAAAACAGTAAAAAGAATTAAAATGAGCCAAACATTAAATATGCATAAAAACAGAAATAAAATGAGATAAGAATAAAAACAATAAAAGAAGAGTAAAAGAGAGGATAGGGAATAAAATATAAGGGATAAAAGATACAAAGAAGACAACACTTAAAAACATTAAAATAGTGGCAAAACGCTGATTTTATTTTATTTTGATCCTGACATAGGCGACTCAAGAGAGACAGAAATGACAAAAATTACAACGCCGCTTGTTTCTTCTTTATCATCCCCTCCAAGAAGGTTGTGTTTGTTAGGTTGTGAACAGGATAACTGTAACATTTTTGTATTGCTGAAATTTTTAGGGACTATTTCTTATTGAACATGGAAGAAATAGTAAGCTCTTGGTGGTGATGAGAGCACTTTTAATTTATTTCAAGAACACTTTTAATTTACCTGTCTTTTAACCCTTTCATGTATGAATTATCAAATCGCAAAGGAATATATTTTTAAGATGTTTGTTTTTGCGTCAAACAAGTTCAAAATCATGGTCACTTTTTAGATCTTATATTTTGAGGGAGTTACACCATGCACCATCTGTATAAAGAGTAATTTAGTGTAACTTATCCCCATAAAGCCTGAAAACACAAATTAATACAAAATGTAGGAGCTGAAAGGTTTATTTGACTTTCTAATGAAATAAAAAAAAAAAACTATAAAATTTAACATGTATAGTTTTTGTTTCTCATTTGATACATTAGGTTTTTTTGCAACTGATAAATCCACTTGAGGACATATTTATCATTTATCTGATTGTATTCAGATTTTTTTAAAGGATTTTTTTGATCATATTGATTAAACCGAGATATCATAATAGTGTATAAAATATGATACAACAGACTTTAAGGGGTTAAAAAAGGTCCACAAACACATTTTTGACAAACATTTATTAAGAGTACATAAAAGAAAAGCAAAATCTGAAGTAGCCTATATGTATTGTTGCTGAATATCAAATTATTCACTTGTTAATTACATCAAATTTTAAAATAAAAAGTACAAAACTATGTAAAATCTGAATACAAGCATAATATCTCATTGCCCTGTGTTTGCTGTTTTGCTTTTCTGATGCAATATTGCAATATGGTAAAAATGTGTAAAGATATTATTTTTTTGAATCTTAAGATAAGGGTTTCAAAATTTATTCCAAAATCTGTCTACTGTAGTGGACACTATGCATGAAAGGGTTAATTAATTTAATTTTATCTTTAATTTCACTTTCTATTTTCATTTTTTTAATTTTTTTTGTAGAAATATGTAGAAAGACAGAGAGGCAGAGTTAAAAAAAAGAAGAAGAAAGAACTGCGATAAATTTATGGATGCCCACACCGTAAATTTGTCCTGATAGATATTTCTCTCTGTTTAATATTCATTTTTTCACCTTCAGATGTGGGTTGAGATCTTGTTTTCATGAGGATTTTCCTCTCTACGTGGCTGTAAAGGTATTTATTATGATATTTAATCAATAACATCCATGGGCAGTGAGTTAGTTCTAAATGTATCATGAACCCCTATAATTATTATAAGGTGGACAGGAATGATGTGGATGCCTGTGATCAATGACAGGCGAAATATTTGCAATTTTAGTAGTTAAAGCTCTGTAGGTCCAGAGCAGCAAGCTGTCCACAGCAACAATTCAGACCAGAGTAAACTCCATTTACACATGTACAAAACCCAGAATATTTTCTTAATTTACCTGAACAGACTGCATGTGTGAATGCAAGTAGTAGTTTTTATTTTAATTTTATTTTAACCAAGACTTTACCAAACAATATCTGCTGGTCCAGTTATTTTCATACCCCACCCTTTAACTGAACCTGCCTGGTTCAATAGAAAACAAGCTGCTCGGGAAATATTTTAAGTAGGATACCAGCCAGAGCTGCACATGAAGAAAGGAGTCAAGGCCAGAAGTCAACCCCACCAGACAATGTAGCACACCTGCTTTACATCTATCCACCCATTTGCTAATCCCTGTCAAGGTCACAAGGGGCTACAGGTTACCCCAGCTGACACTGGGCGAGAGGCAGTGTACACCATGAACCAGTCGCCAGCCGATCACAGGGCCACATACAGAAACAAAGAACCAGTCACACTCACTCTCAAACCTAAGGCTCATTTGGAGACATCAGTCAACCTAATAAGCATGTTTTGGTCTGTGAGAGGAAGCTGGAGTGCCTGTATAGAACCCACGCATGCACAGGGAATATATGCAATCTCAATACAGAAAGGCCCTGCCTGACACAGGGATCGGTGAGGTAGGTGCACTACCTGTTGCACCACCATGCCTCATCTTATGTATTCTTAAACAAACATAAGCAGTAGATCGTTTTATAGTAAAACCAATATGACATTAAATCAATCTAAGGATAAAAGATTTCAGAAAAGGTGGAGAAGTGAAGAACAGAAGCAAAATAGCTATGAAATTGTAAAAACTGGGTAAAAAAATGGTATGAAAGTGGGAAAAAAGTTAATAGGTGCAAAATAGGTATGAAATTGCAAAAAAAAAAAAAATTGCAAAAAAAATCAAAAGTGACTAAGGAAAATTGATTATAGCAGCAAAATTGGGATTAAATTTCAAAAATCGTGTAAAATTCCAAACATGGTCTGACAGTGGCCAAAAAAAAAAAGCTGAATGGGAGCAAGATAGGCATAAAGTTGTAAAAACTGAGTTAAAAAAGGTTAAAATAGGCATGCAATTGCAAGAAACTACATCCCAATGCCAAAATGTTCAACACATTTTGGGTTAAAAATATTGCACTGTCTGCGATTTGAAAATTGCAACAAGCCATATTGCGATTTAATCTAATTTGCAATTAATTGTTCAGCCCTAACCATGCCACAAACCTGCTTTCCACTGAAGGTTAAAACAAAACCCCAAGTCATACTGCCTTACGTAGAACACCATTTATTTAAAGGCCCACTCACACTTATGTCGGCTGATGTGTGCCATGGTTATGCACAGACTGTCATCATACCAAGTCCCCCGCAGACCTGCACTCATGCTGCTACAGCTGCAACTGAGCCTAAACACTGGCATTTACATCATGGCATCTTAACACAACACATAAATCATGAGACTAAGTTACTAAAAGTCGTAACAAGGTTTCCGTAGGTGAACCTGCGGAAGGATCATTACCGGTCTTACAGCAAGGAGGAGAAATACAGAGTTTGTCTGAAACTGAATTTACCTCATGTTAATTAAGTAAAGCCATCTGACACTCCTTCATGATCAAATTAATTGATAACAGAAGGAGTAAAGTTCCTCTTTAGCACCTGTTTCTGAAAAAGCTAGCGTACCATGTTCAACCAAAGCTCTGTATGCATTTCCCCTGAAAATATGCCTCAACCCTCACCTGACAAGAGCTGAACTGCTCAGCAGCAGCACCTACATCATATGAATGGCCCTAAATGAATGTGACTGACAAGACAACCATCCAATCACCTTTAGAATCAGCCGTAAATTATTCTGCCCACCTCGAACACTTTTACTGAGCTGTTTTCCAGATGGACGTGTAAAGCAGGGAATTTCCTCTTGATTAACATGAAACAGTCAACCTGTTGTGACAGGTTACTCAAACACCCAGTGAGTACAAATCAGCTGTAAAAGGGCTCTCAAAACATCAAGAGCTGATAAGCAGAGACTAAAGATTGTAGAAAGACAGAATGAACTGCTCTTGGTGTTTCCCTTTGTTTTCAACTGAGGGCTCGATCCAACAAGCTCTGCAGTCTATGTGTAGGCCTGTGCTCAAAATATCGATACGGCAAAATATCGTATCGCACTCCTTTGGGATACGTGTATCGATACGGATTCTACAGGATCAATACGGCCTAAATATTTTGACAGTTGTAAATACACTTTGGGTAATGTTAACAGTGGCACAGTTCAAGGTAGAAGACGAGCTACATAATGAAGCATATGTTCTAAATTTGAACTTAGGTCTACCATCTTTGAGGATCTGAATTTATGTCTCAAGTTGTAGAACCACTTAAAACTCATCCTTGTTCTTTTTCTTCTTATAAGAAAAAACTGAACTTGTCAAGAATTTTGCTTAAAGCATAGTCAATGTTCACAATTTACGTGTATCGGGATACGTATCGTATCGTGAAGTTGCTGGAAATACCCATCCCTATCTATGAGGGACATTTACTAAACAGAAAACCACCACTTCTGCTTCGTTCATTCGTTGTCTATGCTTCGTTCATTCGTTTTCTACACCGTTGATTCCTTTCAGGGTTTGGGGGGGGGGGGGGGCTGGAGCCTATCCCAGCTGTTACCGGGCGAGAGGCGGGATACATTCTGAACCGGTCATCAGTCGATCACAGGGCCTCATAAAGAGACAGACAACCAGTCACACTCACTCTCATACCAAAGGGCAATTTAGAGTCACCAATTAACCTAATGAGCATGTTTTTGGTCTGTGGGGGGAAGCCGGAGTGCCCGGAGAGAACCCACGCATGCACGGCAAGAAAATGCAAACCCAACACAGAAAAGCCCAGGGATCGAACCGCCGACCTTCTTGCTGTGAAGCATGTGCAAATCCTTCTGCGCCAACATGCTGCCCTCTTCTTTGATGATTTCACATAATAAGGCAGAAAATCTCTTAAATGAGGACTTCCTCATTTGCAGTGGGAGCTGCCCACAAAGCACTATAAGCTCACAGTTGAACTTTCACCTCTGTTTTTTCTCTCTAAAAAGCAATATTGGACAGCTCATCAAGCAAAGGCAGAGAGGATTCAGCATCTTTGGCTCTGACATGTAGAGAGTGTGAGGTGCTCTTTGTAATGACGCTTCCAGCTCTTAGATGAAAAGAATTTATTTATTTAAATACTGCTGCACTTGTCAATCATATTTACTTCCACTGACCAATCAAAATGAAGAAGGACAGGGATTTCTGAGATCTGCTTTGTAAGTAGCAAAGGCAGCTGATAAAACAAACAGACTTGTCTTTTAGAGGTTCTCGTCATTTAGTGGTAGAACATGAGTCCTGTACATTGCTTTCACGTTTTTGGGGGTGATTTGTTCATGAATAAAGGAAAATGTAAAGCGCACAGAATGATCTTAAACAACTTCACACATCGTACCTAGAGGAGCATAAATCAAAATTTGTCTTTTACCTCAGCAGCATTAATGACTGGTGGGTGCTGATGTTTAGATTGCTGCAGTGCAAAAACAAAACAAACAAACAAAAAACTTCAACAAAAAAACACCAGTTGAGAGCACAGGCACTCAGTCTGAAAATGAAACAGTCATTGCAAAAAGCAAAGACAAGTGAAATAAATTTGCACACAGTGGACAATCTTTCATGCAATTTAATAATGGAAAAAAAAATTAGGATTGTTTTGATAAACAATTTGATCACCATTTTAATGTAAAATTACTTGCTAGTTTTACAACAAGCCATACCCTTAAATGCTCTAAACACAATCAATTTCGAAAAAAACACAAATATCAAAAATTAATAATCTTTAAACTTCAGTCATTCAGTTTTCAGTATCGTGGGAAGCAGTAATTATAATTAAAATGGAAAGTCAGTTAAATACACACCTCAAACTGAAACTGATAACATTTGTGGCCAGTTTGGGCAAAGTACTGTGCTCATGGTGGATTCATGTCAGGTTTGAAAAAATAAAAAAATGAAACAATGAAATGAGCATTGACCAGCTCTTTAGTGAAGTGTCTTAACAGAACATTTGTATTTGTATTGTATTTGTTGCAGACACAATAATTTCTCAAAAAAAGGAACAAATAAAAAATGAACAGTCTACTGTCTCCATGTTTTATGGCCTGAGTCTGCAGTAATTAAATTCCAGCCTGATGTGCCCTTGAGCTGTGATTGACTTCAGGTCAGCTGATCTTTGACCCCTGATAGAGCCTTTGCAGCTTTCCATATTGACAGCTTCAAAGTGCTTGAGGACAAGTTAACAAACACACAGATGGCGTTTCAATCTGAATATAATAAACTTAACAGAAAAAAATGGGGCGAGAAATGGATATAGCGTGAGGAGGAGGAGCACTATGACTTCGTTTATGTCCGATTTTGATGAGCAAAAACAAGAAAAACACCAAAAGAACCCTTACTGATCAGCTCCCACACTCCCTCACACACAAACAGAAGAAGCAAACACATCCAAACTCCACGGAGCTGCAGCCCACACAAATATAATTGACATTTAAATATATGAAAGAGGAGAGACGGGAAAGAGAGAGGGGGGAGGGAAATCTTCTCCCTGTATACTGTGCATTGACAGAGCAACAATACAATAAATGAGAGCATAATTATACTGCTTGACATCCAATAGTGAAGCACCAGAGATGGCAGAGCACGCCTTGTTAGAGACATTTTTCCTTCATTTGTGTCTGCTGCAGTCTTTTTTTCAACACCTTCTTTTTCATCATCACGCCCATTCATTCCTGCCATCATCGCCGCTTCTTTCATATTTCCAAGATAGATGGAGACATCCCAGTGGGAGTGGATAGGAATGCTGGAATGATGAGTGTGTGTACGTGAGTGTGTGTTTGTGTGTGTCGGGGCGCTTTATGACACTCTCATCATCAGTGGATGAGAGGGAGGAAGTCTTCTCTGTAATCTCCTCACACCGACCATCCTGCTCCATCTGCGTGAGCCTCCGTAGATCTGCTCTTTCACACACTCATTTGCCCTCCCTTTCACGCACCCCCCCCCCCCCCCTTCCAAGTTGCTCCCCGCACACTTCCTCCTCGACCTCTACTTATCGCAGGCTTTGTCTCTCTGATAACTCCCTCACTCCCGCTGTATCTCGAGCGTACATCCCCTCTCCTGCTCTCCGAGTGTCAAACCACAGTAAAGCTTTCTGAAGCTGGCGAGGAGAGTTTATGGGCATGATATCCACGATGATTCAAACGAGACCGCACACAAACATGCGCCTGGAAACTGTCCTGTCAAAACCTGTAAATTCATAAACATATTTACAGACCGATAAGGCTCATAACTTGTGAATTCATGCACACATTTAGAGCTGATAAGACTGGCTTTCATCTGCTAAATGACTCATAAATATGTGTCAGCTGGTGTTAGATAAAACAACACTCACATTCTTTTGTTTCTTATCATCCGTGTGGGCTAAGGCTGGGCAGCTTATCAAGTTTTTAGAGGTACTTGCGATTGTCAAGTGAGATGTAGGGCAAGAAAATCTAATTAATATTGATATAAATCATGGCAATTGAAATGAAAGAAAAACTGCTGGTCCTAATCAAGATAAGATTCCTCTCCTTTTTTTAGTTCTTTTCTTTCTGTTTTCTAAATTACTTTGCACTGTTTTTTTTGTTGGGAATAAAGTGGGATTTTAAGCTGTTGTTAAAGGATAAGTTCGGTTTCTACATCTTTCAAATTGTTTATAGAATGAAGTAGAACGATATACTCCCCCAGAAGGCTTTCCTGATCCAAACAGTGCTTCAGGAGATATTTAGATCCAAAACTGAGCGGCGGACATCTGTATAATGGTAGTACATGGGGCATGTATAGTGACTCCTCCAAGACAGTCCGTGTCACTCCAGACATGTTTTGTGACTGTACTGACCTCTGAACTAAAGAAGAAGAATGTCTGCCTCCGCGCATGCACAGTACGACTCGTTGTTTCAGGGGAGGACCGCTGGCTACACAACGACTTTCTTCTTCCAGTTTTGTGCAAAATGGATGAATATCTATCGGATGAAGATGTTGTGGAGAAGAACTTTGAATATGATGGGTGTCCTTGCAGTTTGGAGCCAAAGTTTACAGATGAGGAGCTCATCGAAAGCAGGACGCGGAGGCAAAGAGAAGAACAGCTGGCCAGAGAGCAGTCTTCAGTTCAGAGGTCAGCACAGTCACGAAAACATGGGTGGAGCGACCCCGGACTGTCTTGAAGGAGTAGCGCGAGTGGACCATGATGAAATATTGGTGAAACTAATGAGTTTTTGGACGATTAATGCAGTTTTAGGAGCGGCGCTAACATGCCCCACGTGCTACCATTATACGGATGTCCCCTGCTCGATTTTGGATCTAAATTTCTCCCGAAGCACTGTTTGGATCAGGAAAGCCTTCTGGGTGAGTACATTGTTCTACTTCATTCTATAAACAATGTGAAAGCTGTAGAAACCGAACTTATCCTTTAACTGGATTGTTCTATAGACTTGAATTTATCATTTCTAACGTGTGTGTAGAACAGATATATCCACTCCTTTACATGAAACAGGTAGAGGGCTACAGCTTTGGGGAGGAGGGGATGCCAACTTACAGAGGCTGCGTTTACATGGCGCCGAAAACGGTCAAATCCAATAATTTTCCGTCGCGTTTTGGCCGTGCGTTTAGATGAGAAGGCTTTGTGTTTCCATCTAAAATGGAAACTTTTGAAAACGGGCTCCAGAGTGGAAAGAATTGAATCCACTCTCCATGCAGCTCTGTGTAAACCCGTATCAAAGTGTTTCAGGGTGAAACGCTGACATCACTGCATGCGCAGTACTCTTTCACAAGACGGCTGCTCACGCATACCAGGAACAACAACAGCTTAGGCCGTCTGCCAAGTAACGTGTGAGCGTCTTACCGTGCTCGGTTTGTTACCTAGACAAAACTATCCAGACAGATTTGTTGTCCGAAGTGATTTGTTGTCCAGAAAAGAAACTCTTGCGTCTCTGTGTGTCTGTTCACCATTGTTGTTTGTGAAAAGTATTTCTTCTTCATTCGTGTGTTGTAGCAGCGCTGCCTCTCTGCAGACCTTCACCGCCATCTACTAAACCGGCATGCATACTACAGCGGATTAACTCGTCTCCGAGCGTCGTCGTCTGAACGCAGAAGAATTCTTAAAAAACACAAAGGACAAATCTTTGGGTCTTTAAGTCAGGAGTGTCCGTGTAAACGCAGCCAGATGCTACCGGACTCAACAGTCACTCAACCCTTATGAAACTCGTCTTGAATTCAAGTTATGTTGATACTTAAGTTAGTATTTTTAAAAACAGGAGTTATCCAGTGCATTTGTTCTTCTCTCCACACATACACAGCATTTCAGGTCGTTGCAAATATTTTGGTAAACTCTGGCTGAAGTGAAGATTTTTGCATCCAAGTGGCCATGATGACTTTTGGATGCTTGCTCAGTGGATGCCATGGTTTTAACAATTCCCACATTATTTTAATAGGATTTGAGCAAGATTATCGGATCAGTCTTGGATTGAAATACAGAGACATATTTACTCGACACACCTGCTATCACCAGTTAATATAGCAACAAGTAAAAGCGTAACACCAGTCAGACAGGGTGTTTGGAATGGCAGTGTTCATTTTTATCGACTGTTCTTTGTCGTCGTAGTTTTCGCCAACAACCTTTTTCCCCTGACAAAAACTAGACTGTAACAAAGAAAAAAAACAAGTGTAGATTGGCAAAAACTAAAACTTAATTGCCTGACATTTTCGTAAACGAGTAAAATGTTTGACAAAGACTAAATCCAATCAGACCTATTTTCGTCACGTAGAAAGTAGAGACAAATTACGAATCACAACTGTGTTTGTTGTAGGGATGGGATGAAATATAATTTGGCAATATATCACGATACAGTACGTGATGAAATGCATCAAGTTTGAAAAAAATGGATCGCAAAATAAAGACGTCACGTCCGGTAATAGCACATGTGACCAAAAGTGACGACAACAAACATTGTTGTCTGGCAGTATTTTGGCTTTCTCATTAAAAAAGACGAAGACGGCAAAAACGAGCCTACCGCTCATTAGCATACACTCTCTCTGACCTCTCTAGGGTTGGAGAGAGTGTTATTGTTTGTGCTTGGCCTGTTTGGCCTTGTGTTTTCCTGTGTGCAACTCAAACAAAAATAAATAAGTTGTAATTACACAGTAATATTTTTCCTTTTTTTCCTTTTTTGATATTGTATCGTTATGTATCATATCATGACACGTATCGTGAGTTTAAGTGTATTGTCCCATCCCTAGTTGGTTGTGTGGAAAGGTTGGATGAGTTAAGGTGAATATCCAATCACAGCTTCCTTAGCTTTATGGTGGTGGGATCCAAGTGTAAAACATGACTTCAGAAATTCAAGGAAACCTTAAAAAAATGCCTTACACTTTACACCTCATATTTTAGTCGACTTAATTTATAGTAGATTTTGTCAACAAAAATGATGTGAAATTTCACTTACTAAAACTAAACTAAAATCAAAACAATTTAGATGACTAAATTATGAGTAAAACTAAAAGATTTTTTCGGCAAAGGACTAGAACTATAACTTAATTCAAAGTGCTGTCAACACTGTCACAAGGTAAAAAAAACAGCATTTAAGAGTGCATTCATAGGAATGAAGAGATGAAAATATACTTCCCTGGAAATTTCAACATTGTAATACAAATCAGTCACAAAAATGTACGTTTTAAAGTGAACCCAACATTAAAAAACCCAAACAAATATCTAATAGATCTGTTGGGCAACGATGTTGCCTATAAAATCATAAGCAACGCAACACTCTCCTGTGATGATGCTCAAAGAACTAATATGAATATGACATATGAAAGACTGCTAACAGAATGAGCCACAGCCAGTAATAAGCCCATAGAAAACAAGATCATCCATGTAAAATGTTATAATTAACTGTGAAATTTTCTATTTCTTTTTTCACTTTCTTTTACGGATCAACTTTAAATGACCAAAAATAGAAGTCAGGTGAAGTAAATGTTTGAAAGACTTAAAATTCACACAGATATCCTGAACAAAACCAGCAAATTTTTATTGTTTTTTTCCATGATTTAATAGAAACTTTTAGAAAAATGAGTGCAAATGGTCCTCAACTTCCCCAAATCACAACCAGTTCCACCTGCTTATCCAAAATCTTCCTTATATTGTGCTGTTTAAAGTAAAATACTGATCATTTATAATATTTGATCTGTTTCCCAGCTCTAGCGTAGACCTGTGCAAGCATGGGAAAGAGAATGTGCTAAACACAGAGTGAAGTATTTGACCTGCTAAGGACTTAGAGCTTGATTACAGGCCTTTACAGGACCCTGCTGGGGGGGTAGCTCACTGCTTTTGTCTCTTTTCCCACCAAATCCTCTTTCCTTGTTTTCAACTCAGAGGGCAGAATGAAGGAGGAAAGAGAAAAAGAAGCCATAAACTTCCTTCAGCGCCCTCTCATGTCTCTATTCTCTCTGTTGTCTGTAGCCTTTTGTGTCTTTTTGTCTTTTTAGCACTGCGTTTCTGGGAGGAGGGGTGGAGTGATGCTGACCTGAAATAAGAGCTCATGAGGGTGTCATTAACCCAACATTAACCCTACGCTACCAAGAGCCATGCTGAGCTGGAGCTGGGAGTGATGAAGACACAAACACTGATAAGTATGGATCTGTTAGCATGTTTTGATATTTGTGCCTGTTAGTTAAAGCTGTTTGGTCTGGCTAAAAAATGTAACAGAAAGTGAAGGTGAGCTTAGATGATGAAGAAGGACTGACAAGGAGATAAAGAGGTGTAGAGAGAAAGGGAAAAGCGAGGAAGACGAGCAGGAGGGGAAGGTGCCCTTTGATTACTATCACGATTGTCGACATTTGCATATGCATTCTTCTGCTGCCTAAAATGCAAATGCAGCGCCCTGCAAATCCAACTAAGAGCCTCGTCGGCTCACTGTATGCATGTGTGTCGGCGTGTGTGTGTGTTCTCCTTGACCCCCCTGTTATCTGTCATCATCCCTTGTTCGACTCCAGCAGTGGGGTGTAGATGGAGGAAGTACCCCTGACCGCTGCAGTCTGACACCTGTCTGAGTGATGGATAGAGGGGAGGGGCCGGCCAGATTGACGGATGGATGGACGGATTGATAGACTGTCACACGAGGAGGCGGGACACTATTAATCACAGGGGTCATGCCCTGTTAATTAAAACCAACGGAGATGCCTGAGATGAGATTGGAGTTTTATCTGCTCGACTGTATGTCTTTATTGAAGGGAGAGACCACCCCCATTTTGAACATCAGACTTCAACTGTTACAGGATTTGACAGGCAGAGTTCTTCAGTGACTAAAATATTTATGGGCAAGGCTGAGAAAAACATTTGGCTAAGAAGATCCACACAAACAAGACATTTGTCTGTATGGTTTTGATTAAAACAAAAAACTCAGTTTTGAATCTAAATTTATGGCTTAAGAAACCTACTTAGACATAAACAACAACAACAAAATCCATTTGAAGTTTTTTGGGGATTTTGTGAGGTTCCCAGTCACTTTATTTCCACTTCTAAACAAAAAGGGAAAAAAACTCTTTCTTAGTTAAAAACATTTGTTACATTTGTTAAACTCTGAAACTGCCTTTCCATACTCTTGCTTCTTTCTCTTGCTTTCTTTGCTCCTCTGCTCACAGTTTGTGAATGTGAGCGTTTAATACTAACTTAAAAGATACTTAAATTACCATATACACCCATATGAAAACAAAACATTTAAAGACCTGAAATTTCACTAAAATCAATCCAAGCTCTCTGAAGACAATAAGGATCTAAGGAACTCTGGGACATTAAATGGAAAGCCAGTAAACAGCAGTACACTTGCTCATGGGACACTAAAGTTGAATGACAAAAGCAGCACTTTCAACTGTCTCTTGGTGCTCCCCTCTCATCAAATTTCCCCCCTTGATACTTCCTCCTGAAACTAATAGGAAGTCAACTCATCCTGCTTCCTCCTAAGTGATGTTTAAATGGGTGGCAAAAACATCAAGGAGTATAAATAAAACAGATTAAGGTGAAATCATGATCTAAATGTGGTTTCTAGGATAGTCTTTCTTTTTTGTGATTCCTAAAAATAACTACAAAAACCAACTTTACACATACATTCAGGGGCATACTTACCATTAGGCAAACACAGGCAATTGCCTGGGGCCCCAAGATGTCCAGGGGCCCCCAAACATCTCACAAAAATGTAATATTAAAGTTTTCTTTGATTCAGAGCAGTTATTATTATTTTATTCTTAACTCACACGCTGTAGTATGAAGTAGAGAAGATCAACATCCATATTTTATAATCATTTTGTCAGTAGACCTCATACATTTGATGTCATTGTCTTTATTTTCAGTCATAATACCCTGTAAAATACTTTAATTCATAACTTTTCAAACTATATGACACTTAGTATTAAAGGCTTACGGCCCATGCACTGGATAATTTTGCGTGTGCATGATAAACTTCTTATTTATTTTTGCCGATGTCCCATTTAGATTCAAAATCTTTTTTTTGGTCATAAATATTATTCCCTGGCTGTGGAGGATATATAAACATGGGTATGTAACTTGTAACTTAAGCTGTCAGATAACTGTGACAGATTTCAAAAGCAGGATTAATTAACACACTCGCCTTCTGTCAAAATTGAACTAAATTACAGAATTTAAGGAAATTCATTTAGTTTGTTACCAGTTGCAAGATTAAAATAATAATACAAATGTATCAGCAGGCTGAAAAACAATGAAATACTGAGTTATTGACCCTGTTTACTTTTCATATATTATTTAATCTAGTTTAATTTTAGTTATTTTTTTTTATTTTTATTACTACCCTCCCTTCCTTCTTCTTCCCCCCCTTTCCCCCCACTTTTTGCCAATACTTCTGACAATTGTCTGTCCATATATTTTGTCTCTTGTGGCGTGAATGAGTAAGACTGAATGAGTTATCTGAGTAGGGAATGGGAACTTTGTTTCTAACATACTGTTTTTTAAGGAGACATTTTTCACTGTTAAGGTTTGTTACAGTCTGGAGACGACCCTTGTTTGATATCTGTAATTTCCTTGTTTATTTTTTCTCTGCACCCATCCCATAAGTTGGAAAAAATAATACAAGTAATTACAAAAATGTATCAGCACAGTACAGGAATATGACGGGCCCCAAAGACTGGGTTTGCCTTGGGCCCCCATATGACAAAATCTGCCCCTGCATACATTATATCATGCAAGAAAGTTAAATAAAACGTATACATGTAAATGGTTGCTGTATTTCAGAACTTTGGGTTTTACTTTCCTATCAAGAGGGTGTTGTTTCTTTCAGCTTCTAGAAACTAGAAGTGTGGTGAAAGGTATTTCTGACACTGTTGGCCAAGTCAAGAATGAAAATGTGGAAAACCGCCATATCTCTTAATGTTAACAAATCCTTAAAGAAATCAGCATCCAGACTGAGATCAGCAGCAAAATCTTATCATTGCGCCCTGGTACCATGACCAACATACCCTGAAAAATGTAATCAACATCCATGAGAAATGTTTGTGTTATTAGCAAAGCTATGGAAAAACGGCATATATTGTAATATCAACAAATTCTTTGGAAAAATACTGGATTGACTCCTGAGCGTGGATTTTGACTTAAATCTAATCATCCTTGCTTGTGCCATGACCAACATTTCAAAATTTCATCAAAATCCACAAAAATCTTTTTTTAGATATTTTACTCACGTCTTGATTAAAAAACAAGCAAATGGAAAAATGCCGGCCCAAACATAATCTCCTTGGTGCGGGCAACGATGCTCTATGCAGAAGTTCTAAATAGAGTATTTGATATGACACTTCCAAGACAAGGGGCAGACACAATAAAATAATAGACCAGATTTCTGACCTGGTTCTATTCCTAAAGCCTCAGTAATGCTTTTGTTCCCAACCTTAGGCTTGAGAACATGTTTCTTTATGCTAAAGTTGAGTTTGGTCTTGTGAGATCATATGAGAGGAGATTGTGGTTGTTGATGAATCAATACATAAGTGACGTGCAGGGTCAATCAACTTGTTGTACAAAACACACTGTAGGAGAAAAAAGTGAAATTTTTATTCAGTTGTTGTAAAATGTAGGATCTGGCAGTTCAAATTGGTAAAGATTAAAAAAATAACTTAATGTGTAAGGCTTAAAGGGTTGTGCTGCGTTCCGTAACCTCGGAACTGGGAAGAGGGAACTGGGAGTGACGTCATCTCCATCTTATCGGCGTTCCAGCTGAAGTGGGAAAAATACATGCCGATCTACCGGGCTATTGTTAGCTGTAGTTAGCACGCCCTGCATTGTTGTTCACAAATATCTCATGAAGAATGTGATTATCACTATGACAGCATTTTTGTAAATATAAGTCTAACAATACTATGTATACAGCTGGTTAAGAGTGACATACACTAGTCAGAAGTGCAAATAAATTGATTATTACAGGAGCTAAATATCTGTTCACACTGGGGGCATCCATCTTTGATTGTCAACTCGGGTGTGGCGAGGTTCCCCCGAGTTTCAAGTAGGAATTTCAGACCTTTGGGGGCGTTCCAGTTTCAGTTTCCTGCTCGGAACTCAGAAATTCCGACTTCCGACTACGACTGCAACGCACCATTACTTCAAATTTTTTTAAGTTTGGTTATAGCAGGTCATTGACTGTAGTCAGCAGAATGGCTCAAAGGGTTCCTTTCAGTGCTGTACCTTTAAGAAAGATGAGATCAGACTACAGAAAAGGTACACTGCTGTTAGGAGGTACAGGTTTGAGCATAATTGTGTATGTGTTATGTAAATATAAGCGACAAACCTATGCTGTAGTGATCATCTAAGCTAGTTCTTAAAGATAAAGTACTGCTAGGAGCCCTTTTAGCCACGTCACTAAATACTGTTAAGCACCTGATATACCACAACTTCAGAAAACACTGAAATATTCCTTTAAGAAAGAACTGAATTCTTTAAAAGAAAGTGAAGGCAAACACCTGCACACTGTCTGACTTGGACGAATGTATTGGCAACACTTTGTCTCCAAGATATAGCTAAGTAATTAATTAAGAGGGTTTTCCCTTCCAATGTTTAAGGCAGAATCAAGAAATGAGTCATAATGATCAGCTTAGGAATTGAATTCTTAACAGTGTAGTCCCAAAACAGACATCATTTGTCTTTTTTGTATCTTCATATCAACTTTTCAACCCTGGACACAGATTCAAAAATGTCATCCTAACATGCTTTCTTCGCACTAACTCCTCACATCTCTGCATTTAAAACCTTAGGAATGTACTCAGCTTAAACCGCAGCTTTAAGTTTGTCTAAATTTAAACCCTCACTAGAAAAAAACCCAACAAAAAACACACTGGTGGTTTGAGGAGAAACGTGTGGGGATTTATGTGTGATTGCCCTGAGCCAACAGTGCTAACATTAGCATGTGAAAGGGGCCTTTACAACAATAACCCTCCTCCCCATCACACACAGATCACCCCCTGCCACCACCGACACCAGCAGCAGAAGACCCCCACCTCCACCTCCGCCCCCCCTAAATCTGACCGGGGATCGGGAGAAGAGTTGGAGAAGAGAAAGGAGGGATAATGAGAGCAGGACAGAGTTGTTCTGGTGCCAGAGCGCCACAGACGGGACTGCTGGAGCTGGCAAAGCTCCTCTATGTTAAGAACAACCTGAGAGAGGCAGACAATAGCACACACACTCGCTCTAAAACACACACACCGCAGTTTGATTGTTATGGTGGAATGCAAAATGCTCCCTCCACCTGGGATTGGCATGCTTCAAGCTGCCTTTGCGTTGCTTTGTCACCTGCCGTACACGCACACGCTCACACTCTTCTTCTCTCTGTTTGCCCCAACACACTCTTCTGCAGGCATTCCTTTCCTGGGCAGTCCTCCAAACTGTGAGTACATTGGACGGGGGCTTTGTTAGGCAGAAAATCAGAACTACAGTACGCACACACATTTCAAATCAGCAATCCAACATGTCCAGAGTCCAGAAAACGCAATGCAATAATTAGAGGGGCTGAATACAGCGATTAGGCTCTCTTTCTATCATCCACTCACTGCTTTCTGTCATCTCTCTTTCAGGGTTTTTTCTCCCTCTTTTCATCACTCTTCGTCCAAAACGCTTTCTGCTGTCGATGAGACACTGCAGGTGCGTTGGAAGGAAGCGCAAGCATGAAATCTCTCTGGACGTGGAGAACACAGAAACACACACATGCAAACACACACACAGGAACATTCCAACCCTCCCAGGCAGCGAGCGGCATTGAGTGGAATCAGACGACAGAAGAAGAAGAAGAAGAAGGAGGCCAGCGCAGAGAGAGAGACAGAGAGAAAGCAGGAGGCTCCTCTTTTATTCTCTGTCCGTTTTCATTCCAAATTCTCTCTGTTGTTTCTTCTCTTTTCTGCCTCCTGCCTCTCCTCCCTCGTTTCCGATCCTCCCAGACGGATCGCAGCTGTCAAACTTTTGACGTCTTCATCTACCTCGGTCATGACCCCGCACTCCGAACCTCAACCCTCAGTGTGCGCGAGTGTGTGCGTTGTGTAGCTGTCAGTCAGGGTTTTTTGACGTCTTCATCGGGTCTCAGTCGTGACCTCGGTCTTAACCGCTGGCTTTATAAAAGAAGGGGAGTTCCCACTCTCTTGTGTCTCCCCTCTCGTCCCCTTTGCACCCCGATGACGGACCCCCAGCAGGGGGGAGGGTCGGCTCGTCATTGATGCCTTCTGCTGTCAGCGGCCTTCTTTTAGCCGGCCTTCTCACCCCATTCAGCGTCTAATCCCCTCTTCCTCTCCTGAGCTACTCCTCTCATCCTCTCCATCCTCATTACTTCAAGTTGAGACTGAAAATGAACTTTTCACATTTCAGGACTTAAGCTAAGTCTACTCTTGTTTAACTTCAATTCAGCAGGAGTTTTGGGGAAGCTGAAATCTATTAGAGAGGCTAAAGAGTGAAGCTGAAACTGAGAACATTTATATAGAAGCCCCAGGACTCTTTGCTTGAAAAATCACAACAAAAATTAACTAAATGGGTTGTGAATGAACATTATTTTAATTGAAAATCTATGCAACAGCAACTTACTTTCAAAATACAACACGCTAAAAGAAAAAAAAAATCAAAGATTAATCTTCTATATTTTTAAGATATCTTCTGAACCCCTAAACAAACATCCACAAAACTTATTTTATTCCCATCATCAATTTCCTGTTCTCTACTGATGCGTGATATTATCAGTACAATAATGACATTAGCAGATGATAGCTCAAAAAGTAATATATTAATATCTGTAGGTATGAAAATTGCTGTAGATTGTTAAATTTCTATATTATCAACATATAGGTCACTCATATCAAATACAGTAGGGATGTACAATGTTATTAGTGTGATACAAGGGCTGATAATTAATCACTATCAGCAGATTAGGCAATTTCTGCCGATATTTGCAGCAGAAGTTTTGGCGGTACATATGGGGCATGTACACTGCCTGGCAAAAGAAAAGTCAGTACTATAAAAAGGGTCACACACTCTAATATTTCGCTGAACTGCCTTTCGCTATGATTACAACACGCATTAACTGGCATTGCTTCTGCACTGACAAAAGAATTATTAACATTCAGTGTTGCATTAAGATTTCACCAAGATCTTGTGTTGATGATGGAAGAGTCTGACCACTGTGCAAAGCCTTCTCCAGCACATCCCAAAGACTGCCAATGGGGTTAAAATCTGGACTCTGTGGTGGCCAATCAGTGTGTGAAAATGATGTCTCATGCTCCCTGAACCACTCATTCACAATTTGAGCCCGATGAATCCTGGCTTTGTCACCTTGGAATATGCCATTAGGGTGAAAAAATCCATTGATGGAATAACCTGGTCATATAGTATATTCAGGTAGTCAGCCATAATGTTGCTGAACCTCAACCTGACAAACTGTAGCAACCCCAGATCTTAGCACTGCCCTCACAGGCTTGTACAGCAGGCACTAAGCATGATGGGTGCATCACTTCACCTGCCTCTCTTCTTACCCTGATGGGCCCATCACTCTGGAACAGGGTAAACCTGGACTCATCAGACCATATGACTTTCTTCCAGTCCTTATCAGTCCAGTCTTCTCTGGACTCTTTTCTTAAGGCTACACAGCTGTTCAGTCCCAATCCCTCGAATTCCCTTCGCATTGTGTGTGTGGAAATACTCTTTCTTTCAGTATCAAACATACCCCAAAGTTCTATTGTTGTTTTTCTTCAATTTGATTTGGCCAAACGTTTAAGCAAACGGCAATCATGATCATTCAGGTTTTTTTCTAACAACATTTCTTAATTGACGATGATGGTTCCCCACTGTCCCTTGGAATTGCATCAGCTGGGGTTAAATAACTTTCTATTAGCTGAAAGATAATCGCCCATGCAATAATCATCCAATAGGCGGCTTGTACCTGTTTGTATAGTTAAATCCAGGTGGCGATTTTTAATTTTTTTTTGGTCAGGCACTGTATATCCCTTATAGCGGGTGTAATTTTGGCAAAATGCACTAATGTTCCCCAAAAGTTCACATCAACATCACTAAATATCCACTTTTATAAATCAAAAGTGTTATTACCTCCGCCAAGGAGGTTATCTTTTTGGGAGAGTTAGTCTGTCTGTCCGTCCGTGAACAAAATAACTCAAAAAGTAATGGATGGATATGGATGAAATTTTCAGGAAATGTTCAGCATGGAAAAATGAAGAACTGATTTGATTTTGGTGTTGATCGGGATCAGCATCTGGCTGCCATGGTGAAAAATGTGATTTCTGTGAATAACTACTGAACTAAAATAGATATCATTATGAATCCAGTTGCTAATGGTATGTTTTCATGGTCAAGGAATCTAAACATTTAGATGAAACAAAGGTAGGAGTAATATTTATGGTCAAAATGACAATATGGCTGAGGACTGTGGCGCTGGCAGAGGTCTGTGCTTTCCGAGTGCTTTTCTAGTTTATCAAGGAATGAATGTTTTTCTTGGGGATGAGTTGATTCCCTCTAAGTTATTTCTCATAAGACTGTTCAGAGGCACAAAACTGGTAGTGTCCTGCTTTCTACGATTGTGTTGTAACCAGTGTCATGCCCTGGCAAAATCTGTGACTTTTCTATTTGTTGAGTGAAACAAAGGAACAGTCTGGCTGAGGAACTCGAGCAGTGCCTAAGCATTAACCAGTTTTAACAGAGATGTAAAGCAATGGTTTTAGAAAGGAATAAGAATAAAGGTCTGTAACGCTCACAAGGTATTTGCTGTTTATGAATTAGTTTCTTTATTGAGCGTTAACAGGTATTTTTCTTTGCAAATCTACTTGTATCTTGCTTTGACATTATATAGCTGTAATTTATATAATGTCTTGGAAAAAGTTTTAGAGAGTGAACTATTGCATAGATTTATATGAAAAAAGAAGCTGAATAATAATCCCTTGTTAATTTATGGTGGCACTAAAACTGTTTGCACTTCTGCCCACTCTTGTCGGATATGTAAATTAATCTGTGTTCTGCTTTTTGTTAAGTTTTTTTCTTAACTTTTTTATTAATATGTATTTTTCTGTTGTATCATGCTTTCATTTAATGCCAGAAGTGGACGTTAAGTTTAAATTAAATTCTAATTAAAAGTTTCTGGAGTTTGAATGGGTCTTCTTAGGGCCCTGGCCTGTGGCTATGCACATATTTTTGACTTCTTTACACTTTTTTGGTGCACAATGAGATGTATGACTGATTTTTCTTTGCTCTTTAGTATGAAACTGACAGTGATCCCTGGCATCTCTATCTTCTCTCTGTGAAGTTTCTGTCTCTGTGAGTGAGTTGTACTGACTGAGTGAAGAATCGAACGGAAGTCCACGGGATCCAGAAGCCTTTTTTGACACCAGAGAGACAGATGATCTCAATCTGCTCTCACATCTATCCCGCTCTCCCCTCCCTCACTCTGACTCTGTGAATCTCAAATTTAAAATGTGAGAAGCGAAAAAGCCTCTATCCAATACTGCAGGGTCAGAGTTTTTTCTTCTCCAGCAGCATTCGGTATTCATCCAGACTTTGATGGATTTCCACAGAGGCAGCTGAACCCGGCCAACAACGCTGACAGGCGGCGGCAGCAAGGGAGACGGAGCAGTGAGCAGTGGATAGATAGATGGCACTTCACATCTGCTGGAGGTTCAGCAGAGTCAAGGGTCTCTCTTAAATCTAGTTGAGGAGTAACATCTTTCAGGCCTCAGGGACCACCCCGTCAACCCCCTCCTTCTTTTCATGGAGAACAAACGGGCCAAACAGGGTGAAGGTCTCTAAGAACGTTTGTCACATGAAGAATTTTGGCCTCTTATTGCAAAGAGAGAAAAAAAGGTTTATTTCCCACTTTCTCGCCAACTGGCACCCGTCTTTATATCCATCCCTCCATCTTTCTCTCTCTCAGCATTTCTTTTTTTCCCTCTTTGAATTATGGGTCTGTTTGTTATACAATTAGCCTGCTGGGACAGGCTTCATAAATAAAAGCGAGTGAACAGATCACTGAGTGGCTCTCCCTTTTCTCTATTGGCCCATCTGCGTATGTGTGTGTGAGCGAACATGCTGTGTGTATGTTAAATGGTGGGTGCGAAGAGATGTTGTAAAAGTGTCTCTGTTGAGTCTGCTGTCCCCCGTTGGCCCCTCTTTCTCACACAAACTTGCAGATTCAGAGGCCCCCACAATCTCAACAGGCACTTTGAAGCATTACACGTCATCCTCGCCACATGTATGTTGGTGTGAGGTGCGAACAGCTTGAGTATTTGCCACTGTAAAGTTCAGGCCACATTTGTAAGAGACAGAAAGTAGTTTTTATGTGTCCAGATGGTTGTTGTTATGTCAGCACACCTCTCACTGAAACCTTTGGAGCTTGCCATGATATTCAGTGCAGCATTTTAGAAAATTATTACATCTTGGCTTTTAAAAATGCTGATCATCCTGATTTAAATGGTGTTCGTGCAGTGAAATAAAATGATGCATCAGGGGCTGACAACTCTGAGGAGCTCAAAGTGCAGCCACACCAAAAACACTTAGGGACAAAAAATGCCAGGAAGTTCATCCACCCTGTTAAATAAAATTAGGACAAAATGTATTTACATAGATGAAGAGCCTTCAGCCCTGCTTTACTCCAGGATGGAAGAGGGAAAATATGATAGCAGAGGTTTTGGTTATATTAAGTATTAGATACATACATTAAAAAACAATAAGTTTGAAGTGGTTTGTTAATCAAAGGTATGAGTGTTTGCCTACACCCATCTCTTTCCCTCTGTCCTGCTTGATTTGTAGGCATTTCCAACAAGGTCGAGTGAGTTATAGACAAAAGTGTGGAAAACTACGCAATCTCACACTGTTAAAAAAATCCTGATCCAAATCTTGATTCAGATCACCACTAACATCATTTCTCCCTTGTGCCATGATTAACATCCCCTTGGATATGTCATCAAAATCTGTTGAGAACTTATTGAGTTATTAGTGAAATGTGGAAATCTGCTATATCTTGCACTGTTAGAAAATAACTTAAAGGTGCTATGAGGAGAATCTATTACCAGTGACATTAAGACTCTGCTACCCATGAGCACGTGCAGCGACTGTCGTAATGCTGCGTTCCAGTAACTTTGGAACTGGGAGTGACATCGTCCCCGACTTATCGACATTCCAGTTGAAGTCAGAAAAAAACATGCCGATCTACCAGGCTATTGTTAGCTGTTGTTAGCACGCCCTTCGTTGTTGTTCACAAATATCACATAAAGAATGTGATTATCACTATGGCAGCATTTTTGTAAATATAGGTCTAACAATACTACATATACAGCTGATCTAGAGCGACACACCCCAGTCAGAAGTGCAAATAAATGGATTATTACAGGAGCTAAATAACTGTTCACACTGGGGGCATCCATCTTCAATTGTCAACTTGGGGGTGGCGAGGTTTCACCAAGTTCCCAGTAGGAAATTCAGACTTCGGGGGACGTTCCAGTTGCAGTTTCCTACTCAGAACTCGGAAATTCCTACTTCTGACTACAACTGGAACGCACCAAAAGACGTGACCCAAGCCAAAGCGTGTGTTTGTTGTGGTGCTAAGAAATGCAGCTCGGACCTTCCTCAGAACTCTGCATTGCTTTACAACTTCTTTTTCTCAACAACTTACAGGATGCAAAACGACGAGGTAATGTATCTCTTTCTAGTTACGTAGCGGTAGTTTTTGATGTGTGACAACAAACAATTTTTTGGAAAACTTAGTATCGTAGTTTTGTAGCCGGTTATATATGGCTACTTACAGCCGGTGCTCTAAGACGTGTCTGAATAATATAAATTTGCTCTAGTTTTAATTGTCTTGTTCCCGGAGTTGAGTATCCAGGCCAGTCCAGCCCTGTCCGACCCGACCGTGAAGTTAAGGAATAGCATTTATAGATAACCTATTTTGATGCTATAAAACTCATCTTAAAGTGTGTATTTTGATCAGGCATATATCTAAAAGTGAGACTTTTTTGTAATTACTTAGAAACTCCTCACAGTCCCTTTAAAAACTTTCTGGATCTGCATCCGGATTACCAAAATCTAAATAGTTCTTTGTGCCATGACCAACATTTCTTGAAAATGTTATTACAATCTGTTTGAAACTTATTGATTTACTTTGCCAACAGACAAACGAAAAAGCAGACAAACACCAGCAAAAGCACAACATCTTTGGCAGAGGTACTTAGATCTCAATCCCTGTTGTCTAGTCAAAATGAGATTCTACTAACTCGAGTGCTAATGAATGTTTCTCAGGCCAACATAAGAGTCAGATGTGGCAACATAAATTAAAAGCTGAGCTGACTGCATCAGTGCAAACAGTTGATCATAAAAAACAAACAGCAACAAACCTTTACAGGCTCCCCCCTTCTCCTGATATCCTGGGTTGCAAAGACATCCACCAATAGGAACAAGCCACTCTCCATCAGCGCCGCAGTACATTTTTGGCTCCTCTCTCTCCTCTGATTGGTTGACACACGAGCCCCTCACCTCCACTAGGGAAGATGTGTCAGCTCCAGTGACAGTATCCGGAAAAGTTGCCAGGTTCCTGATGGTGAGTGGGCAGGTCTTATAGAAAACCCTGACAGAAACCAGAGCGATGCAGGCGCCGACGTCCTGAAATGCCAGGTAGAAACCTTTCCGCGTGGTCACTTTTACATCCCGCACCTCGGTGTTTAGTTTCATGATGCGGTCACCAACGTCCACCTGAGGAAAACAATTGAGTTTTATTAATAAGAAGTGCAGAAAACTGTCTTGACTTGGGGTGATGGTTTGGTGGAGTGGTTAGCAACCAGGGACAAGCCATATATGTGCTTTTACCACCCTGGGTTCAAATCCAGCCTGTGGCCAGTTCGCAGAGTCCCTTTCCCTACTCTCTCACCCCCTTTAACAAACCTATCCACTGCCATTGTCTCCTGTCAATAAAGGCACAAAATGCCCCAAAATAATCTTTAAAAAAATGTCTGACTTTATCATACTGATTAGCTTTATCTTCTCATTTTCAGCAATTGGCACTCTTCCAGTTTGACCTCACTGATTTAAAAAGAATGAATGCCTAAATCAGGAGAAGTGTATATTAAACTAAACAAAAAGCCCAAGGGAGGAGAGAATGGACATTTAGACTAAAGTGCTTGTTAACAAAATTAAGAAAAAAAACACAGTTGTTTTCACTGCAAACAGGCAGAGAGGGATGGTAAAGAAATCAGAGCCTGTCTCAGGCCCCATCCACACGAAGACAAAACGCTTAACAGTTTCCAAAACGATCGTCATAAAGACGAAGACGTCTCAGAAAATGTGTGTGTCTCCATGAATGCTCTCGATACGCATGAAGACACTGTAAAACACATGCCAGACCTCTAGGGGCGCTATGATGATATGACGGAAAAAGATGAAAAAACAGTGAGTGTGGGCATGCGCACTTGCGGCAAAAGTTGTGAACAGGGATTGTGATAAAGTGATCATTAAGTGCCGTAATGTGTCCTCGATAATTGTTTGTTCAACTCTGGGGTGATTGAGAAGAAGATTTTGCTGAACAGGGATAGTAGGGTCACTAGCTTCATCAGCACATATGCTTCACGTATGCCGCCATTGTTTTTTTTTTTTTTTAAATGTATTTTTTGGGCATTTTGTGCCTTTTATTGATAGGAGAGAGACAGTGGATAGGCTTGTGAAAGGGGGTGAGAGTTTTTGGGGGAAGACACTCTGCAAACTGGTCACAGGCGGGATTCGAACCGGGACCGGCAGAAGCAAGTACATGGGGTGCCTGGTTGCTAACCACTCTGCTAAACCAGCACCTCTACACCGCCATTGTTGTTGTCGTTGTTGCTGCGTGTGGCGCATGCGTGTCAATGACGATACGAAACTATGACGTAAGGGTATCTAAAAAATGACGGAGAGCCAGTAATCACGGAGCTGCGTATACGGCATTTCAAAATCTTTCCACTCTGGAACCTCGGCAAAAAATGTATGCGTTTAGAACTCGCTCTGTCTCCGTGTGGATGGGGCCTCAGTGGTGGAGTGTTACCTGGGTGAAGCTCTCGTCTGCTGCCACTGTGTCCACCTTAATGAAGCTGCTCTCTTTGATGTAGCTCTCTCTGTCTTCGTTGGACTCGTGGTAGTACAGATTGAACGTCTCCTTCAAGACAAGAGGGACAAGAAAATGTCAGACTGAGGCGTCTATTCATCATCATCAGGGCTCATCTTTTCTCTTAATATGATAATGAGTCAAAAGGAGGGGGTTTGTGCTTCAATAACCAGCAGCTGTAATATATAATAAAGCTCCATCAGTGACAGCCTGTCCTTTGACTAATTAGCTTAAAAGTTAGCTTATAAAAGATTCAAAAACTCTGAAAAAGGAGAATTTAGTTTAAACTTCAGACCATGTTAAACTTCCCAATCTACTTGGAGCAGTTGTGTTTAACAGGACTCTAGCTTATGCAGGGTCCACATGAAAAAAGAGTAATCTTGTGTCACATGTACTTATCAAAAACACACATACTTATCAAAATACTTTTGAAAGGCCTAGAAATGACGAAGTGTGTTGTCATTGTTTCAGTTGAAATATGGAATTTTATTCTGACAATCTCAGCCTTATTTTCCTGACGAAAAGATTTTATTCATACCAATGCCACTATCAAAATTGCTCAATCCAGTTCTTTAAAGATTCCCTGAATGATTCCTGTGGTTTTTTTGTTTGGGAAAAGATGGTAAACATGACAACAATGTCAAACACATGATACCGAGCTGATATTCGATGCTGTGCTGCTTGTTGATGTTTCAACCCACAAAACATTGTACTATACATGTTTTAAAGCAAATTAATAAACGATTTTAACCATTAACCAACCAGTCTGATAGTGTGCTTCGTCTGGTAGGTATGAAAGGGTGAGGATGTTGTTGATGATTGGTGTGACCTGTGGTGTAAACACTTCTTTATGTTTTGATATGGCTAGTTTAGTTTCGTTTAGTATTTTTTCAGGTGTTTAGACCTCTTGCTCCCCTTGCCTCTCGTTTCCTGTTTTATTTTGAAATCCCTGTGTTCCTTATGGTGTTATCCTGCCCTCCCTTTTGTGTGCCTCTGATTGTGATTCCCTCCACCTGTGTGATTGTCTCACATGTGCTTGATGTTTCCCCGGTGCATTTGGTCTCTATGTTTCCCTTTGTTGGGTCATTTGTCTTCCCAGTCTTACAGCCTGCATGAGTCACGTGCTTCCTGTGTTCTCCAGTGTGTAGGTAGTTATGCTTTTTTGTTTAACATTTTAGTGATTTTGATTTGCACTGTGTTTTTACGTTTCTAGAGTTTTCCTTCTTTATTCTCCAGTTTTGTTTAGAGATTACTGTTTTGCATTTTGAACTTTTTGTAAAGGATTGGTTTTTGATCACGTTTTCAATAGTTTACAATAAAACCTTCTTGTTTTTTTTTAAACAATATATTTACTGAATTTTGTATTTTTAAGTACAAGACAGAAAATAGAAAATTAGCATATAAGAGTGCCATTAGACAAAAGCACCCAATACACCAACTTATAAACATCCCTTCTCAGACATATGCCATCTTCCTTATTCTACACATAAAAATAGTATGTACAGACATTGTTAACCAAAAGAAAAGAAACATTTGAAAGCATTTCGTCATTTTCTTTGAGTTGAATTCAAATGTTCATGTCCCAAGGTTTCCATCTCAGAGAGTTCAGACATTCTTCTTCTTCTGCCTCTGAAAAATCAATATTTTTAACAAAAGCAATAAACGGACTCCATGTTTGTTCAAACAGGTCCTGTTTTCCTTTTTTTTAAGTATGTCACTCTCTCCAGAGGGAATATGGCAAGCATTTGTCTAACCCAGCGTGAAACACTTAGCCTCTTAATATTCTTCCAAGATATTGCAATGGATCTTCTGGCATGCAACAGACACATATCTATCATTATCGGATCATCTTTAGAGAAATTGTGGGATTTGGGATACAGTCCTAAAATAAATAGCCTGGGATTCATTGGAATATCTTTGGAAATCATCTTTCAGTCTCTTTTTTTAACCTCCCCAAGAACTTTTTAATCTTGCAACACTCAGGGGAGAACTTCGCACATCCAATTTACAACAGGTGCGTCGGAGAAAAAAGTCGACTTAAGCAGGAAGGTGGACTCCCGCACACTGTTTAACTTGCAAGAAAAAACTTTTATTTGCAATGTTTCGGTCTCAGACCTTCATTAGGCAAACAGTGACTGTTTGCCTGATGAAGGTCTGAGACCGAAACATTGCAAATAAAAGTTTTTTCTTGCAAGTAAACAAAGTACACTTTATACATACATCTGGAATATTTCTGTTATATTTGTTCAAACCTTCTTGTTTAATCTGCATTTGGGTCATTCTCCCTGATTGTGTTAGTTTTTATTTTTGAACAAATGGTGACACTAGTCAGAAAGATTAGAAAGGTGCTTTACAAGCTAAAGTTTATTCCCCATTAGCCTACTTCCCCTGTCGAACAATATGGCATGTTTTATTTTTTTTCTGCTGACGGCCTCTGATTAAATGTCCTTGACTTGCTATGCAGGCAGAACAAAGTAGTAGGAATTAATGAAGGAATTAACCTTTAAGACTCATTTTATTGATTCTTCAAAGGACTTGTAATTGGTTCTCAACTGAAATTTGTTTTTGGATTCCCATCCCTACTCACAACTTAGTGCTGCTCTCTGACTGAAACAGCTGCATGTACATTTATAGTATAACACAAAAGTGTTGTCGTTATAGTACGTAATTCTAATGTATCTAACTTAAAATGTATGTAACATCAGTGCGTCCCATACTGTGGGCCAGAGCCAATTTGCGGGTTGTAAAGATACTTTAAGTGAACCTTGAGAGTGTCATTTATTACAAATAAAAACAAGTCGGCATTACTGATATCACCTTCTTTAATGATCACAAAATGCTGGCTTTTACTTTCAAGACATTTCAATATTTTCATTGCCTGATGGACAGAATTAGTGCCACATTTTAACCAGTGCTAAATCAACTGTAGATGTTAATGTCCCATTACAGCACACTAGATCTGCTTTTAAAACATTTTCTCTGTTTCCAAAGGCATGAAGAGTTCCTAGAGAGTTTGCAGAGTCAAAGTTTTATAAGTAGAAAGATAAAAGGAATACAGCAGCAAAACTAAGCATTCATAATAATGTCTATAAATAAAAAATTAAAGAGGGCGGCCAACACTTTGAGTTGTGATTTTATGAGGGTGTTGATGGGCCCCATATATCTAGAGGCTTCAAAATGAAGTGCAGTGCAGTAAAGATTGAGATAGGCTGTGTTAAATGTTAACTTTTAGTAGCAGCAGTGCTCTGAACACTCTGCCTGCACATATGCAGATCAAACATTAAATCAGACTTAAACTGTCTAGGTTTTGGCACTTTTCAAAGGATAACTTGGAATTCCCCTCATCAGTCCTAATATATTTTCTGTCTATTTTATATATTCTGTCACTGTCAAGTTTATTTATCAGGGTTGGTGGCCAGGTTCAGGTTGCTGTTTGTGTGCCAAATCAGGATCTGGAAACAGTTCAGGCATGGAGGACATTCATTTTTCCACTGAGTATTCATGCAGTAAAAATGCACAAATTCTGGCATTCCTCTAAAAAAAAAAACAAGGGGATATAAATAATTTTGTTACTATAAAGTTTGCTGAGCCTGTCTTGTACAGTAGGCTGCTCTGGGATGGTGGGCTGCCATCCTAAATGGTCGGGTTAACTGTTTCATTTCACTGTACTGTGGTCAGATTTCTGCTGTTTTAAGTACTTTATGAATAAATTTGTATTTAAATATTGTTTAACCTAATATGAAAAAATGTAAAGAAAATACCAGACATCCATCTATTTGTGAATAAGCATGAGGCAATGCAACTGTACTCTGCTCACTTATTGGCCTTTTAACTTACAGCATCTTCATCACAGTCTAGTAAGTCTGGCAAATGAAGTAATCTAAAAATACACATCGCATTGGAATTTACAGTTTTTGTCTATGTAACTGATCTGTAATGATTTCATACAGCTCTTATTTGACGATGCAATATAGATTTTCCAACAAATCATTTGGAGATGACATAATGCCTTCAACAAGTCGCTCAGGGAGGCCAAAGTAACTACATTATTCTTAATCTATTGTATAAGAGTATCAACCATTTGTCTATTGTGTGTGAATTTGAATTAAGTCTCTGCTCTCACGTGACTCTTCTTGAACTGAAGGGTTGTGTTGTTGCTCTTTTTTTTGTCTCCAAATTAAGAAAAGTAAAATAGCAGCTGTGAACTCCACAGATTCTTCCTGTGGTTTTGTTAACTGTCAAAGAGCCACACAGACTGTAATGACAGAATGATTCCAATTAAATGCACGAATATTGAAATAACACCAGAGTAGTAATGTCAGGCTCTCATCTTTTCCCATGTTTCACTCACAGAGTGACCCCAAAGTACTGAAAAAAGCATATTTATGTACCTTGCAGGTCCCAGTGACCCCCGGCAGGCTGTTGCAGTCTCTCAAAGTGAACTTGACTTCAACGTAGACCCTCTGAGCCCCAGACCGAGGGATCCAATCCGTCCTCAACCAGTTGTTCTGATTGGGCTCCAACACATTGCAAACCTGGTATGTCCTGATGGGGATGTTCTTCTCGTCCATTATGCTCACTTCTTCCCACTGCAAAGTGCACAAAAGGTTTGATTTAGTGGTGACTTCAATGTTCCATAAACACTGCCTGTGTAAGTACATGCCATCAAAAGAAGAAAAATGTGTAGATCATTAGAAATACTTTGTTCATCACTTATCAGTCATGACTAAAGTTATACAGAAAGCTACGGCAGGGTTAAGCTTTTAAAATGTGAATACTAATGTTGGAGGGAGTGATGTTGCAATGACCAATTTCCAGCAAGGCTAGACAGTGGTCATTGTGCTGATGTAACATCTGTCTTTAGAGTAACATTGATTTCTTACAACAGACACACAATCAAATTGTAGTAAAAGTAAAAAGCAATTTTCAAATTTTAGCTCTTACAACTAAACTGACTTCACAGCATGACTAAAACAGAACTGCTAAGCAACCCAAACATTTTCCTCCTACTATTGTGAGTGTGTGGTTATCACAGACTAACTGCTGTGTTAAATGAAATGGAGCAGTTAATCTGAGAGGGTTATGCAATTTAGGTGTGGGAGATAGTCAGATGAAGACAAACACTGTCTGCTACAGTGTGTTTTAAAGAATGAAGACCTTCTTGTGGAGGAAGAATGATGCATTTTAACTACAGTCTGATTGATGCTTTTCTCTAAAACCAGACCTATTGGAAGCAGGGTTATTAAACTAAATCAAATGATCTTCTCGAGTAAAATACTATCATGATGTAATGCAACAATGTCTGAGACAAACAATATACGTTTGAAAAGGATCATTTCAACATAAAGGTGTTTAGTATGACTGCATTGACCTGAGATATACTTGACGTTTGTCTTTGTGTTCACACCTGTATTCACTTTTGTGCTTTTGTTTATATACTTCCCGCTAGATGAAGTGTAACTAGAGGAAACCAGGAGAACACACAAAAGAGCTCAGGCTGTGTTTTACTATCTCTTTTGCAAAGTGTAAACTACATAAGAGACAAAATTTCCGCTAATCCCGAGGGTAAATCTTACAAATAAGCAGCAATAATGCGTAGGTATCTGATGAATTAGGATCGGACCACATCGACAGCACTGTCTACGATCTGTTCACGTTATTTACTTCCATGAATCGAACTGCTTTGGTGTTTCAGTTTAATGAGTGAACATGTTAAGTGGACTGAGTTGATCAATTTCATATGTTAAGCACAACAGAAAACAGAGGGTGTATACTCCAATGCAGTGGCGGCTGCTGGTCAGTCAAGGAGGGGAAGCTAATTTTTTTCCGGCCTACATCATAAATTTGTTTATTTATTTAAACATAACTAGGTGTCTTTTCCAGGGATTTTACCAGTGTTCTCTCAATGGCCAGCAGAGCCAGACTGCTTAAACGGCCTTGGCCCGTTGTGTTGCAAGTGTAAGACTTGAGCTGCTTTAAACAGGAGAAGCTCCTCTCCAGAACAACTGAATGTAAAACTTAGAAGATGCTCCGGTGGAGGGTTATACTTCAAGATCGCTGATTGGCTCATTTCACTGTCAATCAAAAAGGGATTCGGCCTCAGACAGATCATCCAATCATCATGCAGAAGCCGAGCGCCCAGGCCAGCCCACTGCCTCATAGACCCCCAGAGACGCTGAGCATCCGATGGGCGGGACAAAGCCCAGCGTTTATCCAATGACTGTCCAGTTTCCACAGTGGAACAACCCACTCTACGCTTCCCCATCGAAGTCAGAAGACACTAAGCGTCTGACTGCGATAAAGCGCTGATACGCTGCGGGGATGAATGAGAAGGAAGTCGCGCCAGTTACCTGTGATAAGTAGCTGATTCTGAGCAAAAGATGAAGGTATTCTAGCGCATATTTAGTCAATAAAATGTACACACAACAGTACATATCACCACTTTTTTTGGAGACATTTTAGGGGAAGCTGAGTCTTAGAGCAATCGCCACTGCTCCAATGCTACATTGGCAAGTTTGGTATCATTGTAGCTATATTGGTAAATTGTATCAAAGAAAATGCAGCAAGAAAAACTAAGCTAATTCAGACATAGCCTCTGAGAAAACAGACAGTGATTTGAACCAATTTACACCTTCAGTGGTTGAAGTGAGACATTAAGCCATCCATGTTTTTTAATCATTTGACTTCTAAAGCAGAACTCATCTGTCATCAGCCTTTTCAACTTTGAGTGGATAAGTTTGACCAAGGACAAATGCTTTGCAAAGAGTCGATGCAGCTGCAGAACAAAACTATTAGTATTATTGACTGAAGGGTAATTTTGACACTCCTTTCAACAGTTGCTTGCCAACATTTGTGCCTTAAGACAAGAAGTTTTTTTTCCATCAAACAAGTGATACGTGGGTGTTGTGCAAATATGTCTGTTGCATTCTCTCATGCAGCTTAGCCAGAAAAATTCTAGAAATGTTCTTGCTCCTATTATGTTTCTACAGCTACTGACAGGTATAATGTCTAAAATTACACTTTCATATTCAACCACAAGCTAAACTTGATCTTTAGCCGTAGAAGACATCAGCTAAAATACAAAACACACTAAACAAGCTCACTGTTGAGAACTTATCTTTTATGCTCTTCAGTGCACAACTTGATACCCACAGCAGAACAGAAAATACAATTCTAGCTCATTTCAGATTCTGGGGTGCATCCTTTAATTCACCACTGCGGGTTTGACACCTCATGGGCTCTCATTCACTCTCACACGGATATTCTGCAGTGTACAGTGGTTCAGATTTGTTGCAACTCCAAGGTTTTTACAGGCACATTTCCATGCGAGTGAAGCCGCCTTCAACCTTCACTGCACCATCCATCTCAATAGAGCCGACTGTTTGCCTTGTACTGTGACCCTCTAAAAGACCGCTGAGGCTCCCAACTCCAAATTGGCTTTTTATTGCCCCTGAATAATAATCTGCACTAGTGAGAGCTGTATACACACTAAATGCACCGTATCCACGCAGAGAAAAAGAGAGGGAGAGCCAGGGAAAGTGTTTGTGAGGGGCGGGATCTGTGTGAGTGTGTGTCTAATTGGCTTGATCGATATGTCAGCAGGGCACAAGTTGCAGGCCAATGTATTGATGTATTGACAGATTGATAATGGGATGTACTGGCAACAGGGCTGAGCGATAGGAAAAAGTATAATTGAAACATCTGTTCCTTTTGCAATTCATACTGCTATTTGGAAAAAATTCACAGAATTCCAAACAATGATTTTTGATAGGATTTCATATGGGCAGTTTATAAAGACCCATTATCGGAATTACCCATAAAGTCCAGGATATACTGTATTTAAAGTTAGAATAGTACAGATCCCTCTACAGGACTGCCTGTCCCATGAACTCAAATGAAGACTTAAGGTGACAGAGCTTTCCAGGCTGTGGCCCCAAAGCTCTGGAGTGCCCTGCCTCCGTCTTTACAAAATGTAGAATCAGTCAGGGATTTTTACAGTCAGTTAAAAATTTAGCTATTAAGACAGGCATTTTGGTGAGTACCAAGTCTTAAAATGATTTGCTATCACTGTATTTTACCCTGTTGCTGTCTCTGTTGTTATTTTCACCATAGTGATTTCACTTTTTTCTTGATTTTCTGTATTTTATCTCTGCAGAGCACTTTGTGACTTATGTCTGTGAAAAGTGCTGTAAATAAACTTTACTTATTTTCAGACGTACTTACAGGGGTTGAGTATTGTTTGAACATTTTTGCAATACCAGTTCTGCAGACTCTGTGATACCTGGTTTGTCTGTTTCTTTAGCAAAGGTGAAAAATAGTGCTCACTGAGCAGAGAAGGAAGAGAAGGTTCAGCATTTTTGGCACTGCCATTTGGTGACTGGTACCTGAAGCACCAAACTCTGTGTTGTGATTAGTGATGGGAATGGGTGTAACTTGTTGATACCAGCTGCTTCATGAATTCTGCTTTTTCATCCAAGTCTATATTGATTCTCATATCAAATCCTGTTGAACTTCTTTGTTTGGTTGTAAGGTAGGACCACACAGGTCTCTGTCAGCAACATAAAACAAATGGCCCAACAGATATGCATTTCTTTGGTGAGTCAACAAATGCTTTAATACGTTGCTTGTTTTACTCAGGCCCAAGAAAAATACTAATGCTGTGTTCACACCGCAAGCGACCCAGCTACCAAAATTGCGTCGCCCACAGACGGATCGTCGCGTGTCCATAAATACCTCATTTTGGTCGGCCATCACTCGGTGACGTCACGTCTGCTCGAGATTCACCGTGATCATATCATATATCATGTAATAGGATGTATAAGTGGTCATTATTCCAGCTGTATCCTTTTCACTCACTTATAAACAACGAAACACTGCAGCTGATGCCCTGCAGCAGCATTATCTGTGAGTTTCGGGCGGTCTGTCTAGGCGGAACTAATGTCCTCAAGAACTAATGTTTCCCACATGGACATAAATGGTTCCTCTGTAGTCCGGATGAAAAACTGTCTGTCACGGGCACTGCACACACGCGCACACTGCTGATTGGCTGTTGCTGCACAGCCACACAGGACATAGTCTGAATAGATCAACTTTTTTTACTTTCACGTCGCGCGACAAGCTATGTGGTAGCAGCTGTCACATCGCGGGAGGGTTAGCCCCGCTCCATCGCGGCTGTACATTGACTTTGCATGGAGAGTGATCGCCGAGGTAGTACAAGTAGTGTCCAGTGTGAACGCACCTTCAGGCTGCACTGTTGGAACCATTTTTTACCTACCAACCTTAGTCAACCAACCTAAGTCAACCAACCTTAGTCAACCAACTTTAGTCCAGTTACATCAGTGGGTCTGCTGAGAAGGTGGGCTGGGGGAATGAGCTGTTTCAGGCAGCTACTGGCATCGTAAAGAAGGGAAGAGAGAGAGATCCAGATGCTTAGGACTTCTTGTCCTTGTGCATGTAAGGGCTCGATCATGCACAGGACACATGCAAAAAGGGGAATAAAAACTCAGATCAACATAATATGATTGATTTCTTGATTACTAAATCCCATTGAAGCTGCAGTTCTGCTTGTTAGGTAGTAGATGGGTTAGTACTGGTACTACATGGATAAAGGATTTTGATTATTCAAAAATTGGACAGTGGCTGGTATTGAGACTATGGGGAGAGGGTATGGAATGACATGAGGGAGGCTGGATTTGGTCACCTATGTTGAGGAGCTGCTTGGAATATTTATCATCAACTTTTAATCTAATTTTCAAAGACTTTGCTTAAGCATTCATTTTTCTTAAACTTCTTCTAGTTCAGTTATTGAAAAAGAAAAAGTCATTTTTGGATCAAGTGTGATGTTTACTCCCTGATTTACATAATTTCAAGTCAAATTCGGTTTTATTCTAAGATATGAATATATAGATATATAAGATATGATATATTTTTGGCCTCAAAATGAAATACCAGTCATGCTTTTTAGTCTGTGACTGTGTATTCCTCCTCAGTTCAGTACAGTACATAGATTGCACTCGAAGCATGAGCAAGAGCATGAGCACATGGTTGTGTCTTTGTGTGTGGTTGTATGATGTATCTGCCTGCCTTTGTAGTGTATATGTGTGTTGAAGATGAGCTGTTAAAAAAAAGCTGTCGGGGGTATGATGCCTCCTTGTCTCGTCTCTTTTTGAGTCTTTGTCAGCAGACAGAAATCACAGCTGTCAGAGGGAAAAAAGCTTTGCTCCAGCTATACAGAGATGTTGTTTTTGTGTGAGTGTGTGTGTGTGTGTGATTGAGTGTGGGATGCAGGAGGTGGGGGGTGCCTGTAATCAAAAGCTTAGTGCGTGCAGACCAGGACCCCGTCAATCAAACAGCATGTGAGAGGGAATGAGAGCATGGATGATGGAAGAAATACGAGTCAAGTTCACCAATAAGTTTTAAACCAACAAAGACTTGAATGAGGGCAAAAAGAGAGAGAAGGAAGAGGAGGAATCTCTTAAAGATGGCAGATCATAATGTACCAAAACCCCCCAAAAAATAGCATATCAAGAAGAAATTTCCAGGATTTATTCTGGCTGGATAGTACAAAAAAAATCCCTAAAAAATGACACCCACCACCAAGCTGGTTTATGCTTTCTGTCGTGCCAAACACAACGCCAGTGAAGCTCATATTAGCACTTTTTAGGCTCGCTGAACAACAGCACATTTCAAGATCTGTGGGATGATTCTTTACAGTTTCCAGACCAAGTGTGCGCAAGTCTGTGTTTGTTTGTGCGAGTGAGAGATTGAGGGAGTGTGTTTTAGAGAGGAGAGAACATGCTGTAAACACTGTATCAGTGAAAAAATAAATTAATAAGTAAAAGACGATGAAGAGGAAGAAGAGCTCCCACTCACCCCTCCCTCTGAAGGACTGGCTGCCCATTTCAGCTCTCCTGGCACTGTCCTGGTATCCAGCAGGGTCACTGAAATGCACACACACTCATGAGCAGACACTCATACACAAACACGCAGGTGGTTTAAGGGCAAACAGCCCACATTGCTTCAATAGGTAATAAATAAAGGAGTGCATTCCAAGCAGCGAAAAAGTACAGTTTAAAAAGCACATAAATACATGATTACCAGCACAAGATCATCAATAACAAACCTGCATCTACCGTCAAGGGTTTGATATGACTGTTTGTTGTTTTTTTAAAGTTCTTGTGCTAAATTGATGCATAAAATAAAGCCTCAGCCTCTGAGTCAATATTCTCAGAGAAATGTAAGTCTTGATGATCCAATGTCCTGGTGTGTTTGACTGCTTACATATGTGCATATTAAGCAAGGATGGGATTTAAGTTGAATAAACAAAAGAAAAATGTCTTCTCCGAAGAGGATCCAATGCAGCTCTTTTCCTCCCCTTTGGAAATGCTTGGATCTAAGGGAGCAGGGAGGTTATAATAATGAGTTCTGTGCTCATTGGCTGCCCAAACAATGCATAAGGGGAGAAGGGATTATAGGCCACAGGAGCAGACTTTCAAAACAGTAATGGTGTCTGCTTGGGATGTGCAGAAAACACACGTAGGTGGAGGCTGTATTGCCATCACTAATAAACCCAAGGAATTAAAAATGGAGTGTTTTAGGTGGCAAAAAGAGGCGGAATGCTTTTTTCCATGAAACATGCCATGTTCTTCAGCTTCCCAATTCCCTTCTAACAACATTAAAAGCAAAACAAACAAACCAAAACATAATATACTGCAGAACACAGGGCTTTTAATGTTATGTTCTCTTGTTTTGGCTTACATAACTATAGGTGGGAGTAAAGAAAAACACTTCAAACTCACTTCAGGTATCAGCATCATTTGACTTTATACTTAAAAATTACCATATTGATTTGCTCAAGTCTTTGTGCCTTACAAGCAATCATGTTATGCTCTCACAGGGGCAGACAGCATTAACAACACTTAAACAGTCCAAGAAAATAAGGCAGACAGAAGACAAAGGTGGTCCAAAAAGTGGCTTAATTTGCCACAATGTGACACTAACAACACAATTTAAAGTACCCATGGTTGTATAGTTTTGAAAAAGTATTTGACACTTGAACATGCAGAAGCATTTAACGTATCTCTGCATTAAATAGTATGAGTACCATGTGTCT
This sequence comes from Scarus forsteni, assembly GCA_036419115.1. Lineage (NCBI taxonomy): Eukaryota > Metazoa > Chordata > Actinopteri > Labriformes > Labridae > Scarus > Scarus forsteni. The sequence goes on from JAZDUH010000271.1 coordinate 1,154,133, forward strand.
GACATGTAGACACATTTCTGTGTAGACACAGAAAACCCACTCTTTCTTTACAGAAAATCTATTCAGATTAACAAAGGAATTGATAAGGAATTGGACTGATTATTTATGCACTTCAATCAATCAAATCTTGTCAGTCAGATGTGATAATACTTTTGTTGCCTGTAGTGTCTTATCTTGTGCTTAAAAGTAATCTTGGTCATCCCACTGAGCAGAGAAGGCAGATAAGTCCCAGCAACTTTGGCACTGACATTTACACCAATGCAGCACCAAAAATCTGTGCTGTGATTTGGTTTAGTAGGCATTGTCGTGGAACCAGAAAAGCATTAGCATGGCCTTCAGTACCCATCACTTTCTACATTTCATAGGTTTTCAAACTTTTTTTGCTCAAGGCGCACCGAAGATTAAGCCAAAATCTCAAGACCCACTACATTGGTTTACACGCAAAATAACTTTTGTGACAAGTATTTTTGTGTCCTTCCAGTTTGTGCCTCATTTCCTTTATCAAGTAAAAGATAAAAATACTGGAAAGCCCCCTCACAGGTATCAACATATAATTATAACTTTCTTTTTAAACCTACTTTATTAGATCCTGCAACAGCAAAACTTGACTGATCAAAGATTTTAAAGACTTGGGAGACTAACTGAGAAGACATTAATGTATTTATCCCGTCCATCTGCTATTCCAGTAAATTGCAGAGTATGGTGCTGCCCTAATGGTGTTATGAGAGTTTCTTAATGTAACAAATTGCAGCTGTGCATGAAAATTAGTGCTCGTAAATGATGGATGAACAAAAAAGTGTTAGATGTTAAATACTTGTGGTGTTAAGCTTTGGTTGTTGAAATTCCCATGGCAACCTAAACTTGCATCAAGTTAAAGATGGGTCATATCAGACTTTTTCAATCACTGCTGATATAGATGCCTATCATCTTCTACAATGCACTAATAATGCTTATAAATCTAACTTTTTAAATGACCAAAAGCACATAGGCTAAAGAATACTCTAGGCCATCAGATCTTAAAGTGAGTTTTTAAGTTTTAGTCTTAAGTAATGTAAAAGCATGTGGTGCAGCTGAGCAATGTTTAATGCATCTGATGGTCTCCACAGTCACATGACATGGAGAGTGGCACTACCTTGGCACACAGAGGACAGGAAAGGCTTAAAACAGTCTATAGAACTTTATAAATAAGCATTTTGTTAAGTATTAATTTGGTAATTGATACCAAATAACTTCTAGTGAAAGTATTGATACTGTGATCCTCGATATCAATACTCCCATCCCTACCTCAAGGCACACCAGCGTGCCCTGGATATCACTTTAGAGCTACTGATCTAGAAAAATATCTGAATTTACATATATATTCCATTATTTCCTAAAGGGGAAGTTCATTTATTATGGTTTATGATTGCACACTCATGAGCTGAAGCATTACAGAAGCAGTATTTCCTGCAGCACTTTAGCTAAGGCAGTTACCTTAACGAGATTCCCCCTCCACCTCCACTACCACTGCAAAGCAATAATAATAATGAGAATAAATAAATAAATGATATTACAAAAACCTATAAATGCATTAACAGTTGCAGTGACATTTAGATAAAACTTCTAATTGGGGCCTCACTTTTACCAGAGGCAACCCTGCTTTATATTCAGCACCTATACAAAACTATTAAGAGCATGTCAACCTCTGTGTTAGGATAAATGTCTCTAAAGTGTAGATTTGATATGCCCGGGGGGAAGAGCTTAATTGCAATACCACCAGAGCTTCAGCAAAACACTGATAAAATCATATGGTCATGCACAATTAAAATGTCACAGCAGGAGTTAGGAATTGGTGTTGAAACCTGGTACAACTGTGATATCCTTATCTATTCATCAAGTGCCTATCAAGCCAAATGACAGCACTGATACTGAAGCTGCATTAAGATACCAAAGATGCTGAAGCCTCACCACCTTCTCATGGGTCCGGTATTCGCCTACAGCAAAAGGAAGGGACATTGCAACAAAAGCATTATGCTTTCTCATTAATGCTTTGTTTCTCTTTGTCAATATAAATGTGAGAATTGTGCATCAGTATCAGTCAGCTTGGTATTTTTGTGACTGCATCAGAAAAATCTCAAACTATACCCAACACTAGCTGGAGATACAGACCACAGAGCATGAAACTCTTGCTCAAGGGCATTTTAAGGAAGTGACCTGGCAATTCTCAATCTACTAGACCTACTGTATATCCAGACTTGCGCCACGAAAACTTGAGCCAATCGCCCTTAGGTCTTTAAGTCTTTTCAAAGTGATCAACTGCATCCCTAGTAAAGAGTGCAAATAAAGAATGAAGGCACTGATTTTACTTAGAAATAAAAACACTTGGATGCATGTACTAAGATGCAAGCACATATCACCATTATTCAAAGTACATCTGTAGACTCTAAGGATGTCCACCCTATGGTACTGATTTAATGGAGTTTCAACTAAAAAGCAATCTGTACATGAACATGTGCAGGTCTGTTGCGTCTGTGAAAAAAAGGTCTTATTTGGCACAGGGGCGTGCACTACATCGTCCACATTCTGTGAAACATTTCAAAACACAAAATGCATTTGTATCCGTATTTGAGGAAATTTGCAGAGCTCCATTATAAAAGAAACTTTGCAACAAAAGGGGCAAATACCTAAAATGTCCAAAACCTAAACTTTGGTCGTTTTTTTGACTTTCACGCATTTCCCTGCTCCGCTCGTCTCCGCAGGACGCGCTGGGAGCGCACGCCGCGTAGTCTCAGCAGCGCAGGACAGTGGAGACCTGCTCGGACGTTTCTACCCCACATTAACTCACCTTCGTTGGGTGGATAAATCCTTGTCCTCGTACCCGAAACAAGCGTTATAATCCCGAGCAAAGTGTAGAATATTCGCCTTGCGTACGTAGCCATGTGTGCTGCTGTGTGAAAATGATCCGCGTTAGCTCCGTGCGCTGGAGGAAGCGGATCCATCCCGGTGGGAAAAGTGTGAGCTGAATGATCCCGAGTGTGAAAGCGAGCGAGTTGGATGCGGAGAGAGGATAGTGGGGCGGTCTCTCACACTCAGATGCTTTAATGGTGATTCAAACGGCATGAGCCAAATGACAGACAGAGATGCGGCTCTTATCTGAGACATCATTTTGCCATTTTGACGGCTTAAATTCAGCTAAAAGTGCAGAAATCGAGTGGCTGTTTGACTTCTGTGACGCTAACAAAATTATAACAAGGGCCACAGAAAAAGAAGAAACCCTATCCTAATACTTAACTGATTTTCAGGACATTACATTTCAAGGTGACTCAGTGAAGAATCACAGCTAAAGCCACTTCGAAATAATATTCTTTGAACAACCCTTTTGAGGCAAATTTGCTCTGGTTTGGTTGAAAAGAACAATAATAAGCAGTTGATGTAACACGTTGAAAGTTAGCTAACATAAAGGGCTACTTGCAGATACATGAAGCAAGAACATTAAGATCTTGTAAACAAGACCAAAAGTAAGTTATCTCTTTTATTTTTCCTTAAATTTAATGATACATTAGCTGTTTTAGAGATGGTCAATCTAAAAACTCAGTCCTGTTACCTAAGTTATCTCTAAGACAACATTTGTTGATATCAAAAGTAAAATAGCTATTTAAATCTTAAGAATGTGCTCCATGTGCTCAAGCTACTAGCATATGCCAAATGGCTAGATTTCACACAATTGCTAATTTTATGCTAAAAACTCATTGCTGTTACTCAAATAAAGAGTAACAGTAAAAAAAAAAGTCATTTTTTGTCATAAATATTAGTGTTTTCATCGTGTAACCAACCATTTCTTCTAAATTAACTCTTTTTCTAAGGGGAAAACATTGTATGTGGTTGATATTCTTATTATAATTTCACTTATTCATGGTTTTAAAATGGCATTTGAGTTTTGGTAACAGCAGAGAAAAAATTGCAATGATAATAAACTGTCGAAAGTTGAAATAAATGAAATAAAGTAGCCTGAGATTGACGAGTACTCATTTTGAATGAGTAAATGTGTATATTACTAAATTCTATTTTGAAATTGAATGAAAAATGAAGTTTAATTTTGAAGATTTACGACAAGCAAATTTCACTCTTTTGGTGGAATGACCGGTTTATTATTCACACAAAAGCTACCCATAGGCTATTCATACAGGTAACAACAATATGACCTGCCTTAAGCTAGCATCTCAAAGGCTGGCTGACACTAATTTTAATGTCCCTTTTTTTTTTTTTTAACACACCAATGCTTTCCATTTACATCAGAACTCGGACGTAGGAACTGGCACATTAGGAGCCGGGAAAGTTTAAGTTTCCTAAATGAAGATGGTTTGACTTCCAGGGTAGCAAAAACTAACCAAAGGCTACATTCTCAGCTTCATCCAACTTAAAACATTGCTTCTGAGATCAAATGGGATGCACAATATTTTACTGATGAAAATAACAAAACACCTATCTTCACAAGTCTTTGGTTGTTGCATCTCAGAAGTGGAAAGTGTTTGTTAGGCCTATATTTACCCACTATTCGCCTAAAAGAAATGTACCACTATGTCTATGTGTACTATACAGACAACACAAGGCCTTTCCACAAGTCTTGTGAGTCTTGTGTTACTGCATTTAAAAATTTATCCTGTGACCCTAACAGTGGATATCTTGTAGGCCTACAGTCAATATCTGAGCCATTGTTGTTTATTTTTTCCTTACATGAATTTCAAAACATGCACTTGTAGCCTGTGTCTATATTTATTATAAAATATCAAAGAACAACATTGGTATTTACAAGTTTATAGTTGCTGCAAGTAAAAAAAAACTTGCTTGCAATACACCCTAATGGCTGCTATGTGAGTAAAAAAACTATTCTAAATTATTAATCTCTAAAAATACCAAACTTTACGAGTAAAAATTTAAAACTACTCCACTTCAGCAGTCTTTTTGTTTGTCAAAAGTACGCCTGAAAACTTTAATGAGATAACATGAATAAAATAGTGACTTTCCTTTGTTTCTCTTTGTAAATATCAATGTAAGAACTGTGCACCAGTATCTGCAACAACAATAAAAACCTTTTCCATGAGTGAAACTGTTGCAGGTCAAAAGTTAGCTACATTTACTCAATTGACAATGTGTGGACTCAAAATAGCACAGTTTGACTAGGGATGCCCATTTTTGGACCTATATCATTATTGGCAGATAATTGCCTTAAGGTTGATAACTGTTATCAACAGATATGAAAGCTTTTGCTGATATTTTGGCCACACATATTTGACTTGTATGTACTATGTTTTGGCTATAATGTTGGCAAAATGTACAATATATTTAAAGAGTCTTTCTCATCATCACCCAATGTACACTTTTCTAAATCTAAAAGAGAGTAATTTATATATGATACTTTTTTATATATATAAACACCAAAATAATGTGTCTAAAACTGTAAACAATGACCAAAGCGCCCCTATCCTTTCAGTCTTTTATTACTTTTGCACATCATAGGTTGGCCAGCGGCTGCTGGAAGGCACCTGAGCATTTTCAATCTTTGATTTACATGAATATCAAAACATAAATGTATCTAAATTTACAAAAAATGACCAACACAGCTCCTGTCCAGACATATTTTTTAGTAATTGTTGCATATCAAAAGATGGCCTACATTTGTCCCCAACAGCTGCTGGCAGGTACCTGAATCCATTTTCCTTTAATTCTCATTAAAAAAAAAAAAACACAAATGTCTACAGATTTGCAAATAATGATCAAAAATTGCTTCCCCATAAAAGATTTTGGCCATTGTTGTAATAGAAAAGGTGGCCTTCATCTGACCCACTTGCTGATCACTTCTTGAATTTCCATTAATATTGTACAATAACATGCCCCTTTTACTAATAATGACCGAAAGTCCTCCTTGTCAAAGTAAAGCCATTTGTTAAACTAATGTCTGCTATTAGGCTCCTGAACCTTTTTTCTTTGACAGAAATAAACTAAAACATATAAATCTTCAAATTTCCTGATGATATCCAAAACTGCTCTACATTTGTTGCTTTCATGGCAGCTGTTGTTGATGAAAACTCTTTGTCCACTGCAGCACATCAACAGTATTACTGCAGCGCCCTCTGTTGATTGTGGCTGGTAGGGGGAGTAAAAAGCGCTTAGTGTTGTGTTGAGGGATCTACTGTAGCAGTTTGTTGGATATTTTTAGTCTGATAAGACGAGGATCAGCTTCAATCATTTGAACACCATCTGCCACCACATTCTTTATCATTTTCATCTACAAGGTACGGACAACATAAAGGAAAAAGGGGCAGCAGAGTCCTCTAATAATAGGATCCTTTAACAAAAAAGCAAGACTATGGCCTCATGCAGAAGCGTGGTGAAGCAAACAAAGAGCAGGCTCATGACCCATCCTCCTACGCGTTCCCTTTCTCGAAAAACACTGATGAACAATTGCTCTGGAAGGAGGCACGGATTGAAGAAACAAATACTTTTATCCAGACTGATCTAGTAGTTTTCTCCCTTTTTGTTGTACATAAACAGAAATCACAAAAGATAACATTAAAGCGAACTCCATTTGGAGTCTTCTTTTTCAAAAGCATACAAAGATGATTCAGACAACCAACAAAGATGTTTTAAAAGAGACTTGGCTCATTTCATGGAGATTGTTTTTATCATGGAACTGTATGTGCCTGCATTTGCATGTATGCACTTGTGCGAGTCCGTCTCCTCCAGCTTGCTTTGTGTCTTGGCAGTTGCTACGCCGAAACCATCTCGATCCCCTGTAAAGCATCATAAAAGACCCAGGAAGAGCATCTGGCGCTTTGAGACACCAAAAAAAAACGATCTCCCCACTTCGACCTGCCAGTCTTCCCCCATCGACCATAATACGGTTTTCACGATTCATTCTCCCCCAACGCCACGACAGACTGCGCAATCACAAAGACCCAATTAGCCCAGATGGAATCAGGATTTCGCCCAGGGACTGATGGACCAATCACATCAAGCGTCAAATGGCTAGAGCCTATAGGGTAGCAGCGCAGGTGGGTGGGACATGGCTGTTGGGCGGTGGTGACACAGTGACACGGATGGAGAACGGCCCGTTGTTTCTGGTCATTTGTGTCATGGAAGTTTTGATTGATGACCGTCGGGATGTTTTTCCCACTCTCCCTTGAGATCCCCAGCACTCTGGAGGGGGTTTTCACATTGGACCCCAGTTTCGAAGATCGACTTTAAGTTTGGCCCTCAGCCCCTTGACACACAAACACACACAAATACACTTCACTCTTTGGTTCATTCGGAGCCCCAGATGGCTGCTGCCCACACATCTGTATTGTAAAGCACCAAATTTAGACCCCTTTCTGTTTTGGTTTGTGTATCTGCACAAGTGAACCAGCACTCCCACAAAAACTGTGTCTCGAAGAATGTTACGGCAATGAAGACAGTGGAAAGAACATGAAGAAATAAAGTAAAGTGCATAAGAAATAGCCAAATGTAAATGCGTGCATGTGTGTGAGAGTGTAAAGAGAAAAGCCCGTTGGGACGGTAGGTGTGTGGGCGGCTAAGAGAGGCGAACAAAAGAAGCAGAGAAGAGAGATGAGGAGCAGCGCACTGCCAGGGAGGATTTGATTGGAAGGGTGGGTGGTAGTGGTGGTAGAGTGGTGTTTGGGGGGGTGGATGGGCTGCTGGGCGTTGAAAAAGGATCTTCCCTCAAAGCCTCACTAAGATATTCCTGGAGCGAGTCAGGGTTTCATTTGGCGAGTGCTTACATCGTTCTGGGAGATAAAACCATTTAATATTCACACGACCAGACTGATACTCTCCGGGTTATGTGACAGATAATAGTCAGATGTTCTAAGTCTGTGTGCTGTAAGCATGTGTGGTTGAACCCCTGGGATTGACAAAGCACCATCAGCATGTCAGAGCTGTTTTTGTTCGGACCCAGAGCTCTTTGTAGCTGCTGCACGCCCGGCGATTCATAAATGTAGATTTGCATTTGAGTTTTTAACTTAACATCGGTTTACAATAAGCTAAGGAAACAAGGAAATGTCTAAAATCTATGTAATAAAACTGTCATAGGAGTTCAGCATCGGAAGAAGTCACATTTTCTTTTAAGGAGCATCTGCTGCAAACATGAGACACATAGGGCTGTATTTGAAGCAGGTGGTCTGAATGTACGAGGCTCAGATTAATTTGGTGCATGTCCATCTACATTTTGGTACAGCACACAATTCCAGTGCAAAACCAGGTGCAAAGTATAAAGAGGGTGGGTTATAGTCATTGATTATAGTGTTGGGAAATAACTAGGTACTTGTAATACAATATTGTAAGACAAAATTTTTGGGTTACTTGTAATGTAAGAGATTACAACCTCCAAAAGTGGTCATAGTGCAGTCGCTTATCAAAGTAGTGCCCGGTTAGAGTTAACAATTCAATGTCACAGTTTAGTCCAACACTCACAATTTGACCACTGGCCATTGATTCATGGCCAAAGTGTGATGTATATATACACACATGCACACACAGACATATGCTTAACAAATTTACTAGATCTTAGACCACTTATCACTAAAAAATAAGGATTTAATTCTTAGAAATCTGTCCTTCGAAAACTTGTTTAATCTGAAACAGTCATTGTTATTAGATATGTATTTTGAATAGGAATGAAGAATTTCAAACTGCGTTTAGTATTAAATCTGGGCTAGGTCTACAATTTGACATCTTGATCAAGAGTAATGAGCTTTACTATTTTTTTCATTGTTTCTGTAATCAAGTAAATATGAAAAATCATGTAAAACAACAATTATATTTTGGTATTAAACATATTTTCATTAGGAGCTTCTACCTACTGGTGTATCTACCATTATAGAAACATAAAATTAGGTTGCTATTAAATGATAAACACCAATGCAGTTACAAAAGGGCTGCTTTGGCTTCAACCTGACACAGGTTGGCGGTCTAATAAATCAGTTAAGCGCCATGTATTTATAAATACACAGACCGATCAGGCATAAAATTATGACTTCTGACAGGCAAAGTGAATAACACTGATTATCTGTTCATAATGGCATCTGAGTGGGAATAGGATTGACAAGGCAGCAAGTGAACAACTTCACATTAAAGTTGATCTTTTAAAAGCAGGACAAATGGGCAAGCATAAGGATTTGAAAGAGTTTGGGCCCAATTGTGCTATGATGTGACAACTGGGTCAGGGCATTTTCAAAATTGCAGCTCTTGTGGGGTGATGCTGTTCTGCAGTGGTCAGTATCAAGGAAAGCGGTAAACCAGCGACAGGGTCATGGGCTACTAAGGCTTTTTGATGCATGTGGGGGAACAAGGCTGGTCCGAGTGTCCAACAGACAAACTGGTATTGTTTCCATTGCAAAAGAAGTTAATACTGGTTTCGACAAAAGTTGTCAGCATACACAGTGCACCTATATTGATACACCTACCTTGTCTCAGCCAATACAATGCAGGTTGATTGCTGACCAAAAATCTGGAAATGACATGCTATGCTTTGTTCTTGATCAGCTTTGGGTTCGCAAACAAAGTTGATAACCTTTGCAAGTGATAGAGGTTATGTTGTGACCTCCCAAATGTATACCATCTTTCATATGTCTCTTTTTTGTATGAGGTCCTTGAGATGGAAATATGCCAGCCTTAAGTCTGAACACCCATTTCCAAGACAAACACAGTCCTGGACACCAATGGGAGCACATTTTCCTATGCTATCTCAACATCATGAGTGCTGGGGGTACAAAATTACATCTGCACCAGCTGGTAAAAAAGGAAAGACATCAGCACCAACATGCTGAACACCAGGCATTACATTGGGCCTAAGGTGTGCGCTGAGATAGAGGAAGCTATATTTTGAAATTTTATTTTACCTGTTACAATTATACAATCAACTACAATTGTCAGATACAAGAATATTCGAACTGAATCTGCGTTTCTCAATTTCATAGAAGTCTTTTGTGCTGAAAAACTCAGTAATTAATGTCATCACATATTCCCTGCCAATGCATGCATTAATTCAGGTTTTATTCAAAATTAATATAACTCCAAATTACGCCACACACCTTAGGTAATACCACCCACAGTGCAGCCCATAAAATTCAGAAGAAGGAAGCAGATGTCAAACCTAATGATGCAGTGCAAGCTCCAAATGTAAAATTATTTGTCAAATTTCTGAAGAACTGAAATGTAGAAGTCTTAAATTGTAGGATCTTTTGCCCTGTAACCTTAATGTTTTGTTTTCTAAAAAAAAAAGGAAGAGAGAAAAGTTGACCATAATATATATCACTGTGGCCTCTGGATCTGAATACTTATCAGAAGTACCCAGCCCTGCTAGGAAGCTCATGGAGCAAGTGCTTATGAATATATTCTCTGCGTTATACAACAGTGATGGACCTTCTTTTATCTGTGGATAAAGCATGTGTGATTCATCTCCTTGGGTCAACAAAGCATCATCAGTATTACAGAGGCATTTTTGTTTGGACCCAGAGCTCCTCTTTACAGCTGCTTGTCTGGCAGTTCATGAGTGTGGATATAATATTTCTGTTCACATGTTCATGATAAACAAAGGAAGAGACAAACAGAAGGTCAGACCAAAAACACAGAAAGTTCGTGTATGAGTGTGTGCATCATGTACTCTCTTTGATGATAAAGGAAATCTCCATCAGCATCTTGTGCACTTATATGTGTGTGCGTATGTTTTAGTGTGCATGAGGAGTTTGTGAGAGTATGTGCTAATGTGTGTGTTTGTGTGTGATTGCGTAAACATGGTGTCAGAGTGATGAGATGTTCTCTACATCCATCTGTTCTGCTGGCATTTATGTCTTTAAAGGGCTACAATGGAAGAGAGATGGAAGAGGAAAGAGAAATAGCATGTAGGACCAAAAATAAGATTCTAAATAAAAAATATTTGATTAAATAACTAGAAAGCACTCAGAGAGCACAAAACTCTTCCAAGGCAGCTTACATATTGCTGTTACATCTATAAGCAATAGTTCCATAATAAAGTTACCATTATAATATGGTACCTTGACCCAGAAAATACACAGCACACACTCTGAATCATGTTGATATCATTATTAGTTCAACAGTTATTGAGCAAAAACTATTGTTCGCTAAAGGAGGTTATCTGTTTCACCATCAAAATTGAATCAAAATCAAAATCAAAATCATAATCAAGTAACGATATAATAATCAGAAGAGTAATCTTGCTAACAAACAAACAAACACAGGAAAAGGCATAACTTCCTTGGCGGAGGTAATACGCTTGTACAATATCACATGAATCTAATGATAAGGAACTAACAGGTCATGTTTATAATGTGCTTTTACACATCAAAGGGACTGTGAGGAGTTTCTAAGTAGTTTCAAAAAAGTCTCACTTTTAGATATATGCCTGATCGAAATACACACTTTAAGATGAGTTTTATAGCATCAATATACTGTAGGTTATCTATAAATTCTAGTCCTTACCCTTCCGGTCGGGTCGGACAGGACTGGACTGGCCTGGATACTCAACTTTGTGAACAAAACAATTAAAACTAGAGCAAATTTTTATTATTCGGACAGGTCTTAGAGCACCGGGCTGTACGAAGCGATATATAGCTGGCTACAAAACTACGATACTAAGTTTTCCAAAAATTGCTTGTTGTCACACATCAAAAACTACTGTTACGTAACTAGAAAGAGATACATTACCTCATCAGTTTGCATCCTGTAAGTTGGTGAAAAAGAAGCAATGCAGAGTCCTGAGGAAGGTCAGGGCTGCATTTTTATTAGCATCACAACAAGCACATGCATTGACTTGTGGTGCGTTCAAGTTGCAGTCAGAAGTAGGAATTTCCGGGTTCCGAGTAGGAAACTGCAACTAAAACGTCCCCCGAAGTCTGAATTTCCTACTGGGAACTCGGTGAAACCTCGCCACCCCCGAGTTGACAATGGAAGATGGATGCCCCCAGTGTGAACAGTTATTCAACTCCTGTAATAATCCATTTATTTGCACTTCTGACTGGGGTGTGTCGCTCTAGATCAGCTGTATACATAGTATTGTTAGACTTATATTTACAAAAATGCTGCCATAGTGATAATCACATTCTTCATGTGATATTTGTGAACAACAACACAGGGTGTGCTAACAGCAGCTAAACAATAGCCTTCAACTGGAACGCCGATAAGTCGGAGATGTCAGTCCCAGTTCCGAGGTTACTGGAACGCAGCATTACAACAGTCGCCGCGTGTGCTCATGGGTAGCAGAGTCTTAATGTCGCCGGAAACGGATTCTCCTCACAGTCCCTTTAATATGAAAATTGTTTACATGATTCTGTCAATAGTTGGACATTTTCCATAAGAACATAGCTTATGGCCTTACCCCTCACCATTTTTCAAATGATGTGAAGCTGCAGAAAATTCAGAGCGAATTCCACCTTTGCATTAATAGTTTGATAAGACAGTCAATCATTGTAAAAAAAAAAATAAATAAATCAGGGGGCTGTGGTCAGCCCTGGATATGACTGTACTGGCCCTGCCATGTAGCAGAGAATGGACATGAGCAGCACATCTCAACATGAAAGCAAATGGTACAAAACTGTCAGACTATATAGGAATGTTGGTGTTTGAAGCTTATTAATATTCTGTAAATCCAATGTTGAAGTAGGGATAGAGGGAAATCGTGCTATTTTCAAAACATGTCATCACTTTGTCTTTGCTCAGCAGTAAAGCACAAGTTCAAGTTCTAGTGTGAGCCAATTTTGAGGGTTTCAGCGATGTGATTTTCTGTATCTAACTTTCCACTCTGCCATGGTATTAAATGGAAAAGCACACCAAAGTGAATTCACAAAATGTCTTTACAAATACCTGCTTGAGACACACCATTCTTTAGAAGACCCACAACTAAAAATACATTACAACAGAAGTGGCCCACATTCAATATGAAAACAAAAAAACCCTCATGCACCAAAACACCCACAAATATTTTCCATCAGCATACAACGAGCTTGTGTTTTATGAGTATAATGTCTAATATGATAGTAGTGGTAACAATAACATCATCAGAGACAACAGGAATAGGTTTTACAGTTTAAGGGCAAGAAGGCATAATTGGATGCATTTAATCAAGGTGTAGACTTGTAGTCAGTGATCCTGTGAGAACCACAGCCCGGAAACAATGTCAAGCTAAGACTAAAACTAGAAATTTCAAATTGTCATGTCAGATATGAGAATGTCAGACCAGTCTTTTGAAATTCTCTTTCAATGCTGGGAGATGTTTTTTACTTACTCATGCAGAAGACCACTGCAGAGCACACGACATGATGAATCCAAAAATACATTTGCTATAGCAGGAGAAGAACACACCAGGTGTACATTCACTGGCATTGAGACAACAGATGAGCCTCAGTTTCATCTGCAACATTCAAAAGGTAGGTTCAGAATTTGGTGTATAATATCTTTAAAGCGTGGATGAATCCTACTTAGGGCTGCTGTGGTGGTGTAATGGTAAGCGGGTTATTTTTTCATCACACTTTATGGCCCTCCATCCAAATAAGCCACAGCCTACCTGAGTTGCTGATAGGCACAAATGATCTCAAACTGTCTTGAACAAAGCAATGAGTTACTTGTAGTGTAGTGACCTCCATAGTCAGTGTATCACCTTTGGAATGAGGCGGAACAGGAAAGTTGCATTTGGATGTGCAGCCAACAAATCTGCAGAAACTGTGATGTGAGAGTTATCTAATCAAGTGGCAGTTATGGTCAATACCAGCATACTTCAGCAGCTAAAATGTTAATGTTTTCTCTCATACAGAGGATGGTGGATCACCTCGTCATTAAAAAGTTGTTCACAGAGTCTTTTGAAACCATTTCTGCTGAGTCATGTGCATCATGTTTGTTATTCCTTTTTATGAAGGGTTTAATGAAGACTTAAAATTTTGGAAATGCGAGGTTGATGTGCTGTTGGTTAGATGGCCTTAAGTTCTGGCTCAACACGCCCTTTTTGTCTGTGTGGAGGTTGAGCTAAAGTTCGGTTGAGATGGCATGTACAGTATGGCACCATTCAATGGAGGACATCAACAACTTTCCAAATGCTCCATTAAAACTAGGGTTGGCAATCTGATTTAGATACACTTTTTGTAAAACTGGTTAAAAATGGTCTTTATGACCCGATGGCAATCAACTCATAATGTATTCTTAGAACAGAGCGAAAAATATCCGCGATCTACAGCAGGAGTAAAACAGGGAAAACCCCAACCAATAATCATGCTGTAACCACCGTTTTTAAACCAATCAAATCCCGTTACCATTCTACCCGTCTGCTGCACGTACATTTTCCCGACGTGCACAGACTCGGTGTGTGTAGCCGACCTGAGAGGGATCAGACTCCGCGGGAGAATGCTTACCTTTCAAGTTATGTCTTTGAAAATAAGGAAAGCGCCAGTATCCCTCACATTTTAAGACCGATGTACAAGAAATCCAAAATAAACTCTTTGTTTTTCTAAGTTTGTTCTGCTGCTCTAATCTCGCGACAACTGCCACCCAGGCTACTGCAGGTGGATGTTCTCGCTTTTTCTTCTTCTTCGGTTTTACGGTGGTTGGCATCCATCATTTTGGAGCATTACCGCCCCATTCAGGCTAGAGACATTGCTAAGTTTGGAGAGGCAGAGGAATGTTTATAATTATATCATCACACAGGAGATTTACGGGAGAATACTGATACAGGAGGACGCCGGGGAAGAGGATAAAATACGGTAGTTTCATGGCCAAAATAGGAGACTTGACAGCTATGTGGAGAATGGCAGAGGGACTACCATCGACTGTGAGTACTAACTATATTTCCGTGTTTTTTTTTTTTTGTTTTTTTTTTTTTTTTACCTTACTATGATAATGTTTTGGTGTTTTCTTACTACTGACTGAGACATGACTTGGTGTAGTGTAAAACAAACACGTTGTGTCAAGGATTTGGAGTTGAATCAGTCTTCTGGATATATCAGCCGCGGGGCTAGGCGGAGCCCTGAGGAGATGCTACATTCAGACTCATGCTAGTTTTCCAAATCAGCTTCATCTAGTTCTTTTACAGTTTATGGTTAAGGCATCACTCAACTTTTAAGATCATCATTTTCCCAGCAACTACATGCAATTCAGTCAGTAACCAGCAGTAAATTAAAGATGTCACTTACATTAACAGCAATTGTGTGGTATTATTGAACCTTACTACTCAATGTGACCTTGAACCACATGGTTTTACCATGTAGAGGTAAAACAAACAAACAATTTTGAAAAAGTGTGTTAATCTGATGTCTCATAGTCCGGTGGTAGCCTTAGTCTGATAAATATTATGGGATTATGTTGTGAGACTTATATTGTAGAGTATGATGTGAAGTAAAAGCCTGGTGACGTTTGGTTTATCATGTGCATTTAAAGACACTCATGGTTGGTTTTTCATGAGTTAAAAAAGCAAACCAGCTCTCTAACTTTGCCTGTGTAGCTCAGACACTCATTCCGATATGATCTTTTGGCACATACTGTATGAGTGTTTCCAAGCTGTGAGAGAAAGTGTGAGAGTGAAGCAGCAGTGTGTCTTCCTGTGGTTGTGGTGAAGATTTTTTTTTCTTTCCATGTACGAACATGTGTTTGAGCGGGGTTTTATTGTTCTTGTTCCTCCTTATCTGGCGCCTCGCCTGAGAGCCAGGTTCTGTTTTCCCCCCGCAGCAATGTGACCTGGCTGTGATACCGCACGCCCTCCTCTCCGCAGATAACAGACCACCCTAAAAATACTTGCCTTTCTACCACTCCCCACCCTGCCCCTTTCTTCTGCTCACCTTTCTTCTGGCTCCCTGTTTCCTCCAGGAGAGAGCTCTGCCAGATTAAAACACCTCCAGGCTCTCAGTAATGTCACAGGGGTCCTTCTACTTTTATATTTCCCCCTCTTTTCTTCTTCTACTACTCATTCTGCTGTTGCCATGTCGGCTCAAACAGCACAAGTGCAGCTCAGACTGTTACATCATAAGTTTTCTTATCATTTCTCCACAATAATTCTTCATTCACTCGCCCCCCGCAGCTACTTCAGTCACCCACACTCTGGACACGCAGGGCAGATGGGATGTAGGAGGAGACACTGAGGACAGAATCTGCTTGGCTCGTGTAATTATACATCCAGTAATTTACCATAACGCCCCAATAAAACACTGAGGAGATCATTGTTTTCTATGCCTTGTGGGTTTGACAATCTGGAACAATGCTAATTATTATAAACTAGACCCCTTTTTTTGAAGATCAAGCCACAGCCAAGTGCTTTGAGAGATTTTTATGTCTCCACGCTGCCTTGCTCGTTGCCTCGCTTGCTGCTTTGTTGTTTAGCACCTTCAAGGGAGCTGACAATGACCCTCTCTGTAGTTTTCAGGAAGTTTCTCACTAATTTAAATCACTTTAAAACCGAAATCCCCGGCCACATTCAGCGCTTAAGGTTAGAGAGCTGTTGTTTTTTGTTCTTTGTGCATGCGTGTGTGTTTATGAGTGTGTGTTTGTGTGTGTCCTTTTTTTTTTTTTTTTTTTCCCTTTTTGGCCCAAACCCACGCAGGTGACCAGAGGGGGCCTTGTGTGGGTGGACAACTCAATAGTGACCCCCCTCCCTTTACCCTCACCCTTCCTCCTCTCCCTGCCCCTTCTCTCTTTTCTTGCCCTCCGTCCACCAGTAGGAGTCCAAAGAAGAGGGAGGAGAGAAGAGAGGAGGGGGGTCCAGGAGGAGAAACAGACTGTTTTACATTTACTTAAAGCATATACGCGAACCAACATTTAAAAAAGCGCAAATAAAAGTATCATTTTTAAAAGTCTTATGAAAAATCAGAATCAGAAAATCAGAATCAGAATCTGATTCTGGATTTGAAAAAAGATTTTCCTTTAAATAGCTCTTGTCGATGAGGCACAAAGCAAGGATTTATAACTTTTTATTTCTGGTATTTGTTTATTACGGGGGTGGGCAACTTTAATGACCAAGAGGGCCACATAAAACCATTTTTCCCAGCCTGAGGGCCACATTGTTACAAATTTTCAAAAACTCTCGATGAGGAAAAAGAATGCTGGATAAACAATAAATTTGTCATAAAATTAGAATACCAATATTCATATATCACAACATAAATACAAGTTATCATGCATAATCAAATAAACTTGACATAGAATTCAAGCAAATTTATGGAATTAAAGCCAATGAAGTTATTTTCAAATCAATAAAATGTGTTATTCACATTTTTAAAGCTCAAACATTTTGCTGCTGTCATTTTTAAAATATAGTATTGAGTAATACTTGATATAATGTTCAAAGGCTTCATAAAAGAGATTTAGGGTCACTTTTATAGCAAAGTAAGGTCATAAACAACTTACATAAGCCAATAAAATATCAGTCTAGATTATATAGAATTATTTTTATTGGATATCTGAGTTTTCTTTATATTTACAACTGCTGGTTGGGAATGAATGGCGGGCCACATTTAGTGATGTGGAGGGGCACACTTGGCCCCCGGGCTGCCACTTGCCCACCCCTGGTTTATTAGATATATCAGAATACATAAAATTAGGCAAATATTATAGTGTGACATAACCTACAGTATCTGTTGATACACAATATTATCAGTACGATATCAGTATATTGGCCATATCAGTAAATTATTGTTATCAGCAGATACTGGATGAAAACACTAAATACTGGTGATTGCACATACTGGCCCAAAAGGATAAATATCTGAAGTGTTTCTTAACCCCTGAGCTGATGTGTTTACACAGACATTTATAAAGATGCTTCAAAAATGAAATGTCATAACCAGGGCTACGAGGGTGAGGGGTAAGCCATGCTCATCTACTCCTTATGCCCTCTTCAGCAGTTATACTTTGCTGCCTTTCTGTATTTGATTATTGGCCAATGATGTCATAATAGCCTTATGTAGAATTAACATAGACAGCTGGGTGTCTGTCTGTGAGCAAGTTAACTCACAAAAGATCTCCACAGATGGATGCAATACTAGGAAGGAAGAAGTGATTTGATTTTGGTGGTGAACTGATCCAAGATGCCGATCAACGATTTTTCAAGTACATATCAACTTTTCAAGATGAGGCTGTGTTCTTCCCACACTGCTGATAATAACATGGCTCGGCACTGCTAGATTTAATAGAAAATACATTATGCACAGTGTTTTTTTTAGTTCAGAACCTACATGAAAGCTGTTAAAGAGGTTAGAGTTTAAATAGCCTCAAATGGGGCCATCCGGTTTGTGTTGTTTTTTTTAATGTTAGGTTAACGCACACTAGAAAACAGTTTCCAGGCGCTGCTTGCTGTGCTGACACCATTTGTTTTACTTTCAGACGGCAAGCACCCTTTATTTGTTTTCCTTTTTTGCACATTGCACAGCCAACATACTCTTCTGCCTGGAGTGGAGTTGAACCTAAACAAGAGTTTGGTGGAAAAGTTAAGTGTGCTCACTTGAGTGAACAGTCAACCCACACTTTTAATTTGCTCTCACCTTAAGTTCAGAAAATCTGTAGAAATGTACAACCAAATTTAAACAGCTTTCTCTTTCAATTGGCAAAGTTGACGAACCTGACTGAATGCACCATTGAAATGAACTTCATGCGGGTACTGAAACTATCCCACGAACTATATCAAAATAGGGCACTTAGTGTTCAAGTGTAACTATATTTTACAAATAATATGGCCTTATTTTTTTTATCAATCAAGGGTATTCCATGTGGAGTTTTTGTGTGGAAATAAATCATACATCACTTTGATAAGCCCTTACTGGTCATAGTTACTGAAATTATAAACAATCTGGATGTTGCTGTTCTTGACGCATTGAACAATTTAGAGTCAACAGCATTTGTGTTTGTCAATTTCATAACTATCTCATGTCTTTCCATAAAAACTAAAATTATACTAACAAAGTATTAAAAAGTACTTCTCAGTATTCAGTTTTAGTTTGTAAAAATGTCACAATAAATGAAGGGCTGTATTATATTTGTTCAAAGTTTAACTCCAAGTCATCAATAACACATATTTCCTTGTGTTTTAATCTGTTGATTCTTGGCAGGAAAAATCCTTAAATGATTAATAGCCTATCAAAATTAGTTGAATTTGACTTTCTCTTGTTCTGTATATTGATTAAGGAAAACCTTTTTTTTTTTTTAACAAAATCAAATGGGGAATTGCAGTGCTCAAAACTATTTAAAAAGGTTGTTTTGTGTGTGTGTTTTTTTTCCACTTTTTCCATGAATTAATATTATTGCTTATTGTTGTGTTTTCTGCCCTTTTTCGTTGGTTAAAATTACACCTCTGTCATTTTGTTGTCATGTGTGTATGTTTTATTTAACTTTTTTGTCTGTTTAATTTTAATTATTTGTTTGTTTATGCTATTTAAATATTTAAAAAATAAAAATTTAGAGTGGTGGTTGTCCAGGCCAGTCTCTCTGTGTGTTTGAAGTTCATTGAGTAAAGTAAGGCAGTGATGAGAGTGTTTTTTGTAGGATTAGCAGGGATTAAACTGTCTATCAGACAACTGTCCAGGTAATCATGTCGCCTCAGACTTTATCAGCCATCACAACAGGTCGACTAAAAATAGAAGCAATGGAGTTAGTCAGACACCATGATCTTAAGTGTCCCTGAACTTTTGGAGCGCTGTGACAAACTGTGTTTTACGGCGTAGCGTGTGTTGGTGTTCCCTAACATCAATCAGAGGCTCAAACCCACACTGCCCCCACATGGGTGAGGGGAGCGGGACCAAAAATTCCCTCAGACTTCAGTAATCAGGGCATCGGTTTGATGTGCTAAACTGAGATGTGTGTGGGCAGTACTTGCAATGCGGGAGGACAGAGGAGGTTATGAGGAGACCACAAGTTGGGCAAGTCATAACAAGAACATTATGAGTCATGATCTCTGAAATCGTCACGAAATGACAGAGCCCGGAGCAATCACAACTAATTAAGGCCCACCAGATCAGACGAGGATATGTTAAAAGGCCTGTAAAAGACAAAAACATTCAAATTTTGCCTAATTACAGAGGGTAAGTATCTAGGCCAGACACAGTAATTTTAGTTAAAACAAATTCTCCAAAGAAATTATAAAAACAAAAGTAAACTTAAAGTGATGCCCCTTTTTGTCCAGATGGTGGTATATTAATCCTACTGATCCTACTGATGGTTCTGATGTGCTACTAAAATAATACATATACATACACACATACACACACACACACTAAAAAAACAAAAGTGTCAACAATGAAAAAGAAAAAGCAATCCCTCCACTTTTAAAATTAATTGATTTTAAAGACTTGTTTCTTTCTAGTTTTATTTAATTGTTGGTGTATTTTTGGAATCATTGCCTCTGTGTTCCTTTATTCTGTTGATGTGCTTTCTTATTTGCAGTTGTGTTTTTTTGCTATTGCAGAACTTGACTTGCTATCCTGGGGCTTTGTTTGTGGTTGCTAGTGTGTTTATTCCTCTTTTTTTTTTTTGGTAAATGTTTCATTTTAATTTTATGTTACACTTCTTGTCTGCCTCTTTGTTCCCCTACTTGTTACCTGTGCTTTTTTAGTTTTTGCTTTATTTTTAGTTTTACATTCGTTGTTGTGTTTTCTAAATTGTTGTTGTGTTTATTAATTTATTATTACAAAATACTACTCGATGTGACATTTACTTGTTTTGCATTTTTTTTATTAAGTGCTGTGTGTTTATGCTTTTGTTGTAAGACATGTTTGTTATTCTGTCATTTGTTTGTCATACCTTTTTCATTTATTGTTTTTTTTTTCATTGTGTTCTCATTTTTTTAATTGTGTATGTATTATTTGTGACTTGCACTGACTCAATATTTGCTGAATTTTTGTTTCTTATTATTGTAGCCGCTTCTATTGTTTTTTTAGTTATTTGCCATTGAATTTATCACCTGTTTACTTTCTGTACTGAATGTCATGTTTTCTTTTTTGCTGTTGCATTTGTTGCTTTTTGATTGACAATTTGTTCTTTTGCTTTACTCAGTTATAGTTGTAGTGGTTTTCGTTTCATATTTTTCTTTTGTTAATTGTTGTAGATTTGCTTTTTCATTCCCTGTTGCTTTTTATTGTTAGTGTATTATTTGTTGTATTAATTGTTTGTGTTGCATTTTTTCTTTAGTTTTTCATTTTTTGTCAACTTTTTTTTCCTGTTGCTTTAAATTGTTCATGAATTGTTTGCTGTATGTCTTCAAGGTTTTTTTTATTGTTTTTTTGTGTTGTGTTTCTATTTGTGGTGTTTTTTTTTCCCGACCTTTTGCATTTTTTTATTTGTAGTTCTTAATTTGCTTTTTCAATGTGTTGTGTTTTGTAGGGGGAAATATTATTATCATTACTATTAGTAGTAGTATTTTATGTGTTGTAAGTGTAATTTGTTTTGAGTCTCAATTGTTACTGGATGTGTTTTATATTTTATAGACATGATATATTGTCCAAAAGAATCCTAAATTTGTGCTAAAATCTGCAGAAATGCTTTGTTCTAAATTGATATTAGTTGCATTGACTACATAAGATTAAACACCATTACCAACTTTGTGGAAGAAATTATAGTTTAATGTTCTGATTTCCTGTCATTCCAGCCTATCTTAATAAATCTGGGACTTCAGGGACCACTCTAAACGTGTTGAAAATGAGCAAAGCATGTGACCCTTATCTGTCTGTCAATCCTAGACCACAGAATATAATGCCAATTAGAAGCTCCACTTAGTTAAAATATGAGCAATAATTTTCCCTGTTATGTTCAAACGGGACAAAACTCCTCTCTGCCATTACATCATCCACTGCTGCTCCAACAACTTAGCGACTCAGTGCCTTCTACATAATCAACACTTTACCCTTAATTACTCATTTATTAATTTACAATTAATTCAAGATTTTATTCTTCTTTGCAACACAGGAGATCTACTCTGCCTTATAGAAACACCTATTAATCATAGATGATGCTCATTTATTGAGACCTTGAAAACTCAGCAGCAGCACAGCCTTCATGCTTCAACAGTGAGCAGCTACAGTTTCTGAAGTGTCCTTGAGCCCAAAATAAACAATCACTACCAGCTCTATTGCTTCAATCTGCTGCTGCTGGCCTTCACACCCTTGATTTCTGTGCACAAAGGACCAGATTAATATACATATCTTTTGAGCTTTACCCTGAGTGGAGTTCAAATAATATCACATGCTCTTCGTCAATGAGAAGCTGTAATCGTCGTAACAGAAACCTGCGATGGCATTGCAGAATCCATTCATGAATGTTTCTTACACACTGTTTACTGTCACACCTTGTCATTTCCAGATACTACCTGAAATTTTTTGACATGTGCAGAACGACACAAAGCCCTTACAACTTGGAGTTGTGTCTATCTAGGTCGGCTGAGCTAGATTTGGAGTTGTCAGCTTTCTGCTCACTAAATAGGTCATGCTAACGAGGAGGGGGTTTTGACAGGGTGTTCATACTCCATCAGTCCTCACCACAAAACAACCCCGAGATTGCTGATTATGTAAAACAGTCTGACTCTTCCTTTAAGCTACAGCGTCAATTTATGACTACAGATATTAGTCCTTTTTGCCAGCACTAATAAATAAATGAAGTGAGAAAGGCTAACATTTTGAGCAACATATTTGATGTAGGTATAATTATGCATGCTTGTAATTTTCACAAAGGGCTAAAAATGTCCTAAAGGACAAATGCAAATAAAACAGAATGTGAGGAGACAGGAGGGTATAGACGTGTTAAGCTCCTAAAGAAATGATGGCAATTTCTGAGAATAACGGTAAAACAAAGTGACTTGAGTTTGACAACACAGGCTTGTAATCGTGTGTTGCGTTCCAGTTGTACTAGGAGATCAGGATTTCCGAGTTCCGAGTCGGAAATTTCAACTGGAACTCCCCCTGAGGTCAGAATTTCCTACTAAGAACTTGTGGGAACCTCACCACCCCCTAGTTGACAATCAAAGATGGCTGCCCCAGTCTAAACAGTTATTAGGCTCCTGTAACAATTTGTTTTTTAGCACTTCTGACTAGTGTGTCGCACTAAATCAGCCGTATACACATTATTGTTCGACTTATATTTATGGAAATGCTGCCGAAGTGTTATTTACATTCTTCATGTGGTATTTATGAACTATAGTGCAGGGCATGCTAACAATGGCTAATACATTGGCTAACAATAGCATATAGATCAGCAAGTTTTTCTCTGACTTTGTAAGTTGAACGCTGATAACTCGGAGATGAAGTCACTCCCTCTTCCCAGTTCCTAGGTTAATGAAACACAGTATAAACCTTCTGTAGCCCCCAGCCTCCTCAGAACAATGCATCTCCAAAGAGGAGGGAAAGAGAGCTGCTTCTGTTCCTCTACAGAGACAACATTTTCATTTATTATTACTAAACCTGGAATGAAATCTTTGCTTAATAAACACCCAAGACATGATGTAAACAGTCAAACACAACAGGACCTGTAAGCATGACCAGTTTGGCCAACCATCCTGCTGCTGTCATATTTTACCTCTGCCAAGGAGGTTATGTTTTCGGGAGAGTCTGTCTGTCCGTCTGTCTATGAACAAAATAACTCAAAAAGTAATGGATGGATTTTGATGAAATTTTCAGGAAATGTTCAGCATGGGAAAAGGAAGAACTGATTCGATTTTGGTGTTGATCCAGATCAGCGTCTGGATCCGCCATGATGAAAAATGCAATTTTCATGAATAACTACTGAACTAAGAGATATCATTATAAAACCAATTGCTAATGGTATGTTTTCATGGTCAAGGAATCTAAATATTTACATGAAATAAAGGTAGGACTAATATTTATGGTAAAAATCATAATATGGGAGAGGACTGTGGTGCTGGCAGAGGTCTGCGCTCTCCGAGTGCTTTTCTAGTTTAACTTGAGTCTTTGCTCCTTCATAGTTTGTGTTGTGCTGTGTCCGACCCCCTCCTTCACCCCAAGCCCCTCCAGTCATTTAACTGTGTCCAGGTTCAACTTCAGAAGTTGGGCCCCTCATGTCATCCTGAAGGCCTCATAAGCACCTCAGGCCATCACATCAGGGTTCCAGCAAGCTGCTCAGAAGTCTACTCCTCATCTTATCTTGTATCCCTCACCACCACAACCAGGGTCTTGACTCCATGGGGGGTATCCTATCTTGCAATCTGACTCAGTGCCTCTGAAGTACATGAAGACATCACAACAGTCTAATTACCAAAGATGCTATCACAAAAGCCATTGCACATTTCATTCACTTCACTTTCATTAGACATAATCATAAAAAACACACACACACACACAAAAACCCAAAACAGCTGAAGTAGAAAATTTATTGCTTTACATATTTTCTCATTATATGTTTACTTATGTATTTGTTAATGCTTTATCCCTTATTGACTACACATGTTTTAATAAGCTTTCTGATATTTTGGAGATGCAGAGGAACATCCACAAAATGTCAGAAAGCTGATGCGAGGTTCCTGATTCTTTCATAGTTTCTGCATTTGGATGGATTAATTTAGTGCAGATGGGTGGCACTGATCTTGCCAATCTGGTTCAAGTCTTTTCTTTTTCATTTCTTCTAGAAAGTGTTTACATGTTTTTTTTTTTTTTTACTCTTCAGAGACCTTTTGATTTGTTCATCTTTTGTTTGCTTCTTTAGACGGACAAACCCACATTTTCTCTAAGATCCCTCAAAATATGTTTGATCTATTTTGACTGGTCAGTTTGAACATGATATTTTCTTAATTTGTAGTTTTTTTTTGTGAACTTGCACAGAAGCTGTATGTGCCTGATTACTGCCACTGCTGCTTATGACTACAGCAGTGTGATGAGGTAACTCGTCACCCTGTTTGTATCAGGTGGTTGGTCAATTTTGTTCTTACTGCAAATGAACCACTCTGAAAGCAACTGAAAGCAAGCCGGGACAACCTCCTTCAGGTGAACTCTGTGTTGTACCATTTGTAACAAAATGGAGTTTATGGTTTTGTTCATATTATCTTACAAGCTGAGCAAATGATCCAAATAATCTAGGTGTGGAAACTACCCCAGAGAGCTGAGTTCCTTTGAATCTATGTGTCATTTCTGATGACCTGCTGTCCTAGCTTTTCATATTTCTTCTTTATGTGATGTCTGAAGAAATAGAGGTAGGCTTCCATCCTTTTATACTTTTGTTATAGAATTAATCATCTGAAAATGGTGATTCTTTGGAAAAAAACAATATGAACTAGAAAAGCTCTTGGAGAGCGCAGACCTCCGCCAGCACCACAGTCCTCACCCATATTGTGATTTTCACCATAAATATTACTCCTACCTTTATTTCATGTAAATATTTAGATTCCTTGACCATGAAAGCATATCATTAGCAATTGGATTAATAATGATATCTATTTTAGTTCAGTAGTTTTTCACAAAAATCACATTTTTCATCATGGTGGATCCAGATGCTGATCTGGATCAACACCAAAATTGAATCACTTCTTCCTTTTCCCATGCTGAGCATTTCCTGAAAGTTTCATCAAAATCCATCCATAACTTTTTGAGTTATTAGTACGGACAGACAAACTGTCCTGAAAACATAACCTCCTTAGCGGAGGTATTAAGACGATCAGACTTTTGGCAGGGGTAAACTGTGACCATTATTGAGTATCAGTGTGGGAATCGATCTATATTCTCTTACAAGTGCTACTTTAACACTGCCATAATTATCATTTTACAGCATTTAGATGTGAAAGTTGGAGCCGTGTCTGCAGTCTGATGACATTTTGAAATGCATGGTAATGCTGACAGCTAACTGCTGACTATTAATAAATTATCAAGAGGGTGGCTGAGGAACACCTGACCAACTGAATTTTCAGAACAGTTTTAAGAACTGTAATGGTTTGTCGTGTATTTGTATTTGTAAACAGTATCTGTGGTATTCAAATGATAGTCATTGTACTTAGATTGCAAATATTCAAGCATTTTCAGGGATTTCAGGCATTAGTGGTTTCGTGCGAAAGTACGACACTTGGAGTCATTATACTCTATTGAATAGCTCCACAGCACCATTACTAAACCAGAAAGCATTAATATAGATGACAGCCCAAGGAGACAGAGTGAACCTAATGCATCAGCTCCACAGTGAAACTTTCTCAAGCCCACACAAAGACTTCAAGGTAAGAAAAATGGCACAGTGAGGGTTTACGATGTACGAGCAAAGAACAACTCCAGGATCTTCATCTACCATGATGCAATGGTGGGCTTCCTGTCCTCGATTTAAAAGCCACAGGTCATATAAGCAGAGCAGTATAAATACATGCTCGACTGTGTTCACTTGAAGTTCTCAGCAGGTTCTGTGCACCATCAAGATGTCTCCAAGAAGTCTGATCGCAGTGACAGCCATTCTCCTCGGCATCACTCTGGGTCTGTTCAGTCCAGCTTCAGCTGCCAGTAAGTTTGTTTTATTGCATTCTTCCGATTATAATATTCTATTGAAAAGAAAAAAACAACATTTAAGGCCTCAATAACTTATGTGATAAGTGATGGTGAATGTGTTTTTGTTTTTGCAATGCAGGACCCAGAAGGCCCAGGGTCTGTTGTACAACATTCCACAGGAAACCAATAAATCATCAACTCATACGTGGCTACATGGAAATACCTAACACTGACAACTGCCGCATGAGTGCCATCATGTAAGAGACTCTTCTGTTTAAAAAACACTATTTTGAACTACAGTGTACAAATGTCACACTACCAAGCTGTAAAAATTGTCTGAGACAGTTGTTGAAAACTGCATCTATGCCAAGGTAATCAGAAGAAACAAATGATTAACGGAGATGATTTCTATGTTATGTTTAGCGCCATGTTTAATATAGTAATTGTAAAACAAAACATGTTGCACTCACATGAAATCTGTTAAGATACATTTTTGATTGAAAAAAGCATTCTGCTGTTTTTTTTTAGTTGAATACAAGAGCAAAGGCAATTTTTTTCAAAGCACGCATTTCATTGCAAGTAAACTCAGTGCGCTCACATTCATATCTGAAGGCAATTTCATGAATATGGTTTTTGGTCTGTGGGAGGAACGGAGGAACCCTCTGCATGCATGGGGAGAATATGCAAACACACAGACAGGCCCTGACCGACCCGCAGACCTAACCAGCAACCGTCTAGCAGGCACGTGTACTCTGTGCTTTGCTACCTTGCAGCCGGTGACGGTGACGGTGATGTCACGTGGCATATTTGTAGGCCAAAAATTAAGATTTAATTTTTTTCTAGTCATGGGCTATCTAAAATCATGCAAAAATCTAAAGGCTTAAAACTTTATAGTACATACACACACAGTTGCATAAAATAGGCTAAAATGTCTCGTAACATTGCAACAATATTTACTCAATCTGTATACGTCTTCATGTACTTACTAATACATAATACAATCTGACAGCCATGCTACTCACTGAATATTTGACCACATTTCCAAGAATCTGTTTGAAAGTGTATAAAGTCACAAATTTAGCATCACACATTTTTTCTTAGAAGATTTAATTTTAAAACTGAGGGACTAGTGAGATGGAAAAGTCTGACTTCCCTCCATCTATTATAGATCAGTTACCTCTGACGGTTTATAAAACTTGTTAAGTTACACTGAAAAACTTTATAAATTCAAAGTTGACTGATGAAGAATACTTCTAACATGGTCATGAGTTATTGTATCCAACTCCATTTGAGAACCACTGGGCTGATCTTATGTTTGTCTTATCACAGAATACCATAGATTCATAAACCAAACTTATTCTGATTTAATGAAAATTGAAAAAAAATTCAATTCAAAAGTATCAATCAAGAAAGTCTAATAAACTATTAAGACTTTTTAAAAAACTAAATGTATTACAAATGCCTGAGTTATCAGATATCATCACAATAAACCAGGGCAGAATCTACTTTTAATGCAATGAGCATAAATGATATTCAGGTTTATATGTCTTTTAATCAATTGTTTCGAACAATCAATAGTACTGATAGAATACACACAATTTTATGTCATGTCATAATGTGCTTCATTTCTTTAGCTTCTTCACCAAGACCAATGAGATCTGTGTGAAACCAGAGGACAAGTGGGTGCAGAGAGCACTGGCTGCCCTCAGGTATGATACTTTTTCACTTACTTTATAATTTACATCAGCAGTAGATAGTTGTTGTAATTTATGCCATGTGAAAATGTCCTTTTTTCAACAGTGAGATACTAAAGAATAAGGCAAAACCCAACTCTGATGCTGAGAAAACTGAGGCAAAGGAAGGTGTAACTCCTTCATTCAACGTTGAAACTGCATCTTTCTTCAGCACCACAGAGGCCATCACAGACAGCACTGAAAGTGTCTGAGTAAAAACAAGTGCCCTTTAAGAAAGAACTTAATTTTTGTGTTAATGCTAACTTGAGGGATTGTTTTCTGAAACTTAAACATGCTGTGATCATGTGGATATTATCTCAAAAGAACCACAGTTGCTTCAAAAATATACATGCCTACACATATGCAGCATTAATAAGTAATCATGACTTAAAGAGCCCATATTATGCTTTTGCAAGTTTTATGTGCCCCTTGGTGTGTTTTGCATGCTGCCTCTGTGTGATAAATCATTTCAGTGCACAAGACAAAAAGGCTGTGGCTTCGGGTTTTCTCCCACTCCCTTCTCCACAGCACCAGTAGCTGCCTACTAAATGAACAATTTCCCTGGCCTACCCAAAAAGACCCATCACTGTGTAGTCCTATTATCATTTTGTTAGAAGTTTTAAGCCAATTAACGACTACAAGTCTTTGACAACATGATGCAAAGCGCTGAACTGACTAGATCCTCTCAGTACAGACTGGTCTACCAATCAAAGTGGACCGAGCCCATTTGGATAAGAGGGCCTCAAAGGCACAGGGGCTCCAAAAAGAATCAGGGATACTCAATATATGGAACCTGTAAGGTCTTTTCACGTAAGCAATTGTGAACATGCTCTAGTAGACATCAAAATCTAATGTAGGAACCTAAATTAGGGGAAATATGGACTCTAAAGTTTGAGCCAAGAACGGTTTTGAGGCTACTGAAAAGATTTATATGATATGCAAAAAACAAATAGGGGCACAGACATATCTGCTTCATACACACCGTTTAACATATGTTTAAAATCTATCTGATTGAATAATTTGCTTGAATGTATAATTAATAAAATATATTTTTAATAAATAAAGTTTGTAAACCTCTGACATTTTTGTCCTTTTTACTTTAATACAAATACAACACCTTTCATTCACAACACACAATATCGGCATTCAAGGGGCTTGTACCTGAACCGATAAAGCAAATTACATGTAAAAGTATGCTTTTGGCATTCAGTTTTTAATGTCAGACTGAGATTTTGAAAAGTCAGAAAATCTTAGAAAGCACATAACTACATTTTGACTCCTCATAAAGAACTGGTAATAGTTTTTCAGTTGATTTTTCTTCCCTTCAGTAATACAAATTTGTGTTTTATCTCATGTCACTGAAAACAGATAAGGATATGGGTAGTGCCCAAAATAAAAGTGCCAAAATTGCCCGCAACGTAAAGCTGATGTTCTGGTAAACAAAGTGGCATCGTTATTTGGTGTCAGCCCTGGTACCATGTCCAGACTCAGGACTAAGCTCCTTTAGATTGATTAAATCTAAGGGTGTTTTCACACCAACCATATTTAGTGCGCACCAAAAAAGTTTTGGCCCAGGTTTTGGTACGTTAGTATCAATGTGAATGCAACCACTGCACTTTGGTGTACGCCAAATCAGCTGGTCTGAGACCTCCATGAAGGGGTGGTCTCGATCCACTCCATCTCCCGACATTTGGTGCGATTTCAGTAGTGTGAAACAAAGTGGTCCAAACCAATCTACTTTTGATGCATTAGGCTACTTCCTGTTAATCCTGCGGTTGAATCTTTTGCTTACTCAATTTGTTAATTTGTTTATTCTGGTTGAAGATTACGATGATTTCTGAGGGTCCAGAAGGTCGCTGATGCCGTCTCAAACACGATAAAAAAACACATTTGAAGGAAAATGTAGAAGAGAGCGAAATGTAAACATTGGTTGTTTGGTGTAGGAAATGGTTACCATGGTAGTCTCT
The DNA here is from genome assembly GCA_036419115.1 of Scarus forsteni. NCBI lineage: Eukaryota > Metazoa > Chordata > Actinopteri > Labriformes > Labridae > Scarus > Scarus forsteni. The sequence continues at coordinate 1,184,250 of JAZDUH010000271.1, forward strand.
TCTTCGTTCTCCTCCGTAGCAGGTCTGGTAACCAGTTACGTGCATATCGCCCCATGCTGTTCAAACTGAGTAAATACACAAGTGGGCCCGGGCATGGTTCGGTGTTGCAAGTGTGAATGTAAGCCAGCAGGGGGAGGGGGGCGAACCGTGCCGCAGTACGGTGCCCTTCCCTTTAGACCACATTAGCAAGGGGAAGCTTAAAGTGGATGGAGTGGCCACAACTCTTTAGACCACCATAAAGAATGCTAACAGCTAGCCTACCAAGGAGCTTCCCTCTGCCATGAAGGGGACTGTGGTTGTTATTTATCTCACAATCTAGCAGTTTATTTAAGCTAAGGGTTTCTGTCAATACTGTGCATGATAAATCTCCATCTACACATACCCACAAGTATATACAAGAGGGTAAGAGGAAGAGGAAGAACAGTAGTGTAAATGTATGTGACTGAAAATATCAATCCATATAAAGTGGTTATCTCTCAAGCTCACTAGTATATAAACCTTGTCATGGTGCTTCATTGTTGCTACAAAAATTGTACAGTTTTAAAAACTTGTTGGAACAGTCAAGGTAATGTAAGTACTGTGTAGAAGTTCCAGATAGGTCTAAAAATGCTGTAAAGTGAAAATGTCCTATGCTGTCGGAGAACAGGGAACGTTGAAGAGAGACTCACTGGATGAGCAACAGCCAAACTTTATAGTTGGAATGGATTCTTGAAGACAGCTGCATGTCAAAGCTCATACATCACTGACAGACACAGTAGCTATACCACATCAGCAAGGTGTCTCCCTAGCAGTCTCTAGTCAAAGTTTTAAAGACTCAAGTCAGGTATAAGGTCCTTTATCATATCAAAGAGGTTCTAATGATCATCACTTCCATCTATAGACTGAAACAAAGTCTTTAACTGAAACAGAAATGAGTCTGTAGAAGGCCTAAAACTGGGTCAACAACCGCAGACTCTGAGCTTGGAGGTGGTTTTGGAAGACAGTTGACTGTTGACAGTTCAAACATTGCAAGACTGACACAGCAGCAGGATACAGGACAGCTAGTATTACACTAGTAAGGTCTCTTGTTAACATACATTTCAAAGCACACTGATGGTCACCGTGGTCCTCAGCAGAGACCTGATCAAAACATCAAGTTTCTTTGGGATTACATAAAGAGAGAGCACACGAGATATTTATTTTTTCCAAGATAAATGGAACAATTTCCCTGCTAACTTCCAAGAATTATGGAGGTAAAAGGTAACCTTGCATAGCAGCTGGATCTGCTTGATTCGTGGTCTGTAATAAGGCGCATCCATCTTGCCAAGCCCAGTCAGCGGTGGGAGTTGCAAGCAAGACAACTGCATGGCCAGACTGCTTGTATGGAGATTAGCTAGCAGCTTATGTAGCATATTTGGATCTAATTTCTCAAGGGAAAATGGGATCTAGATTTGGATAAATACTATAAGGTTAGTGGTGAACACACAAACACAAGATTTTTATTACATGTAATAAGAAAAAATGAAATGTACCTGACATTGCCTGTTTTGAATCTTAAATAGCTGTGTGCCTAAATTAATGTTTGCTAACTAACTGCTAATTTTCTGTGTAAATAATGTAAACATATTGTAAATAATTGAATTAATATTCTGGAGTGTTTTCTTCTCATTCTTTTTTGCCATATTTTTGTCCAGTTTTGACGTATTTCTGCAAGTTCTTCTTTTTTGGCATGGTCTGTTTCATCACAGTTTGTGTTTTATGGAATTCATAGTTCAATACATACTGGGTTATAAATCATAAGATGAAGAATAAATTATATAAAATAGGTCGAGTTTTAGTTATATCTTCTCAAAAGTGTTGTACATGCTCATTGAGGCCCTCCTCACACGAGGACGGCCCCATATTGTCTTGGCATCTGCATCAAAACATGTATCGTTGTTTAACAGCGCAAAATCCATGCAAAATCCTGTTGGGTTGCCCATCTGGTTCTGATCCGAGGTGGATTCCACGTCAGCAAATGCTCATGTGCGTGTAACATGCTGCGTCTCTGCATGAGCACTTGTTGCTGTTGTTGCCGTAGCTGGTGTTGTTGGTGTTCTGTGAGCAAATGTTGGTATAAAAGTCGTAGCAATATTTGTAGCTGCTGGAACAAGATCAGAATCAGCCCGGCTGCCGCCATTGTTGTTGTTGGTGAGTGTGACAGCGTGGGTTGGGGGGCGGGGAGCAGGAGGGGTGCTATGAGGCCACCGTCTTTTCCGGACTTATCTGTTTTTACCAACTACGGCATGAAGACGAATACGCAGATATCTACTTGCAGACCCGTTTTCAAAAAAGATGCGGAGTCATGGACAAATACGCGTCTCCGTGTGTCAATATCACCAGATCGATAGTTTATTTTACCGGAGTCTTACAAATTCGTACTCGTGTAAAGCCCACCTTAGAGAGGTTTATAAAGAGGAACCTGTTAAAAATTAAAATCTCTTTTTTTCTTTTCTTGTAATTACGCACTGTTTTAAGCATATATAAATACTTGAAAGAATGTTTTGTTAATACCTGAAAAAAGGTGCAAGATAATTTACTTCAAGGGTATTTTCTGACACATTTATTGACAAAAAGGCAAGAAAGGCCAGGCCGCCATTTACATTCATAGTAGTAAAAGGGTTAATATTTATAATAAAGCACAGTACATGGTGCACTGGTATTATTCCAATGTAGCTACTTGTCAAAATGTTGAGCGTGCATGCCTCATGCATCATGATGCAACACATGCTGTTGAGGTCCTTTGTTGAGTTTTTTAGAATATGTTTATCCGATTATAATAGGCTGTAAAACACTGGAAATATTGTAGTTGCATCGAGGTAGAATGACCATGGGAGTTTCATAGTAGCTTAGAAATAGCTTTTCACTCTTAGTAATTACATTTAAGCCTAAAACAATGTGAGGCAGGTTTATTTGTCAAGGACTATCACAAAGACCTGAGCATGTAAGTTTCAGAATTTTTGTTGTCCACAGAGCTTATTATCTGAACAGAACCTGTGATATTTTCACTTCACTTCCAGCATGTCTGAACGAGAGTTTGTTCTATGAAGTTTCTCCTGTTTTGTACTTTACCCTGAAGCATAGACGACATTGTTAAATTGGCTCGTAGTTAATGTGACTGAAGGAGTGAATGTCCAGTTACCTCCTGGATATGCTTTAAAAGGTTGTACCCTCCACAAACACTTTCTACATGGTGTTGCCCAGGTGGACCAGTGAGATGTATTCTGTGTGGTTTATGATGAACGGTCCATCTGGTGTGTCAGGTTAGACAAAGTGTGGTCATGCCAATAATTCATTTGATTTAAATTCCTTAAATTTTCATTCTTTTTTAATTGTTGATCAATCAATAACAACTGAATGTATCATTTACACATACTGTAAGGCCTCATCCACACGAAGCCAAACCGAGGCCTAAATGCATACGTTTTTTACCAAATCTGCGTATCATCCATACGAAGACAACGTTTTGGGCGTCTATAAACGATCATTTTTGAAACCAGGTTCCAGAGTGGAAAGATTTTGAATTGCGTATACGCAGCTCCGTGATTACTGGCTCTCCGCAAGTTTTCAGATACGCATACGTCATAGTTTCATATCTTCAGTGACACGCACGCGCCACGCACGGCAACGACAACAACAATGGCGGCGTACGTGAAGCATATGTGCTGATGAAGCTAGTGACACTACTATCCCTGTTGCAGCAAAATCTCCTTCTCAATCACCACCGAGTTGAACAAACAATTATCGAGGACACATTACGGCACTTTATGGTCACTTTATCACAATCTCTGTTTACAACTTTTGTCGCAAGTGCGCATGCCCACTGTTTTTTTGTCTGTTTCTGCTTGTTTCCGTCACAGCGCCCCTAGAGGTCTGGCATGTGTTTTACAGCGTTTTCATGTGTATCGAGGGCATTCATGTAGACGCACACATTTTCTGAGACGTCTTCGTCTTTATGATGATCGTTTTGAATACTGTTAAGCGTTTTTTCTTCGGGCCTAAATGTATCCATACTGTGTATAACACAAGTTTAGTTTTTGAACCCATTCATGAATTTTATTGCAAACAATTCTATGCATTGTGCTTTAAGTTGTCTAATAATTTCCAGTGCAAACATTGTAAAGTCAGTTTTAAACAGTAGAGAGGCACTTCAATCCAATCGTTTAGCACAGGTAGGGAAAACTTCTCATCATCACTTAAATTAAAGAGGGTCCATGGACTATGTGCAGATTCTGCTACATAAGCAGATCTTTCTCTCTCTGTTTGCATGCTGTACAGTTTGGTGGCATGCGTGTGTACTTCAAAAAGGATGCTGCCAGCACATCTGCCTGAAGGTGTCTGAAAACTTCTCGATGAGCTGTCCCACCCCCTCCAGCCCATGCAAATGCAGGACATGACTGACAGGGGGCCTGTCTCTTGCGCTATTTCAGATCAACACCCCAAGGGGTTTTCTGCTCCAGCTCGACAAGGTGACTCCCTCAATGACACGCACCCCTCATGTTGGGCAGTGCCTTCATCAGTCCACCAGATGGCACAATTGTTCTGTTAAAATCTCAGCAATAGATCATGGTGTTTATATAGATGAAGAGTAACAGCAACCAACCAAACCTGTCCTTTAAACAGTGTATTTCAGCTTCTACCATCTGGGTATAAAGTATCATCAATCCGTGTGATGTTTTCTGAAAATGTAGGAAGTTTAATCTGCCTGCAGGTGTCACTCTTAATCTCTTTAGAGATTAGATATAGTGGAAAAACTGTTATGAAAAAGCTATTTTTTTTAATTACATTTTCAGAAGTTAACTGAATTATAAAAACTTTATTGGCATGAATTATGTAGGGAAACTATCCTAAAGCATTTCTTTAAAAATAGAATTGATTTTCTATGACAGTGAATGACTACATGACATACATAATTTAATGATATAAATCAGCAGTATTATGACTGTAAAACTAAAGAATATACAAAAATGGCGACAAAAATATGTTTGGATAAAACATCATATGATAAATAAAGGAAATAAACGTGAACAGTGTGTATATGTTTTTTATGTGCGTACTGTATGTGTTGGTGTGTGCACCTGCACTTGTGTGTGATGTGGTTGTATTTGTTTGAGTTTCACTTGTTCTTGTCAGGTTCTCACACATTGAGATAAATTTTGCCACAGTGATCTCACACATCTGCAAATCTATGACATGAGATACACCTAAAAGTGCACCACTGGTGGATTTTGAAGCTTTTTCATGCCAAAAAGCAGCATGGGAGCCTTTAATAATCATCACACTAAACATGTAAACTTAGTGAAAGCTACATTTAAGTTAGATGATGCTGGTGTCATTCTTTTGTAGCCTCGTGGCTTATCACTTTTGCTGATCCATTTACATTCTAAAAATATGAAAAAGTTCTCATTTGTGTTTCATAAGCATTTTTAGACCAGAGCATTTTTTTCTGCTTTTTGTCAATGGAACCCACAAACTTACAGGTTTGCCTTCAAAATTATGTTTTATGTCATTAACTCAATAACCAAATCTAATTTAATTAACCAAAAATCCGTCATATGGCATATGAAACATTTATTGTTCTTTGTTTTCATTTTATTATAAACAAAAAGTAGGAACAGTTTATAATTTAACTAATATTAAAATTATCTTTAATCACTGAAAAAAAAAGTTTCTTACTAAAAATTCGGAAAATCTAATAAATACAATACATCATAAATAATAAATATCAGAAAATAACATTATAAAACGTGTTGAAATTTAAATATGGTACTAAGAAAACAGTCATTATTTTCTTAAGAGCGCTTTCAGAGGGCTGGTGGTTGATGCAGTGGACTTTGCAGATGTAGTTGATTTAGCAGATGTAGTAGATGTAGTCGATGAAGTTGATGTAGCTGCTGTAGTAGAAGCAGCGTTCTTCTTTGCTCTGCGGGCTTGTCTGTAAAACACAAATGAAAGAAAGAAACTATTAAAACCTCTTCCAGCTGTTAGCTTTCAGTCACGATACTAGTCTGGCAGGCCAGAGGGCAAAAGAGTGCCAGCGAGCTTGAACAATAGGGTGGAGCTGTGGCACAAGCTTTTTATTTTTTCATTTCAGAAGCATTCAAGTTTAAATTATACTACAGCTTCAGGAAAGTTGATGTTTTCACTAAAAACTGTAAATTTTGCACACTTTGGACCCTTACACAGCACCACTGGACAAACTTTTGTATAATTTTAGACTTCTTTGCTAGACTTTACTTCAGTGGTGTTTGTGAACTGCACTGCTGGGATGAACATCTAAAAAGTAGGACAAGTTTCAAATGTTTTAAATGTGTCTGGATCATTGAAGCTGCTGTTTTACTATTACTGTCAAATAAATATAGGCAACAATGCAGATGTAATCAAAAATACTATTTCCAATTATTTCCATCAGCACTGATTGACTTAAAGTGGACATTGTTTTCTCTTTTAGACATCACGCAGCTTAACATAATGGCGACACCAGTAATAAATGTTCTAAACTGTTCTGTGGACAATGGTGGACTCACTCAATCTCTTTGATCTTGTCGAACACCCAGTCCTGCTGAAAGTGGCTGCACACCTCTCCCTCTGTGGTCTCAAATCTGCATGGACAAAAAAAAGCATTAAGCACAATTTCTAAACTAGTTTGATACCTGAGATTTCAAATGTCTGATCATCTGTCTCCTTTCATTTAACAAAATGAATGTGTGATACTTACATGACTGCACGGACACATGGCGGCATCTTCCTCTGGATTCTGTAGCCCAGGATTGGTGCGGTGATGGCCTTGATACTGACCTCTGTGCAGCATTTGTCCAACTTAATCTCTGATAATGAAAAAGCACACATGGACCGGTTATTATAAGCATACATCTTTTGATTTTAAACATCAACTTTGACAAAATACACAAGTAATGGCCTTCATTTTCTTTGAAGTAACCAGTTCAAAGTTTGCAAAATACACTAGCTGAACAGAAGGCTCACACAGTCATATTTAGTAAAATCTGACTTAGATAACTTACGCGCTGTTGCCTCCATGACCAAAACAGCAACAAGAAGAGCGAGGCCTGTCATTTTTGCAAAGCACAGCTGCATGGTGGGATGTTTCAGAGGTTCTTTACAGAAGCAGAGAGTTTAATCTGGACTGAAGAAGATGACTGATGAAGTCCAAGCAGACTTCAAGTTTTTATGTTATGAAAAGAGGAACCAGTTAGAAACGACCGGACGTATTGCCTCTAAGGGTTTCCTACAAGCTGTGGGCGTTGGCGTCTTAGGAAACAAGGAAAGGATGCAATCTGGTGACACTGAACTCCATCACTTCCCCTATTTGATCACGTCATGACCTTGACCAGGCTTGTGGAGGAAGCTGGAGAAATTCAACTGAAAGGAGAAGGATGTTTCTTTTTTTTTAACATGTTTTACTTTCAGAAGTAACAAGTGTAGATAAGTTTAGACCAGAGCCCATAATGTGTTCTGTGGGAATTTTTTCAGTTCTTGTTAGTGTGGGCTTTCTGTGGGTGTTTTTTTTCTGCAGTTAAAACATGCAAAAATCAGGGTGTCTTCAAGCCCACTCCTCACATACTGACTCAACACTGCTGGAATCCAATGGTCTCATCTCACTTCATGTATGTGTGCCTCTGCTCTGATGCTGATCTCCTTTGCAGCAACCCCCCCCCCCCCACACACACACACACACACACACCACACACACACAAACACATAATAGTGCAAAATCTGGCCAAAAACCCCACATCTTTAAAGAAAGGTTTTTATCCTTCATTGTAATTTTAGCTTTAATCTCCCCAACCTAGTATGGGTTTCTTTAAATTTAAACCACTATGCATATCCATTTACAATAATGGTTGAGATATAACATTTGAAATCATAACATTTTTATGTCTTTATTGCCTCACACAACCCTTCTGTGTCTCCAGGGCAAGCAAGATTAAGCAGCACAGAGCTGCTTAAACCAACAAAAAGAAGTTTTTTCATCCCAATATAATATTTGCAGAGTCATTGTGATGGTACATCACCATACAACAGGTTGAATGACACTTCTGCCATGGTCTGAGGGGGTCTATATCACCCTCACTGGTACTATGTAACTTCAATGTGGATGGTAGGAACACTTTCACACTAAAAAGCAACAAATGTTTACTGCTTTGCCTGCTTTACGGCATACTTCACTCCTCCCTCACTTGCTGGTGTGAGCTGGAAGGCGAGGAGGGATATTATTGTTGGACTTGCAACTACATGATGATTAGTTCAAATAGAAGCATGATCATACTGTATCTTATCAGTCCACATGGTTATTTTTCTCTTGGGAAGTACTGTCGGATTTCTCCTCCCTCTGTATGTCAACAAAAGCATGTTGGTGTACGACAGTGCAGTTATAGCCAACGACCATAGAGGCCCCTAGAGAGCTGAAAGCCAGAATCTTACATAGTGCTGCTTTAAGCACATCTTGATTTATGATACTTTAAAACTGATGATATTTAGAGTTAATCAAAATGACAGGAAAAGTTATTAGAGCTAGTTCAGAACAGGTGATCATGTGTCATATCATGTTTGAGCTACGCTGCGATTGCCAGCCCTTATGTCTACAGCATGACATCACTGTTGAAAGTAAATCTCTGCCAAAATGCATACTGACAAGCCGCAAAGCTTCTGGGAGAATGTTCTTTGGACTGATGAAACAAAACTGGAGCTTTCTGGCAAGTCACATAAGCTCTATGTTCACAGACACAAAAATGAAGCAAACAAAGAAAAGAACACTGTACCTACTGTGAAACATGGAGGAGGCTCAGTTACGTTTTGAGGCTGCTTTCCTGCATCTGACACAGGGTGTCTTGAATCTGTACAGGGTACAATCTATCAAGGCATTCTGGAGCGAAATGTGCTGCCCAGTGTCACAAAGTTTGGTGTCAGTCGGTCATGGTTCTTCAACAGGATAGTGAATGGTTCAGAACAAAACACTGGACTAAATTGCTTGATTACAGTGATTGCTTCAAAAGCTTCTGCAACAAATATGAAGTTCAGGGTACCATCATTTTTTATCAGGCCAGTTTCTTAGTTTGTTTTTTTGTAATGATTCTGTTTCATCACAGTTAAAAAGCAATGTCTGATATTTATTGGTTGATTTTCAGTACATTTTTGTTTATTCTTTTGTCAGTTGACCATTATGGGTTTTCTGTCTTTAACGGAAGGGTACCAACAATTTTGCACTTGTCTGTACTTTTTTGCAACTGACGAATGCCTGGAACTGTATTAAGTCATGACTCGTAACATTGAAGTCATAATTCACAGGTCCTAACTGCTGCTGAAATGCAGCCTTGGTCCTGAGTCAGGGTGGATATCTGTGCCAAGTTTGAGAGTGATTCCTTGAAGCATTTTTGTGACATCTGGTTAAGAGAAGTAGTCTGGATGAGGCTGGAGAAACAGTTATTCTAACAGAAGTGTAAAGCATGTAGCTTTAATGCAGTAAAATGCATTGAATGAGTGAATGTGTTACTTTTATGCTTATATTTTGACTAATATTTCTGTAATCAACCTGCCAATAGTTTCCTTAATCTCTATATAAAAGATATAAATGATTGCACTCACTTACACATTCTGCTGATCCAGCAGTAATGGAAGAGGCCTTATCATGTGCTGGTCACTTTGCCCTGTGTGTCAGCATCTTCTCCTTTTCTTCGTATGTCTTTTAAGCTGACTGCTGTTCCCCGAGGTTAAAGGAAAGGGGAAGGAGGGAGATCTGCTGTGTTAACCACAAACCACAAACTTCCGAGCAACCGGAATTGTTCATTTGTCCTTGCATGATCCGCTATCTAAGCTACAAGTCTCAACATGTCACTGATTTCAGAACAAAACAGATGAAACTGCTTTTGTTTAACTGAAGAATAAATATTTTTCATGATATATTGAATCATTCTACTAATCAGAATTTAGGGTTTAGAACATATTCATGCCAGTTTCTCGCTGCTTCAATAAAAGCTGCAAAAACAAAAATCTAATAAGCAGTTATGAATAGGTTCACATCTGCAAGTGAAAAAGGCATGTCATATCGAAAAGACACCAGAGAGTTCATCATTTTTGGCATTTTTAATGTAAAAACAGTGCATTTTCTAAAATTACTTATCTTTAGGGGGCAGTATGTCATTTCTGACCATTTCTGACTCTAAAAAAGTATGACTGAAATTTTACTCAAACTAGACTCAGATCAAAGGTTAAACCAGATTTAACTGACTTGAACAAATACCAAAATGCCACCTGAGGTCTTATGGTCTAAAATTCTTTGTCATGTCATCAAAAATAAATCAAAAGAAAAACAGAACTTGTTATCCGAGCTTCTTTGGAGTCTGTGAGGGGAAAGGAAGCTTTGTTTTGGATGCAAGATAAATGTGTTTGGTAAATGTTTAATTACCTCTGCCAAGGAGGTTATGTTTTTGGGAGAGTTTGTCTGTCTGTGAACAAAATAACTCAAAAAGTTACGGATGGATTTTGATGAAATTTTCAGGAAATGTTCAGCATGGGAAGAGGAAGAAGTGATTCAATTTTTGTGTTGATCCAGAGCAGCGTCTGGCCGCCATGACGAAAAATGTGATTTTGGTGAATAACTAACTAAAATAGATATCATTATGAATCCAATTGCTAATGGTATGTTTTCATGGTCAAGGAATCTAAATATTTACATGAAATAAAGGTAGGACTAATATTTATGGTAAAAATCACAATATGGGTGAGGACTGTGGCGCTGGCGGAGGTCTGCGCTCTCTGAGTGCTTTTCTAGTTTGATAAATCAGTCAGTTATTATTTATTAAACTAAAAATTCCACTCTTACACTGCTGCCTTATAGCTCAGGAAACTGACACGTAAAATGCTGGGTCTTTCACTGTGCAGTTTTAAAGACAACACATTTTGCATTAACATAGTTTTATAAATTTGATTTCCTTTACAGCCATAGTATATTCACAATTACTAATGGTCAAAAGTCTTAAGTCGTAGTAATTACCCCTAGTTCCCCTGTATTGCCAGTCTATCCGAGTTGCTCCTGAGCTCCTGCCACTTCCCTTCTCCACATGGGCCCAGTCTGCTTTTTTGACCAGTCTACTCTGTTGTAATTGGTCATTTTAGTGCCTTTTGGTGCATTTGGGTTCAGTGGCACTTCATTTATGCAGCAATCTATGTTTGAACTGGGCTTGACAGCTTGAAGCAAACGGACTAAAATGGTTAGGTCAGTTATATATGAGTGCCAATAAAAGAACTTTTTGCTCCTTGGAGAGACATTGGGGTGGGCATTTGCCTATACATAGCAGTACAGGGTGCCACTGAAAGCATTGTAATTAACCCCAAAATACTCAAGAGCTATGTTGGCTTGACAATATGCCACAGTCAGATTCTTCACAGGATTTAACTTTCCATGGAAAAAGTCCCTACGTAGGGCTACGTAGCCTTCTGCCAGTGTCAGCTCTCAGTAGATCCATTCAGAGTACTGCAGGCTGCAGCGGGGTCAGGTAGCACAAAGTGATGTAAATCTAACTCCCTGGATATTACATAGCTCCTGGATTTATCCTAGAGGGATATAAAGAAAAAGAAATGCCCAATCTCTGTTTTTAAAGCAGTCCATCTTGTGATGTAGGTTTTTATTAAATTTGGCTTGTTGTTTTAGATATGGACTTCAGGAATCATCCGTCTGCAGTGGCAGGACAGCACACAAAAGCAGTTTAATGGCTTACTGACATAAATGAGCCCTTATGAAGGGTCCAACAGAACAGGTCCATGTTTCTGAGTCCTAATAGTGACAGTAGTGGGCCTCCAAGTTTATGGACATGGGCACGAGTCATACATCTACACCCCAAGATAACTTGTGATCTGTCCTGCTCAGTTTACAGCTCTTTCCCTTCCCTCTTTCTACTTGTGACTCAATCTGCAAAAGGTCATTTTTGAGTACTGTGGTTCATAAAGCTATCCTCTTGCACCTAAAACTAGTGGCATGTCTTCATTACAGAAGTCAAAATCATTCAAATTAAGTTCAGTTTTAGTGAATCTAGCTTTTGTTGTTTCGTCTGACAACTTGACCAAGGGTGGTGGAGGGATACATAACAACACTACTGTACATCCCAACAAGCAGTAGTTCTAAACACGGGGGCATTGTTGAGGAAAAGTGGAATTCTGAAAACAATCTTACTGTATTGTATTCTTAACCTATACATCAATTCAATTACAAGGTTTTTAGTGGCACCATGTACAGATATGTATCCACTATTGCCTGCCCCCTGATATCACCCTCCAGGTACAAAGTTCCTTAATTGGCCATCAAATTTTACTAGTGCCATGGGCCTATGACAACCCCACTTAAAAAAAAACAACAACCCAAAAACAACTAATTTAACCCTTTAACTGCTGACAACAAGATAGTCAGACAAAACATTGGCACTTGATCTATTTGGAAAGGGGGGAAGGGGAAAAGCGTTTCATGAAGCTTCTGGTGCTGAACCGAGAGGGTAGGGGAGAATTCCTGACAGTACAGACTTTTTCTGTTGTACACAGAAGTACTCTATCACATGAAGGAGACATGTAAAAACATGTAAGGGATACAATCTACAGTCCAACATTGCCTTCACACACATAAACACATATGTGTATGTCTTTTCTTACAATTTGGATACACAGGTAAAGATATACTTTCATTTGTCTATTAATGCATCATGACAAAGTTTTCTAAAGAAGTGTTGGTACTGTCAGATGATTTAGAATTGAAAAGGCATGGCTTTCCTGGATCTGGATATTACAGAAGTGATGCCTCAAAAACGGAAGGAAGCATGTTCTGAGTGAGAAAAGGGGTTCCTCTTCTTAGTGGTTTCATTACCATTTTTTGATTAAACATTTAACATACTGATCCAACAAATTAAGACAGTTGAGGGCTTAGTATTCTGTTAGTGAAAAGTTGAAATGGCAAACCTGTTAGTACATTGTTACTAATTGTACATCTTGATTTTCGTCTTATTTAATTTGTTCAAGTCTTTTCAGTTATGCAGAGCCGAGGATATGACTGACATGGCTACAAGTTCACATGATGCCAGCATTGCATAATCACAGCCTCTGTCTGTTGGTAACTTGATCCATGGTTAGGCTGAGATTGAGTATAGATTATGGCAGCGTCCATGAACTGACTTCCAAAGCGTTCCAAAAACCCCTTTTGATAACCAACCAAGTGATGTCACTGTATATTTGTCCAGATCCTTTCAGAGACAATATAAACTCCATTTTTTCTGTTCTCCTCTCCCCCTGTCTCCTTTTCTACAACCTTTGGGGCAGTGGACGCTGGCACAACTGGTTGCAGCTGCTCTCCAGTAATTTTGTTGTTTTAAATATTGTACAGCGTCACTGGGCGCTTTAAAACCCAAAGGCTGCATAAAGCTGCATTCACACACTGATATTTTGATTAACTGTTGCCAGTGTGTAGGGAAGCATCACACAGAACAATGCTAGCATCAGTTGGGCAGCGCTGATGTTCATCAGGTATGACTACAAATTTTTCATATGCTTTCACGAGTAAGGACCACACCATCAACAGGATGAATTTGACAATTATTTATTGCATACAGTGGATAACAAACAACATAGTAGGTAGGTGAAGTGGATAACAGTTTGAGGAAACTTCATGGAGAATTCGCCGTAGCTCCCGGGCACGACGAACCCCCTCTTTAAGGCCCTGAGGAAGGAAAGAAGAAAGAAGTTTTAAATAAGGGGAGGAAGGGAGGGGTGCGTCAAGTGTGCGAAACAAGAGGGAAATGGTCGGTTAGAATTTATAGGAACACAGGAAGAGGCGTGGTTGAGGTGTGGTCCACTCCTGAAATTCTGCTTAAAGCTCCACTTTATGATTTCTAGAGTTAAATCCAACTGACTTGTAAACACCAGCAAAAGTGGACCTTCAGTTACAGCTGCATTCATCTCTGTTTGTGCACAACTGGGCATGCCTGGCAGTAGTTTAAGTCCACTAGTCTGAGGTAGAAAGCCCAATGGAGACCACAGAATAAATGCAAAATCTGTCAACATAGCCCAAGGCAGTGCTGAACTGACCAGTCACCACAGAGTACTGGTTAGCTAATCAGAGCTGACTGGAAAAACATGGGGAAAGGGGGCCTAAAGTGGAAGGAGCTCAAATAGAGCATCTCAAACTAGAGATGGGATCAATAGGGAGCTCGATGTTGAGAAGCCGTTCCTTAAGAGCTGCTCAAAAGACCGACTCATTCGTGAACGTCACATCTCTATCTCAGACAGGCTATGAATACAGCTGGACCAGGGGTACTCCTTAATTCAAAAGTTTTTGAGCAATAGCAATTTTGAACAGACCCTAGAAGTCATCCAAAATGAATATTAGAACCAAAGCTAATGTAAAATATGGGCTTGTTGAAGTTAAAGAGATTTCTTTTTGTAGGTAGCAGGGTTACAGACATATGGGACATAAGTTTTAGGCAGAATAATTTTGGTTGAGATGATAGCATGCGTAGTTTGAGGGTTTGATTTTTCTGGATATATTCAGTATCGTAAAAGTATAGTTTTTTTCTATGTATCTAGGTTATTTAAGTAATCTTGTATCTGTGAACCGAACAGTAGTTCATAGTTGTTAAATGCTTTCTTGAAGTCAGAAGACACAGAAATCATCATAGCCATCGATCACGGTATCATCAACAGGCTAAAAAGGTCTCACAGCTATGTACACAAAATGTCCTCATGTTAATGAATTTGGAATGTTATTTATAATTAGCTAAAAATAAAATGTTCCCATTGTTTTAACCTCAGCCATTGCACTTAGTATATTCTGTTTTTCTTCTTCTTGATGCATTTTAAAAGCTAAATCTTATGTTTTATATACTGATTTCAGTGTAGCAGCCTGGTAGAGTTTAAAAGGGCTTAATTTCAATAACACATGATGTATTTTTTCTCTGTATCTCTCAGGGTCTCACGTAAAGATTGTTCAAAACAACCTTGGACACAATAAACGGCACTTTGTTTCCAATGACTGTCACATTATTAAAGTCTCTATTCATTCCAACCATTGCAAAGGCTTTTCTTCATTTCAACACAGGATTTTTTATTAGCTGTTTTCACCTTAAAAGACATGGCTGACAAAACTAGCTAGACAACGATGTCATGAATATTAAGTAGCCAAGACAATCAGTAGATTTCTCCTCTGACTCTCGTCAAACATTTAAGTCCCCAACAAAATATGTGGCTAAGTCCAAAACATGAAGTCTGTTAATCTCTTTTAAGGTCACCATCTTTGTGTGAGCAAATACCCTCTGCTGAAAACCAAAAAACAATGATTCTGCTGTGTGATGAATTGGATTTACAACTCACTTTAATTTAACAATTCAAGGTTTATGGCAGCAAGTTTCTAACTCCACATCAGAAACCATTTGCTTGCTTTGGTGTACACAGTCCCATCATAATTTCACTGAAGTTAGCTAGTCGATACCATCGAGTACTCTCAGTGTTGCCATAGTGGCAAGCTTTGGTTGATGCCCACTAACAGACGCTGCCATACTACATGTCATCTGGACTGTCATGTTGAGGAGGAACTTAGAGCCATCTTTTCTAGACTTTTTATACAAGTAGTCCACCACACCCTCTCTCTTTCATATTAACTTAACACACCACTGATACAGCAGTGGGAGCTTGGGTTAAGTGTCCAAACTAGGATCACATTGCCATGTAACAGCTGGTGTAAGAGCCATGTCTTGAGCTTATTTAAGGAAAGTTAAAATATTGTGAAAATGTAATTGTTGACTTTTTTGTGTTATATTTCGTCATTTAATGCTACACAAAGATAAATAATGTTTAAAAAGGTTAAAATATCATTCAGAATTTATTTCCAAAACTTTGCTCCATTCTCAGAGAATCACTTTTACCCTCGTTAACTGAGGAGTGACGTCATGTTTAGTGTTTAGGGGACAGGAGGTTAAAGCAGGGTCAGAGATCTGCGGCCAGACATGGGAGCTCATATATTTCTCTAGCGTGTGACTGGAGTTTATGGTGAATCTTATTTTTCTTCATTAAATGCCTATTTTTGAACCGAACTACATCTCCTGTTATTCCTGTGAGATAAAGTTACTATGTCTACAACTCAAGTGAATTTTTTGACGTCATGAGACAAACATCACTCCAGCTTGTGCTGTGCTTGGGCCACCAACCTTACAGTTATCAGCTGAGAGCACTGTCAGACTGCTTCACCAGTACATTTTCATCACTCCTTAGACTCTGAATGTAAAATCTAATCAGCAAAAAGTGAGGATGGGGTCAAAGCCTTGATGCCAAACAAAGTCCACTCCCTCAAATCACATCTCCCTTTGCTTTGGGAGAGTGTGGTACAATCAGTCCTAACTGCCAGTCATTACCTTGTTGTAGAACCAGTGAAGTCCATGCACTGATATGATTGTTAAAGACACTCCTTTAAAAGGAATCCAAACAAAAAGCTACACACAGTAATATAAAATCAAGGAATGATTCTTAAAACTTGTAGCCTACTATCACATGCTAGCATAGTTGCAGAGAGAAACCTCAGAAACCTACGACAGAAAGTATCTGTGTCACAAACAGAGGCTCGTACAGACTTGTAGCAGAAAAAAGTGCTGTGACCTTTTGTTGAAATTAAATGTTTTTTCTGCTGTTTGATTCATTCACATGAACAGACTCATAAAAAAAAAAAAAAACACTGGTATGAAATAAACTACAGGTGTATTTTACTAGTGACAATTTGAATTCTGAAAAAAATCTTCAGTATGCAAAGCCCACATCTCTCTGCAGTGGAAAGCCCATTAACATCACCAGACACCGGAAATAGATGTGTGAGTAGAGGGGCGAGGGACCACAGTGGGAGGAAAGTTACACACTGCTTTCCACCACTGCATATCTGTGGGTGCATCATGATAAAATGAGCATTTGTATGTATGTGTCGGTGTTGGTGGGCTTTAAAAGGGGCTTGTACAGTTGACTAACTTTCACACCTTGGTAACTCGAAGAGCCACAATGACAAGTCTCAAAGTGATTGCCTCAGCGTTTCTCGTAGCTATGCTGCTGTCCACAGCCTCAGGTCAAGGTAAGGGTCTTATGAGGATTTTTTATGTTTGGTATTTTGGGGATATTAAAATGAAAGGTTGATTACAGAAATGTATGTGTTTAATTCAGAAATGTTTTAAGATTGACTGCACTCAGACATCATAGCACAACTGCCCAGTGTTACGCAACACTCGACATTTCAGAAACTGGAACAGTTTCAGAGGATACGGTCAAACCTAGTACTTTCACAAAGTCCATTATAACCACCAAACGTAAGGTTTTAAAATATATATATTCCTACACTGACCCCACACGGGGGAAGTTCGCCAATGTTTCAATAAAAACGGGGGAACTGAAGTCATGCAGCAGTACTGATGCTCTGACAGTCTTTTTTATTTTTTATTTGAATTTATTTTCACTATGGTTCCCACAAATAGTCATTTCGACTTTCTTGAAAGAAGGAACTGTCATAGATTTTTATGTAGCTGTAAGCCAAGCTGAAGTGGTTGGGAGTCATTTGCAAGTCTTAAACTAAGACTGCCTAACATTAATGTGTCATGATGTATAGCCTGAACCTCTCCAAGCCTGAGGTTATGGTCAAATGCATTGTAAAACCTGTAAAACCAGCCACCTACCATCATGAACCATATTGTTTAACAGACGTTGCTCTCTGCTGAAATGCCTTCTAATTTGATTGTAAATAAAGGACATTGAATTAAAGCTACAAAACAAGTGACAAACATTGACAGCAGCTCATTGAAAGTTGGAAATAGATTAGTAATCCTGCATCTTAAATTGACCACAAATTGGTAGGGTGTTTGTCAGGTATTTGAATGATGATGCATGGCAGGTATGTCATCAGCATTGCTCGAGTCATCTGCCTGAACTACCTTACAGATGTTTCCTCAATTTGTATATTCACTTTTCATAAGGTAATAAGAAAAAGCCATATATCTACATGTGACTTAATCTGTCCAACAGTGTTTATGCCAATAAATTCATCACTTAGCCTCTGAATAACTTAATAATTATATTAGTAGTTTTAACCAATTGACAGCTCTGGTATTTTTTATCCAAACCTTGAAAAAAACTGCCAATCATAATAACCATTTCTTCTTTCTTTTTCCCAGGTGGAATCGCCACTTGTTGCCGGAAGATTTCACCCCTCCAAGTCCACAGAGATCGGTTGAAGAGTTACTACAAACAGCACACGTCATCATGCCCTATACATGCAGTGGTGTAAGTATACATTACAGAATTAACCTTATTTTTATCTTATCTGTCTGACAACATGTTACTTACTGTATTTTTATGTTCTGATTTCAAACAGATTTACCACAGTGTACAATAAGAGAATCTGCTCCAGCCCCACTAAGGTGTGGACAAAGACCAGCATGGCCTACCTGGATGGGAAGAACTGGTCTCTCCAGCATATTGACAGGCCGTGAAACCATCCCCAATACAACATCTAACACAAGGACTGCTCTATTTAATTAAAACTTCAAGCTACTCCTGAACAAAAAGTGTGCGCTGTTTGATTTAAACAGACTATAAAGTATATGGCAAAGTCATTTTACCTCATTCTTTTTCTTAGATATGTGTTTCCTTAATTATTAAGCAAAATATGTTTATTTGAATGTAAATATCCCAGAGATGTATTACTTTATTGTTCAATAATGCTGAGTGACTTTATCTAATAAAAATGGTCAAAACTGTGATGGCAGTGTTTTTTCATGCCTCTGTTTCTTATCAGGCAAGATTGGAGGCATTAGGCTTCAAAATGTGAGGTACGGGTCAGGGCCTTGTTAATAAAAGATCATAAAAGGTCTTCAAGGGATTTTCTTAAAACTCTGTCCACATGTCCTGGGTCAAAGAAAAAACTGGTTCGATATTGGAGGTCAGTTGTCAAAGATTAAGGTCATGGTGACTTGTGTTCATTTTTTTCTCGTGAACTCAATCTAAATAATATTCATGGGATTTGACTTAGGGATGAACTGCCTCATGTTTTTCCATTGTTTGAGGAAGCAATATTGCCTAAATGTCGACTTTGGCTTAAGGGACAGGGTCAAAAGTTCTTGAGCTTGATGGCCATTCCTTGCTTGTGAGCTTAAAATGTCAAGTTTTCTGGGATTCTCATAAAAAAAACTTCTTATATATACCCAACCTGACATGACAATGAATGATTTTGAAATGGAATTGACCCACTGCTGTTCATTCAGTCTAGGGAAATGTGTACCTGACAAGGGCATAAAACTGCCTCATAATATAGCTTCCTTATCACATCAGCTGCCAAAAAAAAAGAAAACAAAAATGTCTGGCAAATTGTATAGACAAATTGCCCTTTGAAACTTTGGATGTAGAGACCCCTTTTATTTTAAATCATTTTGTTTCCCCTTTATATGTGTTTCATATCCACTAACAGTCACAAAATATTCTCACAAGGGTCACATTTTTGAGCCAATAAACATACCAGTATGAGTAAGAGAAGTATTTTAGTCAAAGAGAAAATTAGCAGGATGTTAAAGACTATAGCACTCGGTCTCTTTTGCATGTTTTTTGGGGGTTTGTGCACTGATAATGGAAAGACTACAGAGTTAAAATGTGATTATTAATTTTCTTCAAAAAAAATTTGATAGACAAATTGGCCTGAGGCCTTGAAGGTAAAAAAAACTCAATGACAGAAAAGTATATTACTTTTTTAATCATCCAAAAATCATTAATACAGATGCATTAATTCCACATGTTTTACTGTTGTGGTGACCCCTGATCTTTTCGGGGGATTTTGTGCATGTTGGGTTGGGCACCACATGAGGTAAATACTCCACAACTGCAAGGACCTCTGTCATCGTCTTAAAGCTAGGGTCTACGATCTAAAAAAACGGTTTGGCTGTTAAGACAGATTTCAAAAATGCAGCCTGCCCCCCCTTCACTCACCCCTCCCCTCAGTGTTCCAAGATCCCGCCCCCCAGCTCGTTTCGCCTCCTAACAACAAGCCCGTTCTGATAGAGCAACGAGCCGGCTGGCATAAAATATCAGCAGCGACAACAACCAAAAACAACTCAGCTCAACTGAAAGTAACAAACACAACAGTCATCCCCCTTGTAACACACAGCAGTAGCTATTTCAATTGGACCGGCGGCAAAGCAGGTCTGGCGTCGCCAGAGCAGAGCCGATTGTGGTTGAGGATTTATCTTTCTGTCTTCACCGTGTCTTCACCAGCTCAGTTTACAATGCTAACGATGAGCGGCCAACTTATGCTAAAATCTATTGACAGAGCCTACCCGCTCCGACCAACAACGTTCAGTCATTAGCCAGTATAGGCACAGACTAACCAGAGTTATTCAGCAGACATCTCCCACTGTAGTAAACAAAGCTATTACCTGTTCAACCAGGGGCGGAACGGCCGGTGCTGAAGGTTGGCTGGCGACCGGTGCTGCGGCTGGCGGCCAGTGCTGCGCCCAGTGCTGTGGTCGTTCGCCAGCCAGTGGCCCGTGCTGCGGCCGGCCGTTCGCCAGCCGGCGCAGTGTTCAACAATCCCAAATCATTCTGCAGCTTTTTTCACCTTATGATTCTCCAATGTTGAGTCTCTGTTGGGACCTGTATTGCTCATATTTCTTCCTCACTTCAGCCTTTTCCTTGAAACTTTTACGTTTCCTTCTCTCCGATGTGGAGGGCAACAGAAGCAGCCTCCCAGCTCCATGACGCTTCAGTAGCTGTGCAGCTAGCTGCTCACCGGTTCATGAGCGAGGTAGTGGGGAGGAGGTGGGACCATAGTCGAGACGATGCGGAGCAGGGGAGAAAGGGGATTAGATGGACTCACGGACCAATCCGAACTGCCGTTCCCGGCAGTTCGGATTGGTCAACTATTATGCTGCTTTGCAGCGGATATACTGAATGGATTTTTTTCATTCTTTTTGGTCTTTATATTGCGTAGATCGGACCATGGGACCATAACGGCCTTATAAAAGGTGTTATTAAGATGTACCAAGCTTCCAAATCGTAGACCATAGCTTTGAGCTTCGTAGACCATAGTTGAACAGGTAATAGCTTTGTTGGGAGATCTCTGCTGAATAACTCTGGTTAGCCTGTGCCTATGCTGGCTAATGACTGAACGTTGTTGGTCGGAACGGGTAGGCTTGTTTAATTTCAAACACTGGGTTGTTACACTTGACAGTTTTTTTAACCTTGAATAAAGTGGAAAAAATGCTCCTGAATTCCTCTATAGGAGGTGAAAGTGTAACTTAACTTGAGTGCCTGCTACTTGATCTTGACTAACAGTACTTGATGACATTAAGGCATATTATTTTTTTCATTTGTTTGACCATCCTATCTTTGCAAGATTATTCCCATTGGGATAAGAAATCTCCTTTTTGATGAAAATCAGCAATACACTCTTTCAACATCACATACAGTAAATGTAAATATTAAACTTAAATGATCAGTTAAAACAGCAGCATACTGAGAGCTTAGGTTTAAAGCCATCACTTCAGGCTCTGAAAAAATTCAGGGTTGCAAACCTTTACAGCGTAAAATCAGTCTGTAGTCTGTTCCAAGAAAAGAAGCTGAAAACTTTAACGCTTTCTTGCCCAACTCAGGACATACTCACACAAGACTTGCCATGCTGAGCTTAAGCACACTTTAGCCCTAAAGCGAAGTTCCTTTGTGTAGCATAAATGCTGTGTGCCAGGTTCAAGTTCAACACTTCCCTGGCCTTAAAGCCTGAAAGTGGTGGGCTTTGGCATGGCACAGCTCCTCACACAAATGATGACAATAGCAGGGGAGTGAGAGCAACAAGACCACTCCTCAAAGTAATGCCTCCTGACCTGTGGACCTCTTATAATTTGTAAAAATTTGAAGGATGTGTGTTTTTACTCCAAGCAGGTCTTACACCTTTGTGCTCTGTTCTTTACACAAAGAGACTCACAGAAGCACACATACACACACCAAAAAAAAAAAATTAACCCTCTTAGTGCACAGTGCCTGACTGTGCGTCCAGAATTTGTAATGTATTACTAGCAATTTGTCGATGAAATTTCCAAATCGTTGCATCATAGGCAGTATTACTTTAACCTGACACACCAGATGGACTGTTCAATATATTTCATTAGTCCATCTGGGAGAAAGCCCAGAGAAAGTGTTTTGGAATGGGTTGTACCTTCAAAAAGTATATCCGACAGGTGCTTGGACGATCATTGCGTCCAATTACATAATTGTTGTTGATAGGGAAGTTACTTTTAAAAGTGGTGTTTCCTCATAACTTGTTACGTCTTAAAAAATTCATTAGTTTAACTAGTTACCCTTGATAGAAGTAACTTTTTATGTTACTTATTACTTTTGCTTTGCTTTTACATGTATGTTGCTTGACTTTGGGCAGAACCCCATATCTGTTCCTAAATGTGTAGGCTTACATGAAGTTCTATGACAGTAAACATAACAAGGATTTCTTTTGTACTTTTTATTATACAATATCATGTAACATACCATGTGGAAAGGGAGCTCGTGTTCAGTGTTTCAAGATTTTTCTTCTGAAATAAGCAAACAGGTCTATGAAAAACAAGCCCAAAACAAGCAACCTCCAGCTGTCTAACGTAATATATAACATTTTTTAGAAAGAGAAATATACATGAAGTGTATTTTTTAATGTATATCATTACAATTCAATTACATTGAAAAAATAAGCCTAACGTTGCTTATAGTCAGCGTTGGGGGTGGGTGCGACAACCCGGAAACAAGGAAGTGGACAGGACAAACGACCTACGACACTCGTGTTTTGCTTCATTGCGGCAGCGACTGACGAGATTGCAAGCAACTTCAGAGAAAAACTTACATTGAGCGAATAAGGCAACAATTCTCGTGTCTAAAGTAGGCAGCTGAGAAGGCAGCATCTGCGTTGGATCTGTCCGTGGAAATAGTAACGTTGTGCCAAAATAAAAATGAACAAAATTTCATAACCACATTTTTGTTAGTAGTGCTTGACTTTACTTTTTACCTGGGAAAAAAATGTTACGTTACTGTAATGCACTTCTTTGCAACACATTACGCACAACACTGATTGGAGGCTTTATAAATAATTAACTTACACATTATTTCTATTGTGAAGCTAAACTATCCTTAAGGAAATACGGTCCGGATCGGACAAAACTGTTACTGAAGCTGTGAACATCTGTGCTTATCACTGCCTGTTGTCTTCTTGCTCATAGCTCCCCCCTCTCTCTGCTCTAAAGGACTCTGATTGAGCTGTGCTGCTTTGAGCTGCTCACAATCATTTTAGATTGGAGCTTGGCAAGACGGATCTTCTACGGATCTTCATTTTAGGACATCCTCAGTCTCAGGAAAACCACTGTCATTTCTCAGGCCAAACGACCTCAGAAAAACCTCCGTCATACCAAACGGCCTCAGAAAAACCTCCCTCAGACCAAACGGCCTAAGAAAAACCTCCCTCAGACCAAACGGCCTAAGAAAAACCTCCGTCATACCAAACGGGCCTCAGAAAAACCTCCCTCAGACCAAACGGCCTAAGAAAAACCTCCGTCATACCAAACGGCCTCAGAAAAACCTCCCTCAGACCAAACGGCCTCAGACCAAACGGCATCAGAAAAACCTCCATCATACCAAACGGCCTCAGAAAAACCTCCCTCAGACCAAACGGCCTAAGAAAAACCTCCCTCAGACCAAACGGCCTAAGAAAAACCTCCATCATACCAAACGGCCTCAGACCAAACGACATCAGAAAGACCTCCCTCAGACCAAACGGCCTCAGAAAAACCTCCGTCATACCAAACGGCCTCAGACCAAACGACATCAGAAAGACCTCCGTCATACCAAACGGCCTCAGAAAAACCTCCCTCAGACCAAACGGCCTCAGACCAAACGGCCTAAGAAAAACCTCTGTCAGACCAAACAGACTCAGAAAAACCTCCCTCAGACCAAACGGCCTCAGACCAAATGGCCTCAGACCAAACGGCATCAGAAAAACCTCCCTCAGACCAAACTCAGACCAAACGGCCTCAGGCTTCAGAATCAGACATCAGCCATCAGACAAAATACTAGAGAAACGGACTCAAATAAAAAACAGCGTCAGGTCGTAACAATATCATAACCATCATAACATCATAAATGTTCAATCGTCTTGAGACGTCATTCAGCTAAAAATCAGCCACTAGCAAACTTCCCATTTTCAAAATAAAACCATTCTTTATTATCTCCTTTTAGTTCTTTAACGCTTTTGTAAATTTGGCTCTTGTTTTGGAGCTGACCGGAAGTTTCTTCGATAGCACGCATAACGGAATGTCCGAAATGTCCAAATGAAATTTGTATCCGTGCGTTTTATGGCTCAAATGACCACATTTTGGTATTCTACGTGGTGACTTCCATTTTCTGTCCGTTTTTTCCAGTATTTTGTCTGATGGCTTTCATTTTGAGGCCATTTTATCTGACGTTGTTTTGGTTGAGACAGTTTAATTTGACGCCGTTTGGTCTAGTGACTTTTATTTTGAAGCCTGAGGCCGTATTATCTGAGGGAGGTTTTTCTGATGCCGTTTGGTCTGAGGCCGTTTGGTATGACGGAGGTTTTTCTGAGGCCGTTTGGTCTGAGAAATGACAGAAGTTTTCCTGAGACTGAGGATGTCCTAAAATGTACACCGTACTACAGACATTGAATCAGGCAAATATATTCACTGTAAGGTTAGAAAGACTTACCTCTTGGCCCAACTATTTGTCTGTTACTAGATTTTACTTGTACACAAATTATTCAGAGTCAATATTTCTAGTATGAAGTTCGCCAATGTTTCAATAAAAACACTTCTTCAGAATCCGGAATATAGTATTTTATTCAATCTTTATTTAATCTCAAGATGCCATTGAGAGCATGCTCTCTTTTACAATGACGTCAGTAGGTACAGAAAACTTAAACTGCAAGATAAAAAATTAGGAGGAGTCTTTACCAGAGCTTTCAGGCACTGTTTATGGCTCAATAGAGTCATAGGGCAAAGTGCTAGTGGTACATGCCCAAAGACTGAGTGTTCTTGGAAAACCCCTTGAATACTTTGCTAATTATTAGCAAGGTGGTTACTCACCAAGCAGAGGAAGTGTTCAAATGAACTAGTTTCTATGTAAATAATATTCAGGTTAACCAGCTGCTATTTTATATTGTTCAGTCTTTCATATAATCCTTGTTTATTTGAATTAAAAAAACATACACATATAAAACTGTATGTCTTATTAGCTTAAGAGTAGCTATGTAGCTCTCAAGCCGAGAAGACATGCTAACCTACAGGACTCTAAAGTGGTCTTGTTATCAAGGCATGTTGATATGCCCTGACCAAATCACAAGAATTTGTGTTTTTGTATCAACATCATGTTTATATCCAACATGATAATATGATCCAATATGCTATTTGGAAGTTTGAAAGTGAAATATGATCAATGAAACATGCCTCTAATGTTCTAACAGGGATACAGGAAACCAGAGGCTGTATCAGTTCAGGCAGAAAATGAACAGTGTCTTAAAGTTTTGTCATATTTTGGAGGGGTGAGGAAACACTGAAAAAGGTAGGGTAGTGGTAGGGGTAAGAATAACAAATGTGGCTGAGCCCAAGACATTTCATTCACGAATGAAATTGCCCCTTTGTCGGCTACAAAGTGGTTAGATACAAAGAGTGTGTTATGAAAACATAGTGCTACGGTATACTATGTGCAAATTCCATAGTAACTAACTACTCAGATTTACTACTAATCATCCATAACCTTTGAATGACACTGACGAAACATTTCTGAAACCACTAAGTAAAATGTCAACCCTCAATTATCATACATCAAAAGTTATTTCTGTTTAAGCTTTTGAGTCATTTCCTGTACTCTCATTTTGATAATTCTGGTCCTTAGACAGGGTGGGCTTCAAGCTGACCATATGGAAGCTGTGGGGGCTTCCTCTTATTAAGTTTCCATGATCTGTTCGTGCAACACAATGATTCGTGACTGAAAACTGTCAGAGACAAACCGTTGCTTACCACGTGTGGGTAGAAAGAGAAAGTACAGCTCAGCCTCAGTGTAAGAGCTGGGGGAAGTGTTGCATTCAGCTTAGAGTGGAGCAGGCTTGAGGTTAATGAATGTACACTCAGACCACGGTGCAATGGTTTTTCCCCCCTCCTAGCCTGAGCCTGTGGACCCCCATTATTGCCACTCAAATGACTAGGCTGTTGTAATCATTAATGCATTGTGGAACAAGTAACTGGAAATGCTAAAAATGACAATCTGTGATCACTCATTACTTATTGAATTAAGTTTTAGAATGACTATACATGGTAAGAATGTAACAGATGACATTACCACTTTCCATCTTAAAAAAAACAACACTATAAGATTACATTTGCTCAACAGTAACGTTCTTTGTCTTTGTCAGTCACAAACTAAATAAAGACGATACGGGGAGCTGTCAAAATTTTGGCTCAATCTATAAAGGATATCAAACGTTTGATAGTACGATATACTACAGTATAGATGACTGGATTTCTCCTTGGAAATTTGCCTTGACTGTACAGTGACTGCAGTAAAAGAACAAAAATCACATACATTGAAAAAAGACTAAAACCACAGATATTAAAAACACACTAAAAGCACGTGTATTAAAACACCTTAAATTGCCATGAAACACACAGATTAACACATTCATCAATTTCACAATGCCCTTTGCACATGCTCTTCTTGTCATTGGTATGCTAGTTTGCCATTTATCTATGTTGTGTATCTGGTAGTGCAGCTGAGAGTGGGTTGATATGCTTGGTGTCCCCAGTCTTATGAACTGAATCTTGGCCCTGTCTTAGTAAAGAAAGAGAAAGAAAGACTAAATTTAGTCTGAAAAATACAGCTATACCTTATGTTCGAGTACTCATTTGATATTGATATTTTATTGAAGTATAGAGGTACAAAAAAAATATGACAAAAGTATTGATTCTCCCATTTGTAGCTCATTCTATTTTTTAGCTTTTAAGGTAGAATCATTTTTCATGACAACAACTCATTTCAGACGAAAAGTAACAAAGAAACTTTGTAACTACACTTTTACTAGTAATTGCTATTATTTTACTCTCTTAGAAACTCCAGTCCCTTTCTTTTCTGGTTACTCAAAATAGTAAAATCATGACAGATATATTAAAAGTTAGTGATCATCACTGTTCTTCTAAATAACCTTTGACTACGCAGTAGGTAAGCAAAAACCGTGAATGTTAGTATCTCATGGTACTTAAAGGGACTGTGAGGAGTTTCTAAGTAATTACAAAAAAGTCTCACTTTTAGATATATGCCTGATCTAAATACACACTTTAAGATGAGTTTTATAGCATCAAAATAGGCTATGTATTAATGCTATTCCTTAGCCTTCTGGTCGGGTCAGACAGGGCTGGACTGGCCTGGATACTCAACTTCGGGAACAAGATAATTAAAACTAGAGCAAATTTATATTATTCAGACACGTCTTAGAGCACCGGGCTGTAAGTACCGATATATAGCCGGCTACAAAACTAAGATACCAAGTTTTCCAAAAATTGCTTGTTGTCACACATCAAAAACTACCGCTACATAACTAGAAAGAGATACATTACCTCGTCGCTTTGCATTCTGTAAGTTGTTGAAAAAAGAAGCTGTAAAGCAATGCAGAGTTCTGAGGAAGGTCCGAGCTGCATTTATGAGCAACAAAACAACAAACACGCTTTAGTTTGATTCACGTCTTTTGGTGCGTTACAGTTGTAGTCAGAAGTTGGAATTTCTGAGTTCCGAGTAGGAAACTGCAACTGGAACGTCCCTCGTAGTCAGAATTACCGACTGGGAACTCGGTGAAACCTCGCCACCCCCGAGTTGACAATGGAAGATGGATGCCCCCGGTGTGAACAGTTATTTAGCTCCTGTAATAATCAATTTATTTGCACTTCTGACTGGGGTGTGTCGCTCTAGATCAGCTGTATACATAGTATTGTTCGACTTATATTTACAAAAATGCTGCCATAGTGATAATCACATTCTTCATGTGATATTTGTGAACAACAACGCAGGGTGTGCTAACAACAGCTAACAATAGCCTGGTAGATCGACATGTTTTTTTTCTGACTTCAACTGGAACGCCGATAAGTCGGAGATGATGTCACTCCCAGTTCCGAGGAACGCAGCATTACGACAGTCACCGCGCATGCTCATGGGTAGCAGAGTGCTGATGTCGCTGGTAATAGATTCTCCTCACAGTACCTTTAACAATATAGGCCTATTGTTAGGTAGATAAAACTACTAATTTTATCCAGTAATGTTGTTACTTTTTGTGAGCAAAGGAGTCGAGCCAATTCCTGAAACGCATGAGGCTTCGTTATTAGCTAGTTTACACAACCTTGACAACATGGTTGCCACGTCCATTTGTTAGAAGCTACATTGGGCTTGTTTTTGCAAAGTTGCTCGTAGATATCGGCAGTTCTAAGTCGCATTTTTCTGACCAGCTGCAAGGGTGCAGACACATATCTGGGCCTACAC
This sequence comes from Scarus forsteni, assembly GCA_036419115.1. Lineage (NCBI taxonomy): Eukaryota > Metazoa > Chordata > Actinopteri > Labriformes > Labridae > Scarus > Scarus forsteni. The sequence goes on from JAZDUH010000271.1 coordinate 1,212,840, forward strand.
TGTGCCGGAGACAGCATCAGTCCAATTATTCTAAATCATGTCAGTGTCCTTGCTGCTTGCCAGTGACACAATGCAACATTTGTTTAATGCCCTGTCTCTACTAATCCATACGTCAAGCTTGTTGTCAAGGACAAGGAGCACTTGGAGGGATTTTGTTTAGGTGTGGGAGAGACTGTCATTGTTTCCTCACTCTGCATAGCTTGTTTACCTGTTTGGCATTGCATAGTTAGCAGGGCATGAGGGAAATTATTTACTTTCGCTTTTGACAGGGAGAAACTTTGGTTCAAAGGGAGCTGTGTTTAGATGAGCTTTTGTGACCACCCCTTGACAATGCAAAACACTTCATGCTCTTTCCTCCAGCTGTACAGTAAAAGCACTCAATGTTCTCTTAAGAACGGGAAACAAGAAATAGACTTACAATTGTTTACGGATGCAGTGTGGACAGCAGGCATGCGATGCAGTGCAATGCAATGCAGCATGCACCACTGGCATTCACTTAGAGCTCGGTAGGGGTGGGCGTATCGATCTTAATATTGATAGTATCGATACCAAGCTGAGTATTGGTATCGGATCGATACTAGCGTGATGAGATCGATACTGCAGTTTCTTATGTCGTCTACTTTACTTAAAAGGGAAGAATGTCAACATTTTACTGCTCCTGAACAAAAACCTATAAATCTGTTGACAATATGGAAACAGAGCCAAAAGGACAACCCAAGAGAGGGCTTTGTGAGCAGAAAGCCAAAGGTTAAGGTTAACCGTAGTTTACACTTTATTTGTGCAATGGAATATTTTTGTTGTGATGCTGACATTGTTATATTTGTATTTTCTTTTACATTGCTGCTTTTTTTGTTATTTTGCACTTGTGATGTTTTTTCTTAAACGTGGAATAATTTATTACTTTTATACAGTTAAAATTTTGTTCTATTGTTGTGGTTCACTAATAAAAATTGCCTAAAATCTTTGTGCTGTGTTTCACCACAATCATAATCAACCAACTCAAGGCAAAATTACAAAATTATTCAATGATCATTAAATTCCATGTAAAAGTATCGGTATCAGTATCAGTATCGGCGATAGCCTACTAGCCCTGTATTTACTTGGTATCGGATCGATACCAAAATTCCCAGTATCGCCCACCCCTAGAGCTCGGTGTAAATCTGCTCTTTCTATGAACCTCACTTCTTCTCGCAGCTGTCTCCAATAGACACAGCACAAGAGTTTGTACTTTTGTAACGCTGTCCAACAGATCCCATCTTATCCCCATCCCCTCCTTCATTCTGTCAGTCTTTATGAACTATTTTTAGTGACTGTGTATTTTGATAGCAATCTCAGGGATGAATACAAGACAAAGCACAGTGAAGAGTAGGAGAGAGAAAAATGCTATCAAAGGATAAATACAACATCAAGTTTTTTGAGTGAGTCAAAGATTTTGTAGTTGATAAATACATGTGAGCTAGAGATCATCTGTTTTGGGCTTATTACCATCGACCTGATAGATTGTTTTACTGATAAAATCTGGCAACGCTGCTTAACAACCTAACATTACCATAAGCAAGCTGACATAAATGCAAGGAATGCTCTCTACTATCTCACACTTCATAATCAAATATTTTGGTTAGCGTAAATGCAGCATAATTCTAACTTTTTAGTTATTTGGAGTTTAGGCTGCAAGTTCAGTTTCATAGAGGAACACCATTTTAGGTGCTTATGATGGTGTGCTTTCATCTTAAAGTACAGTAATTAAATGTAGCACTTTAACAGCAGGTTTATAATAGCATAAGCTTTGCCTTTAAATAATAGATGGTGGCCTTTGCTGTTTTTGCCATGGATGCAAAAGATATGCCTTTCTCTTGAATTTTGTCACTTCAGTCCTCAAACACCCTACACAGTTGTAGCACAACAGACATTGGTTTAAACTCAAGGTCATGTCTCGATGTCTCGTGGGAATATTCAAATGTACTTTGTGTTCAAGTTTTGGAAAATATAACAAATGTTTTCCTTTCAACCATCAAGATAGGTAAAGTCAGATGCTGTGTGGAACTAGAAAGAGTGAGCGAGATTGTGCTTTCCTGTAGATTGGTTAACCATAAACATCTCCAGATCTCACGCTCTCGCTCACACCTACAGTGCATGGACATTCAGGAAGTCACCTCAAATAAAGTGTTGTAATATCTTCAAATAGAGTAGTTACTCTGCACTGTGATTCTTAGTTTTCTTAGTTTCACTCCTCATAGGCCTGCTCATTTCCATAAGCAGCAGAAACCCTCAAGTGCTTTTGGAGATCAGCCCTTGCCCTATTTAGACTCTGCCTGTCACAGTGTTCTCAGCATATCACAAATATGTGATTTCTCTTTTTTCTCTTTATTAATAAATTGTATTAAAAAATCCTTGTCCATTTGGGGTCATAAATTAAAATTCAACCAAAGCTAACTCCAACAAAGTGTGTTTCTGATTTACAAACTTTTATTCCCATAAAGTGGGGTCATTTTGCAAAACACCAGTTAAACAGGATAGTGATTTCATCAATGTATTAATCTTTAGTTGTATAGCACTAGCTTAAATTTATGGATACACATATTGTATATGCAGAGATACATATATACACATATACTAATTACACATATACACAAATACACACATACATTTATCAAAAGCCCAACATGACTACACCATGAGGATAAACGCCTATTTTTAGCATTAGGAAATCTTAAATAACTTCCTCCTGCTGAACTGGTACTAGACTGACCTACCTGCACTTCCAATGAAGCAACACTGCCTTATAGTGCAGAATCTGGCTGGTATGAATGAATGGTAATGTTTGTTGCTGTCGGGAATAAACTACTATCTCCAAAATTGAAACTTTACAGAACTTCAAAAAAATGCTCTTAAACTGAATGCATGAATGAATATTGTATTGTTCTGATTATCATGATTTTTTTGTACTGACGTGGTTACAATTGTGCCATTGTCTCAAGAACTCTGCATCCTGTACTGAATCCACGCTGCTCTCTGCTGATGAAGCCCACTAACAACAACAGACTTTTTAAACTCTTTTCCCCTTGGCTGTTGTTGGCTAATGCTGGACCCCCCAAGAAACAAAACACAAGCTATGAGTTCAGCTAAACAGACATCCAACTCAGTGATGGTGCATTGGCCAGATTATTGAATGCATTAGTGCCTGTCATCAGTGTTGTATGGAAAGATTTATATGAAAAATTCATTGTGTTTGGTCTAAAATCCTGCCATTACACAGTAGCTTTAATAATTTGTGTTATATCTATTTTCTTAGAATAAAGGAAATAGTTCCTTCAAATGCTTTTCTGATGAACTGAGACCACAAACAAGTAAGCACATTCTCACATTGGTAGCAGGAAACCGTGGTTTAGGTTGTACGACGCTTCATGGTTTCATCTGAAACCAAAGGACACGATAATATTACAACTTTCAATTCATCACAACAACATTAGGTTTTTATAAAATATACATTTGTAATTGTTTAAGTCTTTTTAACTATATGTCTTTCTGTGATGCAGTACGGTTTTCTGTATCAGATTTTGCAATGAGAGTTTTACAGTATGTGTCCTGATAAAATCATATGCACAATCAAAAACAAGACTACAAGAAAAATGATGAAAACTGATCAAATTTAACTACAACTACTTCCTTTTTCATTTTATAAATTGCTTTTGACAAAAGTAGAGTTCAACTTTGTATTAGGTAACTTTGATAGGTATTTCAGCAGTGAAGGAAATCATCAGATGTAAAAGGTAATATCTAAAAATACATCCAGCACTGCTAGAGTTTCATGAGCAAACATGTCCTAACCACATTCAGTGTGTTATTGGCAGAGATGCGAGATGGGTTTCTCTGTTGTTCAGTGTGTACATCACAGATGAAAAGATACTGAAGTATGTGCCAGTTAGTAAAGGGCAATAATTCTGATGATGACTCAAAGACACAGAGTAACAAATCTAAAAGTATTAAGTAGAGGCTTTGTCAGTTTTTTATGTGCACGATTAATGAACATTGTTACAGTGCAGTGAATCTGTAGGTCCACGAGGTCTATCAGAATGCTAACCTGCTCAGCACTGCTCTCATATATGAAAACATTTTAATCCCTCTAATTTACTGCTCTCTTAGGGTCCTCAAACCAAAAATGTAAAGGGAACAAACTACGATAAAATCATGATACATCTATATTTTTCCACATAAATCTTTAAAACCACATCAGCTCTGCTCATATTTTCCAAATAATCAATAAAGTCCATTTAGAGGCCTGTTTGAATCTACATTTCCACTTGTTTTATTTAAAAAAAATTATAAGAAAAAAAAAAGAAATCTTTGTTGAATGAATCATGTGCGGGGTGGGGGAGTTTTGTTTTATCAAATTTACATTCTGGGGACCCTCAAGCCCACAAAACAAGTAGGTATTTCTCATATTGTTACTAAGATGTGATGTTTTTTTTCCACTTCAGCTCAGCTAAAACGACCAAAAATTCAACATATTTCAACATATCAACCCTTAAAATGTTATTTTAAATGCATGTTGCCACTTGTGTTATGAAAATCGATTACATATTTTTTTAGATTATACATAGTATGTGGGCAGGTGGCGCCGTCTGACAGTGCACTTGGTCAGTATTTGGGAGGTTGTAGGTTTAAGCCCATATAGGCTCACATGATGATTTAGATAATCATCACTAAATCGAGTTACAGAGAACCAACAAATCCACTCTTCATCAAACTAAAAGCCCTAAAATTTCAGGACCTGGTTGACTTTGTACCTTTGTGATAGAAAGTTCTTTGTTTCAATTAATAATCAATCTTCAACACACTACGAGGTTACCAGTGGGGTGCCACAAGGTTCAATATTGGGACCATTACCTTTTAATTTGTACATGTTACCCCTGGGTGATGTCATCAGGAGACACGGCATCTCTTTTCACAGTTATGCAGACAACACTCAGCTCTATGTGTCCGTGTCTCCTGATGACACCAGCCAGTTAAACTCACTTTTTAATTGTCTTTTAGATTTAACAGCCTGGATGTCACAGAATTTCTTGCAGCTGAACCAGGCAAAACAGCGGTTTTAATAATTGGTTCTAAGGCTCAGAGAGAGAAACTGACCCCCACACTCCACAAAATAGGACTGCCCCAGCCAAGAAGCACGAAATCTTGGGGTAGTCTTTGATGCTGATTTTAACTTTAAAACACACGTTCGTGGGGTCACTAAAACAGCATTTTACCATCTCAGAAATATTTCAAAAGTTCGACCATTTCTCTCTCTGAGCCAAACAGAGAGACTAATGCACGCTTTTATAACTAGCAGGCTTGAATACTGTAATGCTCTCCTCTCTGGTCTTCCCAAAAACAAAATAAATCAGTTACAACTAATTCAAAACTCTGCTGCTAGAGTGCTGACAAGGACCGGGGGAGAGCACACATTACACCCATTTTAAAGTCTTTACACTGGCTGCCTGTTAGTTATCGAATTGATTTTAAGATTCTTTTGTTAGTTTATAAAGCTCTACATGGCCTGGCTCCTGAGTACCTGTCGGATATGGTTTTAGTTTATGAACCAGGACGGGCCCTCAGATCCTCTTATTCCTCTCTCTCAGTTGTTCCACAGAGCAGAACAAGAACATTTGGTGACGCTGCTTTTAGCTGTTACGCTCCAAAACTGTGGAACAAACTCCCAGAGGGTCTGAGACAAACTGAAAACATAGAAATTTTTAAACGCAGTCTAAAAACTCACCTATTCAGCCTGGCTTTTATGTAGAACTTTTATTATTTTAATGACTATTATAGTTATTTATTTCTGAGTGGCAATTCTTATTATTTTAGTTTAATGTTTTATTATCTGATATTTTATTACATTTTTACAATTTGCTTTTATATTTTGATATAGTTCTTATGTTTTAACATTTAATTATTTTAGGTTTAATTTTAATCTTTTAGCATACTTTTATTTCTTTTAAATATATTTTTAGTGTCTTGTTTAGATGTCTCTTAGTTCTATTCTTTTCTCCTTTAGATGTTTCTTGTTTTTATTGCTTTGCTTTTTCTTGTATCTGTTATAAATTTTATCATTTTATTTGAACTTCTGTGGTGAGCATTAGTCTCTGCATCCTCTTGACATCTTACCAACTATTTATTGCAACTGTAGTTACTTACTACTTAGTAGAAGGACCTCAGTATTTATTTGCTGAGTGGTAAAATGAAAGTTACTGTCATCATTTATGTATGTGTGTGTATATATATGCACATATGTGTGTGTGTGTGTGTGTGTGTGTGTGTGTATATATGGATGTGTGTATGTGTATATATATATGTGTGTATATATATATATATATACATATATATATATATATATATATATATATATATATATATATATATATATATATATATATATATATATATATATATATATATATATATATATATATATATATATATATATATATATATATATATATATATATATATATATATATATATATATATACGTGTTTGTGTATTTATGTGTATGTATATATGTACATACATCTTTTGTCAATCATTTGTTTTGATGTAAAGCACTTTGAGCTGCAATTGGATTTGTATGAACTGTGCTATATAAATAAAGTTTGATTGATTGATTAATTGGTTGACTTCGAGACAATCCAAATCATATACAAGGTTAAAAAAAATAATCAATTGACAAACAGTATTCAAAAGTTTTTCCATTCTAAGTGAGAGTAAACATAATCTCAGAGGTTTACACATGTTCAAAAAACAAGCAGTCAGGACTCATATGAGACTACCCTGCATATCCACAAAAGAAGTTAATCTATGGAACAACCGCAACAGAGAAATGAAAAAAAAAAGTACAACAATAGGAAGGCTCAAAAGTATATTCAAAAATTCCAGACTAGGATGGTATGAAGAAAAAGAAAAAGGTGTGCCTTGAAATAGTTTATACATAAAAGGGGACATATCATGCTTGTTTCTCCTTTTCACTATGCCAGACTAGGATGCCTGTAAAGCATTTCTGCCCTCAGTACAAGTCATTTAGTTCCTTCATTGCCCCACGATTGCGTTCTCAAAATCCTCATTTTAGGCCATTATCAAGCTCTTGTTGAAAAGCTCGGATCTCAGGCTGACCTACAGGTACCTCACAACGTCACAGCCCTTTGTGCTCTGATTGGTCAGTTCTGTCAGAGCTGCTGAGAGGGTAGAGCCAGCCTGTCCTTCTTCTTCTGCTGTATTTTCCGGCAGGCTCAAAGCAGCGACCGCGTATTGAGACCCCCTACAGGCCAAAGCTGGTAATGAGTGAATGTGAGCTAGGGAGCTATATACTGATGCTGGTGGATATGTTCCTCGGTGACGGTTTTGTGGCTAACGGACATCACAGAGGAGGAAGTGTTTTATCAGATTACTCCAATAAAAAGAAATGTACCTCGTGTCGTCACGACGATTTAAATCTCGCTGACATCTCGCAATGACCTATTTTCAGAGGCATCAAATCTCGTTCTAGGATATCAGAAAAAATACAATATCTCATTTTTTGAAAATTAAGGGGGTGTAAGGTCTTGTTTTCAAATTTATTATATTATATGTAAATATTAAATCATGCATCAGCATGATATGTCTCCTTTAAATATATTGTTGTATTCTGTGAATTATGTTTAGATTTTGTTACAGTTTTTCAGTTAGCTGCATCAAGTTGTATTATTTGTTGTCTCTTTGAATGCCTGAGACTTGAAACATTTCAATTGATTTTTGGAATAAGAGGTAGGACTAGATAAGCTATTTGCGTCATCCTACACCCTTTTCAAACCAAAAGAAGAAAAGGAGGACTCATTGAGAAAATTCTGTACTGATCTTGATGTTATGTCTTTCTGTTTTGTCTTCCAATGTATGTTTATATGCATGTGTATGCGTATGTGTATGTGTATATGTATGTGTATAGGTATATATAAATATATATACACACACACATATATATATATATATATATATATATGTATATACATATATATATATATATATATATATACATATATATATATATATATATATATATATATATATATATATATATATATATATAAATATATACATATATACATATTTACATATATATATATATATACGTGTGTGTGTGTGTGTGTGTGTATGTATATGTACTTTGTATATTCATGTTTTTGTTTCTCTATTTTTTTAAGATGTTTGAAATAAACTAAATAACAAAATAGACTCAAGCTGTCCCATGATGATGTGTCCTTGTGCAAGACACTTAAAGGGAAACTCCGGTTTTTTGACACCTGGACCTTATTTTTACGTTTGTGCATGCTCATATACTCACTCAGACAAACATCGTGCAGCTCGGAGTCCTTCAGAAGTTATTTAGATCCTACCAATTTAGCCGCACTTAGCGGGGGCCACGGCAATGGAGCTTCAGCGCGGAACATAATCTCTGCAAAATCGCTCGTCTCTACCACAGCCTGGTTTGTCATTGCAGAGAAATCCTCCAGAGTAGTCAGACATATATTCCTGGATAGATCCATACGCTTGTCAGCCGGTCTCAAGTCCCACTCTGAGCAGCAAACACACTCCTCTTCTGTTGCTATCGGCGAACACTGTCCACAAGCGCATCACCAGTTAGCATTGAGTCGTGGACGTGCTCCTGTTTGTTGTTCTCTAGCCAGCTGTTCGTCTTTCTCCCTCCACATTCTTCTTTCATGGAGCTCCTCGTCCGTGTACTCAGACTCAAACCGGTCGTCGTAGTCTGACTCTTCGGCATCAGATAAATATTCTGCCATGTTGCTCAGCAATGCCGGCGAAAAGTAGGTCAGCTGTACATTTGTGTCGCGCTGCTATGACGTTATCAAAAGTTTGTTTACCAGGTCAGCTGACCCACCTAAAGACAGTAGACCAGCTGACTTTATGATAACACTGGCGATGGATGAAAAAATATAGCCAAAATGAGCGATTTTGCAGCTCCATTGCCGGCAACATGGCAGAATATTTATCTGATGCCGAAGAGTCAGACTACGACGACCGGTTTGGGTCTGAGTACACGGACGAGGAGCTCCATGAAAGAAGAATGTGGAGGGAGAGAGACGAACAGCTGGCTCGAGAACAACAAACAGGAGCACGTCCACGATTCAATGCGAACTGGTGATGCGCTTGTGGACAGTGTTCGCCGATAGCAACAGAGGAGGAGTGTGTTTGCTGCTCAGAGTGGGACTTGAAACCGGCTGACAAGCGTATGGATCTATCCAGGAATATATGTCTGACTACTCTGGAGGATTTCTCTGCAATGACAAACCGGGCTGTGGTAGAGACGAGCGATTTTGCAGAGATTATGTTCCGCGCTGAAGCTCCATTGCCGTGGCCCCCGCTAAGTGCGGCTAAATCGGTAGGATCTAAATAACTTCTGAAGGACTCCGAGCTGCACGATGTTTGTCTGAGTGAGTATATGAGCATGCACAAACGTAAAAATAAGGTCCAGGTGTCAAAAAACCGGAGTTTCCCTTTAACATCTAAATGCCACTGCTGTATCAGTGGCCACTGCGGTGTCAGTGGCATGTAAATGGGCATTAAAAGGTTGAATGTGTGGTTAATACTGATACACAACTGACAGAGAAACTCCAACCATCAGTGAGTGAATGTGAGAGTGAATGGGTGTGAATGGGTAGGTGTGGTGTAAAACGGCATTGAGTAGTCAAAAGAAAAAAGACTGGAAAAGTTTTATATAAGCTCAAGTCCATATACATTTTTAAGGATGTTTTTATGTGTTTGAAGCAGACTGATAAATAAACCTTAGTCAGTCATGCCTGCCCCTGCTGTTAATAAAGTTGTGAAAAAAAATAACCACAGTGAGGACTACAGAAATGTCTGTGGACTCTATTGCAATCATTCCAGATGTTTTTTTTTTTTTTTTTTTTTTTATGAATACCCATTCATTCACCATAACCATGGTCATTTACACTAAATTGATCATTTAACATCAGTTGAGTAGCAGCAAATTCTTATAAAAAAGGTTACAACATGGTGTAATAAATGCTGCTGCCATTTGTGAATCCACAATAACTTATAAAATGTTCAAAGAATACATTTCAGCCTTAAAATTCTGAGTTGGATCTGTCTGTGATTATCACACTGAACAAAGTATGTAAGTTTCACCTAGTGCAATACAATGCAAAGTTCCCAACCTGACACTCCAGATGGACCATTCAATATATTTTGCACAACCATCTGTGCAAAAGCCCATAGAACGTGTTTGGGAATAGGCAGAAACATTCAAAAGCATATCCATCAAGTGATCAGATGAAGAAATCTGTCAATCACATTCACTACAGGGTCGGTCGGGTAATGTTGTAGGTAGGCACTTCTAGTGTAGAGTACAAAATGTGAGCCAAAACTTGTTGGCAGTGGAGCAAATATACACTATCAAGAACTTCCTTTTGTGTTTGTTTATGATTTAATGAAGAAATGTGGCCCAGATCTTATGAATCTGCAACTTAAGCTGTTATCATCACTGATCTCTGTTTAAAGAAGTCACTTCCTGCCTTCGCTTGGCTGGAGCTCCTGCCTCCTTTGTTTTGAAGTATGCTGTGCCACTTTATGCTGAGCACAGTCATTGTAGCATGGAGCTTAGCAAAATTGATCTGCATCAATTATCTATTAATCAGCTGCACAGGAAAACTACCAGCTTATAGCAAGTTATTAAAATAAGCCATCCATGCAGAGCTCTGCTTAAGTGTCAAACTGATCAATACTGAACAACAGTTATTTACAGTGTGTGAGATTGGAGATTTTTGTCCTGGCTTATTCAGTTAAAAACCTGTTGAACCGCATGTGCATTTGGCAAACCCAAAACTTTTCTCCAGCAATCTCCCAACCTCCAGTACTTTACTTTTCTCAAATGTGTACGGGCGTAACCTGACACACCAGATGGACTGTTTCACATAAGTGGGAGATTTTGAATCCAACCGTCGAAGCATCAAATTGAAAGTAAGTGGAGTTTTCATGAAAAACTGTAAGGTGATTTCATGAATGGTTTATCTGTCTAAGTAGTCAGAAGCTAGAAGCAGCTTCTCACTCTTGGCACAACTAAACCAGGTTCATTCTTCTGCCTCTTTGTCCTAAAGCGGATGCTGATAAGCTTCAATCATCTTCTGAGTGCAATCATATCAGCTTAAAGCTTTGCAAGTTAGATCTGTCCAATGACAGACATTGAAACTAGCAAATCAAGCTACTTTGTGTTATGGATAAGTTTTTTTATATGGAAAAAATCCGAAAAGATCTAGATGACAGTTTTTCAAAACAAATCAGGAAACTACTGGTGCCACCTGTGGTTGTTGCTCACAAGTGAGTGCTGATGTTCACCAGCTGAAGTAGATGATCTATGCGGTTATGAAGGTGGTTTGTCCTCGCAGGCTGAGGTGGACTGTTTTTACACAGAGGAGGCAACACCATCAGCTTAAACTCATTTTGTTTCATCTGGTTTTACTCCTCTACCCTTTAATTCTGTGACTCTGTCTTTTATGTTGTCTTAGATTTGGTGGATGGAGGTACACAAAGTGACCCCACCACATTTTAGAATATAACCCATTTTATTGTATTGTTTTATTTTGTCACAGGTGCATTCTTTTTGTTAGTTTTCCAGAGTCCAACCTTTTTAAAGACTTTTGTTTTAGATGGGAAAGCAGTTGGAAAGTGTCTTTCCTGTTACATTAAGCTATTAAGTGACCGGATTTCTGATGCCACAAACCATAAACGGCTCTGGGAAACAGTCAGTGTGTCACTGCTAGTTTCTGATGAGCAGAGAGCCTCTTACAGCTCATGTGGATTTTGTAACAAGACAAAAGGTCAACAAGGATTTCTTAGAACTGAAGGCACTGAGCAGTGAGAAGAATATGCCAGACGGACTGCATGACGAGCAGAGGCGTCTCATTGGTCATGTTTTGAACACATAACTGGGCCACCAGGTTTATGCCACACTTTTATTTCTTTGTATTGATAACACTTACTTTTATAAAAACAACAATGTTAATAAAGAATAACAATTTACTTCAATTCAAAGCCAGACTGTATGTAGATGTGTGGGAAACATTAAAAAGGGAAATATTCAAGGGTTTTAATTAACTCCTTAAAACAAGAAAATACCAGATCTGTAAATATGAAGGAACAAGATCATGCAAAGCTTTGATAACAATTAGAGTACTTTCAGAATAAACCCTTCTAAAAGACAGAGAGCCACTGAATGGATCATAAATCAGAGTTATGGTCTTTGTTGTGAAAACTCTGGCCACATCATTCTGGGCATGTTTGAACTACTTAGATCAATAAAAAAGGGAGTTACTCTAAGCTTTGTTGTAAAAGATAATTATGTGAAGTTGAATTTCAGCATTTTCTTGAGATGAAAGTGGTTTAGCTTTGGCAATATTTCAGAGATGAAAAAATGGTGAAGTTACGACTGTCAAAATGTTGTTTTAAATTAAAATCTGTAACCACTCCTACATTTAAAGTCTGTCTTTAATATATGATTCGACCTGCTAACGCTGATCAGAGTCCCTGTGTGGCTGCTTTTACTTCTTTAAAAGGAAATCCTGCTTTGTCTTAAGCATAAAAAAGCTTTTACATGAACATATTATGATGCCAGGCATGCCACATAGATTTGAATGGATTGAACAACTGATTGTGTAAATAAAAAAAAAAAAAAAAAGAATAGATACTTGTTGTATACTCCAAGTATTGTATTGTATCTTCTGGATGATGATGTGTGAATAAACTAAATTAATAAATAAATAAGAACAGTGAATTGACAGTGACGCAAATTATTTTTCAAGGTTGAAACATGTGGAGTGAAAATAACCTTGATCCAGGAACTTTTCCCAGGGAGTTCTTTAATCAGACATATGGCACTGACACACTAGAACCGTACAACAAAATGGTGTCTTTAAAAAAAAAAAAAAAAAAAAGGTAATTTTTTGTCTCTTATTTGAAGCTTCTACTGTTTGTCTTGATTTTTTCTCTTTCTTTTCTTTTAAAAGGGGAAATTGTTGAAATGCATAAAGATCCACCAAAACCTGTCAAATATCTTTAACCATATGACAAATAACAACATACCAGTGCAGATTTGGATAAGGTTTCATTTGTACACACAACCCAATGAAAATGTTAGATAATTCTTTATTATATAAATGGATAAAACAGAAAAATGCATTTTTGACAAAATGACATACATACATTTACAACAATAAGGTGAATTTAATAAACATAATATAATCTGTGTATTTGAATCAATAGAAGCTATAAAGTCTTTTGAGTAAAGTGTCTTGGCTGATGCAATAGCAGGCGAAGTCTAATCAGAATAACTGTTGTTGTCCTTGGGATCTTTTTGTTTTGGTCTCTCACACACCCTTCCCCTGAGCTTTCCTTTCTCCTCTGCAGTTTCTCCTCCGCCTTTTTTGTCCATTCCTGTTTTTCTTTTGTTTGGACCCTTTTGAGGCTTTAGTTGCTGCTGATGGTGCGATGGCTTCTGCTGATCCGTCTTCTTCACTCAAAATTGGCTGGAGCAAGGCCCTGGTCTCCATGTCCACTTTCTTCATGGCTTTTTTAGCCCAGCTATTGTCTGGACTGGAGCAAATTGTCTTCCCCCGGATTGTCTTGATCCTGTGAAAAAAAAAGTGGACAACTATTACAATTTTTCCTTGGTACATTTCTTATTAAAATAATACAAAATCAAAATGGGGTCATTTTATACAGCAAATTGGAACCCTTGCCATGCAAATAGCACATTGATACGCAAATAAACTTTAGGTGATTGTTAATTTAGAGAAATAAACAAAAAGTGACTTATTGACTTTAAAATTCACATTTTTAACTTTAAAATGTATTGAAATTAAGTTTAACTGGTCTAGCATCAGATTTCACCAGCTTATGTTGTGACTGTAAACATTAGAGCACAGTGCTAGGAAGCTGAAGCCATGCTCTTGGGAGGAGCATGGTCGGACACAGCTCAAGTGGACCTACACTTGGACCGACTGATATGAGCAGGAATGAAACAGAGAGGATTAAAGGCATGGCAAAATTCAGCTTTTGAGAGGATTTTCCTGTTTTAAAGGTCAGCCGAGAGAGGACGTGTATGTTTGTACATATTCTGTTTCTCAGGAGAACATTTACACTTTGGCTGTTTTCTTGGGGAATAGACACATTGAAATGTCGAAACTAGAACCATTATCAATGTGCCTCACAGAAAACTTAAGTAAAATAAATCATATGAACAGATCTGCTTAGGGACTCTCATAGATCTTTGTGCTGCACTTTTTCCAAAGCTCACATGTGACAACTGGAAACAGCTCTAGGTCACTCTGAGAGGAGAACCACTACAAGGACTGTATTTTTTTTAAAGAAATTAAACATAATTTCCATGAAATGTAACATAAATATGGGCCACAGATTGGTTCTAACATGGCTGGCACTGACCCAAAAGTTTAAGTCTACCCTCATATTTACAGTTTTGTTTTTAATTATTATTATTTCCTTTGTGAATTTCAGTGCTCTGACTATTCCTGGTCTCTGTCAGACTCATGTATGTTATTTGTTTGTAAATGTATATGTACTTTGATAGACTGCAAGATCCACATAGGTATTAAGGCACACAGGTATCAATTGTAACTGAGGTCATTTATGCATGTTCAAAGTCATTGATGAAGCAGTTTGAGCAACTTGGAGTTAAGGATAAGGATATTTAAAGATGTTTTAATATGCATCTGGGGATCAAACCCTTGACCATCTGGTTCAAAATATAACCGATTCCCTCTGAATCCCTGTTGCCTCTATTATCTCAAATAGCGACAACACTTTGTAAAGACCTTTGTAATTATGTAATACTAATTGCATTCCCCTCATACCAAGAAGGTTAAAGAAAAAAACTCCATGTTAATCTTGTTGTTGACATGGCTTGATAAAACTTGAAGAAAATTTAACGGTTGTCAGGTTGTTTTTGTAGTTCAGGTGCATTTATCCTTTAAAATATGTTTTTTATGTTTCGGTCTGGCTAGAAGTTGCCAGAAACAGAAACCATGATTTTTAACTGCGAATGGTGATGGGATACTTACAGAATAGCTTTAATAGGACAAGCTCCTTCTTCCTGAATGGTGTAATTCACAACCGACCTTAATGGGATCTTTGTGTTTGACCATCCTATACAGCAGTTTGACCGCGGTCCTTGGACTAAAACAGAGAAACAAACACGAAGATTAGGTCAGTTTGATTAAATCCACACAGAATTTTGAATTTTGATCATAACTTCTATAAATATTTTGTCAGTACTCACTTGCATCCACCAGGCTGATCCATGTGAGGCAGAGAAGAGCACCAGACACCAGGATGAATTTCATCTTCAAATGGTCAGGTTTGTTTTCCAAGGTATTTCACTAAGTGTCGTACCTTTTAAGCTTTGATCTAAGTGATCTGGATCTAGTCTTGGTCACTCAGCAGACAGAGAGGCGAGCTATCAGTTTTCTAATTATCAGTGTCCTCTCTGATCTCTGAAGTCATTGTCTTGTTTCTTATAAAGCTTAAACCCCTTCCGCCTCACTCCCCTCCTCAACGTGGGGGATATGTCAGAATGGAAACAACAAGTACACCTTTCACAAGCCACAGTGAGAAACGGACCCTCCACCACAAACCTTCCCACAACTTAACCATTACAACTGAAGCGTCCCTCGTTAGAACGCTTTCACAGAGTTGTGACAAAAACACTAACAGAGAGCAACACTTCTCCTCTACATACACTCTAAAAAGTCACTATGAGCCTCTACTTATAGAATCACTGGTAGTAAAAGTTTGTGGGCTGAATAGTAATCATTGTGCATATTGAGCTCAGACGAATGATGAGTGAAAGCATGTGCTAAACGGAATTCACATCATCTTTGGTGTGAAAGTGGGAGTAAACCACGCATTGTTCAACGCTGTGCCGCCTCACAGATTATTGTACTTTAGGCTTTTTCACATCAAGTTGAAGGTGTTAAGACAGTTCAAGTAATGTCTACCTTAGCTGTGGCACTCTTCCTACCTGAGCATATACAGCTTTAGAAATGTGAGAACTTCTGTCACTGATGGTGTCTTCATAAACAAATCTGTTAGGGGGTCTATGAGATGAAATCAGTTTAACTGGCTGTTCAAAAAGGCATGAAATGGCTGACATTTGCTGCTTTTTATTTGTTTAAAATGGTAACAAGGACAGACTTTTAATGACAAATAAATTGGGTTTCATATCTTGAGTATTTTGTGTTTTACTGTATCTATGGTGTTATGGGTAGGCCTCAAGGGCCCGGGTACGCCCGCTTGTTGTAGGCTGTTAGCCTACCTGAAAAGACTGGGAGATGATGGCCTTTCCCTCTTCAGACTTTTATTGATTGATGGCTGTTGCAGTGTTAAAAGTAAATTACACTATTTACTGCTCTTTAATAAATTAAGATTCTCCCTAATGAACATATGTACTGTACTAGGCAGGCATCAGAAGGGAGATTTAGGCTACCTCAGAGCTATAGAGATAATAAGAGTTACGACACTCACGACCTCGCCGCGGAGAGGTCACGTGGTTCATGTAAGCCTGAATAGTTCCAAACACACGCTGCGCTGTCATGTTCTTCTATGGGACAGACAGCGGGGATCGCAATATTTCATGGTAAACATGAATAAAATCACATATCCAAGTACTTGTTTGATTTTTATTGCATTCTTGCATATGTGAATTTTACACTTGGAGTGGTAAGATGACCACTGAAGACTTTGTAAAGTAGATGTTTTGTTTTGGAGGGAAAGTTTCACGTACGTGTTAGCATGACAAATGGACTTTTACATTGAAATGCAAGATGATTTAAGGTGTTCTTTTTGCCAAACTCGATTATAATATTTCCAAAGAATGTCTATATTTGCTTAAGTTTGCTTCCACTCACTTACCTGTGGCCTGGGAATGACTGAAAAGCAGAGTAGAACGAATCCATTCAGCAGGACCAGACCACCAGCATCATTTTAAGACTAAACCATACACAGAATATCTATCTATCTATATATACATATATACGGGGGTTCCCAAAAATGTAAACGTTCAATAATTGTAAACTAGGTGTTTATTATAATTAGATTTCCAACA